>CM060907.1:1034335832-1035585832 GCA_030737815.1 Allium fistulosum | reverse complement strand
AAATCATTAACTTGAAACATACATGATTTAGGTATCATTTTTTATTTATAATAGTATCGGTTTTTAAATAAAATGAAGTGAAAACAATGTGTAAAATTAAAAGTACAAGCTTCAAACAAATATGTTAGTAGTATCATTTTTGCTACAAATTACATGGAAAATATTCTATAAAATCAGAAAGACATCAATCCTACTACAAACAGCTAGTGGGTATCGTTTTTGTTAAATACTGGTATCAGTTTTCACAAAAATGACATTTGACATAATTTTGAAAACTCCAAATCATTTAACTTAAACATACACAATTTAAGTATTAGTTTTTATTTATAACGGTATCAGTTTTTAAACATAATGTAGTGACAACAATTTGAAAAAGTACGAAGTACAAATTTCAAACAAACATATTATGGTATCATTTTTGCAATGTACTGGTTTCATTTTTGCTACAAAATATATTGAAAATTATTTATAGAATTATAAAGGCATCAACTCTAGTCAAAATAGTCAGTGGGTATTGTTTTTGTTAGATATAACTATCAGCTTTCATAAACATGAAATTTGAAATTATTTTTAAAATTCCAAACTAATACCTTCAAGCATACAAACTGTAGGTATCATTCTTGGTTTATAATGGTATCAGTTCTTTTTAAAAATAGAATGAAAATAACTTATCAAGGCACAAAGCAAAAACTTCAAACAAAATGATTATTTGCATCATTTTTCCATGATATCACTGTCAGTTTTGCTACAAATGATTTGGAAAACAGTTTATAAAATTATTAGTTATCAATTCTACTCAAAACAAACAACGAGTATCATTTTTGTTAAATATAGGTATCAATTTGTTAAAATGTATGGTTGAAATAATTTTAAAATTCCAAAACAATAACTTCAAACAAACAAACTGGAGGTATCATTTTTTGTTTATATTTGTATCGGTTTTATAACAAATTATAGTGAAAACAATTAGTAAAACTAAAAGTAATAACATCAAACAAATATAAAGTGGGTATCATTTTTTTAAGGTATTGATATCAGTTTTTCTACAATTAAGAAGGAAGAATAATTTCTAAATAACAAGGCAACAGCTCCACACGAACTGTAACGGCCCGGAATTTCACCGCTTTAATTTGCGAATATTTAATTAATTTTAAATATTCAAATAATGTGTTTTATAATGAAAATAAAACTCCTTTAAATAATAATCAATGATGATGAAATCATTTTCAAATTTTATTTACAAAAATATTTAGTTCGATGAAAAACAGAAAATGTGAACGGAAACCGTTTTCCGAATTTTCGACGTTTCATCGTATAAAAGTTATTTGAAATGTTGTGAGCCTTATTTATATTTGAAACAACATTTAAATAGTTCAGAATGTAAATTAGTTAGTATATATTGGTATATACATAGGTATATATACTTAAAATATATACATGTATACACTAAAAGATGCCTTAAGAGACATGATTTGACACTTTGGAGACTTGAGTACAAACATGTTTAAACATGTTTTCTTTGACATGATGAGGGGGGACAAGGTGGAGGCTGAGATGGCATGTGTGGTGGAGCGTGTTGAGGTGGAAAAATAATGTGGAGGGAAGAAGTACAAGGGTAGATAGCTAATTCTCTTTTTTCTCTTGTTTATAAATAGCCTTCCATTCCTTCATTTTTTCTCCTCTTCTTCCTATCATATCTTACACTTCTCCGATTCAAATGGAGAAGAAAAAAAATTCAATGGCTATAATTTTTTTTGTATCACTTCTTCAAATTTTGAGCTTAGATATGTCAAAATCTCATTTCTTTCAGACCCATATTTTCAAGTCCAAAAATACCTCTTCTTCTTTTGATCATATCTCTCTCAAGCCAAATCCAAATTGAGTGATTCTTTTTTTGAAATGAACGAGAAAATAATTTTCAAGAACTTTTCTGTTGACCCCTTTTTACAATTTCGAGAGTAACATGGTCAAAAATCGAGGAGGATATGACCCATTTTCGAGTGATTATGTGGTTTTCCAAGCATTTCAAGTTCTAAAAAGTTTTGGTGAGTAAACTATTTTTTCTAAATTTAAAAGTTTTGAACTTTTATGTGTTGAATGTTTTGTGAAATGATATGTCTTGGTTGTTTATTGTATTGTTGATATGAGGTGATGTTGTAGTAACATTGTTTGGAAATTTTGGATGTGAGTATGATATTGTATATGGCTTTGAGTATGATGTTGTATGTAACTTTGATATTATGTGGTATGCAACGAGTATGTTGTACGAATCAAAAATTGGCTCTACAAATTTACTTTTCTACCCCTTCAAAAGGGATTAAGGTAGCGACTTCTATTTTTCTTTCTTAGCCTCTTTCGATGGGGTCGAAAGGTAATGTAGCGCTTAATTTGACTAACCTCATCGAAAGGTTATAGTATAACTTGCTTGCGGTTAAACTTTTTGGAAGCAATTTTGTATTTTAGTGTATTCAGACACCTTTCGAAGAAGTTGGCTATTACATCTTACTAGATAATTACTTAATTCACTATTTCAAAAGCATAAACTTTGTTTTATAGGTTTCGCAATCTTTAACACATACCTATCCACGATTTTCTTAAGTTAGAGATATATACATTTTGTAAACGAGATTGAAGAAGGATACTTACATAAGTTGTGAATCAAGTCAAACACTTTGACTTAGACGAAACCTATTATATTCGACTTAGCTGAAACCTAATATGTTGATTCATGTTTTTATTGTT
Source organism: Allium fistulosum (assembly GCA_030737815.1). NCBI lineage: Eukaryota > Viridiplantae > Streptophyta > Magnoliopsida > Asparagales > Amaryllidaceae > Allium > Allium fistulosum. The sequence goes on along the minus strand of CM060907.1, from coordinate 1,035,583,090 downwards.
GTTATGCTTTCGAAACTATATACCACTTTTGAATCTGTCGAAACCTTTTATAACTAACTGGGATTTGATCATTATCTTTTACCAGCATCATCGAAACATCCCATATCCCTTTATTTTCTTGTCAACATGATTCAACTTCGACACCTTTTGACTTAGTCAGCATATAAGGTTTCGACAGCGTTTATATTGCCTTAGAAAAACTAAGTCCATAGGTTTTAACAATTTCAAAAGATTCTTTCAAACTATTTATTGACTGTTTGCAGCATGCATTAAATTAAAAAAAATTGTGTTGGTTTTAACTACTTTTTTATAACAAAACTTCTATTGAGCTTTTGACATTGGTGAAATGTATTTATTGGATGTTTACGTTCATCCTTTCGACTCTGTCGAATGCTCGGCAGATTTTATCATTGGGCTTTCGACTTTGTTAAAGGTGCTAACTCCTATTTTCCTTTTCGATTCCGTCGAAAGCTCAACGAATCTCACTTTTCTAACCTTAACATTTTTCCAAGAATATGAAATTTCATATTTTGCACGTTTGATATTCTAATTGTTATGATAGGATTTCAATATCCTTGAAAGAATGTTATTTTCCTAATATTTTATAATTTCTAATTGAAATGATTTCACATGGCAGAATCATGACTTCTCCAAAGAAGATCAAAGCCAACTCAAATCATTCCTTGATATCCACTCAAGATGAAGTAGATGTGATCCTGAAGATCTTGGAATCACCAGGGTTGAGGTATTGAAAATAACACTACCCACAGTCCTCCTGAAGGATTCTTTACTTACACAACCGTTCGTATTTAGCATGGATGGTTCCTTCCTTTGCCAAACTTCCTATCCCAATTCTTGGCTTATGTTACCTTGGGATTTGACCAGGCAACTAAGTACTCGGCTTTTTAGGTGTTCGGCACCACATCGTTTGGCCTAAGGATATCGTTCGGCACGCAAGAGCGTTTGGTATCAAATGACGTTGGGCATCTCTTGACGTTCGGCATATAAGAGCGTTCGGTATCAAATGACGCTCGGCATCTCTGGACGTTCGGCATATAAGAGCGTTCGGTGTCAAATGACGCTGGGCATCTCTGGACGTTCGGCATATAAGAGCGTTCGGTACCAAATGATGATCAGCAGGCAAGAGCGTTCGGCTTCAAGTGACATTCGGCATCTCTGGACGTTCGGCATCCAAGACACGTTCGGCATCCAAGACTCGTTCAGCACTCCATACTGCTTGGCATCCAGAGGTGATCGGCATCCCGAGACCATTCGGCATGAAGAGTTGTTCGGCATTCAACCAATCTCAATCAACTTCGACCGTTTCTCGGCATACACTCGCCACTCAGCACCTCACTTCGTTCGGCATTTAGTCGTTCGGCACAACACACTGGTTCGGCTTCCGGTATCGTTCGGCGCAAATACTTCCCACGGCATTCAGAGTGTTCGGCCTCACTTCGTTCGGCATAAGGATATCGTTCGGCATTCATGCCCTGTTCGGCATTCAGTTGTTCGGCATCTATGGATCGGCACATAGAGATCACTCCATTTGGGCCAAGGTATCCAGCTACCAGGCCCACCAGGGAAGTCCAACTCATATTCGTCTATAAATAGGGAGGCAGGGGCACAGTGAAAGGGATCAGAATTTTGAGAACACTAGAGAACCTCTACCGCATTCAACACTCATCCAAGACTTAATCCTTTTATTTAGCAATTGTATTCAAGTAATTGGAGATGGATTATATCTGTAATCAATTATCCAGTAAAGGAATAAGGATTAACTTCAAAGTGGACGTAGGCAGTTACACCGAACCACTATAAATTTGGTGTTCTTATTTTCTGTATTAAAATTTATATACTGTTCTCTGTTTTAATTTACTTTCTTCATTAATCTCTCTACACAATCTTTCTAAGGGTGTTAGTGATCAATTTTGGTGCTAACATTTTGGTGATTTCACTGAGAATCGAATTCTCAAGCTGTTGGGATCTGCTTTGTAGCTACTGGATTGCATAAATCCCCTGAAGGAGATCCAAGATCATTCACAAGGCATCTGTTGATTCTACTCAGAGTTACAATCAACAACTCTACCATGGAGAGACCACGAACCAAATCGGCCTCTCACAACGCAGATGTCCACAAGACTGCTAGCGTGCAACTAGTCGAACCTAGAAATCAGAAAGCAATTCGAGGTGCAGGGCCCTCCACCCAAAACCAGGCGGAAGTCGTTTCTCGAACAGAGTTCAACGACTTGATAAGAGAACTCAAGGAAAGTAGAAGGCAACTTGCTGAGTAGATTCAAGCCAACGCTAACCTCATGACTCAGCTTACTCAGCAGCAGCGTCAGAATGTTGGAAGTAGCCCTGCCCCTTATTCTGAATCTGATAGTTCAACCTCAGCTGATGAACCCCCTAGGTGTAGGCGCCGTAAGGATGAAGGTGCATAGGCAGGTGCCACAGATCGATCGACTAGGGATCAAGCTCGCGAAGAGACCGGACGCCCGAATCTCCAAGACCCAAATCAGGCGGGACATCAACCTGCACGGTCCCGTGGAACAGAACCCAACCTTCCATCCTCCATACAAACCCCGGACTTAACAGCTATGGTCAGGCAGTTGATGAAAGAGAACCAAGGCTTGACCAATGAAGATTAGGGAGTGTCCAGAAGTCATACTCCCTTCACAGATGATATCCTACAGGCTGAGTACCCCAAGAAGTTCAATATGCTGACGATCCCAACCTACGAAGGGAAGACTGATCCTAGGCAACATGTGATGAGGTACGGATGGATGATGGACTCCGCAAGAGCCAATGATGCAACCAAGTGTAGGTGCTTCCCAATCACTTTGTCCGAAATCGCTACCATGTGGTTTACTCGACTCCCTCCACGATCTATATCCAGCTTTGACGAATTGGCAATGAAGTTCATAGAACAATTCAGGACACACACCACTCATCCAAAGGATGTGATGTCCTTATCAAGCGTAATCCAGGCTCCAGGAGAGTCATCGAAAGCATACTTGTAGAGATTTCATGTTGCTGCTACCGAGGTGAGCAATCCTAACGACCATGTGATTTGATGGCGGTAATGCGTGGAGTGGATCCAGATTATGAATTCGGAGATTAGTTGGCGGGAAAGCCCCCAGCTACGCTGGAGCGTTTTTATTCGAAAGCTCATCAGTTCATAAGAAGGGAGGAAGCTCGATGGACAAGACGAGACAAGGCACCGGGGCCTGTTCAGGAGTCTGTGAAAAGTGACATTGCCGTGAAGCAAACCGACGATAATTCTGGAAAAGTTCAACTCAACGTCCAGAATAAGCCTGGGCAGTCTAAAGGATCCGGAGGTGGAAATACCGAAAAGAAAAGAGAAGCAGGGAAATGGAAGTCAAGGACCCCAACCTATAATGAATACACCCCGTTGGATGCATCTCTTGAGAACATCTATTTGTCAACTTGCAACACTTTTCAGTATAGAAAACCACACCCAAAGGAATCAATAGAGGAACAGAAGCGGACTGGGAAGTATTGCCGCTTTCACGAGTCTTATGGGCACAACACAGAGGAGTGTAGACACCTCCATGACGCTATAGAAAAGTTGATTAGACAGAAGAAGCTGCAGGAATTTGTCAAAGACCCACCATACGGAAGGCAAGAGACATCGGACCCCGGACGCGGGCAAGCTCCACACCAACCAGAACAACCTACTCGAACTGTGGATAGATTGGTCATTAACACGATTGCTGGCGGACCTCATCCTGCAGATAAGAATTGGCAGGAGATGGAGCGATATGATAATTCTTTAAGACATGCGGAATATGAGTATTGTTCGAACATGGAGGATGGGACTCCTGCGAAGCAGCAGTGCATGATGAATGATGATATTGTATTTAGGAGCAGAGATGCGGATAAGGTGGAGGCTCCTACCATCGACCCAATGGTCATATCTACGACAATCGGGTCGGCGTTCGTGAAGAGAATTCTAATTGATTGTGGAAGTTCTGTTAACATCATCTTCAGAAGGCATACGACCAAATGAAGCTGGAGACTAAGAATTTGAAACCATCTAAAGCCAGAATTCACGGCTTTAATGGCGCAGCAACGGACGCAGTAGGATATGTGGAGTTACTAGTCGAACTGGGACAAAGCGAACGAAGGAGGGTGAGAATCCTACCGTTCATAGTATTGGATGTTGACTCTCCAAATAACGTATTTCTAGGACGTCCAGCCCTGGCAGAGTTTAGGGCAGCATTGGCCCCTTGGTGTCTGACGTTAAAATTTCCAACAGACAGAGGAGTTGGAGTAGTACACGGCGATCAGGCGACCGGTCGTGCATGCTATGTGGCTGAGCTGAGAGAGGCTCAACGTAGAGAGAAAGGAAAGGTTGCGGACAGCTCCGTCCGCATCCAGAATTTTGATGATTGACAAGTAGCGCCCGAGCCCTGGCTCGGGCGACATTCTCGGATCCATAGAGACATAGATCCGAGAGATGATGATGGGGAACCTAGGGAAACAAATGCAGCACCGGCTGAACTAACCAATGACATACCAGTTAGCCGGAGCGACCCATCACGAGTTCTTAAAATTGGATCACAACTCGACCCTTTGGCAGCCGAGAACCTTATTGATTTCCTCCAAGCGAATCTTAATGTTTTCGCTTGGACACATTCTGATATGTGCGGGATTTCTCCTGCAATTGCAAGTCACATGTTGAACATAGACTTGCTTGGATTTGTTGGTTGTCGCGGTAATCTATGGGAAGACTTTAAATCTCCAAATGTTGGTGAATATTGCTTGTGAGCTTTTAGATATGCAGAATTGAACTTCTTTGAAACGGAATCAGTGGCAGATGGTTTCTTATTTGTCGAAGAATTTGAATGACCTGCTTCGTGCATTGAGTTCTATGCGCACAGGAAAAATCGCATAAATGAGTTTTATTTATTGCTAGTTAAATGCTTGAATGGTTGTAAAAAACAAAGGCTGAAAATGTTGCGGCTCACCTCTCCTGATGTGAGATTATTTACACCTTCAGATTCTTGAATTTTGTTGGATGATGATGAAATTTTGTGAGATTCTCTCATTGCATCCTCAGTATTCGCTGGAGATGATATGATCTGTACATATGAGAGTTAACTATCCAGATTTCATTATTTGCTTTCCTATTTCATAAATTTCTTTAATAAATACAGAGTTGAAAATGTATCTCGTTACATATATGCATCAAGTTTTGACTAGAGGAGGCTTCAGGGCCGGATCATCAAGTAGGCAATCTAAGCATAGGCTTAGGGCCCCACTTTATCAAAGGCCCCAATAGTTTCACATATTATGTAGTCGAAACATTGGTATATTTAACAGTTCAGTAATCTGCTAAATTGATGTCCATATACAACAATACAGTTGAAAAAGGATGAGGACATTATTGTAAATTTACTCCATGAGATTGAAAAGTAAGCAAAACAGACCACCACTTGATATTCAATTTCATCATTTTTTTTCCCTCCCCTTCTTTCTCTTCCACCACCACTAAGAAAATATCTTACATTTTTTAAATTTTGTCACGGATTAAATTACTTGCAAATTCAAAGATTTGGAATTCCCTACTATTCAGTTCTTCTGTCTTGGATTACATATATTTCTCTTGACCAGCTGTTTGAAAGCGAAGTTGAGTTGTTGGAAGTATTTACTATTTACGCATGTTATGTCAATTGAATAATTGCTGTCAGTAGTTTATTGTTTAGATGTCCTAGTTTTTTGGTGTTTTACCTGGTCAGTAGGAGAACTGCTAGCACGTTTTGTAGTGCCTAGTTTTATGCAAGTGGCTGTTGATGTATTGCCTATGTAAGGCTGTTCTTGCATTGGCAGCTCAAAACTCATGGTCTATCTTTCAATTAGATGTTAAATCTGCATTTTTGCACGGCGATTTGGAAGAACAGGTATATGTCGATCAACCTTCTGGTTATATTAAATTTGGAAATGAAAATAAAGTATACAGGTTAAAAAAGGCACTATATGGACTTAAACAAGCTCCACGAGCTTGGTACAGTCGTATAGATGCTTATTTTTTAAAGAAAGGTTTCAAAAAATGTCCATATGAGTATGCACTTTATGTCAAAATTGGAGATGGAGGAAAGATGATCATCGTATGCTTGTATGTAGATGATCTCATATTCACTGGAAACGATAGTCGAATGTGTGATGATTTTAAGAAATCTATGATGACAGAATTTGACATGTCTGATCTTGGAATAATGCATTATTTTCTTGGCCTTGAAGTGAAGCAATCTGCTGCCAGCATTTTTGTCTCCCAAAAGAAATACGTGCAGGATATTTTAGACAGGTTTGGAATGAAGAATTGTAATTCTGTGAATACACCAATAGAATGTGGATTGAAGTTAAGCAAGCACATGAAAGGAAAGAAGGTTGATAGTACTTTTTTCAAACAAATTGTAGGAAGTTTAATCTATTTGACAGCAACAAGGCCAGATATAACATATTCAGTGAGTCTCATAAGTAGATATATGGAGGATCCAAAGGAGATGCATCTTCTCGCTGCAAAGAGAATATTACGCTACCTGAAAGGAACCATGGAGTTTGGCTTACTATACAAGAAAAGAGAAGCAAAAGGATTGGTAGGCTTCACTGATAGTGATTTTGCAGGGGACCAAGATGATAGAAAAAGTACATCGGGCTATGCCTTCATGCTGGGTTCAGCGGCTATTTCATGGTCTTCTAAAAAGCAGTCAATAGTTACATTATCTACTACCGAAGCTGAATTTGTTGCGGCAACCTCGTGTGCATGTCAAGCCGTTTGGTTGAGAAAAATTCTTGAAGAGTTGCAATGCAAGCAAGAAGTAGCAACTGCAATTTACTGTGACAACAGTTCAGCAATCAAGCTCTCAAAAAATCCTGTTCTGCATGGACGAAGTAAACACATAGATGTGAAGTATCATTATTTGAGAGAACTTGCAGGTGATGGAGTCATTAAATTAATTTATTGCAGAAGCGAAGATCAAATTGCAGACATTTTAACGAAGCCCCTCAAATTTTCTGCGTTCCAAAGCTTAAGGAGGCAGCTTGGAGTCTGTGATTCAGTTGAAGCAGCTCAAGTAGCAGGTTTTTCTGAATTCTAACTCCGATTAAACTGTATGGTATATGTGGAACATCAGTTTAAGGGAGGGATTGTTGGAAGTATTTACTATTTACGCATGTTATGTCAATTGAATAATTGCTGTCAGTAGTTTATTGTTTAGATGTCCTAGTTTTTTGGTGTTTTACCTGGTCAGTAGGAGAACTGCTAGCACGTTTTGTAGTGCCTAGTTTTATGCAAGTGGCTGTTGATGTATTGCCTATGTAAGGCTGTTCTGTTAATGAATAAAGTAGCCCGTTTTTCTCTTCCTCCATTTTAATAACACACCATTTTTAACATGAGTTGCTTTTGTTGAAATATGATCAGAATGATACTGATTGTATGAATAAGATCAAATGGTCATAAGTTGTTGAATTAATTTATATTTTCAGATATTTTTCAAGAAATGAGTTATACACATATTTTTATGAAATGCTTCAGTTATTGATATGTTATCTATTAAAATCAACAAATTGCCATTCGGCATATGTTATGTCAAACTTATAACATAAATCACCTAATTCATTTGAATTTCTAAATCATGCATAATACCAATTTTTGAGGCTTTAATCGAAACAACGAGATTCCGGCCATTTCGTTTCGGATTTAGTGGGGACAGAAACCAAACTGAAACTGTGATCCAATAAAACGCTACTGAACTTCAAGTTATATTGAAGAAACTCAACAAAAAAAAAGTTGTGTTTCAAATTTATGAATATTCAAAATATGAAATTTTAACTTAGAAAAATTACAAAATACATAAATTATGTAACTAAAAAAGTTGAAAACGATGTCCACGGCTCTAGTGGAGTTGGCAGGGATTCTCACCTCCCTAGCAGAGGGAGAAAGTTTCAACCCTAGCAACTACACTCTAGTAGCCTGTTATTCGCGGAGACATGTAATAATCCATGTTGAAAGGTATGAAATCCGCGGGATAAAAAGCACCACCGTGAGGGCCCAGCTAAAGGAGGGTAGGTTAGGGTGGGCATTCCTACATCCCTAGCCTATGAAAGTTGGTTTTTAAAAAAAGAGTTGAAAACGAAGTAATGAATAAGTATTCATAGTTAATCAATATTGTTCGTTTAAATCTTATTTTTTAATTAAAGATAAATTCACATTTTGATTCGATAAATTAAACAAAATACGTGTAACTATATGAGAAGTACTTAGTGAAATCCGAAAACGAAATTGAAACCGAAATTCTCTAAATTTATGAATTGGATCGAAGTTCTTAAAAAGCTCGAAACCGAGATCTTGAACCTTACATAATACTCAACATAATGTAACATAATAATTTTACATTGTAACAACTACCGTAGTCATACATATGCAGGTATGCCTTGTACACCATTTTGCAAAATCAATGAATTGATGATACACACTCTTTTCTAAATAGTAGCTACTATTTTTAGATACAATACTTATCGAATTTTGGAAATCAAATTCAAAACAAGGAGAGGTTTTCTAATACCAAAAAAGAAAAGCCATGATGAAATATAATAATAATGGGCCCACTGATTTTATTTTATTTTTTCTTAGGGTCTTGAGTTGTCTCAAGACAGCCCTTGGGGGCGTTATTCAACACATATAGAAGGGACATATGTATGTATGTATGTAAAAAGACAAATAACTTACATCACTCTTTATTGAATTTTTATCTTCATGAGGAATGGAATTATCCGAAGTCCTAGAAGCATCTTTTCTGTACTTGAAAAAAATGATAAACAGGAGTAAACTAAAAATAATAGCAAATAAATAAATAAATCATACAGGAATAAAATTAGTAATCAGCAATATTAGAAGAAGAAAAAAAAAACATAGCATGGTTCTCCATGACATGTTCGCAGATACTTAATTCATTATGCTTTAGAGCTGTAGCAAGTACCACAGCAGTAACTGCTTTATACGTATTAAACTTGATGGTTAATCAGAAACAGAGAAGAAAATGACCACTACATATAACAAGGTAAAGAATAAACTTACTCTTTTTGTTGATTTTTTTGTTGATTGGTCGAAATCTGTCCACGTAGGTCAGCGGCCTTCTGCTTTAAACTAATTATATCAGTTTCCACTTGATTTATTTCCTCAAGATCTTTCCTAGTCTGTACAACAGGTATAGAGTAAATAAATATTCTTTTTTTAAGTGAATAATATAATCAGTTACAAAGATTGAGTAAACCATCATCTATCAAACTAACCTTATTATCCATATTAGAAGTAATAGACGCATGTCCAGGCCTCATGTTCATCAGTCCAGATTCCAGTGACAGTCTCAAATCCCTCTCTTTTTGTAACTGCTCTCTCAGCAATTCCACCTTTTATTACAACAAAATCTAAAATGTTAATTTAGTCGCTGCTTATAGTTGTTTTGATCTGTTCTACAAAGCATATTGCCTAATAGTATGCTTGAGAGAAAGTGCAGCTAATATACAATAATATTCAACAAGACATCTGTTGAGGTTACCCCTTATGGAGATTGTGGTAATTTTACCAATATTTATTCCAAAATTTTAAGATTATGATTGACTGTTCGGTCCAATGAACTCGTCTCTATACAACAACTGTTTTCCGGAGAATATTATATATTTATCATTACTGAGTTTACGATATGAATAAAAAAAAGCCATTAAATAATATATGTAGAATAATAGAGAACATAATATGCAGCAATCTGAAATTCAAATAGATGTTCCAATAATAACTTTTGTTCAATCTTTAATTCTTTATTTATTTATTACTGAAATTATTCTTCTACATGACCCTTTTTTCATAAAAGGGATAATAAGATAAGTTCATGCATGTGTCCGTGTACAAGTTCATGTGTGTGTAAGACGATATGATAAAGAAATGGTTTGAACTTGTTGCAAAAAAGAAAGAAAGAAAAGAATAACCACTTTAGGCCTTAGTTCAAACTTGTTGCAAAAATAGGTCATGGTTTGAACTTTTGAAGTTAACTCTTGCACATTTAAGAAATGGTTATGTGGTAATTAAAGTTTGTTCTTGCACATTTACGGAATGCACAAAATGTAATTCTTTGTAATTAAAAACAGTGGTTTGGTTGGTATTATACATTATAAAAGCATGTTTATGCTGAAGAACGTAGGTTTGATTCCCTATTTCAACCCAAGTTTTATTTGAAAATGTAATTACACTATAATTCAATTTATTGTTATTATCAACTTCATATTAAATTACTAGTTTTTGCATTATTATTTTTCAGTTATGTGGAAAAAATCCAATGCCCAATGCTTTTTAACACAAACTTTTTCCATTCTAAATTGTAATTATTTACTATACTTTGAGTTATTTATCTTTTCGTAAAATTCATATTTTATTAATTATATTTGTAAAAAAATTCGAAATTGTATTATGGCATTAATACTTCTGTTCTATGAAGTATTTTCTACTGAAGAAGGAAAAGAAATGTTATAATGAATATCATAATTTATTGATATAAAAATAATCAGTTGGATTGTTGACCTCCCACCATAAAATATATGTTGAAACAAGGAATCAAATGCGAGACCTCCAGCACAAATATAAACTCAGATAGCACAACTATACCAACGAAACCACCGTAATTTTTTGCTATAATGTATATTTTAAGCATTCCATAAAAGTACAAAAACAAAATCTGTATTAACACTTGCACATCTCATAAATGAGCATGTGTTAATTTCAAAACCTCAAACTAGGCATAGTTTGACAATAAGTTCAAACTGGATCTAAAGTAATAACTAGTTTTCTGAGAAAACTTCCATGTAGGACCAAAAAGTCACTCTTAGTCTATTAAAAGCAAGAGTCTGTTTTTAAGCAGATGGTTTTATTTCAAGGTAACAGTACTCACTTGTGAGCAGAGGCTAAATCTAACAAATATTCAACGAAACATGCATCTTTCTGGATAGCTGATCGACGCTCAAGCAAATCTTCCTTTCTCTTTTGTATACTTTCTCGTAGATTTTCATTGACTTTCGCCTGAATACTTGACAATGAGTTACAATAATCAATCATAATCTAAAAGGTGCGTTAATTTTAAAATATGCTGGTATATGCATGTACACACATATATGTGTACATACATATATACTATTAAGTTAGACCTCCTTTGCAATTTTATGCTCTAGGTCACTTTTAGTAGCCTCAAGCTCTTGGATGGTAATCCTGATATAAAGGGAAAAAAGTAACAACTTGATGCAGATGGTGAAGATAAGTGACATACAAATAATTATATGAAGTTAATGATGCTGCTCTAGGCAGCAGTTCTATTTGCTATGATATATTATTGGAAATTTAGTTCATATCTGTACATCGAAATGGGATGCTACGTCCGTTAATCATAATATACATGACATATACACGACCTAATATGCATTTGACAAAAAATTATTTGAATTAAATCAGTTTTGAAAATGAATACTGGACGGTAAAATATGGTATTAGCGCATATTCACTTTTACAACTGGAGAAAAGTTCAGATTATGTCAAAATCAATGAACATTAGTTTGATAAATACTACTACTCCTGATAACCCCCCAATATTCACCCTCCCATGAATTTCTTGGGTATATGCAGAAGATGTAGCATTTCTCCATTAGTTTAACCATGCACAAAATAATATAATGATAAAAGAACTGATCATTTAAATTCCAATTAACAAGACAAAAAAGAATCATGACGATTTATTTTCTGTATGGCACATACAAAATAATATTCATGATTATTAAATTCAGAATGATAATTAAACATATGATTTAAGTTCGATACACTGAACAAATACTCAGGTATTAAGATATATTACAAGCAACATACGATTTAACATAAACATCCATGAGCTAGCCGAATATGCATTCTATTGGAAAAAATACTAGTTACGAGAGATATGTAAGACAGATTAATAAAATACTAGACTTACTCCTCTTCTGTTAAATCTGTTGGTTCCAAAAGAAGAATCTTTCTTGCCTAAATATTAGGAACTGTATCAAAAATTATTAAACAAGGTGAAAGTGAAACAACCAAGCAATAGGAACTGGGGCTCACAGAAGTGCGTCTCCACTTGGTTGGTCTTCTCATACTTGACGTGCCCCTATTGGATTTGTTTTTATATTTCGCGGGACTTCAGTTATATTATGACTAGCAGACTTCACCAAACTAGAAGTAGATTTTCTTTCAATGGGGACATGTTTACTAGGCGAAACTCCAGAACTGCTATTTTCATCTTCTCTAGCATCAATTGTACTTGTGCTGGTCTCATCAGTTAATGCAGTATCTCTAGATTCCGGTTCTTGGTTCTTATCTTTGACTAAATTAACGGCATCAGATTTGCTTGTAGGTGTCTCAATAACTTTAGTATTATCTGTATATTCACGAGAGGGAGAATATGGAATATGATCTTCTGCCTGCATGTGAAATAGCTAAGTCAATCCGAAAGGGATAGATAAACAAGTATTTCAATATAAATATGACTGCAAGACAGCATACAAATGTATGACCAGCTAAACCAGCGTTTAAAAAATTTAGTTCAACAAAAATAAATGGAAAACATGCAAGGCCACATCATATATTTAGAACTGTGCTAGAACGACCGGGAGAGAGTACATATGGGGGATGCGGAAGAGGGATAAACGGTGGATAATATGAGTTGGGAAAAAATCATGAGGCTGGATGATAGCCTTACCAATCGGTTGCATAATCAACCAGTTGAATAAGCATTTTCGTATATTTTAACATTCTAAAATTTTGAGAATCAAATGCATACATATTACAATTTCAATTTGATCAAAATGGCAAACAAATAGGAGGTTACACTCCTCCAATTTGACATACACAATTCAGCTGTTCACGCCATTTTCTCTTCTTTTAAAGAATGAGATCGGTAAACAAATAGGAGGGTACATCCCTTCTATGTGACCTACAAATTTCAATTATTCACACCATTGTTTTTTTCCCCCTCTTCTTTCTCTTATCGTGGATATCAAATTTCAAGAATTTCAATATCATTTAATGCCTCGGAGAACTTTAAGATGCTGTATTATGTGATGATAATTGATTTTTGCAATCATTCAAAACAGGGATGAAAATCCTATAGCTCAAGAGAAAGGTTAAGCTCCGATATGAAATTTCGAAGAAAAATATTGTAGAAATTAGGAGATTATTTCCTATTAGGCATAATATCTGATACCAATTTTCTCTAATGTCTTCATTACGCAAATGCAAAAATACATGTAGTAAAAATAAAAGCTGCACCAAAGAATAAATGGTATTAGATTCTTGACACTTCAGAACACTGCCTTATCAATCTAGCGCTAGAAAATTCCCATTGTATTTTACCCTCTGCATGACTGTGTAGAGAGTTAGGAATAGATGTTAATATTGGAAGGACAAAGGCAACAGCTATGAACATTCGATAGTTTATGACCATGAATGAACATTTTTTTACTATGCAAAGTGTTGTATGTATCAGAAATTAACCTCATGAATGGATATATCACTCCCACTACAACTTCCACTTCCACTGACCGATCTGCTTCTGCTTGCGCTTCCACTCCCACTAAATGACCCACTTCCACTTCCACTTCCACTAAATGATCGGCTTCCACTTCCACTGAATGATCTGCTTCCACTACCGCTGAATGATCTGCTTCCACTACCACTAAATGATCCATCAGATGAATGTTCAACATCATCATCAAGTCCATCATGTTCTTCTGAGCCGCTTTGCATATCAGATGAGAACGAACCATCTTGTGAATTCACCTCCTAAAAGAAGGCAATATTAGTGAACATAAAGGCACAAGTGTTGAAGACATCATTCTCGTGAATATACTTTGTTTGAATATTGAATAATTTCTGCCAGGTTCTCAATTTAAAATTTCCATACAATGAAACAGTTGAGCTTTTTGTGTCCCAAGAAATTTTTAAACAATCGAATCACCAAACATGCAGAAGATTCATGCTGGAATTATCTAACTAAACGGATATTACTGCGTATTCATTTGTATAAATATTAAGTTCATTATATTATGCTGATTAGATTATAAGGACCTGACATAAATTCTGAGGTTTAAAAGGAGAACTGTAGGTCGATTTTTGACTGATACTTTTGAAACAGCCATCGCAGGAACTTACATCAAATATCCGTCCATATTCTTCTAGCATAATTATGACAATAGCCTGAGCATGATTTGCAGCAGCTGCAGCTTTTAGAAGTTGAACTGAACCATCCCCATCCATATTAAAATTATCTTCAAATTCACAATCACCAGCAAGAAGTGGTCGTAGAAGAAGTGGGGCCATGCAGGCTGCCAAGGCAGAAAGAAACATCTGATTTTCTGCTCTGTGAGAAGCCACAGTTAACATCATCTTGAGGATTCTGAAACAAAAGGTTTATAAGCTTTTTGGAAGTGATTCCACAGATGGTAACTGACTGTTATTATTCAAAATACAAATCACACGGGATCGTATAAAGAAGGATATTTTTCTAGATAACAGGTTTAAGAAAACTAATTGTCAATATAACTGACTTCTAAAACTTATTCGCAATATTGGCCACGTTTCAAACTTAAAAACCTAATACATGAGAAAACAATAGTTGAGAACATATAAATTTTGATCTCTACATGCACAAATTTGAGTTGTTCATGTACAAATGTTAAAATTTTGAATGAGCAATCCATGCTTGTGCATGTACGGTATTTGCCAAAGTAACAAATGAGCAATTATGGGTTGCTGGTGTAAACCTATATTATATGCTAAAGTGCAGCAGCCACACTACTTTTCCATTATTCTTCATTTCATACAACCCACAAAACTCCCAAGACTCAAAAACTTAAAATAAAATAAAAAATCATTAGGTGTGCTTCCTCCGCCAAGTGCAATGATAACTCCTGTTGATTACGCAACTAACTCTTGTAATACACACACACACAAAATATACACACATACACACACACATACACACACATACATACATACATAAAAGTAATGTTAAGAGTACGTCATTACATACACATAGAACTCTGCAGGATAAAGTGTTTAAAGGATTGTAGTTGTGAAATAGTTTGTAACCTTAACTAATGAATCGTAATAATAAACACTTGTTCTGAAAGGTTCCTAGTCATTTAGTATTTCGAGAACATGATATCGATATACCTGCAAATCTAGTGTACGTAATATCCACATGATGGGCAGTGACTTACTCACAGTGGTTTTGATTATCAATAGGTTACGTGTTTGTAGTTGTTTGGAACAATTGCAGAACGAATCACTAAGAGTATGACAGCAATAGTTTTTTGAACTAAAAGTACTAACCTTATGTGTGGATATCTTATTTTGACTATGGTCAAAAACATCATCTGTTTTGGCAGTGTAAATATGTGTGCTCTGGATCAAGTAATAGGACAATTTGATTATGGGCAACACGCACACAATTCATTTGCACCTATAGAAGTACCATAATCAAAAGGCACATAATATTGATAAGTGGGAAGCATTACATGCACACATTATAAGAGAATGGCATTCGCCGATTAGTTTTGATGAGTATATGTGGGAGTATATATTTTTCTTGTCCTGCTTAGATGAGAATATGTGGGGTTACATTTTTTTGTCTTTAATTTCATAACAGCCTTGTAGGCGGTATTGTAGAGCTAAGTTGTCAAAGGCTCCTATGGGCTCTGTCTAAACACTATTTTCAGACTTTGGCACCCTAGCATATAACTTGTTATATCGTTCCACCCCGCTTTTATAATGTTGTTCAATGTTCATTGACATTGGAGGTTTTAGAAACTTTGGTGTTTAGCACTCCGTGCCACCTCTAAAAGCATAGCTGCAGAGAAGATGGATTATATAGAGAAAAAACTTTTTTAATAGGTTAAAGTTAAAAGACAAAGCATTGACATTTTTTAAATAAAGTTCTAAATACAACTTTTGGAAGAAGCAAATTGAATAGGCCTTTTCTATTTTGAACTCTGGTGCCCCGGAACATAATTGTGCATCTAATGTCATTCACTGACATAGGAAGCTTTAGCAACTTCGGTGTTTAGCACTCTGCTCCGCCTCTAACATCATATATGTAGAGAAGATGGATCATATAGAGAAAATACGTTTTAAATCGGATTAAATCGGATGAAGTTAAAAGACAAATGCATAGACTTAAAAATATATTATATTATAAATACAACTTTTGGAAGAAGCAAAATTGAATAAGACTTCTCCTTTGCCGATTAGTTCATCTTCTACACTTCCAATGAACTGGTTTTCTTCTCTGATGCACGGACATATTGAAGAGCAGGAGAAAGTGTAGCAGCAAGGGCAAGGATAATGGCAAACTTCGCCACAAGAGAAAAGATAGTGGAAAACAAGGTCGCAAGAGCAAGAACAATGGCAAGCATGGCCACAAGAAGCACAAGAAGAGGTTAATACCGGATATGCAGAATAATACGTCATTTTTGGACATTCTCACCTCCAATAACAAAAAATGAGTCTGAAATAATATCAAAAACATATCAAAACTCATCTAGAGGAGATTTGTCCATAGTATATGAAAGGAAGAGAAAAAAAGAAAAAGAAAAAAAAAATACCTATTCAGCAATGACAATTTAGAGCTTAGCCTGATTTTTATGTTACTTCATGTTATATTACTTCATTTCATGTTACTCCATGTTATGTTACTTCATTTTATGTTACTCAAAGTTAAATTCTTAAATTTAGAAAGGGTCATATGTTGAAAATAGATTTTAATAGTCATCTAAAACGACACTGTTTTTTAAAAGGGCTGTATCAAAAAAATCGTCCTAAATTTGATATCTTGATATCAAACACAACGAGTAATATATAAATTGATGACAAATGATATCTTAACTATTTCAACTGACAGAAGAGAGGATACATAATATCCTATTCTCTAAGTTTGACAAATAGCAAGATTTTGGCTTTGTTTAAGTGTTACTAAACTTGTAGTGTGTGTATCATGCAATAACCCAACTGATGATCTACATATTTGTAATGTTCCCACTTTCTTTGAATTGAATTTCAAAATATCCACATATAAAAACTACTCATCGCAAAGAGATTTATTATATTTATCAATAATATTTACACCAGTTGGAGACACATTGATTGTCAACTATTGGCGTTACAATGCATGCACGTTTTAAGGGAAGAATACTACTGTTAACTGTACTAGCATGTGTTAATCCACCTTTTGGTTAGGCCAGGATATCACGGATTTGGCCAAAATGGATGGATTGGAAATCGATTATACTGAAAACTATGGACTAGTTGAATGGATTCAGATGGACAATACTCAAAAAATGGCTAAGTATCCAATCAAGGTGTAATCAGTATGAAGTGACAAGGAAGGCCCCGTGAGGCCACATTTCGAATTTCAAGTCAATCGAAGCACGTATGCTCAAGTTATGAAAAAATGAAGAATTTATGTGGATCGATTTAGAACGATTCATAAAACGGCGTAAATTGATGAAGATCGATCAATATCTCAATATCCACAAGACCAGTTCGTTTGAAACTTTCAGAGCATCAATAAAATGAGAAGTGGAGTCTAAAAAAACGATCGCAGATCAAAATATTGAAGTTCAAGAATGGCCGATCGGTTTTCCTACAAAAACGATCGCAGGTCAAAACATTGAAGTTCAAGGATGGCCGATCGTTTTGCCGATCCTTAACAACGATCGGTACGACTCAATGAACGGTCCAAGTTCAACCAAGATTGATCCATATCTCACAGTCAACGGCTCAAATTGACTCCATATTTTAGAGGCAAGTTCAAGAGGCATGTGGGACCCCCCTAACGATCGGCTAAACTTTGACCGATCGTTCCAGGATATTGAGTTAGGTCCACTGATCGTTATGGTGGGCCCCTATGAGTCTAGAGAGCCTTCTGCCTAAATCTTAACGAAATATCTCATCATCTTTTCCTATAAATACAGCGGACTTGACTCATTACAGGGGACTTTTCGGCTGGCTCTCCTTCATCACTTCTTATCTCATCCTCCATTAATTTTCTCCATTAATTTTCTAAGGGAAAAACAAATATACTTGTAATCTTATGGTATAAATAAAAAGATTATTGGAGTGGACGTAGGCCGGAGTTTGCCAAACCACTATAAAACTCGTGTGTTGCTTTACTTTTTCTGCTATTGATTTTTGTGATCCGCGTGCTTATCTTCCGATTTGAATATTGTTTTTGAAAACTGGTGCTTTCACGTACAACTGGGTGTTTGTGACCAAATTTGGCGCAAACAAAATGTTTATCCCAACTTTTTCTAAAATACAGATGATTGTGCTGTAATTATTTTTTTAAGAGCTGTTATGAATTGTTAGACCATAACCCGGTTATATGATGATTGTTACAAGAAAGACTATCAAAAAATTGATACGAACTCAAGTTAAAAAGTACAGAAAGATTCACCAAGGAAAATATAATTATGTTTGGAGTAACATAGAACCTCTGTGGCAGTCTAAGATTAGGCTCTGGCAATGTTTCATCTATTGCACCACGGAGAGCCTTCATTCTCTTTCCATGGTCAGCTTCTGATCATACACAACACAAATAAATGAAAATTAAATTTATTAACTGCAGTAAAGATTTGAAAAAGAAAAAAAAACACTGATAATTTTTCTATCAACTGAACTTTTTGGTGTGCAGCAGCAAAATTTGTAAACACTTCAGGCAATGCAGAGCTGATAATTGACCTTTTAACTTGTATTTATATAATGATGCAAGCATTTTTTTTAAATAAAAAGAGTGCAAAGAAACTTGAACCAACTATTTGAACAGATATTCTCAGGTAATCACAAAGCAAATGCAACTTCAAATACATTCAAACAGAATTAAATTGTATACAGAAATAATAAAAAATATAACTTGGACTACTGTAGATTAATCAAGCTCAAAAGGAAGTACTCTAATAATTCGAGCATTTTTACCTACAGATAAAGTCAAAATAAATGTTGGAAAATGCCATAATTTTTTAGGCTGGCCATTGTTGAAACTGATCATAACATAAAACTTGATTATAACAACAACCGAACACAAATGAAACTGATCGTTGTTGGAAAAGTGACCATTTAAGTTGTAATATTAAAACTTTGATGTTGCAAGTAATTATTAAGGAAGCACAAAACTGGACAGTGACACTTTATTAAACAAAAAGTAGAATGGCATTATAAGTTGAAAAGGCATTTTTCTTTAATATAAAATTAAAATACATCTTGTAATTTTTATAGTAGGATGCCATGTTGAAATGCTTAAGACTTACTATATGCTTCCACTAAAGCAGTACAACAGGACGCAGGTACGGGAGAAGACGGTAACTCTCGAAGCACATGCTGTAAAAATATGTTTATTTAAGTAAATTTTAACTTCCAACTGATACACGATACAAGGTGGGGCAACGTGCCTTGATACAATCACCAATAATATGGGCATCCTCATCTGCAGAGAACTCGGTTTTTCCTGAAAATAAAACAATGAAAACTTCAGGAAAAAAAATCTGAAAACAGTACCATAATTTGAAGAAACATACATATTCAACATAAAGATAACAAACCCTGTTCATATTCTTTTTCCCTTCTTTCTACTTCTTCAACATCAGCAGATTGTCTCAGTATACCTTCTACTTTGATTCCTGGTGATGCAAGTGATGATCTATCAAACTAATATTCCACGCATAGAAATTTTATAGATTAAATTATGAAACAGAGGTTTTTATTAACAGAGTAAACAAGCACTAGCATTTTCTATAGGAAACAAATTAAAGAGCGGTTGGAAGAAATTTTTGGTATAAAAAACACAAGTTCAGAAAATTATAGCCAAATGACAATGCTGAATACTTCTTATTATGGCTATCTAATAACATATTGCTAGCTATATGATAGGCACGTACATACGTATGTACGTATGCATGTCGTCATGTATGTATGTACGTACATGTATTTAAAGGGAAAGTCTATTTGAACACAAATAGATGACACAATTGGTGACACAATAGATCACAACCATTGGATCTCCCCTTGATTTCATACTCATATGTAAACACAATAAGATTCAATGGCCAACATTTGTATCGTTTTGTGTTTTATTTGTGCCTGAATAGCCGTCCCCTTGATGTGTGTGTGTGTGAGCGTGCGCGCGCGCGTGTTGGTAAGCAATAAAAATATTGTAATTGGTAATGTAGGTAGCGTGAACCAAGATTCCGACTCAATTCATATATTAATTGGAATCTTAGATGTCATCTTTTATCAGTTACTGCACCAAACTTTAATTTTATTGCATGGAGATACCCACTATAAAATTGTCCTAGAAGGTACATGTTCAATAACATAAAACTGATTAATTTCACAAATTTGGTGGATTCAACATCTCGCGATATAAAAGTCTTAAACATATTAAAGTGATATTTTACCATGTTCCTCGATAAACCTTAAAGCCTTCTCCAAGAAAGATGGAATTCCATCTAAATCTTGTAGTGCAAGTTCAACCGGTCTCCCAATGACCGTAGAGTTAACATCTTTCTTATCCTGTACTGGAGAAAGGTAATATAATTTGATTAAAAAATATAATATTCAGTATAATAATGAAACTGGTAACATAATGGTTATAGATAAGGCTTTAAGCCTTTAAATTAAGACAGATCACTGAGATGAGTTTATGAGTCTGGTATATAAAGCATGGCAGATCAGTCTCCACCTTCTAAGGTGGAGCTGTTATGGTAACGGTATATTCTCACTACCATATCATCATCAGTCAATCGATTACCCTTTTTACTTAAATCGGTATATCGGTATAATCGGTATGGTAATGCTAAATTTACCATTTTTAGCGGCAAGACATCGGTAACATTTTTTCAAAACCAATAATAACGGTAATTTACCAATCTATTTATAATACATGGATATTCATGCAATATATTATATTATAGACATCTAGAAGCAAACAAATTATTAGATTTAGTATAAGAATTTGGTTCAAATGATGTTAAATACAATTGGTTTTACCTACTGACATCTTTTATTAAACGACACGATGAAATGTATGATGAACCATTATTACAGTGTAAAAATATATATCAAGTTTTTTTGTTTTTTATAGACAAACGGTAATTTATCATTACTAGTGTAATAGTTACTAGTTTATCAGTATACCATTCTCCAGTATACCAACAAACCGGTAACGGTAAGCAATTTTAGCCTACCAGTATAAACTGTATGGTAACGGTATTTGTAAACTGGTAATAGTAACAATTAACATAACAGTCCTATTCTTATGTACGAACATTTTCTACAAAAAAATTTGCTTCTCAAAAGTCATACGGATGGTATTAGTAACATAACTATCGATTGTTTTATCAGATACAATTAGTACTGAAATTTAAGGGACTGCAAGAATCACATAAATTAATCTTGTAATATCTTTAAGTTAAGATAGATAACTGAGACGAGTTTATTTGGTTTGGTATATAAATCATGGTAGATCAGTCTCCACCTTCTGAGGTATGAATATCTTCTACAAACAATATTGCTTCTCGAAGTCACATGGATAATATTAGTAACATAACGTTAATTGTTTTTTTCAGATTTACAAATAGTATCAAAATTTAAGGGACTCAAAGAATAACATAAATTAAGCTTGTAATAACATTAAATGGTACCTACTATGGCACAATGGGTACAAAAGGATGCATATTTACCATATATTTTTTGACATGCAACTGTGCAAGCATCATAAAAGCATGATATATTCCAAGTATATGCATCATAAAGACAAGTCTAAATACACCAATTGTACTAGAAATTGATGCATATCACAATATCCCTATCTTCTTTATTAGATGCAGCCTTGCAGGTTCATGTGTTAGATATTGAATATCTATTTAGAGCAATATATGACACCTTTAACATGCCTAAAGCCAAGTTTTTAGTTTTTAACACTCGGATATCAATATAATTTTTTTGTTGCTAAGTTCAAATTTTAAAGCAGGCTAAGCAGCAATCTGACACACATTCAAAAGCTCCAGTCCTTCTACTTATATACTGCATGATAAGGGAAAACTTGAGTACGTTGTTCTAATGCAGCATCGCCTGTGTCAACAATCTCATTAAGAAAAAGTCCACTTTTGGCCTTGTCAAGTGATGCACTAGGTGCATGTGCCAAAGCACCTTCCAATGTTGTTTTCCACTCTTGCAATTCATCTGAAGTATCTCTCTACCAAAAACACATTTAATACAAAATTTTGAGCGAAGAATAAAATTGGTCGACTAATGATAACATGTCACTGTGCCAGGACTTAATTTTAGTGTAAAATTTCGACCATCTTGGCCGTCAGGAAAATTAACTGTAAGGAGCTTTTTATCTGCCTTGACAACTACACTGTTCCATTTAAAATAAGTTTACTTGTTGATATAGCTATTTTCTATTCTAGCATATATTCAAAATGTATATGGATGGAGATTCACACCTTCCTGAGTTGATAAGGTCTATGCCACCAAGGGTAGGATTTGCTTCATTTCCTCTGTGAGTGTTCTAAAAATAGTGAAGTTGCAGTTATGCTTAAGGAAACCATGGGCCAAATTAATAAAGACAAAGTGGATATTTCAACTATAGAATAATTGACTATTTAGCATATAACAATATGCCCCATTGTAGAAAAACAGAGTTTATGACAGTATGTCCACAAGTTGCAATTGCGATCCCAATCTATGTATAGGAGTCTCAGAGCATTTGATAATTTAGTAACAAAATAAAGACCAATTGGAAGAGATATGAAGGCGTAATTTATAAATGAAATCAAAATGTACCATCAGACTTACTGGGTCAAATCTGTAGAAAACAAGTGATTTACGTGAAAGAATGAACCATCTTTTCTTCCATGATGTCCATCCAATTCCTGCAGTTAAATTAAGAAAGAAAAAAGTGTAAAGCTGGTTTATCAGCGGGATGTCGATAGTTGTTTCTCTTTGATATTACGAGAATACTAAACTTATGAGCCGATACAGCATACAAAACAAACTGCACGTTTCTTGCTTGGAAAAATGAAATGAAAAGAATTTAGCAATAGAAAATTGTAAAAAAAAGGTAAAAAAAAAATTCTCAGAAACTTACATCCGAATTCCTTGGTCAAATTTGGTTCAGCTGTTTCCATCTTAGTTCTTATTTATATAATGACCCCTTTCTATAACCATGCAATGGTCATCATTGACATAATAATTCACTTTTTTTTCCAAAATGCGACAGTCTTTACATAATGCCTAGTTTCTAAGGAGAAAGTGAATACTTATCTTCATCAAATAATTATGTATGATATACCACACTGATTGATACACCACACTGATTGATAAGGAGGGAAATAAAAAAACTGCCCTTATAAATGTGAAATTCATGGGTGAACTTTGAGTAGCATAACGTTGAAATCAATAAACAGTTATTGATGGTGACTGTTTTAAGACTGTAAATATTGGTTATGTTAGAGCAAAACAGGCAAATGAAAATTACTTTTGAGTCTATGATAACAGCTACTTACAATAAGAATGTTGCAAAAAGGAAATGACCACATACCTTTAGATGATATGAATAGGTATCCACTCTTAATTATCTGCAAAATTAAGGATAAATTGAGACAGAAAGAAATTGACCGAGTAGTGAAACGATAATAAATTAGTTCAGGCAACAATTATTAAGGATTTTGATAATAACTGAACAGACATGTCAAGCACCACCAGATAGCAATATCAAATTTTAAAAGGCCAACTGCAACTTGAGATAAAACACAGCAAAAAAGTTGTATCGGCATAAATAATAAAGATTTTAAGAAAGAACAACGATACTGGAATTTAAGAAGACCGAGTGGCTGATTATTATTATTATTATAATTATATATATATATATATATATATATATATAACTTGAGCTTGTTTTCCAACTCACATGAAAGAGCGTTCTATTTAGTCTCCAAAAACAAGTTTGAGTTAATTATTACCTGCAATTAAACCTGAAGCAAATTTGAGTCGACTAATGTGAATGAGAATTTTATTATGCACAACAGAACCCTAGTCTAAAATAAGAATTTCATAGTCCCCGGATGATAAAAAAATATTTATAATCACTAAAATTTGTTATTTTTATTTTACTTTTATTTCCTTAAATATTTTTCTCATATCAATTCATAGGAATTAGAGAAGTATTATATGTTGACATAAACCCTTCGGCAGAATTCAACCATAGGCCTCTTTCTGACTATTTTAGAAGGTCTTTAAAACCAAAATAAAGGTAAATATAATAAACTAATTTGAATAAGGGCAATAAATGACAAATTCACCAACCTGGCAATTAGGACAACTTTGTGGTTGCTTGTCCGAATTTTCAGATGAATTTGGGTTCCAAATACATTTGTCTCCTTCCCTACATTGGCAAGTATTGCATTGTGCATCTTCATTCGTATTTGAAGAGGCCATCTACTTTTTTCAGTTTTCACTGCATAGTGTGATATCGTAAATTATAAATATATTAAAACTATCACTAAGAGCGTAAGATCTTTCAAAACTCAGAATAAAAGGAAAACGGATTACAGATGTGAAGAAATTAAAAACAACAAAGGTTGTATGGAAGAAAATATAATGCAGAAAAATTTATGACAGGCAAAAAAACATTAAACGCATTTTAGTCAAAGTATCAAGTACATTCTCGGTCCAAGATTATGGTTTGGTTGCATACTTGCTTAGTTGGTTAGATACAATTTCTTTCTTAACTGGATACCCAGATTTATATTTATACTTTATGTTATCTGTATAACTGAATTGGTATATGAGTTGATAATAATGAAAACAATGGCAGTTCTGCGTAGAATCTAAATTTCACCAAATTTCTTGAAGGAGACTTTTTAACATGATACCACTCGTCCCTCTCTTTGGTTTAAAGCTTCTATAGAACTTAATTGGAGGATGATGTTTTAGGGCTTTAATTCAGAGGAAGATTACACTGAGCATTTCATGTACAATTTCGTAACTTTTCAAGAAAGAGGTACAATTTATGTAGGCCCCTTTAAGAAAAATGAAAGTTCCATTTAAAGTACATGTGTGGCTATCAGTTTTGAGGAAACTAAATACATTAAGAGTTGCTTAGATACAAGACTGGTATGTCTACAGATAAGCTTTGTTTATTTCACAATCCTGATACTGAGACAGTAGATCACCTCTAATATCGATATCGATACTCAGCAACATATTGCCTCTGGTTTGTCACAATTATTCATTCTGAAGTGGGATTAGACATCAAATCACTAACCAATTTGATTACTGGGAAGCACATAGGAAGAAAATTTGTAATGGAGAGATGAGGAAATCTCTTGAAAATGTGAAAGCGTCTACTACTTGGATCATCTGTCTAGAATGCCGCCAAAATTGCTTTCATTGAAAATTTAAACCATTTGGTGTATATATTTTATCTATTTTATTGGGCATGTCTGTTGATAAGAAAACCAAAATGATTGCAGCAGTAAGAAAATTGTTCATAAGACTTAAAAGAGACTGCAAATTCTGTTGGTAAGGTAGGAGACGGTTACAAGGTCGGGAAGAGGAGTGGATGGACATGATATTTGCTTTAATTTGCTTTTGTTATGCTTAATCGCCGGTGCTGTATGTAGTTGTGCTATAATAAGTAGTTTGTAGCCAAGGTGCAATGGAATATATATCCGGGTGTGTAACTAAAGTCCTTGCATCTCCTAACCCGAAAATCTTTCACCAAAAAAACTTCCTCCCGTGTATCACCGAATGGCTCGGTTTTGGGCTTTCCTTACCTCTTTAAGTCATTTATCCATCATGTGACATGTCTAGATCTACAATTAACTAATCAGTAAAGCCAAGGACAACCAAAAGAACTAAATATTAACAAAATCTAAAGAAACCTAGGAACCCAACTTTCAACAAATATAACAACCGTAGCGCTTCTTCAAAACTAAAGCAAACTCCTCATCTTAGAAAATCGAATGATTATGTATAATGGGATAACATGTTTGGAGAGGGCAATGGGTAGGTTGATAATGATCTAAGGTGTGAGTTTCCCACTTCTTTGAGTTCTCTCAATAAAATTATTAATTACACGCGCGCGTACACTTTTTTTTTTTTTTGAAAATTGGTTGATGAATGTATGTGTGTGTGTGTGTGTGTGCATGCATGTGCGTGTGTGTACATACGTAGATACATATGAGTATGCACGTGTATATATGTATGAGGTGAGATCAATGTAGCTCCTCTTAGTCCTCTTTCGCCTTTTTATGCCAAAGGACATTGAAATGAAACAAAATTGTCCATCTATACAAAAAATTGGATTGTTCCAATCTTCAAATTCATTGAAAAATCATAAATTAACATGAATCAGTTATGCAGATACAAGATTCTGAAATCATACCCCATATGTAACATATTTACACCAATCATCGAGTCTCCATATATGGAAAATAAACAAATGTGAGGTACAAGCAGGGTTTTGTCGGGCATATTTTTTATTTACATTCATACACTGTTGCTACATCTTGATCGTTGTAAAGTACAGCTGAAGACACCCCAAGGTATATATACATAATATAACATACAACAACAGTGAACAGACAACTCCACGTTAAGGTGTCAATTAGATTCCAATATTTCACTCGCCCTGTAAACTATATCGCTTCCACGATTATGCAGTATACTCTTGCAATAAATTACAGTTCATGGCCCAAACAAACCAAGCATTGATTCAATTAATTTTGTCACATGTGAAATATACTACCAAACTCGACAAATTAAAAATTCTTTATTGATAAAAATGAAATCAAAACGAGGAAATCGAAGAAGTACCTGCGACCGAAATTGGGAATAGAATGATTAGGCGAATCAGGTCATCATCGACTATGGATACGAAGATGAATGCAATTGTTTCTCCAAGAAATTTGGTTCATAATTTCATTTGTTTTTTGGCAGAAAAATTCCCTCTTTTAGCGCCACCGGCTTTCCGTTAACTGCTCTATGCACAGTAAGCTGCCTTTCATCACAATTTTGACGTTGGGATTGACACGCATTAATGAGGATGACTTGTATTTTGCTCAGAGTGAAGCCAGAAAACAGAGTGGGTTGCTGAGGGGAATGAAAGGGAATGGAATGCATTTGAAGGACTAGAACTAATTGTTTTGTTATTCCCAATGACAAAAAAAAGAGTTGAACATTTGATAATTTTCATGGCTGAGAGCGTGGGGCTCAATCTGAGAAAAGCACGAGTTATTATTATATTAAGGGTTTTGTTAACCTATGCTCTAGGGGCGCATGTTAAGGATGTTATTTATGTGCTAGAGGACAAAAGTATTATTTGCAAATACCTATTTTGTCCTTGTAACATAAAAATAGGAGTATTTCAAGTGGGGTTGGTTAGGTAATTTAATTAATATTAATATGTGCCCTCATGGCACATGATAACATTTCCCTTATATTAAAATAAAATTCAAAAAGTTGAAAATTTGATAATTTTTGTTGATGAGAGGCTGATGTTCAACTTGGGAAGAGCACTCGTTATTATTATATTAAAATGAATATTCAAAAATCATCAACGAGTTTGATGGATGACTAAACATATTGGGTATAGAGTGAAATAAAAATAAAGATCGTCGACTAGATGATCGACTGGGTACATAAGCAAAAAAAAAACTATACAATAGGCTGTAAGAGATTAATGTGCACTCGTTGAGTAATGGGTCTAGGAAAAAACTGGAGAGTAAAATGCAGTGATGAAATATCTGAGCAGAAGGAACAAGGAGCATAGGCTAAGAAGGTCTTTGTCGACTGTGGACTGAACATGAGAAAGTAGTAATGAAATGCCTCGGCAAACATGAGATAAGTTAGATTTCCTTTAATCTCTGGGTTGGTTTTCTAGAAGGAGGAGAGGAGGACCATCAAGTCGTGGAACGGTTCTCGTAACCGGATCCGAATGGAATCTTTAATCTATGTGTCTTCAATAGGCCCATATTCAAAGAGAAATATGTCAAGCAATGAAGTATAAAATAACAAATGGATTTTTGTACAAATTGTTGAATAGTTGTAGTTAAATCTAAAATAGATCCGATATTCATATGGAGACGTGATAGTAGTACTAATATCTAGATCAAAAATAACAAGTTTCTTACACTATGCCGAGTGAAGTGGAACAAATGTGTGGTGATTTTGGATGTTATGTTGCAAAAATAGCTGGGGTTATTGTCGAGATTGCTTATTACGTTGGTAATTACCATTGGTAATTTCTGTACAAAGTAGAATTAGTCGTTGGTAATTACCGTTGACATTCGACGTGTCTGACGTCAACAGAATAATTTCAACAATTCACTGCAACATGGCAAGCCGATGAGTCATAGCAATGACATGTCGGAAGCCATGTGAATTCCAACCGGATAAAAAAAGGCTTGGAACGAATCCTAAGTTTGGCAGAAGCTAACCGAGTTTCTCTTTTATCATCGGGTTGTGTACCACTTGCTTCTACTTTTCTCTTTCCTTACTTTTTTATCAAAAGGTAAATGGACTTTAATATAATATGATACATTAATTAGTATACATGCACCTGCCTAACTCAATATAAAACATATCTAGCTGCATTATCTCATAATCGACATAAGAAACGAAAGTATGGCGAAACCCTAGGCTAAAAACTAGGATTTTTGCCGTCGTTGCGGTATTGGAGGTTCACAAATTTGAGTTCTTGGTTGCTGGTTCCCTAGCTTCGACTGCAAATCTAGAGCAATTTGTTATTCTATAAGACTCTCCAACCTCAAATTTCATATGTTTAGCCTTTAGCCCGAATCAACATGAGGTATTGGCTAATTATTCAAAATGTCTTGCAAATTATGATTGTTTGGGCATGACTTGACCGATATGAGAATTAGACTTTTAATCGATATGAGAATTAAACCACATACTATAGCTCGATTTTCTCGCAAAAGTTATCGGGCCGATATGCTAAAACTATAACGACCCAAATTTTTCTTTCGTTTAATTTTGGATATTTAGATGGTTTAAATATTAAAATTTGGAATTATAATTGAGTTAGAAAGTTTTTAGAACTGAAATTTCAAGCGATTTCACAAATTTTTGAAACCGTCGATTTAAACGACACGTTAAATAACGATCTGAGGCACAGTCTCGAAAATCAACGAAACTAGTTCCATTGGGTCCGTAATAGTGTATTATTATCGGATTTCAAATTTCGTAGTGTTTGGATTTACCGTTTGGTCACACGGGATATAAACGCGTTGAATTTAATATCGAAAATTCAATATAATAATTAGGACCAAAAAGCTATCTTCTCCATATGATTGAATTAGGACTCGAAACCTTTTCTATTGCGTTCGAAATAAGGGTATAATATTTATAAACGCCTAGCGGCACGCCTCCATAGGGGTTCAGAATTTCGGGTTATGTAATGTGAGATATTTAGAATTAAATAAAGTTATATATGATCAAATCTAAGCCGATAACATCGTACCCAAGCCCCCCTTCACGTTCAAATCACGTCCTTCCCTTTTCTTTTTAGATCAAAATCATGAAATAAATTCGTGTAAAACACACCTCTTTAGATTTAAATGCTTCTCCATCTCCCTCTTATCTGATCGAAAACGAAATCATTCAAAAAAAGAAATCGCGACTTCCTCCCTAATCTTCCCAGTTCGAAATCGATTAAAAAAAATGTCATGCGATCGAATCGATTAAGATTTCATATAGTCGTGCGCGATGGCTGAAGGGGGGAAATCTTGAAATTACAATGGCGAGTTCTTCATATGGCACGAGTTTTTATGGGCTCGGAGGTGTTTAGGTGGACGGTAATTCATTATTGCGAGGTGTTCTAGGCGAACGTCGTTCAGATCGAGGTCACTCATCGGAGTAGGGGCAGCTGCTATCGCGAGCTTGTCGGTTTTGCTCGAAGGAGTTAAGCTAGGGTTCGAATTTTTGTTTCAGTGGAAGCATTTTGGGTTGTGATTGGTATCATATTTGTGACCACGGGATGGAGGAGCACGGGTGGCCATCATTTGGTGATCGTCGAAGCCTTCCAAGGAGGTTGCATTTTTAGGGGTTCTGGAAGGAGATGCCACGAACTAGCAAGGACGGGAAGGGGCTCGAGTGTAGGATAATGGTGACGGAGATGAAGAATGGTGAAGGCGAAGAGTTTCGGGTGTGGTCGTGGTCGATGTCGCACCTTGAATAGCTAGGAAGAAGGTAATCTAATTTAAAAACATTTTTTTTATGATAATCATGTTTAAACTGAAAAAAAATAGATAAGATTTTTGAAATAGGAATTTCAAATGTTTTGATTTGGAAAGTTTATGTAAAATTTAGATTTTTGGAATTTATATAGATCATTTTTATAAATGTATGTGGTTTCAAAAAGGAAATTTAATTAGTTATAACAGTTTAAATTTTTAAGTCAACTTTAATTTAAACAAAATTTAATTATCTCGATGATTAATAAAATCCGTAGTTTGCTTGTACGAGGTCGAATTCGCAAGAAGCAGCGGTGTTGGATCCATAATGACTTAGGCTATGCAATGGAATTAAAATTTGAATGGATTGCAAATAAAATCAAGATGAGAAGTTCTTGCTCATTTGTATTACCACTTTTGAATTTAAATGTTTAAATTTAAATTATTTGATGCTTGATTGGATTGATAAATTTTAATTATCTATTGGATAATTATATAATATATAGTAGTATATATACTAGTAATTGGAGTGATGTTCTTGCATATTATAGCGGATGAGACCCTATTCGCCCCGCATTATAGCGAATGACCCTATATATTGCGATATCCCCCTCGAAGTGGGATTGGTATTTTTGTTGTTGTCTAACATCTGTGGATGTAGGGAAAACAGGTTGGATGGATCCAACTGGATTCCTCAAATATATTTAGTGTTTTTCGTATATAAAATATATGATGTGATTGAATAATCTGCAGGATTATTGTGTATGGTAAATTTTTAAATGTTAAAATAGCATGTAAATTAATTTTGGATGTTAAATACCCTATATATTATTTTGAATTTTTAAAGAATTAGAAGGAGATTTTTAATATAAAAATATGTACATCGAATCTTGGATTATTTTAAAGAAATCGATTTGAATAGGAAAAAAATTGGTTTTTGATCATACTAAATAATGCGGGAAAGATATTTAAATAGAGATTTAAAAATAAATTACATAAAGGAATTTTTAAGACTGCATTTTAAAATGGTATTCGGGAAATATGGAAAAAAGTTGAAATCGATATAAAAATAGATTGGCAAAAATAAATGGATTTTATTGGGAATTGAATTTATAAAATGGGATTTTATAAATGAGATTATTTTTAATGAAACTCAGAGGAGTTATAAAAATTTATAAACGATGTTTATAAATAAGAAAAATTGATATCTGGTGATAAATTGAAAATATAATTCTACAGGAAGAATTTATATTTTAGTATGGAAATAGGGTGAGAGAAAAATAGTGGACATTATTTTTGAAATAAAAATGGTTAAAGAGACCGAAATAGGAGTGATGTGATAGAAGTCGAGAGGGATTATAAATTGAATTTGGTTATTGAGATTTAAAAATATATTTTTATTAATAAGTTAAGTTTTATTTTAAAAAAGAAAATTTTATTTATTAAACTATGTAATTTAAAGTTAGTTAGTATTGAAATACCTCAGAAATGAATTTTTCAAATACTTAATATTTATTTTAGTAAATCCTAAATTTTTAAACCTACTTTGGAAAGTGATGTTATAGAAAGTGTTTCAATATTTTAGAGAATCATTTGAACATGTCTTAAAAATAAATTATTATTATTCTTTAAAATACTTATTATATATATATATATATATATATATATATATATATATTTGTAATGTTTTAAATTTATCTATAAACCTTCTCGGAAGTCTAGAAATGGGTTATTCAGTATATGGAATTTATAAGAAAATTCTTAAAATGGGATTGGGAAGAAAATTAAGAAAAATTTCGAAGTAGTTAATAAAAGTGAACTTCAAAGAACGAAATAGAATTCATAAAGAAGTACAAAAGGGAAATTGAATTTATAAGCAAGTATATATAATCGGCTTGGAAATATTAAGGGAATTAATTAAGAAATTTCGGAATATATAGAATTCATTATAAACTAGTCAAGGAATTTACAAACAAAATTGTAAATGATTTTGAGAAATAGGAAGTTGGAAATGGATGGGATGCTTCCTAAGTGTGAATATAAAATGAAGTGGAGAGAAATGTTCTAAATATTGGAATGGGTGGAAATATTCCGTTGGAAAATAATAAGGGTTGAAAACCATTTTCAAATGTTGAAGAACTAGAAGTAATATCTTATAAAGATATTTTGAAATAAATTTTGAAAAAGTTTGAAGTAAGGCCTGATGTTTGCTTTTCGGATGTGTATTGATAATTAAATAACCGACTATCAATAATTAGCCAATTTTGTTAATCGTTTCAAAAATGCCGAGATCAGGTTTAATTATCCGAAAACCACTTCGATTCGGTTTTGAACGTTACGAATGAATACCGTGAAGATGATGAAGACGGTAATTCGATTTGTCCAGACCCAGGAGAACTTGTATGGATGAATCCATCAGAACATCATTATTGGAAAACGATGAGCATTCCAAGTGAAATTATTCGCGAAAAGTAACCGTAGCCTCTAGCCTCATCAACCGGAATGGCTGAAAATCAGGGGGTATGCAGCAAGGCTAAGTGGGTCATACCCAATTAGGGTATGTTACCACCTTTCTAGATAACTTCGAATATATTATATTATATGGATACGGTGCATGCAAAAGAGCTCTCGGTAAGGGTGGAAACACCCAGGGTGATAACATATTCAGTTCTATCCAGATTAGGGATAGAGCCGGTCTTGTGTTGTATGGGATCCCGGTGAAGTCCTCGGTACATGCTTCTAGAAGTGTACCATTATAGGCGGTACCCCAGTGCTTAGTCATTGTATGGTATCCAATCTCTAATAAGTGCCGTATGGTTTTGATTGTGTCCAACTATGCTGAAACGTAAGATGCAAGCATTTCAGCTATTTTCTATTTACTTGATTTAGACACTATTATAATATCAGATGGATTTGATAAATGTTTTGTTATCGTAGGGTAAAAACTTGTCGTGTTTATGTGTGCCGTGGTCTTATGAAATGCCTTTGTTTTTCAAAAGGTTTTGAAAAAATAATAGTAATAATTCAAATTAAGTGTGTTTTCTCACGCTGGTTTTCCAGACTGACTCAGGTGTTATTTTATTAAAATGCTCGGGTCAGACCGAGTATTGCAGATTCATGATAGGATGCTATGGAGCTCAAGAGACGAGGTGGATGACCAAGACGTATTTTTCCGTACTTGGTTTGTATTTTCGCCGTGTATGCCATGTATGTGAGGACAAGTTATTAAACTATCCATATTGATTGTTGTATATTGTACTCTGATAATGGTATGTATAGTAACAGTACAGTTCTTGTATTTAAAATTTGTTACTATATATTATATTTGTTCCGCTGCGATTTTGAGATTATGTGATATTGTTGTTCTATTTTCTTCTACCATTTTCTTCTTCACCCCTAATGAACTGATATTTTCAGCACTTGACTGCTCGACATTTTATACGGTGGACGTATTAATGTCGATTTTCGAGGGTCGAAAACCCGGTCCATTACAGTTGGTATCAAAGCATGTAACGACCGTGATTTTTGAATTACTGTCGTAATAAATATTTTAAAAATCTGTAACGACCATGATTTTTGAATTACTGTCGGAGTAAATATTTTAAATAGAGATTTTTAAATTAAAATTTAAAAAAAAAAAGCGTTGCAAAGTCAGTGTATAGTGCACGTTGTAAATGACTTACTTATAAGCCTTCACGTGAAACAATTTTGAAACAAAAAGGAGGACACATTTTGTCTTGCTGTAAACAGCTTGGTTTCAGAGCTGAGATTCAGAACAAGTTATAATAAACACAGAACAGAAGCAGAATGGAACATATGTTACAACTATTTGAGGGTTTTATTCATGCCTTTCTAATCTATCCCTTAGTTGTTCTTAAATCTTTATCCTCTTTAACAAATTGGAATATGTCTAGGAATATATCTTATATTCCCGTAGTATTCCATTTGTTAAATTCCTTATCAATCTTGAGTTGTTTTAACTACTCCTAAGGGTTTCAAATCTGGGAAGCTTAATGTTGCTTAAGCTTCAGGTGTTTCTTCTCAGCCCAAAGGTATTACTCCTTCTATTTTGGAAGGTTTTATTTTATTTCATGGCCGTTCTATTAGAGTTCTTTTCGATACGGGTGCATCACATTCATTCGTGTCGAAGGAGCTTGTTGATATTATTCATTTGAATGTTATTACTCTTTGCGACCCTTTGAGGATCGTAAATCCTATTGGTGGATCTACTACTCTTGGTTTGTTGTGTGTTGATGTTGAGATTATTCTTTGTGGTTTCTCCTTTCTTGCGAATCTGCATGTTATGGATCATCTTGGTTTTGATATGATATTGGGTATGGATTGGCTCGTCCGTTATGAAGTTCAATCCTATGTCCCGAAAGAAATTTATATCTCAAGCATTCCGATGCTCTCGAATCATACTTCGAATGTTATCATTTCTTCCTTCGAATCGGAGGATATCTTAGCTAATATTCCAGTTGGTTGTGATTTTTTTCTGTTGTCTTTGAGTCTATTTCGAGTTGCCGCCGAATAAGACAATTGAGTTCCGTATTGATCATATCTCTGGTGCTCATCCTGTCAGTCATCCTCCCACGAGGATGTCTGCTAAGGAAAATGAGGAACTCAAGCAACAATTATCTGAATTGGAAGCTAAGCGATTTATTCGTTCTAGCTCATCTCCTTAGGGCGCCACCGCTGTCTTCGTTAAGAAGCCAAATGGTACTCTTAGGCTTTGCATTGATTATTGCAAGCTTAACAAGCTCACTATCAAAAATAGGTATCCATTACCTAGGACAGACGACATGTTCGATCAGTTAAGTGGCGCTAAGCTCTTCTCCCAACTCCATCTAGCTACCGGTTTTCATTTGACTACGAGTTGTGGAAGTTAGCATTCTGCACTCGTTATGATTCTTATGAATGACTTATTATGTCATTCAGTTTGCCCAGCTTATTTCATCCATTTTATGAATCGAGTATTCTACGAATATCTCGATGACTCCATTTGTGTATTTATTGATTTTGGATGAAAACAGCAATTTAAAATTCTGCAAATCTTTTTCATAAGATTTATTTACAAGAAAATTGAATTTGTATTTATTATATAGAAGATGATTTTGTGATTGTATTGCCCATTGAGTGCTTTAAGAATTCTGGTCGATGCGCTTGATCAACGTTATCGATAGGAATCTCCTAAACGCTTTGATGAGACAATTTGACACAATAAATTGACCTATAAAAAGTAAATTTTTCTAGAAAATGATTTCATAAAGATAATTGTAATTTTGCAAATTTTAGCTTTTTAGGTATGAAGATTATTGAAAGAACTCTTTTCCGATACTCTTATCCTTGTGATTCCCGAAGGGAGCCAAGACTTCATTATTTGCACCAATACTAGCCGTATTGGTTTCGGTGTTGTTCTCATGCAAAAAGATAGTAGTTGCCTATGCTTCTAGACAACTAAAGCCTAGCGAG
Source organism: Allium fistulosum (assembly GCA_030737815.1). Lineage (NCBI taxonomy): Eukaryota > Viridiplantae > Streptophyta > Magnoliopsida > Asparagales > Amaryllidaceae > Allium > Allium fistulosum. The sequence goes on along the minus strand of CM060907.1, from coordinate 1,035,547,270 downwards.
ATTCGTTATGCTACCCATGATTTGGAGTTAGCCGCCATAGTCTTTGCTCTAAAGATTTGACGACATTATTTATTGGGCGAGCGTTTTGTTCTCTTCACTGAGCAAAAATCTCTGAAGTATCTATTCACTTAGAAGGAACTTGATATGAGGCAACAACGTTGGCTCGAATTTCTTGCTTCATATGATTTCGATATTCAGTATACCCTTGGTAAGGGTAATCGAGTTGCTGATGCGCTTAGTCGCAAGCAGCAAGTTGTTGTTTCCATGATGCTAGCAGAGTGGAATATGTTGGAAGCTTTATCTCTTTGTGATATTAGAGGCCGTCCTTCAGTTTCTGATTCTCCCGTGCTGTTATTTAGCATGGAAGCTCGTCCTAGTTCGTTAGATCGTGTTGTCGATGCCCAGAAACAAGATCCAGATATCTCTTATCTTATTCAGAGTTGTAAATCGGAATCCTGAAGTGATAATCTAAAGGATTTCGATATTGATATTCATGGTTGTATTCGAAAGAAGGGAAGGTTGATCGTGCCTAATGTTCCTAATTGTAGAAATGACATTCATGAGGACTGTCATCGTTCTAAGTATACTATTCATCCGGGCAGTAGTAAGATGTATGCTGTTATGAAACGCTTATACTTTTGGAAAGGTATGAAGCGTGATGTTGCAAGTTATGTAAGTCGTTGCATGATTTGTCAACTTATTAAAGCAGAACACCATCGTCCTAGTGGTCTTTTGCAGCCTCATAAGATTCCATTATGGAAATGGGATCGAATTTCTTTGGACTTCATTGGTGGTCTACCTCGTTCGAGGTCGGGCCATACTAGTGTTTGGGTGATTGTTGACCGATTGACCAAATTAGTCTATTTTATTCCTATCAAGCCCAATCGGACTGCTGCTTGACTTTGGTGGTAGTTTGGAGACCACTTATCTCTTGTTGAATTTGCTTATAACAACAGTTTTCAATCCAGTATCGGTATAGCTCCTTTCGAAGCTCTTTACGGAAGGCCGTGTCCATCACCATCTTGTTGTTTGGAATCGGGGGAAAAGTTAGTTTTCGGCCCCGATTATATTCGCGAATCTTCTGAGAGGATTGATGTTATTAGACAGAGAATGAAAGAGGCTCAGAATAGACATAAATCTTATGCTGATCATCGTAGGAAGCCTTTGGAATTTTCTGTTGGCAAACTCGTATTCATTCGTGTTTCTCTAATGAAGGGTGTGGTGCGTTGTAGTAACTCTGCACTACAAGTAAACACTTCATTTACTTACGCAAAATTTCCTACGCCGTTGCTATGCCAAAAGGCGGAGCGTAGGAAACAGGTGGAAAGAGGTAGAGGCGTAGGAAAGACGTAAGTAAATTTCCTACGTCTTTCGTACGCCTACGTCAATATGTGAAAAAATAATCAAGATGTAAGAAAGACGTAGGAAATACCCTACGTCAATTTTACCGGCGTAAAAAAGGCGTAGAAAAGTTTCTACGCCATCCTTACGCCGAAGGCTTGGGGTAAGAATTATTTGGGCACTCAAAATTAACTATTCTTGTTTTTATTATTATAGCCGCCACAAGAGCACTCAGTCGCAAGAAATACCCAAAATAAAAACCTAACTCTCCCGTTCCCATCTCAAATCCTCAGATCGAAGTCGCCTTTGACTATTATTTTTGTCAAATTTATTTTAGTGGATCCCAATTTGTTGCCAACAGCAATTCGGCCCTTCACATCGCAATGAACCACGCCCGCCGTACAATGAAGGTATGCAAGAGCATTCGTTATGCAACGTGTGTAGTCTCAGATCCGGCGCTCGTCGATCTTGCCTACCGCTTCGGCTATCGTGTCGTTGGGCATGTACTCCATGTGCAAGTTGCGGTGTTGGTTCGTCCTGGAGTTGCCAAGGTATGGAACTATATGTATTTCGATTTGAACGCTCAAAGGATTTCTATCTTGTTATCTAAAGAGGATGTGGTTAATGGGTTTTGGGTTGCGGATGCAGATTTGACAGCGAATCGTTGACCATTTGATTTATGGAAGGCGAGGCTGATGGTACCAAAGGAGCCTCTTCCAATGTTGTTGCCTCTGATGAATTGGTCAGTGTCTTCTTTCATTATTGGTTGAGCTGTATTTTTATTTTTAGTTGAAAATATAGCTGAAAAGGAAGTTGAATGTGAGGTTATATATGAGCAGTTAGGTAATGGAAGAGGAGACTGTGATTAGAAGGAAACAGTTTAGTGAGCGACGGCAGTGTTCAATTGTTGAAGAAAAGGACCTGGTTCATTTGATTTCATGTTTATCCTTATCCCACTTTTTATGGTCATTTCAGATGAGCCAACATCAATTCGATTTTCTTTACCCTGATAAACCGATAAATAAGTTAGCATTTTATCACTAAAATTATAATAAAGCCCGACGAATGTACAGTTGCGTTTAATATTGGGTTGAGATTAATTATTTCATTATTTGTTGTGACCTTATTACATGTGCATTCATCTACCAATTGCTTATTCCAGTTTTTTAATTACTGGAATTCATCGTTTCTTCTTTATTGAAATCTTCTGTTATTACTAGATCTTCAAGTGCTCATTACAAAATTTGGGTTCCTTCATTTTGAGATACTATTTTGTTATCCAAATATTTCTACAAATGTATCATATACCAATAAAAATATTAAAATTACTGTAATCAAATTGAAAAGCCTTTGTTTGCATGCAAACTTAATTCTATTCAAATATCAAGTTTGAATATGCATGATCTGTATTTAACTTGCTTTGGTTGGTTAATTTCACAGACCTGATTGTTCACTAGCATGTGAATCGTCTGCTTCAATTCCAAAATTGTATTCTGGCATTCGATTAGTTTCTTATCATTAACCTGTGATAAAATGAACTTGGTGAGAGTTATTCATCTTCCCATTGCTCTTGGTCGGCCAGGTTTATCATGTCTTAGCACTTGTGAAAGAGTGTCATTAGTTGGTAAGCTAGACTGTGATTCGCTTTCACAATTTTTTCTCTTCTCCTGTAATAGAAATATGTGGATTATATATGAGCGTCTATTTACCATACTATTAAACAATTAGATTGTGAATCAAGTGTTCATTTCTTTAAGTTACTCTTTTAAGTTAAAATTCATCATTCAGATATTGTTTTAACTGCTTAGATCAGAGCAATTTAACTCTATGATTTGAAATTTAATTACACGTGCAATTTTTAAATCGCTAAAAAAAAGTTTAGCAGCAGTTCACTTTAATTAAAATTTAGCAGCAGCCAATAATTAGGGGAAAGTGTTAAAATTGTCTATAAAAGTCTTGCAAATTTGGAATAGTGTGTGGGTTTCTCAGTTTAGAATGGCTAGGTTCTGGAAAATCTGTAGTACTTGATTTTCTGTCCATAAAACAGAGACTGAACTGGAATTTAGTGCTACTCCAAAGTACATGGTGTACAATTAATCATATATTTGGCCCTTGCTTCTCTTTGCTCTTCGTGTGTGAAACCTGCTTCTCTTTCCTCATCATGTGTGGAAACTCTACTTATCATTGAATGATATATGGTATAAACATTTATATACTAATAAATAACATCTGTATTCATTTTTGTCACAGGGCAGATTTGCTGATGCACGGCTGCAAGAAATTGCTGGAGTTACCATTCCAGCTGAAAGGATCTACGGTTTAGGATCTGGGTTAGTATGCTAACTTTCCTTTTATATTTAGGTGAAGTTATACAGACTATTTAAAACATTCTATAAGCCATGGATATTTTCAGGCCAAAAGTAGAAGTGCTGAAGAAGCTTCAGTCAATGCCAGAGCACAGGGGATTGACACTTCAGTAAGATGTTATTGCAATATATATGCTTTATTGTGATGCTTTATTATGATGCTTAGATTCTATTTATGTTTCGATATTGTTGCCCTAATCATCACTGTATTTTAATGAGTTTTCAAATCCATTGTTCACTGTTGAAGTTTCTGTTGAATAATCGATTGTTACGTTCTTTACAAATATTCTAGAATGAGGTAGGACAACACAACACACGTAGTGTCATTACTCATGTAATTATGTTTAAATCTCTAACTGAAGTTTCTAGTCTCAGTCTGAAGTAGAATTACCTATATATGGCCTGCAGGCCATAGGAGTTTTACACGGCACCACTTCCAAATGTGTGTCATATATTTGCATTGAAAGTATATGTGCAAAATCGATTCTGATTGTTTCCCATACATTCTTGAATTATTTTTCTATATATTTTAGAACATGACCAAACCTAGAAATCTTCTTTGTTTATCATTACATATCTTGACTTTGTCTATCTCATTCTTTACAATACTCAAAAACTATAGTTATCGGTGTTCCATCCATGACTGTCTAAAATATCACCCACTATCATGTTTTCTGTTCTTGTTCGAAAAATAAGATCTGCTCTAGGTCTATTTACAAGTCTGCACCCATGAAGTCAAGGTCAAACCAAACAGAAGTGGAGATGTCATTTACAATCCATATTCTTATGCATTATAATGTGAAGGGAAGCAGTTTTTTGGTGATGATGGCCGGGTTTCAGGTGAAGTGTTGGCAGATTGTGATGCAGTTGGTGAAGTAATGGCAGGTCACAGGTCTGTGATGCAGTTGTAAGTTGTTGTTGATGTTGAATTTGGGTGTTTGGGTGTGAATGATGATGTTGGTGGTTGGCGAGTGGCTGAAGGTTGGTAAAAAATATTTTAAAAATCTGTAACGACCGTGATTTTTAAATTACTGTCGGAGTAAATATTTTGAATAGAGATTTTTAAATTAAAATTTGAAAAAAAAAGTGTTGCAAAGTCAGTGTATAGTGCACGTTGTAAATGACTTACTTATTAGCCTTCACGTGAAACAATTTTTAAACAAAAAGGAGGACACATTTTGTCTTGCCGTAAACACAATAGTTTGGGAACATTTCTTTGGCTTTGCTATCACTTTCAGTTCATAAAGCAAGTATGAACACTTGCTTTGGCTGTCACGCATGCATTTTACAAAACAAAAGTTTAAATATTTGTACCATCATTATTTCAACTGCAGTGAGTCCTTTTTCTTTTACTTAGCACGTTTTCAATTTAATGCCTTTGTACCTTGCTTGCATATTTCATTGACTTATACAAAATTTTGTCGTAAAAAAGAAAAGAAAAAGCTGCATCATTTATTTCATTCTCTTCAATAGCTCGCTCTGCAAAGCATATTAATGGCTGTTCAAGGAATTTAACTTCAAGTGATTACTAGGTGCTAACTGATTTTCGAAAGCAAGTTATCGGTGAGTTCAAAACTCACATTGCTAATTTATTGCATAAAACTTCTGATGCCCAGTTCTCTTTTTCTCTTGCGTGTATATGGGTGTTCAAACTACATGCAAAAATGAGTCAGGCGTGCTGTTTTATTTGCTTTATTTAACAGGGTGAACCACCCAGTGCGTGTGAAAGAAAAAAAAAATAGAAATAAAAATTTGTCCGAGTTATTTTTCTAAGAAGACAAGTGCCCCATATACGTGCGCAGGCCATATACTTGCAAGTATAAACGCATTTTCACTAGCCTGATTTTATATTGATGATGCATGCGCATGTATATAACTTGCTTTGGCCCTTTTTATTTTTTTATATTTTGCGTGTGAATTTTTTTTTACATATGTTAAGTTTTGATTTTTGCGTATACAAGTTGCAGAGTATAAAACAGGGTAAATTGCTAAGAACTATATATCGGCATGCAAGCATGTTATGTATGAAAATATGGGTCATATATGAGCACTTTGTCCAATGCATGCATACGTGTTTTACATATTTAAGTCCAGGCTATTTTCTTTTTTTTATATGCACGTGTCTTTTTTTTTTATTTGCAGATGTTGTAGTTTTTTTTCATAATATAACTGCACATTAGTAATTCATTGCATGAATGTAACAAGTTGTATAGAAAAATGAGTCCCAGTCACTCTTGCATGCTAAAACTTGAACACACGAAAACATGCATAGGGTCCTAGTAGAAAATGCAACGCACGAAATCATCTTTTGCCAAGTCCAGGCTATTTTCATTTTAACAAGGCACGTGTTTTCCTTAGTATGCTTATGTTGTAGCTCTTGTTATAATGTATGTAAACTTTGTACAAAATAAGGTCCTGGCAGTGTGAAATTTAATGAACCGTGTGTGCTTTGAAAATTTCATATAATACGTTCAATTATATTTTGAACGTGTGAAAATTTCAGTGAGCCCAGGCTATAAGTTTTATTCTATTTCGGTGAGTGCAAGTATGTGTTAACTTTGTTTGATTATTTCATTTTTACTTGAAAACATTATAACAAGGTCAGATCAATTTTTATCATTGCATAGCAATTTTATTATCTGTTGCACGCAATTAAGTTCAAAACCCTTGCGTAGCTGTTTTATTTATTGTGTTCAAGGTCAGATCATTTTTATTGCCTGCATGTAGATTATCCCTGGACTTTCCAATATTTTGATGAATATATACTAGTTCAATCTATTGTTAAATTTACGTTGAACCGATGTTTGGTTTTAAAACGTATTTTGTTGCCGTTATTTTTATAACGGAATTTTTACGTCGGTATTTTATTGTGAAGCATATTGTTTTGGTGACATTTTTGACGAATAAAAATTACTGTTGTTTCGACTTCAGTAACCGTCAAATTTAAAGTGAATTTTTGAGCGGTTATCCCGCAACGCTGATTTGATATCCGTTTTTACGGTGTTTTGTGAAGCGCAATTTCCTCATGGAAATTGCTATAGTTGTTGCTGTTTTAATCACGTGTTTTAAAATAAAATTGTTTTCAAAAATTTTACAGTTTGCGCTTTCAAAAGAACGAGGAAGCGATTTAAACGCTTCAGCAAAATTGAGGACTATGAACTCTCACTTTTACTGATTCGCTTAATTCCGGACTTGTCCGTTTGAGAACGTAAAATGTTATTTATATAAAATACACAATTTTGCACTTTCAAGGAAACGATGAAGAGATTTAAATGATTTAGCAAAAGTGCGGAGTAAACCATACTTTTACTATTTCGGTTAATTCCGGACTCGTTGATTGGAATATTTATTGTTTGATGATTTTGATGATTTTGTTGGGCTTTCGAGCCAATTTGTTGGACCTTCGGGTCATATGATGGACCTTTGAGTCAATTACCATTACTAGACCTTCGGGTCATTTGTTGGACCTTCGGGTTATTTGTTGGGCGCCAAAAATTTATAGTACTTGGTAGGCTTCGGCCATATGAGATGCACGTGCGGCGTAGCTAAAACTCGCCATCTGTTGGGATCGATCCATCTTTTATGTTGATTTTTTAGTTATCTTATTTTAATTTCTAGATTTTGTGGATGCTGATTTCTTAGTTATCTTAACTGATTTCTAGATTTTTGTGTACTTCTATTTCGAATTCAATTGTGAATTTGGAAATTTATTTTGATGGAGTTTAATGAAATTTCTTCATTTAAACAATGTTGATTACTATGTTGCAGTCTCATCCGAGATCATAATTTTGTGTATAGTCTCAACCGAGGTTATAATTTTGTGTATAGTCTCATCCGACACTATAGTTTTGTGTATAGTCTCCTTCGAGATTATAATTTTGTGTATATGTTTTGAATTCAATTATGAATTTGAAAGTTGATTTTGATGGAGTTTAAATTGAGATTTCTTTATTTAAACTATGTTGATTATTTATGCTGAATAGTCTCATTCGAAACTATAATTATTTGCTTAAGTGTTGTTTATCATACACGTATTTCTGAAGTTTAAATTAGTCTGCTTCGTTTATTATTTTCTTTTAAATAATATTCGGGTCAGATCGAGTTATTTCAGGATAATCGCTATCTCTGATTCAGTTGCTGCTTCAGCTTTAAGGATTTCACTTCATCTTTCGTCTAGACTTCGAGGTGTTTCTTTTTGGTGCATTGACTCTCGTCTCATGTATGTTTATGACATATAAATGTACATTTGGTTTATGTGAACTATCGATTGTTGTAGCATGTATTCCAGACTTGTCTTTCGCTATATATTTGATATTTCTGTCCTGATGTGATTATACTATCAGTGTTGTTGTTATTATGAGTTGTTCTGAATTTTTCCTTAGCCACCGTAGTTTTGTTTTAGATTTGGATTGAATTTATATCTTTGGGAGTAATTTACACAACTTCTATCGATGTAATCAATACTCGTCTAAGGCATAACTTACGGATGGTCGTCTCTAACAAGCCTTATTCTTCGCAATAGCAGACGTTATTCCTTATAATAACCTTTGGTATTGTGAGCATAGAGGTGGGGCGTCACAGAGCAGAAGGTTAAGCGAGAACCTTGGCTTTGGTAGGGATTACTCATTAAAGATAGGGTCAACAGTACCCTAGAATGATTTTGAGATATTAATAGATATGAGAGCGTATTTGTTAGTGAATATAAAGTGTTTTATGTTGTGTTGGTTAACTTCTTGAGTGGCTTATGAATTCTGGTTGGCATAGTCCGTACAACTGTATCGATAGGAGTTCTTAAATACTTGAATAGAGCAATTCGACATAGTATAGTTTTTAAATGGGATAAATGAAATAATTTTATTCAAATTATATTTTGATGTAAAAGAAAAAGTTTCTAAAATTATTATACAGTAAATTGATGTGTTTGGTTATTTTTATATAATCAAAACGGGATTAAAATAATTGAAATGGTTTATATAACCAAAGGGAATTTCAAGGGTGGAATTTATATAATTAAAATTGGGTTCAAACCAGAATCTGGAAATTTAAATCCCGAAAAGTTTGGAAAAATGTTTTTCAAGGTGGTGTGGAAAATAATAATAAGAGTATTATTTTTGGGAATATTTTTGAAAGAAAATTGTTTTAAAATGGATTTTGGAAGAGATATAGCACCGAACTCCCTACAGTCGCTGAAAAATAATTCTGATAATGATCACGACATCATCAGTGTTTATTTTCGAGTTTCAAAGTGATGAGTAGTTACCATATGAAATTAATATGGGAATTTTTGTTTTGGAAACAATTGTCGTTTTTGGAAATTCCGAAAGGAATTGTTTTGGATAAAATTAAGTTGACTTTGAAAATTTCAAAGAAATGGTTTGTTTAACCCAAAAGCTATATATTGGTTTCAAAATGATTTGAAATAAATACCGGGTGTTTAAAAATTTTGGAATCCTTATTTAAATGTTTTAGGAAATATCAGAAAATAAGTTATGAACTTATAAATGGTAAATGATTTTAAAGAAAATATGGAAATTGAATTTGAAAATAAATTTTAACTTGAGTAAGTTAAAATGAATGAAGTTAACTTGAGCTAAGTTAAATAAAATTAGATTGGAAATGGTATTAATTGGGATTGAGATATAAAATAAATGGGATTCAACTTAAGTTAAGTTGAAGGAGTTAGATTTTAGAAATTTAATTGATTGTGATTTGAATGGAATAAATAAGTGAAGTGGACTAGTTAAATTGGGATATAAATAAATTGAATGAAAAGGAATTGGATGTGTATAATGAAAAGAACTAATAATGTGAATTGAAATAAATATTAATAATTGAATGAATTGAATAAAATGGAAGATATCGAATAAAAAGTCGGGTTGTGAAATGTATATATGACTATAAGTTATAAAATTGGAAATGGGATCAACTCAAATAAAGAATTTATGAAAATGTGGAAAAATTAATTGTGTGAATTGGAATTTAGCTTGAGTTATGTTAAATAAAAATTTGAATTGGAATTAGAAATGTTATCGAGTTGAATTGAACATAGAGTTGAATTATAAAGTGATGGGATAACTATAAGCCATAAATATTTTGACTGAATAAAATTTAAAGGAAAAATAGAATAGAACAACCAAAATAAAAATGATGTGGTATTTTAAAGTAAAGAAATAAAATCCGAACTTGAATTATAAAATGAATCTGAACTCAAGTAAATTAAAATGGAAGTGAACTAATTAGATAAATTAATTAGTTAATTGAATATTGGAATGGAATTTAACTTGATTAAATAAAATGGATTGTGGATTGAAATTGAAATTAAATATGGAACTTGAGTTATAAATAAATTCAATTAAAGTGTACGTAAATTGAATATGACCTTGGATATCATTTAAATGAATTCGAGAATGAATTTGATTTTGGAATTAAATTTGAAGTGGAATAAATGAATGAACTAATTAAATTAATTAGTAAACGGGATAGAATTTAATTGAATGAAAATCAATCTAAAAATTGAGTCAGAATTTGATGGCAAGAGAAATAAATTTAAGTCATGGAATGTAATTAATTAGAGATAAACGAATCAATTTAAGTAAATTATTTTGGATCGAAGCTTGGCTCGAATAAAACCATTAGCTATAAGTATATAACTTGGGATGATTCCGAGCTTAATAAAATGAATTTGAAAATAATGTGGATATGAATGGAATGCAAATGAAAGGATTGAATTTAAGTTGGAATAGAATTAAATATAAATTGATTCAGAATCGATTTAAAATAGCTATAAACTGGAATGGTTGTTTTATTAAATAAATATTGCTGAATTTGCATAGAAATTTTTTTTGTTTGGCGTAAACGGAAGTAAATGGAATTTATAAATTAATAGGAAGTGAATAAATTGATTTTTAAATCAATTTGAAATGGATATGGGTTTGTTTGGTATAAATATGAATTGAATGCAATAAATTGAGTTGAAAATCATTCTAATTGAATGAAGTGGCGTATAAATTGAGTTTGTGGTGAATAACTAAATGTTGGACCCTGAAATTGAATGTACATTCTAAAATACATGACCTACCATGTTTGGTTATGAAATCTATGTGTTTCTACTATTTAAATGAATGTAAAGTTGTTAATTTTCATGTTTTTGTTACTTACGTGGTTAAATTGAGTAAGTACAGGTACTTGGAGACTATTAGGCTAGAGTTGGGTTGCGTAATTGCATATGAAATATGCCGCTTGCTTAAAAACACTAATATAAGGTAAGTTTTCGGATTAAATACATCAAAAATATAAAATATTGAGATATATTTTGTTTTCCGACCGGATGGGTTGATGTATACATTTTTATCCCTCTTATCATATTGCAAAAGGCTTTCCGTACAAGGAAGACTCTGCCAAAAAATTTCGAAAATCTAAGGTGTTATAATTTTTTTGAAATTTTTGTTAACTAAAAAGGTTGATTATTGAATTGCAACTGAAATAAAAGTTTTTCGAATTAGAAATGGAAACTAGAGGATTTGGAATGAAACTAAAAGGTTTAAAAAAGTGAATGTCGAGTTTAATCAAGTGGATTTTGAATAAGTAATGGGTTTGGAGCAATTATTCCTACCTTAGCAATTTTGGGGACGAAATTTTTTTAAGGGGGGAGAAATGTGACGACCCGAATTTTTCTATCATTTAATTTTGGATATTTAAATGATTTAAATATTGGATTTGGAATTATAATTGAGTTAGAAAGTTTTAAAAACTGAACTTCCATGCGATTTCGCAAATTTTTGAAATCGTCGATTTAAACGACACGTTAAATAGCGATCTAGGGGCACAGTCTCGGAATTTGACGAAAATAGTTCCATTGGGTCCGTAAAAGTGTGTTATTATTGGATTTAAAATTTTGCAGTATTTGGACTTACTATTTGGTCGTATGGGATATAAACGAGTTGAATTTAATATCGAAAATTCAATATAATAATTAGGTCCAAAAAGCTATCTTCTCCATACGATCGAATTAGGACTCAAAACTTTTTCCATTGCGTTCGGAATAGGGGTATAACATTATAAACGCCTAGTAGCACACTTCCATAGAGATTCAGAATTTCGGGTTATATAATGTGAGATATTTAGAATTAAATAAAGATATATATGATCAAATCGAGGTCAAATCTAAGCCGACAACATCATACCCAAGCCCCCATTCACATTCAAATCACATCCTTCCCTTTTCTTTGAAGATCAAAATCACGAAATAAATTCGTGTGAATAACGCCTCTTTCGATTTAAATGCTTCTCCCTCTCCCTCTTATCTATTCGAAAACGAAATCATTTAAAAAAAATCGCGACTTCCTCCCTAATCTTCCCAGTTTGAAATCGATTAAAAAAAGCGAAAAATATGTCACGCGATTGAATTGATCGCATTTCATATGGTCATGAGCGATGGCTGGAGAGGGGAACCTTGAAATTGCAATGGCGAATTCTTCAAATGGCATGAGTTTTTATAGGCTCGGAGGTGTTTAGGTGGACGATAATTCATTATCGCGAGGAGTTCTAGGCAAACGTCATTTAGATCGAGGTCGCGATCATCGGAGAGGGGGCAGCTGCTATCGCAAGCTTGTCGACTTCGCCCGAAGGAGTTAGTCTAGGGTTCGAATTTTTATTTCAGTGGAAGCATTTTAGGCTGTGATGGATATCAGATTTGTGACCATGGGATGGAGGAGCACTGGTGGCCAACATTTGGTGATCGTCGAAGCCTTCCAAGGGGTTGCGTTTTTAGAGGTTCTGGAAGGAGATGTCGTGAACTAGCAAAGGGGCAGGGAGGGGCTCGAGTGTAGGATAATGGTGACAGAGATGAAGAATGGTGAAGGCGAAGGGTTTTGGCTATGGTCGTAGTCGATGTCACACCTTGAACAGCTAGGAAGAAGGTAATCAAATTTAAAAACATCCTTTTATGATAATCATGTTTAAACTGAAAAAAATAGATAAGATTTTTGAAACAGGAATTTTAAATGTTTAGATTTGGAAGGTTTATATAAAATTTAGATTTTTGGAATTTAAATAGATCATTTTTATAAATGTATGTGGTTTCAAAAAGGAAATTTAATTAGTTATAACAATTTAAAATTTTAAGTCAACTTTAATTCAAACAAAATTTAATTATTAATAAAATTCGTAATTTGCTTGTACGAGCTTGGATTTGCAAGAAATAGCGGTGTTGGATCCATAATGACTTAGGCTATGCAATGGAATTAAAATTTGAATGGATTGCAAATAAAATCAAGGTGAGAAATTCTCACTCATTTGGATTGCCAATTTTAAATTTAAATGTTTAAATTTAAATTATTTGAGGCTTGATTGGATTGATAAATTTTAATTATATGTTGGATGATTATATAATATATAGTAGTATATTTACTAGTAATTTTCCTGCATATTATAGCGGATGAGGCCATATGCGCCCCGCATAATAGCGGATGATCCTATATACCGCGATATCTCCCTCGAAGTGGGATTGGTATTTTTATTGTTGTCTAATATTTGTGGATGCAGGGAAAATAGGTTGGATGGATCCAACTGGATTCCACAAATATATTTAGTGTTTTTCATATATAAAATATATGATGTGATTGAATATTCTGCTGGATTATTGTGTGTGGTAAATTTTTAAATGTTAAAATAGCATGTGAATTAATTTTGGATGTTAAATACCCTAAATATTATTTTGAATTTCTAAAGAATTAGAATGAGATTTTTAATATAGAAATATGTATATCGAATCTTGGATTATTTTAAAGAAATCGATTTGAATAGGAAAAAAATTGGTTTTTGATCATATTAAATAATGTGGGAAAAATATTTTAAATAAAGATTTTAAAATAAATTATATAAAGGAATTTTTAAGACTGGATTTTAAAATGATACTTGGGAAATATGGAAAGAAGTTGAAATCGATGTAAAAATAGATTGGCAAAATTAAATGGATTTTATAAGAATTGAATTTATAAAATGGGATTTTATAAATGAGATTATTTTTAGTGAAACTCAGAGGAGTTATAAAAATTTATAAACAATGTTTATAAATAAGAAAATTTGATATATGGTGATAAATTGGAAATATAAATTTACAGGAAGAATTTATATTTTAATATGGAAATAGGATGAGAGAAAAATAGTGGATACTATTTTTGAAATGAAAATGGTTAAGGAGACCGAAATGAGAGTGATGTGATAGAAATCTAGAGGGATTATAAATTGAATTTGGTTATTGAGATTTAAAAATATAATTTTATTAATAAGTTAAGTTTTATTTTAAAAAGGAAAATTTTGTTTATTAAACTATGTAATTTAAAGTTAGTTAGTATTGAAATACCTCAGAAGTGAATTTTTCAAATACTTAATATTTATTTTAGTAAATCCTAAATTTTTAAACCTGCTTTGGAAAGTGATGTTATAGAAAGTGTTTTAATATTTTAAAGAATCATTTGAACATGTCTTAAAAATAAATTATTATTATTATTCTTTAAAATACTTATTATATATAAATATATAGAGAGTTTTGTAATGTTTTAAATTTATTTATAAACCTTCTCGAAAGTTTGGAAATAGGTTATTCGGTATATGGAACTTATAAGAAAATTCTTAAAATGGGATTGGGAAGAAAAGTAAGAAAATTTCCGAAGTAGTTAATAAAAGTGAACTTCGAAGAATGAAATATAATTCATAAAGAAGTACAAAAGGGAAATTGAATTTATAAGCAAGTATAACTGGCTTGGAAATATTAAGGGAATCACTACACCATACCAGCCGTTTCGCAACCCCCGAAGGCGGAAAATTTGCAACGGCTCTTAGCCGTTGCTATTAAGCAATGGTTAAAGTCTGTTGCAAAATCTTATAATACGGCTCATAGCCGTTCTAAATTTTGGAATGGCTCTTACGCGTACTACATTTTAGTATAGCCTTCAATAACCCCGTTCCCAACTAGCTACGCCCTATTCTATCCACTTCGATCAAAAGAAAAAAAACGAGATCTAGATCCACTTCGTCCATCATTTACGTGCTTCGTCGTTCAAATCTACCACCTCGTGCTCACATCTTCTCAATCGACTTGGAAGCTCTTCGCTCTCCTGTACGTCCCCGTCGTGTTTAGGTGATTTGTAGGGTATTGTAACATAGAGAAGTAGAACTAAATAATTTTATATAAAATTGAAGTGCTTCCTACTTAAATTATCGCTTGCAATGATCCAGTTGCCTTGTTCATCCATCGTCATATTTAGGTGATTTCGAATTTTGGGTTGCGAATTTAGGTGATTTCGGGTTTTGCGAATTTAGTTGTTGTATTGGAGACTGATGTGGTGGAGCGGTTACGGGAGGTGAAGGCAATAGATGTGTACAGTTTTTACACTGTGTAGTGGAGTAATGTTGGTAGGTGATGTTTGTGATGTGATGAATTGATGGTGGCAATGGATGTATGTTTTTGTGTTTAAATTGGTTAGGAGATTATCTGAAGAGGTTGTTGATGTGTGGTAAGGCAGTGAGGGTGGATGAAATGCAGGAAGACCGTGAATGTTTTATGTTGTTATGATGG
The DNA here is from genome assembly GCA_030737815.1 of Allium fistulosum. Lineage (NCBI taxonomy): Eukaryota > Viridiplantae > Streptophyta > Magnoliopsida > Asparagales > Amaryllidaceae > Allium > Allium fistulosum. The sequence goes on along the minus strand of CM060907.1, from coordinate 1,035,531,985 downwards.
TTATGTTGAATGGGAAGTGGTTGAGGATGATAGATGATGGTTATGTTAGAGGAGGAGCAGTTGTTGGCAAGTAGGGTGATGGTTTTCGTAGAAGGCAGAAGTGAAGATGTTGTGATGTAGCAACATTGATGGTAGGGAGGTGATTGGATATGTGCAGTGTATCGTATGTTGAGATGCTGGTACAAGGTAGTTGACAGTTGGAAGATGGCAGAAGTTAAAGGAAGGAAGTTATGAAAACGATTGTTGTTCAAGTGGGGATGGCAAGTGGAGGTGAAGCAGACAGGAAGATGGCAGAAGTCGTTGTATGTGCATTAAGATTTTTTTAGCAGTGATAATGATTTGTAGGGGATGGGTAGAGAGAGATGTATGCTTGTATGCAGGCAGTAGATAGATGGTGGCTGGAAGTTTGAAGGGAATGTTGCTGTCAGGTGATGAGTTTGCTGGAGGAAGTTGTTGAAGAAGTAAGTTGGATGTTGTAGTGTTTGTGGAGATGAGCAGTAAGGTGGGTAGTAGGGAATATGCAGGCAGTTGTGCAGTAGTGGACAGGCAGCAGGAAGGTTTGTTTGTTGTTAAGGAGGTTGGTAAGTAGTTGGTTGTGTTTATAGCAGGTGGTTGATGATGTTTTGGTGATGACAGTGGGTATAAGGAGCTGTGATGATATGTTGATGTTGTATGGACAGAGAAGTGGTTGAAGGGGGTTGGAGAGGTTGAAGGGTGATGAAACCGTGGAGGTGATGAAAGGCAATGATATGTGAGGAAGGCTGTGAGGTTAGAAATTGCACAGAAGTTTGGTGAATGTGGGTATGAAAGGTTTCAAAGAGTTGTTCGACTTTATTTTTATAGAGACCTAAGATTTGCAAGTTGATGGTGTTGTGTAGGAGCTTGATGGTGGAGGCAGTTTTGAGGATGATGGAATGATGTTGGAATGAAGACAAGCAGTTTTATTGTATGGAAGTGTGGTTTTGTTGAAGCAGGGGTGAGAAGTGCAGGCAGTGGTTGAGCAATAGCAATGATTTGTATGTGATAGGGGATGTTGCTGTCAGGTTTGTTAGTAGAGATGACAGAGGTAATGTATGGTGTAGCAGTAAGAAGGAGTGGTGGTGGAGGTTGTATAGTATTTTGGGTTAGAAATTAGAGACGTTGGCTTTGATTAATGATCTGGGATCGAAGGCAGAGAAGGCGGCAGTATTAGATGGCTGGCGATTTGCAGGGTTGCGATCGTTGATTTCGGTGAAGGTGATTTGAGGAGCGGCGATGTTCAATTGGGTTTGATGGTCAGAGGAGATGAACTTGGAATGCAGGGGGAAGGTTATAACTTGGTTAGAGATGGTAATTGGGAATGGGACCGTGTAGGAAGGTGGTTTGTATGTTGTATGTTGGTAGATTGGTTTGCAGTGTGGGCTGTAGGGGAAGATGAAATAGCAGTTGTAGTTGAGGTAGTGGTGGTTTGGTTCATGTAGTTAAGGCAGTTGACTGGTTTGGGGAAATTGATCTGCAATGTAATGGTGATGTATGATGTTTGGGGCAGAGGAGGATGGAGATCGGTAGGGTGTTTGTAATGGCAGTAGGCTGTGAAGTGGTTAGGAAGAAGCGTGGCAGTTTTGGATGTCAACTGGAAGTGTTGAAGATGGTCGTAGGCAGTGGAGGTCAAATGTTTGATGGCAGTAATGAGTTGCAGAAGGAGGAAATGTTGTTTACTGAATTTGTCGACAGTAGTTTGGTAAAGAGGTGAAGCAGGAAGTTAATGTAACAGTTTGATTGAGGATGATGTGGTATTGTATTGAATTGCTTGTGTGGGTATGGTTTGTGAAGTTGAGAGGCACTGTGTGTAGGAGTTGTATGTGAATTGTAGAAGAGATTGGAGACTGCTGTCGTTAGAAGTGATAGATGTTGTGGCAGGTTGATGGTTTAGAAGTGGTATTGACACTGCTGTGTTGTTGAGGGGATGATGAAGCAATGGATGGACAGGGGTTGGCGTGGTGGTGGTCACAGTGGGATGTTGAGATTCGCAAAGAGGGAGGTGGTTAGGCAGTTTGGAAATGAAAGTGGTAGAGAAATTTCTGAAATATGCACAGTTTTCATATGCAATAGTGATATGAAGGATGCAGGGGTATATGATCTGTAATATAGAGATACCACAAATGAACATGAGTTTAATAAATAGGTAAAACTATAAGTGTTATATAGTATTTTGTTTGCTTAAATGATCATTCCACAGCCAATATATTGTCATTCTTATTTATATTAACTGGCAGAATATAAGTATAAATTTGCAAAAAGAAATGTTTGAGTTATATCGTCTATGTTCCACAACAAATATATTTCAATTTGGATAGACTACTTATTTGCATCCATTATCCTCTTTCCTAAATTATATATTGTTGCACTTTTTGAGCAAATAATAGTAAGGTTTGTGCATGTAATTATTATTTAAGCTGCTCGTACTTTCAAGTTTATAAAATGTTGTATATATTTTGGTTCGCAGATCAATATGTCTTTAATTATAGATAAAGAGTGGATGAAAGAAGCTGATCAAAGAACCCCACGATATATGGAAGGAGTGCAGAAGTTTATTGATTTTGTTGTAGAAAATGGTGGCAATAAGGAAATCTATTCTTGTCCTTGCACACAGTGCAAAAATATGAAAATGAAAATTAAATTAAATGAAATTCATTTTCATCTGCTTAGATGGGGAATTGTCCAATCATATACTGTTTGGCATTTTCATGGGGAAGAGTCAGCAATGAACAAAAAACAACCTGTTAGTCAAGCCATAAGTACCGATGACTCTGAACTTCCTAGGATGGAAGATCTGGTCAATGATGCTGATAGATTTCATCAATTTCAACATATAAGTTTGTTGCCAGATAATATTGGGGATTCGCCTACGGTTGATGTTGATTGGCAGGCCAATCAAAGAAAGAAGTATAAATCACTTTTTGATAATGCAAAAGAGCCATTGTATCCTTCATGTCCAAAAGGGATAACAAAATTGTATTTCGTCGTCAAGCTGAATAACTTGAAAACCCAGTATGGCTTTTCCGACAATTGTGTGACTGCACTCCTAGAATTCATAAAGGAATTACTTCCTGAAGGTATCACACTGCCAACAAAGTATCACGACATGAAGAATATGATTAAGCAAGTTGGTATGGATTACAAAACTTATGATGCGTGCATTAATGACTGCATTTTGTATTGGAAGGATGATGCAAATAGAGTTTTTTGTCCAGTTTGCAAACAATCAAGATATAAAACAACATTCAACGAAGAGAAAAGAGCTGCCAAAGTACCTCAAAAGACGTTGAGACATTTTCCTCTATTTCCTAGGCCGAGGAGGTTGTATACTATACCATGGATAGCAGATGCTATGACTTGGCATGGTCATGCCAAGTCTAATTCAGACGTAATGCGTCACCCATGTGATACTTCTCAATGGCGAGCTGCAGATTCTTTTGACAAAACATTTGCTGTTGAATCACGAAATGTCACACTTGGATTAGCAACGGATGGTTTCAATCCACATGCATCTCTAAGTAACCGTTACAGTTGTTGGCCAGTAGTTATAGTACCATATAATCTTCCTCCATCCATGTGCATGAAAAGAGAGTTTTCAATGTTGACATTGTTGATTTCTGGACCAAAACAACCAGGAAAGGATATTAATGTTCATTTGCAACCATTGATAGATGAGTTACAACTGTTATGGGAAGGAGTCGCTGCATTTGACTCATTTAATAATTCTGAGTTTACATTGAGAGCAAGGTTGTTGTGGGCAATTCATGATCATCCTGCACTTGGGACTTGATCGAGATGCACAACTCATGGCTATTTTGCATGTCCTACACGTGGGGAAGACACTTGTTCTTACTATCTTCGTGCAAGTAAGAAGATGTGTTACATGGGACATCAAAGATTTATTCCTTAGGATGTTCGTAAGGAGATGTGAAATTTGAAGCAATGCAGTGGGGGGTTATGGAAGGAGATGTGAAATTTGAAGCAGTGTTTGCTTGGTGATGATGTTCGTAAGGAGATCACAGTTAAGTAACTGTGCAAATACACACAATTTGTTTTGTGATATGCAGAGGAGAGTGTGTGAAGTGAGTGTATTAGTTTATGGGTGGAGGCAACAAGAAATTATGGGACGAGGTGATGGTGGGTTCGAGGATACACACAGTTGTGTGTGCATTATTGATGATTGGAAGGGGAATTTTATGGAAAGGTTGTGGTATAAGGAGGTGATGAAAGTAAGGTTTGTTGGTGGAAGAGGTGAGTAGTGCAAGGAGATCACAATTAAGTTACAATGGACTGTACATATAAAGTAAATTCTGTATATATAAGAAACAGAGACATGTTAGTTTGATATATCATAGTTTTGGGAACACATGCTTTTTCAAATGCACAATCTATCATTTGGTGCCAAAAATATTACAGTTTTGATATGCACTTCGCTACCACTCATACTTAAACAGTTGTATCAATAGCTCATCATTTTTAGTTATCACCGCTACTTCATTAGGAAACTTAAAGTCATTCATTGAATATGTATGTATAATTCATTACCAATTTTTGTTTATATTGTACCATTTCATTGACTCCAACATGTTTCCTTAAATGACAGGTTATTAGAGGGGAGCAATATGATTAATTATCAGAGTATGCAATTTAACTAAGACTAATCAACCAAGGCAGGTTAAACATAGTTAATATTTGTATTTGTATTTGTGCGAGAACTCATAATTTGTATTTGTGCGACATAAGACTAATCAACCAAGGCAGGTTAAACATAAGATTGCAATGTAGTATTATGTAATGATTCCGCTGTTGTACTATATAGTGGTATGTGTTGATGTTGAACATTATAATTCAAACATTTGTTATGTTTGGTTTTTGTGTTGAATGTATGAAAAATATTTGGTTTAATAATCTTTCTTTTGTGATAGTGTTAAATTTGCAAATTTTTGTATTAATTATGATAATGAAATGACTGTCACTGGTGCAGAGAAGAAATTTCGATTTTTTTTCTTTAAAAAAAATTAGTAATTAGCAACGGATTAAAGTCGTTGCTAATAGTTAAAAAAATAGTTACACGTCTACATTTAACAACGGCTTTAAGCCGTTGCGAAATAAAATCCGGAACAGCTATGAGCCGTTGCTAAATAAGATTCTGCAACGGCCTTTAGCCGTTGCAAAAGTATATTTAGCAACGGACATGAGCCGTTGCGAAATTTTTACCACTGCCCATTTCGCAACGGCTCATAGCCGTTGCGAAATTGTTTTGCAATGGCTTAAGGCCGTTGCGGAATGAGGATTCTAGTGTAGTAAATTAATTAAGAAATTCTGGAATTTATAGAATTCGTTATAAACTAGTCAAGGAATTTACAAACAAAATTGTAAATAATTTTGAGAAATAGGAAGTAGGAAATAGATGGGATGCTTCCTAAGTTTGAATATAAAATAAAGTGGAGAGAAATATTCTAAATATTGGAATGGGTGGAAATATTCCACTGGAAAATAATAAGGGTTGAAAACTATTTTCAAATGTTGAAGAACTGAAAGTAATATCTTATAAAGATATTTTGAAATAAATTTTGGAAAAGTTTGAAATAAGGCCCGATATCTGCTTTTTGGATGTGTATTGATAGTTAAATAACTGACTATCAATAATTAGCCAATTTCGTTTATCGTTTCGAAGAGACCGGGATCGGGTTTATTTATCCGAAAACCACTTCGATCCGGTTTGAATGTTACGAATGAATACTGTGAAGATGATGAAGACGGCGATTCGGTTTGTCCAGAACTAGGACAACTTGTATGGATGAATGCTATCAGAACATCATCATTGGAGGACGATAAGCATTTTAAGTGAAATTATTCTTGAAAGGTAATCGTAGGCTCTAGCCTCATCAACTGGAATGGATGAAAATCAGGGTGTATGCAGCAAAGCTAAGTGGGTCATACCCAATTAGGGCATGTTATCACCTTTTTAGATAACCTAGGATATATTATATTATATGAATACGGTGCATGCGAAAGACCTTTCGGTAAGGGTGGGAACACCCGGGATGATAACATATTTGGTTCTATCCATGTTAGGAATAGGGCTGGTCTTGTGCTGTAGGGGATCCCGGTAAGGTCCTCGGTACATGTTTCTAGAAGTGTACCGTGATAGGTGGTACCCAAGTGCCCAGTCATTGTATGGAATCCAATCTCCAATAACTACCGTATGGTTTTGATTATGTCCAATTATGATGAAACGTAAGATGCAAGTGTTTAAGCTATTTTCTATTTACATAATTTAGACCTATTATAATATAAGATGGATTTGATAAAATTGTTTAGTTATCGTAAGGTAAAAACCCGTCCTGTTTATGTGTGGCGTGGTCTTACGAGATACCTTTTTTTCAAAGGGTTTTGAAAAAATAATTGTAATAATTCAAAGTGAGTGTGTTTTTCCACGCTGGTTTTCCAAACTGACTCGGGTGTTATTTTATTATAATGCTCGGGTCAAACCGAGTATTACAGATTCAGGATATGATGCTATAAAGCTTAGGAGACGAGCTGGATGACCAAGACGTGTTTTTCCGTACTTGATTTGTATTTCCATTGTGTATGCCATGTATGTGAGGACAACTTATTAAATTGTCCAGATTGATTGTTGTCTACTGTACTTTGATAATGGTATGTATAGTAACAGTACAGTTCTTGTATTTAAAATCTGTTATTATATATTATATTTGTCCCGCTGCGATTGTGAGATTTTTGATATTGTTGTTCTATTTTCTTCTACCACTTTCTTCTTCACCCCTAATAAACTGGTATTTCCGGCACTCGACTGCTCGACATTTTATACAGTGGACGTATTAATGTTGATTTTCGAGGGTCGAAAACCCGGTCCATTACGAAAACCATCCAACACTCTCATCCACATCATTTTGCCTCGAACCTTCCAGCACGACCCACCACTTGTATAAATACCTGGCTCACTTTGTAGGTGCTCCATCATTTTATAGGTTCGGATAGAAGCCCATACAATTATCACTATAATAGAAAGTTTCGAGCATCGTACACAACACCATCTCACCACATCATCAGATAACCTGTCCACAACAAGAAGACATTGCCCCAGCTTGCCTTACCGAACTCCTCTATCCTACCCACTTGCATAGCCCTTGAAGGTCGTCCGCTTTGACCACCTTGTTTTGTTTTGACTCGGTGGATCCATGATAAAAGTTCCTAGTTGCCCCTACATAAAAAAGCAACAACTTTGCACTATTTCCTTGGCAAGATAAGCATAAAACAACACTATTCATATGAAAAAGCATCATAGTGCAGCAACCACCCCATGTCCTTCACTTTTCAATAAATTAATGGCATCACTATTCAACAACATTTTTCAACATATCATCTTTTTTGATAGAGTTAAGGGTATGTCCGAGGGGAAATTTTGTAATATGTTATATATATCTAACTTAATAACCAATCTTGTTCATAATAAAGATATTTGATTTCTAATATATATTATTTACAGTGATATAATTAACTAAGCAGTTGATTTAAAGTATATCAATTAGAAAATCCTTAAATAGTATGTTATGTGATAATTGTTATAAAGAGTTGTAATCATGAGAAAATTATCATCACAATATAAAAATAACGAATTACTTTAAATATTCCTAGTCATGATGCTTCGAGAAAGGATATTGATGCATCGATTGAGAGACCATAGTATGTAACACTCTCCAAATGTTAAACAATGTATTACTCATAACTGTTAAGGCACCAAGAGGTTACGTATTAACAGTTATCAGATAATTATGAAATGACTCGTCCAAGAGTTTCCTACTCGTTAATAAGAACTAGGTTGAACAAGAAATCTCCAGTGACAAATTACATAGTTCTCTCAACTTGAGAATGATAGAGTTAGGGGTATGTCCTAAGTGGTTATGTAATTTGTACATATATCTAACTCGCTGACCAATCTTGTTCGAAATAAAGGTGTTTTCAATCTATTATAAATGTGATATAATGTGTTATATTAATTAATTTAATTAAAAGTATGTTTAATAGAAAATCTATAAATCGTAGTTTGAAGTTGTTCTCATGCATTTATGAAATTCTTAAGTTGGAAATGTCCAAATGAAAGACCATGGCCGACCCAAGTGGTTTTGTGATGCCCCACCTCTATACTCACGCTAGCCAAGGACACTACGGAGTAATGCCGTCAACTAGCGCGAAGAACAAGGCTATTGAGGAGCGACCACACGTGCAATTACTTTGTGCGAGCACCGATACGTCAGATAGAACAAGAAATCCGACATACCGATACAAACTCAAAGCTACTACACAGTGGCTATGTGGCCTTCGGAAAAATATATAGAAATAAGCATAACACAAATCAGTCATAGATATCCATATCATAAAGGCGGAAATAGATATGAATATAACACATAGAAGTGTGCATCAGAGAAGTGGTCAAATAAGATCCACTATATCACAAAAGAATAGATATAAGTACTATACAAAAGAATATGTATACATCAAGGAGTCTCTATCTCGAATGTGTAAAACAAAAACTACTAATCTAAAGTAGTTAGCCAAAAATCAAGCGACAGCCCCTGATAAGAAGTCAAGTTGAAGCACCTGTAATATCTCAGTCTGACTCGAGTATTATTTAATAAGAAAATAATAAACGGACCAGTCTAGCTATAAATATCAAATAAAAATGAGAAAGAATAAGAGGTGTGACAAAAATTTATGATAACGATATGGCCATACCATGATAAGTATGAAATCGAAAATTAACCAGAGGTTAATCAATATCACAAGAATCTTATCATAGATAAAAAAGATAACCATATTCTTTACTTTATTCACCATACCATAAATATTGACATCATATCGATGCCAATCATAAAAGTTGTTGAAACAAAAATTCACCAATGCACAAATATTGATAAACTCATCAATGTAAATCAATTGGTGAGACACAAATTCTAGAAATCATCAATTAGAAATCCAGAAATCACAAGAGGGGGAGGCCTATCATAAAACGGGAGAATGAAAACTCAACAACACGCGTATCCCAAAACGGAACGCTATTCCATGGTTGCTAACCATTAATTTTGAGCCGAGGCTCCACAAACAGCCCGAAGACCATGGGTCGCTACCCCACCAATTTTGAGTCGAAGCTCCACAGAAATGGGGTTTAGTCTCCCTCGTAGATAAAGAGACATCGCACATTGCTAGTCTAAATCACAAAAATGATCATCATCAATCATTAAGAAGTGTCAATTACATTAAGCTAGTAAATAAATGAGTTTAGCTTTATGTCCCATAACCACTAGCTTAACTTAAATATTTACGAACAAATTGTAGATCTTCACTCGAAAATTGTCGCCAAAGTTTCAATCGAACAAGTTTAAGAATTAACCGACAAGGTAAACGCAAGCGTTTCATACCACTTGTTTTGCTAAGTCGTTTAATTGGATTTCTTGAACGAATGAGGAAAAGGTTTGTATATACTAATAGGTAGGAAAAATGGTTTTGTAAAGTGCTTTGTATTAAAAATAGAGTTGAAATCATCTTTGTAAAAGAGTTTGAATATTTACTACTAATTAATATAGAAACCTTTGCGTTTTAAAGTGACAAACCATAAAAATGATTGTAAAAACAATCATTCACCAAGATCTCACGTTCGAAGACGTGAATTAAACACAAAGAAATCGATACCAAATCCATAAAAATGGATATTCCCAAAATCCATAAAAAGAAGTCATCAAAGACGATAATAGTGATAACAACTAATCGGATCGACAAAAATCGATTAACAATTGAATTTAAATCAAATTTGAGGCAAACGGGAAAAACTGGGAATTTCCAGACGTCCGAGAGGTTGTTCCAGACGTCTGGATTTGGTTTCTGGAAATATTCTAGAAAACCATCTAGACGTCTGAAGCCTAAAATCAGACGTCTAAAAGCCTTTCAGACGTCTGGGTGTCAATCCAGACGTCAGGGTGTCAATCCAGACGTCTGGTTTTGGTTTCTGGAAATATTCCAGAAAACCAACCAGACGTCTGAAGCCTAAATTCAGACGTCTGAAATCCTTTCAGATGTCTGGAACGATAATTCAAACGTCTGAAATTAGTCACTGCCATTTTTATTTTTCTACCGAGCATTATTCTCTCCAGAATACAAAACCAGACGTCTGGCATTGGTCTCCAGACGTCTGAACACCTGATCTGGGCAGAAATTTTCCTAGGCCATGATGGCCATAACGATTCGGGACCGATCGAGCGAGCAACGACGACTAAGGATTTACGTCAAACGACAACCCGGCCTTATAAGCTCTTCGATACACCCCAAAACAACACGTCCAAACATCCATAGAAGGATTTTCATAAAATTGGACTTCAACTCAAAAATTAGTAAATCAACCATATCAATTCAAATCAAAAGCAAATGATCATGAATAGATGTTAGGAATTCATACCTAACTACAAAGATAGGTATAGACATAGATGTGAGATAAAAATCTCACCTTTCACACAAAAACAAGGAAGGAGAAGCTTGGAAACAAAAGAGGATCAACCACTCTTCAATCTCAACTCTAAAAGCTCCAATCTAAGATAATAAGCAATATTTCCCAAATTAGGTTATAGGAAATTTCTGAAATTGGAGAGAGATTGAGATGGAGAAAAAGACGGCGATACTTACCTAAGCTTCTCTTGAATTTGGAGTTAAAACTTGGATTTGTTAAAGAAACTAGGGTTTAGGATTTTAATTTCCCATCTCCACCACCATTTTTGCTGAAGCTTAAGTTGTAGAAAATATTATGAAGTAATGAAGAGGAGTGGAGTGGAGTTGGGTTGATATGTTAGGTTAATGGGCTGAAACCCAAACCCAAACCCCTAAGTGAAAAGGTCGAAATTTTAGTTAGCTCCAAACATATCAATGTTTATACTCAAAAAGGTTGCAAACGCCATTTTGGACTCAATGGAAGTGGTCTCGATTCCCAATTCGACTGTTTGCAAAAAGTAGCTTTACGGACTTAAGACTAACTATGCTATATTTAAATAAAATATTTAAATATACAATCGTAAAACATGCAGGTTGTTACAGACTCTCCTCCTTAAAGAAATTGCATCCTCGCAATATTTAAGAAGAAAATAAAAAGTAACAACCGTAAAAGCATATCAACACAAAAGAAATTTGAAATAAGAAGTTCACCTCAAAGAGCACGAGAGAGTAAGTCCGGATGTGTTCGCTCGATGAATTCTCTAGATTCCCAAGAACAATCCTTAGGATTTGAGGACCATTGAATTTTCACAAGCGGGACATCTTTATTATGAAGGCGTTTAACCTTCGATGCAATAATACGAATAGGATGTTGCTCATAAGTCAAATTAGGCGAAACTTCAATTTCTTCCACAACTCCGGGCTCAAGAATAGAATCAGAATCTCGAAGGCATTCCCGTTATTGAGAAATGTGAAACACGTCATGAATAGCAGAAAACTGAGCCGGTAACAAAAGGCGATAAGCCACGGAACCAATGCGTTCGGTGATGGAAAATGGACCAATATATCGAGGTGCTAATTTTCCCGATCGACTGAAACGCACAACACCCTTCATAGGTGAAAAACGAATAAACACAAAATCTCCCACAAAAAATTCTAATTTCCTTCTTCGATTATCGGCATAGGATTTTTGCTTACTTTGAGCTTCTTTCATCCTATGACGAATAAGGTCAATCTTTTCTGTGGAATCACGAATAAAATCTGAACCTAAAACCAGCTTCTCACCGGCCTCAAGCCAACAAGAAGGAGTTCGGCATGGCCTTCCATAGAGTGCCTCGAAAGGTGCCATACCAATACTAGATTGGAAGCTAGGAAAACTCAACAAGAGAAATATGATCTTCCCAACTTCCACCAAAATCAAGAACACATGCACGAAGAAGATCTTCAAGAGTTTGATTCACACGCTCGGTTTGTCCATCGGACTAAGGATGATAAGCGGTGCTAAAATTAAGCTTTGTTCCCAAAACTTTTTGAAGACTCTTCCAAAATCCACTAGTAAACAATGGATCACGATCGCTAATAATAGAAGTAGGAATTCCATGTAATCTAACAATTTCTTTAATAAAGAGTTTGGCCAAAAGAGGCACGGTCCGATTGGACTGAATGGGAATAAAATGGGCGGATTTTGTAAGTCTATAAACAATCACCCATAGGCTATCATGGCCCGAACGAAAACAGGGAAGACCGTCAATAAAATCCATGGAAATTTGATCCCACTTCCAAATTGGAATGTCCAAAGGTTGCAATAACCCACCGGGCCTTTGATGTTCGGCCTTAACGAGTTAGCAAGTCATGCAACGCTTAACAAAGTTAGCAGTATCAAATTTCATTCCATCCCAATAATAAAGTCGCTTCATATCCACTTACATTTTACTACTACCGGGATGAATGGAAAATTTAGAACGATGAGAATCTTCTAAAATGTCTTTACGAAGATCACTAATATTTGGCACGATAAGTCTACCAAATTTTTGAATGCCGCCACGAGCATCAATATCAAAGTCTTTCAAACCATCAATATCAGTTTTATCCCTACAACTTTGGCTAAGAAGGGCCAATTCGAGATCTAGCTTTTGAGCTTCAAGAATGCGGCCTAAAAGAGAAGGATGTGCCTCAAGGCTACATAAAACAAGAGATGAACATAAATCGGATTCACGATCTCGAATCTCACTAGTGGACAAAGTCTCGAGATCATTCCACTCGGATATCATCATAGAAACAACCACTTGTTGCTTATGACTAAGGGAATCGGCAACACGATTTCCCTTTCGGGAGTATAAAGAATATCAAGATCATAAGATGCAAGGAACTCAAGCCAACGTTATTGACGCAAGTTAAGTTTCTTTTGAGAAAATAAATACTTCAAAGATTTATGATCGGTGTAGAGAACAAATATTTCTCCCAAAAGATAATGTCCCCAAATTCGAAGGGCAAAAACAATAGGTGCGAGCTCTAAATCATGAGTGGCATATCTAGTCTCGCCTGGCTTTAATTGCCTAGAAGCATAAGCAATAACACGTTCTCTTTGCATGAGAACGGCACCCAACTCGCACGACTAACATCGGTATAAACAATAAAATCTTGGTTCCCTTTGGGAATCACAAGAATAGGAGCATCGGAAAGGAGTTCTTTTAATTTCTAAAAAGAAGCTTCACATTTGTCCGACCAAATGTATTTAACTCCTTTCTTTGTCAAGCTAGTAAGAGGAACGACAATTTTAGAAAAGCCCTTTATGAAACGACGGTAATAACCCACCAATCCAAGAAAACTATGAATTTCCGTCACACTCTCCGTCTATTCCAATTTTGAATCGCTTCTATCTTTGAAGGATCCACGGAAATTCCGTATTCAGAAATGATATGACCGAGAAATTTCACACGAGATTGCCAAAAGTGGCATTTAGAAAAATTTTCTTTCAATTGATTGCTCCGAAGAGTTTCCAACACAATTCGAAGATGCTTCTCATGCTCTTCCTCGGTTTTAGAATAAACAAGAATATCATCTATAATGATGAGAACAAATCGATCGAGGGAGTCTTTGAAAAATCGATTCATAAGGTCAACGAAATAAGCTGGAGCATTCATTAAACCAAATGGCATAACAAGCCATTCATACGATCCATAACGAGTATGAAATGATGTCAAAGGAATGCTATCCTCTACAATACGAAGCTGATGAAAACCGGTTGCTAAGTCTAACTGTGAAAAGACCCTAGCACCACTAAGCTGATCAAATAAATCATCAATCCGAGGTAAGCGATATTTATTCTTGATATTAAGATCATTAAGCTTGTGATAGTCAACGCAAAGCCTAAGTGTACCATCGGATTTCTTCACAAAAATAGCAGAAACTCCCCAAGGAGAGGAACTAGAACTAATAAATTGCTTCTCTTCCAATTCGGATAATTGTTTGCGCATCACCTCATTTTCTTTATTAGACATACGATAAGGAGGATGAGTAATAGGTAAAGCTCCAGGAATTAGATTAATTCTGAACTCAATGGCTCGCTTAGGGGGTAATCCTAAAACGGGCTCAAATATGTCGGAAAATTCACGAACAACGTGAATGAGAGAAATGACATCCTCCTCGTCATCATTATCATCATCATGAGGATTTAAAGAATATAAAGATGATACCAAGTTGGAATCCGAATCTTTAAGAACAATAGAAATCTGCTTAACATATTGAGGATGTCGAAGATGAATAGTCCGCTCAGGACATAGAATATGGGCTTCATAATGGTTAAGCCAATCCATTCCCAAAATCATTCCGAAGCCTAAGTAACGCGACATGCAAATCGGCTTGGAAAGAAAAATCACATAAAATAATCTCGACGTCATTACAAAGCAAACTGAGTGTTGCGGATCCACCAACCGGATTCGCAATTCTCAAAGAAGTCATTAAAGCCATAACACATAAAGGAAAAGTATCAACAAGTTCTTTTGATATAAAAGAATGGGATGCACCCGTATAAAAAAGAACTCGAATAGGTTGATCACGAAACATAATAATGCCATCAAGGATAGAATGAGAAATACCTTGACCACGAGAAGTGTTACTAGGGGCTTGTACAACATTTAGCTTTCCCTCCTTCTTGCTTTGAAGTTTGGGACATGTAGATATATAATGACCCGAACTTTTGCAATATCGACAAGCAAGGGGCTTTGAACACTTATTCGCATAATGGTCCTTAGATCCACAGTTGTAGCATTGCCCGCCACTAGAGGTAGGAGTCTTTGCTATCGGAGATGCTTGCTTCCCTTTCTTGTAAGGATAAGGACCCTTGAATTTATTAGGCCTCTTCTTGTTGTTGTTGAAGTTCGGTTTGGCACTCCCAACTTCGACATCACTTTCTTTATCTGCCTTTTCAAGTCGAAAAGCGATATCAACGAGCTGATCAATAGAAACTTCAAGTTTAAGAAGTAAAGGCTTTTTGAGATTCTTATTCAAGCCATAAACAAATCTCTGATTTTTCTTCAATGGGGTTAATATACTCGACCCCATATTTAGAGAGGGATTCAAAAGATGCGACATAATTTGTCACAGAAGATTCACCTTGAACAAGTTCAATAAAACGCCGAGCTAAAGTTACTTTTTCAGCTTTCGGCACAAACTTTGATTCGAATCTTTCCCGGAATTTCTCCCAATTAAGACCCGCTTCATTATTTCAGAAATCAGAAGCTCATACCAATCTAATGCACTTTCTTGGAGCATACTAGAAGCCACTTGGAATCGGTGAAGATCAACAAGACTCATGCGAGAAAAGATGCGATCGCATGTTCTAAGCCAAGTTTGGACTTCGATAACGCCCTCGGAACCCTTAAATGGCTTCCCACCCAAGTTGATATAGTCACTACACAAGCATGCAAACTTGGATTTAGGGTGAGTAGGCTCGGGAATGGATCCGACAGCTTGAGCATTCTTTACAAGATCAAGAAGCTGTTGAGCTGACATAAATACTCCATCCTGGGGAGTAGCACTGGATTGACCGGCGCTGGAACGACCTGGTCTAACCATTTCTCTTCTTTAAGAAAGAAAGAAGAAGAAAAAATTATTCTCAGAATGAATATCAAACAATATTGATAAAACAAGGCATCACAAAGAAAATAGGATAGAACGGGTCCAATGACTCGAATAAAATCCTAAGGCATGACTCCTAAGATGGACTTAGGATGATGATCCTTGCTATAATATTTCATATTGTTTCGAAGTTCGGCTCTGATACCAAACTGTGACGCCCCACCTCTATACTCACGCTAGCCAAGGACACTATGGAGTAATGCCGTCAACTAGCGCGAAGAATAAGGTTGTTGAGCAGCGACCACCCGTGTAATTACTTTGTGCGAGCACCGATACGTCAAATAGAACAAGAAATCCGACATACCGATACAAACTCAAAGCTACTACACAATGGCTATGTGGCCTTTGGAAAAAATATAGAAATAAGCATAACACAAATCAGTCACAGATATCCATATTATGAAGGCAGAAATAGATATGAATATCACACATAGAAGTGTGCATCAGAGAAGTGGTCAAATAAGATCCACTATATCACAAAAGAATAGATACAAATGCTACACAAAATAATATGTATACATCAAGGAGTCTCTATCTCGAATGTATAAAACAAAAACTACTAATCTAAAGTAGTTAGCCAAAAATCAAGCGACAGTCCCTGATAAGAAGTCAAGTTGAAGCACCTGTAATATCTCGATCTGACCCGAGTATTATTTAATAAGAAAACAATAAACGGATCAGTCTAGCTATAAATATCAAATAAAAATGAGAAAGAATAAGAGGTGTGAAAAAAACGTATGATAACGATATGCCCATACTGTGATAAGTATGAAATCGAAAATTAACCAGAGGTTAATCAATATCACAAGAATCTTCTCATAGATCAAAAAGAAAACCATATTCTTTGCTTTATTCACCATACCACAAATATTGACATCATATCGATGCCAATCATAAAAGTTGTTGAAACACAAATTCACCAATGCACAAATATTGATAAACTCATCAATGTAAATCACTAAAATTGGTGAGACACAAATTCTAGAAATCATCAATTAGAAATCCAGAAATCACAAGAGGGGGAGGCCTATCACAAAACGGGAGCATGAAAACTCACCAACACGTGTATCACAAAGCGGAACGCTATTCCATTGTTGCTAACCATTAATTTTGAGCCGAGGCTCCACAAACGGCCGAAGACCATGGGTCGCTACCCCACCAATGTTGAGTCGAAGCTCTACAGAAACGGGGTTTAGTCTCCCTCGCAAACAAAGAGACATCGCACATTACTAGTCTAAATCACAAAAATGATCATCATCGATCATTAAGAAGTGTCAATTACACTAAGCTAGTAAATAAATGAGTTTAGCTTTATGTCCCATAACCACTAGCTTGACTTAAATATTTACGAACAAATTGTAGATCTTCACTCGAAAATTGTCACCAAAGTTTCAATCGAACAAGTCTAAGAATTAACCGACAAGGTAAACGCAAGCGTTTCGTACCACTTGTTTTGCTAAGTCGTTTAATTGGATTACTCGAACGAATGTTGAAAAGGTTTGTATATACTAATAGGTAGGAAAAACGGTTTTGTAAAAAGCTTTGTATTAAAAATAGAGTTGGAATCATCTTTGTAAAAGAGTTTGAATATTTACTACTAGTATAGAAACCTTTGCGTTTTAAAGTGACAAACCATAAAAATGATTGTAAAAACAATCATTCACCAAGATCTCACATTCGAAGACGTGAATTAAATCCAAAGAAATCGATACCAAATCCATAAAAATGGATATTCCCAAAATCCATAAAAAGAAGTCATCAAAGACGATAATAGTGATAACAACTAATCGGATCGACAAAAATCGATTAACATTGGAATTTAAATCAAAATTGAGGCAAACAGGCAAAACTGGGAATTTCCAGAAGTCTGAGAGGTTGTTTCAGACGTCTGGATTTGGTTTCTGGAAATATTCTAGAAAACCATCCAGGCGTCTGAAGCCTAAAATCAAACATCTTAAAGCCTTTCAAACGTTTGGGTGTCAATCCAGACGTCTGGTTTTGGTTTCTGGAAATATTCCAGAAAACCAACCAGACGTCTGAAGCCTAAATTCAGACGTCTGACATCCTTTCTGACATCTAGAACAATAATTCAAACGTCTGAAATTAGTCACTGCCATTTTTATTTTTCTACCGAGCATTATTTTCTCCAGAATACAAAACCAGACATCTGGCATTGGTCTCTAGACGTCTGAACACATGATCTGGGCAGAAATTTTCCTAGGCCATGATGGCCATAATGATTCGGGACCGATCGAGCGAGCAACGATGACTAAGTATTTACGCCAAACGACAACCCGGCCTTATAAGCTCTTCGATACACCCCAAAACAACACGTCCAAACATCCATAGAAGGATTTGCATAAAATTGGACTTCAACTCAAAAATTGGTAAATCAACCATATCAATTCAAATCAAAAGCAAATGATCATGAATAGATGTTAGGAATTCATACCTAACTACAAAGATAGGTATAGACATAGATGTGAGATAAAAATCTCACCTTTCACACAAAAACAAGGAAGGAGAAGCTTGAAAACAAAGGAGGATCAACCACTCTTCAATCTCAACTCTAAAAGCTCCAATCTAAGATAATAAGCAATATTTCCCAAATTACGTTATAGAAAATTTCTGAAATTGGAGAGAGATTGAGATGGAGAAGAAGAAGGAGATACTTAAGCTTCCCTTTGAATTTGGAGCTAAAACTTGGATTTGTTAAAGAAACTAGGGTTTAGGATTTTAATTTCCCATCTCCACCACCATTTTTTGCTGAAGCTTAAGTTGTAGAAAATATTATGAAGTAATGAAGAGGAGTGGAGTGGAGTTGGGTTGATATGTTAGGTTAATGGGCTGAAACCCAAAACCAAAGCCCTAAGTGAAAAGGTCGAAATTTTAGCTAGCTCCAAACATATCAATGTTTATACTCAAAAAGGTTGCAAACGCCATTTTGGACTAAATGGAAGTGGTCTCGAGTCCCAATTCGACTGTTTGCAAAAAATAGCCTTTTGGACTTAAATCCGATTAACGATGCTATATTTAAATAAAATATTTAAATATACAATCGTAAAACATGCAGGTTGTTACAGGTTTTCAGAAAACTGATTGGAGAAATTAGCATAAGATTCCATAATTGACCCCAAGTGCAAGTTAGAGATCGATAGAGTTAGGCGTATGCCCTAGGGGCAATTATGCAATTTGTTACATATATCTAACTCGTTAACCAGTCGAAATAAAGGTATTTTCTTTCTATTATATACTTGATATAATATGGTTATTTGAAGTAATCAACTTAAAAAGGTATATTTAATAGAAAATCCATAAACGGTATATTTTATGATAGTAGTTACAAAGTGTTGTAACCGTGAGTAATTTATCACAATGAAAATAAATATACCATTTTAAATATTTGTTGTCAAGCTGCATCGAGACTAGATATCGATGTATCTGTTGAGACTAGAGTATGTAACGCTCTTCAAATGTTAGGCGGTGTATTACTCATGATTGTTGGGAGCACCTAGAGGTTACGTGCTAATAGTTATTAGATGACTGTGGAACGATTCACTCGATAGATTTCTGTTGGTTAATATAACTAAGGTCAAACAAAAAATATCGATGTGACTAATTTACACAGTTCTCTCGACTTGAGAATACTGTTGATCTTTAATATGAAAGCTCCACTTTGATTATAGTCAAATCATGGCACAACGTTAATCGAATGACTATAGTTGGGTCGAGTGGAAGTATTATAGTTGGGTCGAGTGGAAGTATTGGAAGTAAAACACTATTCAAGAGATGATTCGTCTCCTCAGTTATATGGAGTTAGTATTACGGGTCAACTTAAGTTAACTTAAAGTCAAAATCTCTGGCTAGAGTAGTTTGATTAATAATAAATGTTATGATTGAACTAAGGATTTTGTTTTGGACTATGAAGTAGAATATGGACAATATTGAAATTTTGACCACTATCAAATTTCACATGCCAAAGTGATATAGTTTTGAGAAAGAGAATTGGTGTTAATAAAAGTCACAACTAGATAACGCTTAGCAAAGTGAAATTGGATTTTACCGAAACCAAGTTAGGAGATAAATTTGACTAAAATGTCACACCAGCTGCTAAGTGATGTGTAAATATTAATATTTGAATAGTTTGATATTAATAATTGACCAAATTTACACCTGACAAGTCACACAACCAAAACAATGTATTCTCCATTGACCAGACGATTTAATTAGTTTATAATTGTTATAAGTACATTAATGTTTGTGAAATATTAATTATAAATTTGAATATGATTTGAGAAATAAATATTACAAGATATGTTTATAGTAGTTATAAATATATCAATCGATATATGATATTGATAAGTGGTTAGATTGGATTTAATTATGTAATAATTTACATGGGCTTAAATGGGTTTAGTGCCCAATATAGGGGGTGTAATTGTCGATTACAAACATGAAATAGGCGGCTAGGGTTTTAGGGTTAAGGGGGCTTGGTTTTGATGGTTGAGATTGATGGAAAGAGATGTAGGATTAAATCCACCTTTCTTTCTTTTCTATCCACGTGTATAAGCTCTCTAAACCTAATTAGATCTCACATTTTATGATCCTCCTTTTTCATCATTTAATGGCAAAAAATTGATCCCCTCTCCAACAAAAAAAAACTCTAGAATTGAATTCAAGATCTAATTACTATCTGATAGTTAAAGGTCGTCAATTCAATGATTAGCACCCTTTTGATTTGGAAAAGGTTTCTTTTTCTCAAGGTGTGCTTTAAGGCTGTGGTGACAAGGTATGTCTTTTTCTATATAGATGATGATTTTGTTGTAATGTTCGGTTAACTTTGATTATCATAATTTGTAAGTGTGTATCATTGTCACGTTTAATTAAAATTGTTTATGAAGATTGAATTGTTAATTGAATGATATGATTGGGTTTTTAATTTGATAAATCAAAATTGAAATTCATTTATGATATAAATAATACATAAGTGTAGATCTATGTTTTAAACATTCAAATTAAAGTGCAATCTTTTAGATTTGAAAGTTTCCATGTTCAAATTAACTAATTGTTTTTCTTTATTTTGTAAAATTAAAACTAAATCTATTTATGTTGAAATACAATGTTTTATTTTAGATCTATGTTTTAACATTCAGGGTGAGGTCCAATCTTTTAGATCTAAAATTTTGCATATTCTTATTGATTGATTAAATTATATTTTGAGTTAAAATTGAAATTTGTAAAGAATTTATACAATATTTTAATTATAGATCTATGTTTTAATCTTTTGTAACAAAGTGTAATTTTAGATTTGAATATTTATATATATGTACATATTATTTGCGCTTGTATTAAATTAGATATTTACATATGAATAAAAGGATTTTGATAAAAAATCAATGTTTTAAAATTGATTGCAGTAACTATCCAATTTGTAACGACCCGAAATTTTCGACCTCGAAAATCGACACTAATACGTTCACTATATAGAGTGCCGAACAATCGAGTGCCGGAAATCCCAGACTGTTAGGGTTAAGAAGAAAAAGACATAGAAGAAGAGACTAAAACAAAAGCACATAATCTCACAATTGCAGCGGAACAAAATATAATATCAAATAACAACATTTATACAAAGAAAAGCTGTAAATGTCAATTTACATACAATATATCAGAGTAAAATCATCAACAAATAATCCGGACAGTTATAATAATTTGTCCCTGAATACAATCAATACAAACTCTAATACACAGCTGAATATACTCCATACGTCCATGCCATCCAGCTCGCCTCCTGAGCTCCAGAACGTTCTAACCTGAAAACCCAAGTAACTCGTTCATCACTACGAGTTTTATCTTGCTATAGCCAAACACTTATTTCACAAATTATATCCAAGTACCGTTACTTAGTTTAAATGGCCAAGTCTACTTAATTTATCCTATTTCAGCCTATTCGATTCTATAATCAAATCCATAAAGAATTTTAGTTGTTACTAATCGAAGTGGTTCCGAATATCGCTAATATCCAACCCCTATCTCTTCGAATCCAACGCCATCCTTTAAGCCAAGTTGTTTAAGTAAAACAATTCTATTTAAATTTCAGAAAGTCATATTCGCACAAGAATGCATTACAGATAAATAACTCACATTTATCATAGTTCAATCTAAGGCGTTTCATATCACAGAATATCACAATTTAACATGCTAGAGATATTAAGAAATCCAAAGCATTCAATTCAAATTAAACATTTGTAAGCTAGATAAACTGGTCACACCATTTCTAATTAATTTAATTTAGCACAATATAAATTAATTACTTATAAATCCTGCTTAATTTACATTAACTAATTACAAGCCATTTAAACCTATTTTATTTAATTTTAATTAAAAAATTTGGAATTATAAAATTATTAATATGTATAAGAACTTAAGATTTTAAAATCAATTAAAGTTTAAAATATTTTATTTTATTAAACTTAGGAATTAACGAATAATTAACCTCTACATAATTATCATAAACCAAATTAATTTAAGTTCAAAATATTTACTTGCATTGGTCTCTTATTATCCTAAGGTTTGGTTAATTTAAATCTTTAAATTACTTTGAACTTGGTTTTACTTTTTTTTTTTAATTTTCAGGCCCAAAGCCCGAACCCAAAAACCCATGAAAACTTTCCCTCCTTTCTCCTTTCTCTTCTTTATTCCCTTCTCTAATACCTGATCCTATCCCCGCCTACAAATTCTCTAACACCAGTGCACGTGCACGAACGATCGAAGCAGTGCCGAACTTCGCCGACGACACCAACAAGTCACCTATGATCATCTTGACCCATTCGAACAGCCAAAACCCATGTCGACTAAACAAATCCAAAATCGAACGAAAACAAACAGAAGCACCATCGCCTGAACGAAAACCGACCCTATCTTTGCCTCGATCAGCCACCTCCGACCACCGAGTCTTCCTAAAATTCACCAGCACCATCGCCTTAGTCACCCCATTCTTTTCCCCCATACCGAATCTCCAACTCGTTCCCACGACACCACCATCACCTCAAAACCGATGATACCACTAAACCCACCTCGAACCCTAAAATCGTCTTGTCATGCCACTATGACCATTTTTAAAAATAGCATACCATTTTTCATACACGTACCTTCTTCCAGACATCCTCCATGCCAAATCCCCAACCACCTAATCGAGTATGCCGCCCAGATTTCCTCCATGAGCCAATTCCGTTCAACCCGCAATATCTCCATAAATACTAAATTAAAAATCATGATATTACTATCAAAATTCTTCATTTTACAAATTGATTCTAATGATATAAGCAAAATATGAGATTTAAACAAATTATTTTCTGATTTGATTTGATTTTCACTGTAAAACCCCCTTTCCCAGATAAATACTCAATAATTCTAGTTGAACTTATTTTTAAAAATGGTATTACATCATTACAAACAACTTCCTTTTAAACATCATATCCTATAATTACTTAGATGGAGAGATATGAATTTTTTTTGAAAGCTATTTGAGGTCTGTTAACCATGAACAGTGATCAGAGCTTATATACACAGACATGCATATGTATATACACAGCAATCTCAACTGATACACCCAGGCAAACATTCATTTTATTCATGCAAAACATTTTTGAATCTATAACACCATCCATTATCACATGCACAGATAATCAAGAAGACTTAGCTTTTTAAAGATAATATTTACTCGCCTTAAAACTTGGAACAGATAACACAGAGTTCTACTAGGAAAAGAAAACTGCTAGCTTAATTTTTGATCTGATCTTCCTTTTAAGTTGAGTTGAATTTGAACTTGAATCTTTGCTTTGCTCAGTTGAAACTTGAAGTTGTAAGTTGTTTAGTTTTCTCTTTGGTTTTAGTTTGTGTTTGAAAGAAAATGAAAGAAGAAAGAAGTTGAGATATGTATAAAAGCAAGCTGCCTGTACATAGTCTTGGTTTCTCTCTTTAAATCATTTTTTTTGAAAATGAAGAAATTAACACTTGTAGGTTTGATGAATCCATATGTCTCTTCTTAGCTTACAAGTGTCTATATGTATATATTTATATTTTCTTATTATTTATTTCATGTAACTTAAAGATGTATTTTAAACCTTTTATTTATTCTTATTTAAATTTTAACTTAAGTCAGTAATATTTTAATTGATAACCACACAAATGTATATAGTGTTCAAAATGTTGAGTTTAAATTTAAATTATTTTTAAGATTTTGAAAATAAAAATATAACTTTGAAATAAAAATATAACTTTGGAACAAATAAAATATCTTATGTGAAAATTTGATATTATATATATACGCATTTTTACAAACTCCGTATATCATTCATATGGTTTATATATACTTACCTACATTTATATACTTGTATATATGTGTTTCAAATATCAAAATGCTTATATATATATATATACTTATGGATATTTTATCTTGAATTTAAATAGTGAAATATATTATTTATTAATTTACTATAAGATTTATCATTTCCAAAGATTTATAATTCAACATTTGTTATGGTTTTCAAATCAATTATATTTGTTCAAATATTCCAAAAATTTATTTGTCCGACTAATAAATCCAACGTTCCTTGATTTAAACCTGTTAATTACCCAATTAACAGATGTTAAAAAATCCGAATTGTCACATTCCTCCCCCTTTATATCTTTTCGTCCTCGAAAAGGAACGAAGCAAGAATTTTATTACAATGTTTATTATCAGCTAAATTACTCTTTAAACATTTTTAACTCTTGACACTCCTTATTTTTAAAACACTTTAAAAATCTTCATTATATTATCAAAATAGTTTTATAAAACTACTTTTTATAACTCGATGTTTCAACTAGTCCATCATTGTTCTTACAGAAATTAGGTCATAGGTTAATCAGGCGTAGGACTGAAAATCTATAAGTACTTAGTAGACCCGTCTTCAACACCCAGTGAAAATACTTAGAAAACATTTTGTGAAAATGTAGAAAACATTTTTGGTGAGAATGCTCTAGAAATCATCACCCCCTCCATGGTCATAGTTAGCCCGATGATTACGTCGCCATCCCACCGAAACCATAGAAAACTGTAGACATCCGCGCCCCTCGATTACACCATGGAACCGCCATAGATCGCAGCTACACCCAGGGTTACGTTGCCATCACGACAAAAACCATGTAACTGTAGGCATCAGCGCCCTCGAATTTCGCTGCCAAATGAAACTTCACCACATAGATCGCAGACTACATCAGTCGAGTCCCAATGTAGCCCGTAGGCACTCACTGCCACATGACTTTTGCTGTGTCCTCATAGATCGCAGTCTACCGATGTTACGTCGCTCTCCCAGCAAAATCAAACGTAGACCTTAGGCAATCACTGCCCTCGAATTATGCTATGGAACACAGTAGATCGCAGTTACAACGAGTTACACTGCCGTCACAGCATAAACCCAATGTGTCTGTGGGCATCAGCGCCCTGGACTTTCGCTACCCCCACCACAATCCTTAGGAACTATAGTTTAGTCCGGACATCCTCTGGGATCAAATTTAGAACCCCCCTTAGGGCTCAAGGCAGAACCACCCCGTGGATCTCCTACTATAAGTTTCAACTCTAAAGGGGAGCGCCTTTTCCCCCACAACATTCTCAAAACATTTTATACTATACACATATAGTATCTTTCAAATCATACTCTTATATGTATCACATATAAATCCCATTTACACGAAATTGATATATCAAAATCGATATTTCTCAAACTTGGCTTTCCAAATTCCCAAAATTTGCTTTTCCCAAAATCAAAAGCCTTTCAAAATCAATAGGTTCTAAAACCTTTTTCCCAGTTTCATAAAATCGTATATATATATATAAGTTTATTCTTTAAACCAGAACAAAATATTTTTTTGAATCACTTCCTACTTATATAAATTCCTTTTTATACTTCAAATATTTTTCAAAGATCTTTTCTTCTAGTTATAGATTCAACAAAGGGAGTTTATCATATATAACAAATATATATATATATAACTTATTTATGCCAAATCAACGTTCAAATTCGATTTCCTTTATAAAGTTATTTGCCACAATTTTTACTTTTTATAAAGTGAGTTTCAGTTATAGTGATATCCAACTTTCACTCTTATTCATCATATATTTCTCAAAATATACTTTTCCATTTCAAAAATCATTTTTACATTTCTTTTTCAAAATTTTCAATATCTATTTCATTTAAGCACGTACGATGTACATATATCATCCGTACACAATATCAAATCCGATCGCTCACTCGATCACACAATTTCACTTCACAACTAGTATCGTCCACCAACTTCCTAGTGTGGACTCAGATCTGGTTTCTTGATCAGAAACTGTCATTCTCCTTGCAGAGCCATAACTATGATAGAGAATTTCCAGAATCAATCAAAAATCCATATCCAGAGTTCGTTGTCGAAAATCGAGTGAAAAATCCCAACTCTCGATATACTATCTCAAAATTCTATGCTCGAATCTGGATCAAATCGTTATGCAAATAGAATAATATACGAACATCCTACGTATTTATCTTCATTGATTATTAGCTAAATCAGTTTTCTTTTTATTCACATTCGTTTTGATTTCTATTCACTTATTCACATTTGCTTCAATTTCCATTTGGGTTATCACTTCAATTCTTATCTCAAATGGTATTTAATTATAAACAGTTTGTACTCTGACCAGCTTGAATATAGAAAATAGCTTTGAAAAGTTTAAGATACTTAAGTGGTTGTAAAATAGTTATTAGTTGTAAAATAGCTGTAGAATAGTTAAGTTATTATGAAATAGTTGTAAAATAGTTAAATAGTAGTAGAATAGTTAGTTAGTTGCAAAATAGTAATTAGTTTGTAAAATTGTTGTAAAATAGTTAAATAGTTTCAAAATAGTTGTAAAATAAGTATAAGATAGTTTGGGTTTTTAAAAACAAAGGTTGTATAGTAAATAGCTAGGAAAAATAGATTTAAGATAGTTTATATTAAAACAATTTATTTGAAAAATAGTTTTAGAGTCAAACTGGTTCAATCTCCCAATCTCCCATTTCAACCGATCTCAATTTCCATTCCCATTAAATTGATCCAATTCCAATTCAATTTGAATTAATCTCGATTCCCATTCTAATTCAAATCAATTCCCATTTGAATTTAAACTTATTCAAATTCGATTACAATTCTAATTAATTCAAATCAATTTCAATTTGAACTAATTTCAATTCCAATCTCAACTTTAACCCATCAAGAATTATATACATTCGAGTTAAATTTTCAAATGTTGATTTGATCCCTTAAACCAAATTAACCTTTACTTTTAATTTAACAACCTAAGTCTTTAAACAATTTAGTTCTGAGTCCAAATTTCCAATATTCATTCAAATTACTTTTACTTAACTTATTTCGAGGTTCAAGTAAGAGTTCAAAACTTTTTAAACAATTTAATCTTCGGAATCCAATTTATTACCCAATTTTAAATTCTAACTATGAAACCAATTCTTAACAATTTCAGTTTGCAAGTTCATTTTTAACATTCAAATCTTAAGTTCAAAGTGATTCCATTCCCATAATTACAATTTCATTTCAAAAATCAAAATCTTTTCAATACTTTCAAATTAAAGTTTTATTTCCATTTAATTTCAGCAATGGATATATATATTATCTCAATCCACTCTTCAATTCATTCAAAACAATCCAATTTACAGTTTCATAGATTATTAATAACAACAGGATGATATCAGGTTAAGTCAAAGTAAATAAACATCTAAATTGTCTAAAGTACCAACCAATAGCATTCATTTCCAATTTTCAGAACTCAAACCCATTTTGAGATCACACATACTCCCTTCAATTTAACCCATTCAACCTTACTCAATTTAAATTCTCCATTTTAAAATTTTAAACTTCTTATCAATATCCCTTCCCTCTTATAAGTTCAAAAACTTATTTCTCTTTGGGTTTTTACATCACATTTCAGGGGGAAATGCGAAACTCAACACTTAGTGTTTACTTCCAATCAACTTTGATATTATGTATATCCCACATATGTATACATATTTATTTCTTCTGCATACCAAGTCATACTTTAAATTCTAAACCATTCTTGGTTTTTAATTCAAAACAAATTCCTTTAATTTTTTTAAAACAACTCTTGTTTTAAATTAAGTTTCCTACATTCAAAAGTATTCTGAATAATATTATTTATTATATCTTTTAACACTTTGAAACAATTTCAAATTTTCTGGACTTAGATTTTAAAACTTCACAATTTAAATCCTTTTCATTTTATAAGTCATGCTTATCTAAATTGTTACTTAAAACATTTCATTCTGCTTTATCATTGTTTATTTATTATGTAATAGCCATTCTTTATAAAGATACAACAACCAATTATCTTACTATATATGATAATTAGAAAAATTATTGCCTTATATATATATATATCAAAATATAGGCTTATTAAAAATCATTTTTAAAATAGTTTCTAAAAATCATTATATAAGAAAATAACAAGTACGCTCTCATATAATATGCTCAACTCATCTAGGGTACTACTGATCCCATCTCTAATAAGTAACTCCACCAGAGCTAAGGTTCTCGCTTAACCTTCAGCTTTGATACCAAATGTAACGACCCGAAATTTTCGACCTCAAAAATCGACACTAATACATTCACTGTATAGAGTGCCATACAATCGAGTGCCGGAAATCCCAAACTGTTAGGGTTAATAAGAAAAAGACGTAGAAGAAGAGGAAAAAACAAAAGCACAGTATCTCACAATCACAGGGGAATAAAATATAATATCAAATCACAGCATTTATACTAAGAAAAGCAGTAAATGTCAATTTACATACAATATATCAGAGATCTTCAATAAATAATCCGGACAGTTATAATAACTTGTCCCTGAATACAATCAATACAAACTCTAATACACAGCGGAATATACTTCATACGTCCCTGCCATCCAGCTCGCCTCCTGAGCTCCAGAACGTTCTAACTTGAAAATCTGTAATACTCGGTCTGACCGAGCATTACAATAAAGTAACACCCAATTCAGGATGGAAACCACTGTGAGTAAACCCATTTAATATGAAATACTTAAGTTGTAAAGCTTCTTTGAAAACCCAAGTAACTCGTTCATCACTACGAGTTTTATCTTGTTATAGCCAAACACTTATTTCACAAATTATATCCAAGTACCGTTACTTAGTTTAAATTGCCAAGTCTACTTAATTTATCCCATTCCAGCCTATTCAATTCTATAATCAAATCCATAAAGAATTTTAGTTGTTACTAATTGAAGTGGTTCCGGATATCGCTAATATCCGACCCCTATCTCTTCGAATTCAACACCATCCTTTAAGCCAAGTTGTTAAAGTAAAACAATTCTATTTAAATTTCAGAAAATCATATTCGCACAGGAATGAATCATAGATAAATAACTCACATTTATCACAGTTCAATCTAAGGTGTTTCATATCACATAATATCACAATTTAACATACTAGAGATATTAAGAAATCCAAAGCATTCAATTCAAATTAAACATTTATAAGCTAGATAAACTGGTCACACCATTTCTAATTAATTTAATTTAGCACAAAATAAATTAATTACTTATAAATCCTGCTTAATTTACATTAACTAATTACAAGCCATTTAATCCTATTTTATTTAATTTTAATTAAAATGTTTGGAATTATAAAATTATTAATATGTATAAAAACTTAAGATTTTAAAATCATTTAATAGTTTAAAATATTTTATTTTGTTAAACTTAGGAATTAATGAATAATTAACCTATACATAATTATCCTAAACCAAACTAATTTAAGTTTAAAATATTTACTTACATCGGTCTCTTATTATCCTAAGGTTAGGTTAATTTAAATATTTAAATTACTTTGAACTTAGTTTTACTATTTTTTTTAAATTTTCAGGCCCAAAGCCCAAGCCCGAAAACCCACGAAAACTTTCCCTCCTTTCTCCCTTCTCTTCTTTATTCCCTTCTCTAATATCTGATCCTATCCCTGCCTACAAACTCTCTGACACCAGTGCACCGTGCACGTGCACGGACGATCGAAGCCGTGCCGAACTTCGTCGACGACACTACCAAGTCACCTATGCTCATCATGACCCATTCGACCACCCAGAATCCACGTCGACCACACAAATCCAAAACCGAATGAAAACAAACAGAAGTGCCATCGCCTTAACGAAAACCGACCCTATCTTTGCCTCGATTAGACACCTCCGACCACCAGGGCTTCCCAAAATTCACCAGCACCATCGCCTTAGTCACCCCATTCTTCCCCCCATACCGAATCTCCAACTCGTTCCCATGACACCACCATCACCTCAAAACTGATGATACCACAAAACCCACCTCGAACCCTAAAATCGTCTCGTCATGCCACCGTGACCATTTTAAAAATAGCCTACAATTTTTCGTAGATGTACCTTCTTCCAGACATCCTCCATGCCAAATCCCCAACCACCTAATCGAGTATGCCGCCCAGATTTCCTCCATGAGCCAATTCCGTTCAACCCACAATATTTTCACAAATACTAAATTAAAAATCATCATATTACCATCAAAATTATCATTTTACAAATCGATTCTGATGATATAAGCAAAACATGAGATTTAAACAAATTATTTCCTGACTTGATTTGATTTTCACCGTAAAACCTCCTTTCCCAGATAAATACTCAATAATTCTACATGAATTTATTTTTAAAAATGGTATTGCATCATTACAAACAACTTCCTTTTAAACATCATATCCTATAATTACTTAGATGGAGTGATACGAATTTTTTTGAAAGCTATTTGAGGCCTGTTAACCATGAACAGAGGTCAGAGCTTATATACACAGACATGCATATGTATATACACAGCAATCTCAACTGATACACCCAGGCAAACATTCATTTTATTCATGCAAAATATTTTTGAATCAGTACCACCATCCATTATCACATGCACAGATAATCAAGAAGACTTAGCTTTTTTAAAGAGAATGTTTACTCACCTTAAAACTTGGAACAGAGAACACTGAGTTCTGCTAGGAAAAGAAAACTGCTAGCTTTATTTTTGATCTGATCTTCCTTTTAAGTTGAGTTGAATTTGAACTTGAATCATTGCTTTGCTCAGTTGAAACTCGAAGTTGTAAGTTGTTTAGTTTTCTCTCCGGTTTTGGTTTGTGGTTGAAAGAAAATTAAAGAAGAAAGAAGTTGAGATATGTATAAAAGCAAGCTGCCTGTACATAGTCTTGGTTTCTCTCTTTAAATCATTTTTTTTATTTTTTAAAATGAAGAAATTAACACTTGTAGGTTTGATGAATTCATATGTCTCTTCTTAGCTTACAAGTGTCTGCACGTATATATTTTTTATTTTTTATTTTTAGAGAAATGAGTGTGTAGCGCATTGTTACACGGCCGATTAAGTTAGATATAATATAGGTAATAGGGTTCAAATCCGATCAACAAGCCTCATCGGTAGCAAAAGGCCAAACCGTCGAAGTAGCCAAACCCAAACAGAGTTACTGTAGCCTGTTATACATACATACAGCAGTAGAACTATAGTTGCAGACAAAACAAATAAAGTAGGGGAGCAGCCGATCAGAGCCTTTAAGCAAGCCGCCAAAGAAATCGCCAAGAGGAGCAAAAAGAGCTTCAAACATTAGCAGTCAATCCGAGCTGTCTCCGTTGCTGGGGGGCAGACGCCAGGTGAAGGGACGCGACTGCGCCGCTCCTGTCCAAAGAGCAAACAAATATGATATTTTGTTACAAATACCAAAAACACTGTTTTTGGGTTTATTGAAGACAAAAGCATTTCTTTCTTTCCAGATGCACCAGCTAAAAATACTAATAAAAGAATCAAGAGTTTCAGTCGGTTTGATGGATTGCCAATGATCATAGAACGAGTGTGTTGCTGGAATGAAGCCAATAAGGTTGGCACTGGTCGAGGCGAAGATGTAGTAAGAGAAGTAACATTCGAAAAAGTGGTGAGCTTATATATTTATATTTTCTTATTATTTATTTCATGTAACTTAAAGAAATATTTTAAACCTTTTATTTATTCTTATTTAAATTTTAACTTAAGTCGTAATTATTTTAATTGATAACCACACAAATGTATATAGTGTTTAAAATGTAGAGTTTAAATTTAAATTATTTTTAGGGATTTTGAAAATAAAATATAACTTTGAAATAAAAATATAACTTTGAAATAAAAATATAACTTTGGAACAAATAAAATATCTTATGTGAAATTTCGATATTATATATATACACACACATTTTTACAAATTCCATATATCATTCATATGGCCTACATACACTTACCTACATTTATATACTTGTATATATGTGTTTCAAATATCAAAATGCTTATGTATATATATCTATATACTTATGGATATTTTATCTTGAATTTAAATGATGAAATATATAATTTATTAATTTACTATAAGATTTATCATTTCCAGAGACTTATAATTCAACATTTGTTTTGGTTTTCAAACCAATTATATTTGTTCAAATATTTCAAAAATTTATTTGTTCGACTAATAAATCCAACGTTCCTTGATTTAAACCAGTTAATTACCCTATTAGCAGACGTTAAAAAATCCGGGTTGTGTAACAACCACAGTTTGTTAGCCATGATTATGGAGAAGACAAACTGTTGTGAGGTAACTGGGGAAGAAGAAGCTTCTACAACTAAACCATGTCCATCAGAGTTGGCTGGAGATCATCGGAAAGAAGAAGCTGGAGTTGGCTGGCACTTATCAGAGGCGTAGATAGGAGTATCAGTGTGTGCATGTTTGTATAATGAAATATAGTTGTGTGGGCTTAATTCTTTGAAATGGGCTGTATTGACAAAATGGGTGTGAATGAGTGATTCATACATTTTTTGTACTGCTGCCTGTTTGTATAAATACCAGGGCATATTGTATTGAAGGGGAATGAAAAAATCTGAATAAAGTTGCTTCTCATTTTTCATTTCTAAGTAGAGTATTTTCTGAGTTTGTTTGATTGTTTGATACTGTCTGCTGTTGATTACATATTTTTACCCAATCTGATTCTTACCTTTCAGTTTTTTTTTTCTTTTTAGTTGCAATTCATCTTGTTCTTGTTTTCATGTCAGTTCTCTGTTTTTTCTTGCAACCCTACAAATATTCAAGTTCTTGTTTTCTTGATTGTTTGATTTAATTGTTTTCCTCAATTTCTTCAAGATTCTTGTTACTGATTCTATTCTAGCAACCTGTAACTTGTATTTTGGTTCGGACAGTTAGTTCTTGTTTTTTGAAAATCACTTGAATCTTGAAAGAAACTGCTGTCCCAATCTTGAACATCTTTACCCAGATTTTTTCTTCGAGAAAAACCCTGTTTCTTCCACCTTACTTCGAGTCATTCTCCAATTTTACCCGGTTCTTGATTTTCCAGAACGATCCGTGCACGTGCACACATCAATATTATCAACTTCCTCCTCAAATTTATCTCCATCACTCCAGATCCTTCTTGCAAATCGCCATGGCCAAGAATCAAGATCAACCGGGGCCTACCAATTTGGTATCAAAGCAGTCGACGGAATTTAACACCCATCCCTCACTCGATCCTGATCTTGCCCAAAATCCAAACCCAACCCTAAATTCCACTTCTGATGATCCATGGCTGCGGCAAGAAGAAATCAACGATCGCACCACCTTTTCTTTAAGGAATTTGGAGGTTACAACTCGAAATTTAGAGTTTGCAGTTCAAAAGTTGGATAAAAAATTCGATCAATCTGCCAAGGATTTGCATACTAAGTTTGAAGGTGTGCATAACATGTTAACCACACTCGTTAATGAAAGTCGCACTGACAGGAACTCTTTTCAACCACCCTCCACAACTTATCCTCATCAGACAACTTTCCAACCTTATCCTCCTCCTTCCGTACCAACTGTACATCCAACACAGCCACCACCTCCTAGAATTCAACCGCAACACCACCGAACACCTATGCCGCCACCCAGGAATGTACCCTTCTTTAATACTCCTCCAAGATATCCTCAAGAACCCTTGTTTCCTCATCAACCCAGAAATCCAATCCCTGACCATCATAACCATTCATCATATCCTATCATCAAACTTGATTTTCCTACCTATTCTGGTGAAGAAGCAGTAGCAGATTGGCTAAGACAAGTCGAGCAATACTTCAAATTTCACCACACTGAAGAGTATCAGTGGGTTGAAATTTGTTCTTTTGCCTTGAAGAAAGAGGCCTTGCAATGGTATCATTGGTATGTTAACACGGTAGATAATAATGGATCATGGGCAGTTTTTAAAGATGAGATAATGGTCAGGTTTAATTCAGAGGAAATAGAAAGGCCATTTGAGACTCTATCTAAACTCAAGCAACATACAACCGTAAGAGCTTACCTGAGTAAGTTTGAGCAATTACAGGCTGTAGTGGAAACTTTACCTCCACGATATTTACTTGATAGGTTTATTGGAGGTTTAAAGGAAGAGATTAGATATGATGTTCTCACCTCAAGACCTGTTGATTTCAGAGAGGCAGTTTCACTTGCCAAAATGTTTGAAAGTAAATGTCTACAGACAAAAAAACTTAAGTATCCAACATCCAGTGCTTCAACCACCAACTCCAAACCCAATCAGCTGCCGCTATCCAAGTCTATCCAAGAATCAACAGCTTCTTCCCAAATTGGCCATACCAGTAGCTCTAAGGATACACAACTTGAGTCTCTGGCAAAAAGTAAGGGACTCACCCCAAATCAAATCATTGAAATGAGGAGGCAAAATTTGTGTTATGGTTTTAAGGAAAAGTGGTCAAGAGATCATAAATGTAAAAATTCGCAAATCTATGTTTTGGAAGGCATGATGCCACTGTAGAACTGTGAAGACACTAATGAAAGTGGGTTGTCCACAACTGAATCTGAAATACAAGTGGAAGAGACTTTGGCAATCACCTTGCAAGCTTTATGTGGAATTCCTGCATTATCCACTATCAAAGTAAAGGGCAGTATTCAAGGCAAACTGGATCATATCCTAATTGATTCTGGATCTACCCATAGCTTTATCAATGACAAACTTGCTAAGAAGCTGGACTTAAAGATTGATGAAACTAAATTGTTTGAAGTAATGGTGGCTAATGGAGAAAGGTTAACTGGTTCAGGAGTTTGTAATGATGTGGTGTTAAAATGCCAAGGCTGTATCATGACAGTGGATTTACTCTTATTCCCATTAGATGGCTGCCAAGTGGTGCTCGGGGCTCAGTGGATGAAAAGCTTGGGGGAAATAACACTCAACTTAGATCAGCTGCAAGTGAAATTTGTTTATAATGACAAGCCTTATGTATGGCAGGGCCTAAAGCAAGATGAGTTGAAAATTGTTAACAAGAAAAAGTTAAACAAGGAAATGGTGCATGGCCAGTTGGCTATGATGGTTTGCTGCCAACCCATGCAATCAGAAAATGATACAAACCCTATTCCAACAGAGATTGACACTATGCTCAAACAATTTCCTCTGATCACTAATCCTACCTCCTGCTTACCACCCACCAGAACCCATGATCACCGAATACCCCTCTTGCCATACTAAACCTATTTGTCTTAAACCTTACATACATTCATACCAAGTAAAAAATGAATTGGAGAAAATAGTTCAAGACATGTTAGACACTAGTATTATTAGGCCTAGCCACAGTTCCTACTCATCTCCTGTTGTTATGGTGAGGAAGAAGGATGGCTCTTGGAGATTATGTATTGATTATCGAAGATTAAATGCACAAACTATTAAAGACAAGTTTCCTATTCCCCTAATTGAAGAGTTTTTTGATGAATTGCATGGTTCTCAGTTTTATTCCAAGTTAGACTTAAGATCTGGGTATCATCAGATCAGAATGCTTGAAGAAGATATCCACAAAACCGCCTTTCGAACCCATGATGGCCATTATGAATTTATGATGATGCCTTTTGGATTAGCAAATGCCCCTTCCACCTTTCAATCTCTCATGAATGACATATTCAGAGCTTATTTGAGAAAGTTTGTTTTAGTATTTTTTGATGATATACTTGTATATAGTCAAAACTGGGATGACCATATCAGGCATCTTGAAATAACATTTCAAATTTTACAGGAAAATGCTTTAGTAATCAAGCTTTCTAAGTGCAGATTTGCCAAGCAAGCTATTGATTATTTGGGTCATGTTATATCTGTTGATGGTCTTGCTGTTGATCCTAGCAAGGTGCAGGCAGTCCTTACTTGGCCACTTCCTTAGAATTTGAAGGCTTTAAGGGGTTTCTTGGGTCTTACTGGGTATTACCGTAAGTTCATCAAGGGCTATGGTATGATTGCTAATCCTTTAACTTCCATGTTGAAAAAAAATGCCTTTACCTGGAATGTTGAAGCAAGGGAAGCTTTTGAAAATTTAAAACAAAGCTTAATTTCACCTCCAATATTAGCCATGCCAGATTTCACCCAACCTTTCATCTTAGAATGTGATGCCAGTGGTCAAGGGGTAGGTGCAGTTCTCCTTCAAAACAAAAGACCTATAGCCTACTTGAGCAAAGCTCTCCATGGGAGAAATCTCGCATTATCTACTTATGAAAAGGAAATTCTTGCTATTATCATTGCTACAAAAAAATGGTCACAATATTTAATGGGTAGACAGTTTGTAATAAAGACTGATCATCAAAGTTTGAAATATTTGTTAACTCAGCAAATACACACTGGTGTGCAAGGAAGATGGTTGGCTAAACTCCATGCATTTGATTATAAGGTAGAATATAAAAGTGGAGAAGAGAATAAGGTGGCTGATGCACTGTCCAGGAGAGGTGAGGTTGAAACAACCGAAGTTAATGTCCAAGCTATATCCACTGTGCAAACTCCATGGATACAGAAACTCAAAGAGGTCCTGCATGAATCTTCATGGTATCAACAGCTATTGGCAAAAGTGCAAGCAAAAGAACTACCTGAAAGTAAGTACAAGAGAGTTGGAGACTTGGTTTTCAGAAAAGGAAAAATTCTAGTGGATCATCAACTAACCTCCTTGACACAATTTCTTGTTAAGGAATATCATTCATCACCTTTAGGAGGTCACTCAGGGATCAAAGCCACTTTGCATAGATTAAGGCAAGTTTTTTACTGGAAAAAGTTAAAATCCAGTGTTGAAGAATTTGTCAAAGCTTGTGACGAATGTCAAAGAAATAAGCACGAGAACATTCTAGTGCCCGGCTTGCTACAGCCTCTTCCCATACCTGAGAAAATTTGGACTGATATTTCAATGGATTTTGTTACTTGCCTACCTAAGAGTCACAAGTACACTGTCATATTGGTAGTCGTAGATAGGCTAAGTAAATATGCTCACTTCTTCCCACTTCAACATCCATACACTGCAAGGGATGTGGCTTCTGTTTTTTTCAGGGGGTCTTTAAATTGCATGGCCTACCTAAGACTATTGTAAGTGACAGAGACCCTATTTTTACAAGTCTCTTCTGGCAAGAACTCTTCAAACTCAAAGGAAGTTCACTTAAGCTCAGCTCGGCCTATCATCCCCAAAGTGATGGTCAAACTGAAGTAGTGAATAAAATTCTTGAATGTTATCTAAGATGTTTTGTATGTCACAAGCCTAGTGAATGGTTTAAGTGGCTACCTTTAGCTGAATACTGGTATAACACTACTTGGAAGACCCCTACAAAAACTACTCCATATAAAATTGTATATGGAATTAATCCACCTACCTTACTTTCGTATGTGCCCACTACTGCCAAGGTTGAGCAAGTTGAAGAAGAACTTTTCACTAGAGACATTATGATACAATTCCTCAAGGACAGTTTGAAGGTAGCTCAAGACAGAATGAAGAAATATGCAGATCTTAGAAGGACTGATCGACATTTTGAAGTAGGAGACTGGGTATTTCTTAAATTACAACCTTATAAACAAATCACAGCTAGAAAATTCAAGACACACAAGCTTTCTCCCAAATATTTTGGTCCTTTCCAGATCATAGAAAAGATAGGATCTGTGGCTTATAGGCTTCAGCTTCCCGAGAATACTCGAATACATAATGTGTTCCACGTGTCGTAGTTGAAGAAGAAAGTAGGGGATACTATGATCATACAAGAAGGCATTCCCAGTTTCACAGAAGAACTAGTTGAGCAACCAGAGAAAATACTCGATCGAAGAATGGTTCCCCGAAATAATGATGTGGTGGTACAGATTTTGGTTAAGTGGAAGGACAGATCTGAAGAAGAAGCTACATGGGAAGATTATTGGCCACTGATCGAAAAATTTCCTATGCTAGACCTTGAGACAAGGTCTGTTCTTAAAGAGCAGGGCAGATGTAACAACCACAGTTTGTTAGCCATGATTATGGAGAAGACAAACTGTTGTGAGGTAACTGGGGAAGAAGAAGCTTCTACAACTAAACCATGTCCATCAGAGTTGGCTGGAGATCATCGGAAAGAAGAAGCTGGAGTTGACTGGCACTTATCAGAGGCGTAGATAGGAGTATCAGTGTGTGCATGTTTGTATAATGAAATATAGTTGTGTGGGCTTAATTCTTTGAAATGGGCTGTATTGACAAAATGGGTGTGAATGAGTGATTCATACATTTTTTGTACTGCTGCTTGTTTGTATAAATACCAGGGCATATTGTATTGAAGGGGAATGAAAAAATCTGAATAAAATTGCTTCTCATTTTTCATTTCTAAGTAGAGTATTTTCTGAG
The DNA here is from genome assembly GCA_030737815.1 of Allium fistulosum. Lineage (NCBI taxonomy): Eukaryota > Viridiplantae > Streptophyta > Magnoliopsida > Asparagales > Amaryllidaceae > Allium > Allium fistulosum. The sequence continues at coordinate 1,035,493,563 of CM060907.1, read as the reverse complement.
TTTGTTTGATTGTTTGATACTGTCTGCTGTTGATTACATATTTTTACCCAATCTGATTCTTACCTTTCAGTTTTTTTTTCTTTTTAGTTGCAATTCATCTTGTTCTTGTTTTCATGTCAGTTCTCTGTTTTTTCTTGCATCCCTACAAATATTCAAGTTCTTGTTTTCTTGATTGTTTGATTTAATTGTTTTCCTCAATTTCTTCAAGATTCTTGTTACTGATTCTATTCTAGCAACCTGTAACTTGTATTTTGGTTCAGACAGTTAGTTCTTGTTTTTTGAAAATCACTTGAATCTTGAAAGAAACTGCTGTCCCAATCTTGAACATCTTTACCCAGATTTCTTCTTCAAGAAAAACCCTGTTTCTTCCACCTTACTTCGAGTCATTCTCCAATTTTACCCGGTTCTTGATTTTCCAGAACGATCTGTGCACGTGCACACATCAATATTATCAACTTCCTCCTCAAATTTATCTCCATCACTCCAGATCCTTCTTGCAAATCGCCATGGCCAAGAATCAAGATCAACCGGGGCCTACCAGGTTGTCACACAATTATTATTATTATTAGAAAGTTTTGATTAAATCTCATATGTACATAATTAAACCTACATATATGTGTTGATATAAATTTTATTTTCTATTTTCAAATTTTCATAATATGAAATAGTTTCTTTTCTTTTAATCTAATTAAGGCAATAATATATACATACAATTTATTATTGACTATCTATATTCTAACATTATGATACTTATTCATTATATATGGTACATTAATTAAGTTTATTAAAAAGGAAATTATATCAATCATCGTTGTCATCCTTTATTTATTTCCCTTCTTAACTCCTTGTTATAACCATTCAACTTATTCTTACCTTTATGTATACATATCTCATCTATTGATTACACCGTGTCATTGTTTAATTATTTTAACGTATATATTTAGGATCTGGGCCAACCCGCAGCGAAGAAATGGGTAAATTTCAATTTTTTTCCATTTTGGATCTTTAATATGCCTATGAAGTTTAAATTTCATTCAAAACATTTCTAAATTTGGTTTAAATAAAATCATGTATTCTATTTATATTAGTTAAAGGGATGTTTAAATAAATTTAATTAAATGTATAGAGTATCAAATACACGTAACATTAATTAATAAAAGTTTATATATATATATATATAGGGAAAGAAACCTTTCATTTCTTTCCCTAAAATAGGTAATTAATTAAGGGCATTAATTGCATTTAATGAAGAGAGAAAACTTTTCATTTTATCTCTTTAGATTGAACTGATCGATTCATAAATGTCAATAATTAATAATTTATTTATGGCATGAAATATTACTATGTCCATATATATACTAACTTTACAGATTATAATATACAAATTGTGTACAAAGATTTTATTAAATTTATAAATTATAGTTTGGGATTTATTTAATTTTATTTGTTTTATTTACATAAATATACATATATATGTGTATCGTATACACACACACACGCATATATATGTGTGTGTAACATAGTAATCCGTGCAGGGAATAACATACCCATATATAGATGTTGGGTTTTAAATTGCAACAGACACGTTAGCATATTCTACATGTACTATTATTTGTCAAAATATGTGCTTGTATTATATGGAAAAAAAGATATTGAAATATATATATATATATATTTAAATATTTTATTTAATAAAATAATTTTTGCCATGATAAATTATAAATTAATTATATGATAAAATTACGAGTTCTATAATTTAAAAAAAAAATCTAAAAATACATTTTGGGCCAAATAATAATTTATGGAATTTTATCATTTTAAATAATATATATTATTAAATATTTGATAATAGCCCATGATCAAATTAATTCTAAAAAATATGAAATCAAATTGGAAAATTTTAAACCTTTTCTAAAGGTGCTTGAGACACATTTTGGGCTTAGGAAAAATTTGTAGAATTTTATTAGTTGAAATTATATTTTTTAGTTAAATAATTTATTACAACCTAAAAATATATTAATTTTAAAATTATTAATTAAGTTATTTTTTTTTTAAATTTTACAGTAAGCTTCTAAGGTGCAACAAATTTAAAAAATATAAAATTGAAATTTTGAACCATTAGTTATTTTACACATAAGAAACAATTCACAAAATCATTAAATAATAATAAAATAATTTTACATTTTATGATTCACAATAAATATAAATCACTATAAGAAAATTTTAAGATTAATTATATATGATACATAATCATATATGCAATTATATATGTTGACAATTTGCAAATATGTATACATTTATTCAATATCTAAATATAATTTAATAAAAAAATTATTTATATTTATATTCTATAAATTTAATTCAATAAATTAATTAAAAATAAAATATTATAACAAACACATAACCAATCCAATCGTAACAATTATAAGTACCCACAAAAATCTCACCCAATCTAAACAATAAATGGATCTGAATACAAATAGATGATTTGGATGTGAATCAATCTTATGTGAAAAACATGATATCGAAACAAATAACAAATGAAAATTTACCTCTTAATGAAGCCTTTGAGGCCACGTTAAACAAATGATTTCTATTCTTAGAACACTTCCCAAACCGTCAAGTTGCTAATCCGAATTTGGAGACCTTCTAGTACAAATTAGTATTTTAAGCTAAATTGGATTTGAGACCTTAAATTTAGGGAAGGAGGAGATAATGGCGGCTGGAATATGAAAGAGAGAGAAGGCTCTAAAAGAATCAATTAGGGTTTGGAAAAACATCCATATATATGGGATTGTTTTGGGAGATTTTAGGCAAGCCTTTTTTACCAAATCTCTCTAGGTTTCAACCCATGTTTTCCAAACCCAAACTCATATCCAAGCCACCCCCTACGTGCCTCATTTCTAACCAAAAATCACCTCCTAACATCATGGGCCATGTGCCCATTTGGCCCAAATCAAATATATACAATTATATTTAATTCTGTATGTTATCGGTATCTGATGTTGATATATATATATAAGTATTGTAAATATATATATCATTTTATTTCTCAAATCATTTTTAAAATTTAACTACTATTTCAAAAATTTAATTAATTTATAACAATTATAAACTAATTAAATCATTTGATCCTAAGAAAATTCATTGATTCGGTTGTGTAACTCTTGGTGCAAATTCAGTCAGCTATTAACGTCGAACTGTTCAAACATTAACGTTCACACTTTACTTTGCAGGTGGTGTGATAATATGGCCCAATTTATCATTTACTCATTTTTGAGAAAATCTCATTTTAATTTAATAAGCGTTAACCAGTTATGACAATTATTTACACCAATTCTCTTCGTCAAACCTATATCACTTTGGACTTACTTAATTTGATAATGGTCAAAATTCCAACATTATCCACATTCAACTGTACAGTCCAAACACAAAATTATTGGTTCAACAATAACAATTATTATTAACTATACTGCTCTAGCCAGAAATTTTTACTTTGGGTTGACTTTACTTTTGACCCTGATACTATTCCAATATAAGTAAGAAGATGAATCCTCTCTTGAATAGTGCTTCACTTCAAATACTTCCACTCGACCCATATATAGTCACTCGATGGACGCTATGTCATGATTTGACTATAATCAAAGAGGAGCTTTCATATTAAAGATTCACAGTGTTCTCAAGTTGAAAGAACTATGTAAATTATTCACATCGATATTTTCTGTCCGACCTTAGTTATGTTAACCAACAAAAAACTATCGAATGAGTAATTCCATAGTTATCCAATAACCATTAGTACTTAACCCCAGGTGCCCTCAGTAGTCACGAGTGATACACTGCCTAACACAAAGTCATTTGATAATGGTCAAAATTCCTACATTATCCACATTCAACTGTATATTCCTAACACAAAGTCCTTGGTTCAATAATAACAATTATTATTAACTATAATACTCTAGCTAGAAATTTTGACTTTGGGTTGACTTGATTTTTGACTGTGATACTAATCCAATATAACCAAGGAGTTGAATCCTCTCTTGAATAGTGCTTCACTTCCAATACTTCCACTCGACCCAAATATAGTCACTCAATGGACGCTATGTCATGATTGACTATAATCAAAGAGGAGATTTCATTTTGAAGATTCACAGTATTCTTAAGTCGAAAGAATTATGTAAATTATTCACATCGATATTTTCTGTTTGACCTTAGTTATATTAACCAACAAAAAACTATTGAATAAGTCATTCCATAATTATCCAATAACTATTAGCACTTAACCCCAAATGCCCTTAGTAGTCACGAGCAGTACACTGCCAAACATTTGGAAAGCGTCATTTACTCCAGTCTTAATGGATACATTGATTTCTAGTCTCGATGCATCTTAATTAGGAACATTTAAAATGATATGTTATGTAAAAATGTGATCCAATACTCATGATTACGACTATTTGTAATTATATCACAAACACACCATTCATGGATTTTCTATTAAATATATATTTAATTAATCATTTAATTATTTATAACACATTATAATAAATATATAACAGAAATAAAATACACCTTTATTTCGTACGAGACTTGATTTCAGAGTTAATTAATTTACAATAAATTACCGAATTGCCCCTAGGGCATACCCTTAACTCTATCAATCTCCCACTTGCACTTGGGGCTAATTATGGAACCTCAATCCCATCCCTTTAATCAGTTCTCAAGAACTAACCAAGCCAGGCCATTAGCGAATGGATCTGATATGTTGGCCTTGGCATCTACCATTTGAGTCACAACTTCTCTCTTAACAAATTCTCTAACCAGGTGGAAATTTTGAAGAATGTTTCGTGATTTCTTGTATGCACTTGGTTCCTTTGTGATATGTATTGCCACATTGTTGTTACAAAACAATGCCATAAGATTCTCGGTATTGGGAATCACTCTAAGCTCATTCAAAAACTTGCACATCCAAACTACCCATTTTGCTGCTTCATTGAGGGCGATGTAATCGGCCTCCATCTCGAGATCAACAACTATTTCTTTTTTGGAACTTTTCCAGCTAACAACTCCACCATTTAGTGTAAAGATGTAACAACCCACATATTTTACGATTATATATTTAAATGTTTTATTTAAATATATCATCGTTAGTTGAATTTAAAGTTCGAAACGTGACTTTTTGTAAACAGTCGAATCTGGACTCAAGGCCACTTTCATTGAGTTCCAAACAGTGTTTACAACTTGTTTGAGTATAAACATCATTATGTTTGAAGTTGATTTGGATTTTGGTATTTTCAATTAGGCTTTGGGTTTGGTTCTAGCCCACCAACCCAACAAGATAACCCAAACTCCTCTACCAAATACCGTAACTCCACTCCTCTTCATTCATTACTTTCATAATTTCCTAACACTCTCAAGCAAAAGGAAAAATGGGGAAAAAGAAAGGAAATTTTTGAACTTTTGAACAACTTAGTCCTTCCCCCTTTGGGATAAATTGAGCTTAAAAAACTTTCTTAAACTGCACCTAAGAGAAATCTTCTTCTGGTGTATTCATGATGATTGAATCCCACCAATCCATTGCTGCTTTTCGAAGCTGACGCGATGCAAACTATATCTTTCTAGCATCTTCCAACTGAAGATCCCTAAACATCCTTTCACAAGAGTGGAGCCATGTCTGGACTTCAAAATATTTTCAGTTCCATAGAAAGGCTTACCACCTAAAACAGTGTAACTCTTGCATCAGGTCGCAAATTTTTGAGGCGACTGAACTTGCAATACTGCTTCTACCACCGGCTCAATAACTGGCTCATTTCTAGGAGCTTTACCATTTGTAGCCATATTGATTCTAGATCACCTCCCTCTTTTTCCTCTTGTACTTATTTTCAATAACCTAGATAAGTGACAGGTATCATTATAATACAAAGATAAGGTCAAAGATGATAAATGGGAAACTTGCAATAAAGGATCTAAAACAAGACTTTTAGGGGAGAAAAGAAAATGCTCTCTCAAGATTAGCTTTAAAAACACTTTGTTAAACGGCTTTACTAACGTTGAGACATCATTATAAAAAGGATTTAACAACTTAAACATCATTGCATTGAGTAATTAACTTTAAAACTTTGTTATCTAAGTTGATTAATTAACTTCAACAACCTATATTTAAAAAGGGAAAATCACCTTTAAAACATCATTAATTCAGTTAATTAATAATATAATTAATAAAATTAATTATATAATAATTAAATATCATTATTTATAAACTTTATTTAAGAAAATAATTATCTAAGGTTAAACAGATTTATTAACTTTTAAAAGTCATTAATTAAGAAGGGTTAATTAATTTTAAAATATCATTAATTAATAAATTAACAAATCTTAATTCATCATTATTCATAGGTTAATTGGCCTTAAACATCATTAAATAAAATGAATAATAAAAACTAAAACATCATTAACTAAGTAATTAGTTAAATTTAAAACACCTCATTAATAAAGTTAATTAGTTGACCTTAGTCTTTATTAATTTTTAAATAATTGATTAAATAATTAATTATATTAAATAATCATTACTATATTTTTGGAAATATCATTAATCAAAATCTTTCTTAACTTGTAAAATAATTCCAAGCACGATAATGAAACCAAACGGTTTCGATAAAAGGTGATTTTTCGAAAGTGCCGATATAGTGACTATCGCTATACGGGCGGTTCGAAATTCAAGCATATGACATTTTCAACACAACCATACATCACATAACAAAGATATGAGCATAATACATGGTGATTTACAATAATCACTACATATGTCAAACATTAAATTACAACGGGATTAGTTTAACTATAGATTTTCATATATCCAATAATTTGCTTACTAACTTTCCAAAACGACTATCTTTTAAGCAACCGACCAATCCAACAACCAAATCATTATTACAGCTATACAATAAGCATTCAATAGCTATAAATATGGACATGAATATAGTTTAAACTTTATGGTTCAAAAGTGGAAGCTTTACTCACCATAAACACTTCTAACTTAATCGAATCGCTACGACAAGTTGCCGAACTCACGAGCTATCATCATGACACATTAGCTTGGATTTTTGGGCCCTTAATGGGATGAGTTAGGTTCACCCTTGGGAAATATTTGGCTCAGCCTTGGAGTCTAGAGGTGAAAATGGCCTTGGTTTTGGTATAGGAGTGTTTGTATCTGAATATATGGAGTTTTTATATGAACTAAGGAAGAGATTTAAAGTGGAAGGAGGTGATTTTTTCTAAGAATGAAGAAGAGAAGCCATGAGTGGACATGAACATGAAGCTAGCTTCTTAGGAAAATGAGAAACGAGATAACAAAGTGAGAAATGGAATTAGGATGGAGGTATTTATAGACATGAAAAAAGGTGGAATGACTAATTTATCCTTGCCTTACATCCACCAGTCACAAAGCTCCACTTCACCGCCTCCCCCTCTCAAAATCATGGCCAAGGTGGCCCCCACAGCATGCTAGATCATGACATGCACCATATTGTGTACAAATGTATGGTGATAAGTATGGTTATACATGAGAACTTATTCCTTATTTTATTCTTTCTTTATTTTTAAACATAATGTGTCTTATCATGTTTATATTTAAATCAACCATGGTTTATTACTATTAATACTTTACTTAACTTACCATCTGACATGTGCATGTGTACAAGATAGAAAAATGTTCACAGCGTTTCTGACGACTTTTCGAAGACGAAAAGTCGAAATTTCGGAAAACATTTTTCGATCACATTTCCTATTTTTATTTGAACTATTTATTTCGATAAAGAAAATTAAAAAATGATTTTAATATCATTAATTAATATTTACAATATGTCTGTTTGGCTATTAAAATCCATTATTTAAATATTTAAAAATTATTTAAATATTCAAATACAAAGCGATTAATTTACGGGTCGTTACAATTTGTGTTAGGGGGAGTTTTTTTTAGCTTTTTACCCATTTTTATTGATGAAAAAGGGAGAAAAATGTAAAATATACATATGCACATATTAAGGAGTTGTTATCTTGCTGAGGGGGAGTTATATCAAATTTTATATATGTAGGATACCAATGGCTGTCATCATCAAAAGAGGGATAATGTTAATACCTCGGTTATTGATTTTGATGATAATAACCATAGTAATAATAAAACATTTATATAAAATATGGATACTAATGTTTTTGCCAAGTTATAGAGTATATAGTGTAAGATATTATACAAATGTTGAATCGAAGACTGTATAGTGTAAAACATGCAAAGAATGAATATAAAGACATATATGTATAAAGATCAAGATATAAAGATCTCAAGACTTTAGTAAAGTTTATGGAGTCATAGAATATTATTAAAGTCCCTGGTAGCAATCATTGATCTCTATTTTCTATTTTCTAATCCTTTACCTTAAAAAAAATGTATTTTAAAATATATTTTAAAAGTTTTTCAAAGGTTAAAATGTTTATAAACTTGTTTAAACTGTTTTACAAAGTATCAAATTATTTTACATGGTATAGGATTTTCAAAACATATTAAAATAAACAAGTTTTCAAAATACACTAGCCTATGTCGAAATATAGGCAGATGATATATCGAATTACATGCCGTAATTTTGAAATTCAAGTTTGAACGGAAGTGTCTTTTCATTGTAACTCTTTATGAATGGACATGTCTATTTATTCTCTATATATTGGGTGTTTTCAAACAAATTTTTAACAACTACTTTCTTATTATATTCTCTCCTAATTACTATGCCAAAAAGTTTTCACGAAAAATATATTTCGGTCTTCTGAAATTCAATCAGAATCGATTCAATCTTCATTGTATTGATTTTCTACTATTTACTCTCTGATTTCGATCATCTTTGTCTCAATCAAAGATTAAAGTGTTGTCCAAGTGGCTATAAGATCCATTGTATCCAAAGCTCAAGAAATTATCTTTGGAAAAACCATCAAACTCTAGTTGTATTTGCATGGGTGTGATTATGCCTATTCAAATTAGTTGGGTGTGCTTGGTAGCTCGAAAATCCAAGTGTGTGTGCTTGTATCCCATCAAAATCAAATGAGCATTCCTTGAGCCTGAAAAATCTGGAGGGTGTGTCTCATAGCCTTGGAATTAAGATTGTTATTCGGTTTGCCTTCTGCCCATTTAAAGATTGGCATTTGAAAAGAACTTTGTACAAGTAATTGTACGGGATTGGACATAGGATAACACCAAACCAGTATAAGAATCCTGGTGTGATGTCTCTAATTCTCTACTTTTTACTTTACTGCATTTATACTTATCTGTATTTGCATATGTGATTGTTGATTCTGCATTGTGTAATAGTGATCTTGAAATAATTTAAAGAAGAGTCATATAAGTCAGAAAACACTATTCACTCTCCCTCTAGTGTTTAATTAGCCTTAAGATCATTAATTCCACAACCCACGGGTCAGATATGAGCCTAGTGAGTGAAAAACACTACTAATAAAATACTACAAACATATTCGCATAACGTTATAAAAGGTTACATCTAAAAAAAGATGCCTTAACCTATCTCACCTGCATTCCCAAAATTAGCCCGACATAATAAACATATTATTTGGGCCTAAACTACTTTGTGGCAATAATACCATAACATACCATAGTGTAGGATACAACGTATGAGTTAGTTAAACATGGACAAACCTGTAAAAGTTCGGTGATTAGGTAAAAATACCCTAACCATAACCAGTTAAACATAAACTGATTATAAATGGGAATTAGATAAACATAATCTAACACTGCATAAACACAAAGACCCAGTTAAACAAAGACTAGTTTTCGAATGCACTAGTATTAGTTAAATAAAACTAACACTCAAACTCACATCCAAACACACATATCAATATATTATACAATGTTCAGTAAACATTCATATAAACATCATTTGATATCCTTACGTTGCATAGAAACCAAAGCGATTAATGGTCGCTATTCGACTCGGCCCTAACAGGGCCTTAGTTCAACTTATGCTTGCAGGTTGCACCGGTGTGATATACATCAGTGGACCGGTGTACTCTTTAGGCAGTTATTCTACCTACGACCTGAAGACTTTCCTCCACCAATCTTGGCTAAATTTCATCCAAATCTTTATATTTTCAATTTCTAATGTTTTCTATGTTTAGAGCATTATATATACATTCATATCCTCTAAAACGTTGTAGAATCATCTCATATCTTTCTTTTCACCCAAATCCAACTATTTCAACATCTAAACATAGGTACTTTAATTTAATCATTCCAAATCATTATTAGGAAATAATTATTAAAACTAACATTTCTATATTTCAGATTACAACCGTATATTCAATTTACATGTTATATATGCGTGTGTATTCGATTATTAACCTAACAACGATTATAGAATGATATACTTGCATATTGGTGTTACAATAGAAGGAGATAATTCCCACTCACTGAATTACGTTGCAAAGCTCCAAAATCCGCCTAGTTTGCCCCAAAACCTTTGTTGTCTAGAATTGATGTCTTATGAAACAACTCAATTTCACGAACTATGGATTCCCCGTTGTAGTTCTTTTCGCATTTGTCGATTAATATATAATTGTCTAAGGTTTCATTTTGATTTTAGAAAGAAAGAGGGATGTCAGAGAGAGATGGAGGAAGAAGATGGAAAAATGAAAATGTATGTGAAAATAAGAATAGGGATTCAAATTCTTTTCAGTCCATTATAAAGATTTTTGAACCGTCGCTTCAACCAAATGGACTTAGGCCCATTTAAATCAATTCAAAAACATGCAAGTTAAAACCCGCATAACTCCTTCATACAAGCTCCAATCTAAACAATCCAATATGCCATTATGACCAAAAAATACGATCTCTTTGCAATGGAACAAGTCCCGTCACCTAATTCTAAAGTTTGTAAAATTATTGTTTTATCCTTTTTAGTTAAAATTGCTAAAATATACTTATATTAATTTTTTAAATTTAAGAGGTATTACATTCTCCCCGTTAACATAATTTCATCCTTGAAATTCCCAAAGGATGAAAAATGCCATCCGTACACTCAAGTATCGTGGAACATACACGATATATTTATAAACATGCACACCCATGTATGAGTATCCATAACGTACAAACTCGTATCACAAATTATTAAAATAGAATTAATAATGCAGCTTCAGTTCCTTGCCAAAGTCGAGCATTCTCCTTTCATATTCCCTACCTTGTATAACACTTGATCTTCGAGACGTTAACCCTACAGTCCTTTACATCGTGTCCCCAAATATTACGCTTTTTACACTTAACATCCTTTTTCTTAGCTTGACCACTATAATTTTCGTCTTCCTTACATTTTCCTAAACAAGTGTCCTTTTTAAAATGCCTATAGAAATCCCCACAGTAACAATGTCCAATAATGCAGCTTCCACTAAAATTTTGAATGTCGCTCCAATAGGAATCTGGCTAAGTGCCAATTTCCTTAATGGAGAATTTAATCCTTTAGCAAATTTCATAGCTTTCATCGATGCAGTGTCCACCGACTCAAATCTAAACCTCGCCAGTTTATTAAACTTATTTGTATACTCCCTCAGTCAAATTTCCCAAATGGAGATTGATAAACCTTTTGAGCATCACTTCCCTTTCAGCCCCAAATATAAAATTGACCTCAAATCTTTTATTAAAGTCATCCCAAGTAATTTTTCCTTATTAACCTTAGCCACCACAATTTTCCACTAATTACGTGCATATCCACTTAAATATAAAGTTGCAAGCTTTCTTTTAACACTATCATCCATTCCAAGCAAATTAAAAATCTTATCGCAATCATGAATCCATTCACGTGTTTCAGCAAACGACTTGGTCCCCTTAAAAGATTTAACTCCTAAGCTTGTAATCTCCTTGCATAACTACATAAAATTTAAAGCTGGATTTTGACTAGCTACAACACCTTGTACTGAAGATGTAGGAGCTTTAATATTAACTGTGGCCTGGTTTTTTGCTAGTAGATAATGTAGAACCACAATAGAACGTTGAGTCTCTATATCTCTATAGCCTCCTCTACAGCACCGGTTTCAGTCAGGTTACTCATCATTACTACCTGTAAAATGAGATTCATTACCAACTCCTCCTAAATTGTAAATAGGCATGGCAAACTTAACCCAAAAATACATATATACACATACCCTCATTCAACTATTAATACGCATTATAAATATATACAAGTATGCTCTCTTAATATGTCCTAACCTTAGCTCCGATACTAAATGTAATAACCCACCATTTTCGACCGCCATATGTAAACGAACGTAAATGGAAATGGTGGATCGTCATGGTTACCATACATTATGCAGAGAGCTATATAAAATAACTAACTAAAACTTTTAGAATCGAATGAAACAAACATAATATATATACTCATATCCAAGTATACATGATCAAATCTTTATACATCAACTAATACCGTCAAGTGATAAATACAACACACTATATTCACAAGCAACGTCATCATCACCTACACCATCCATGTTACTTAAGATTGCCACCATAACCTATAAATATATAAACAAAAAGAAACATAAGGGGAAGGGGTCAGACATAATCCCGATGAGTGAAAAACTAATGGGAAACGGTATAGTATAAATTATACTAGCGTGAAAGAATCTTAACCTACTTTGACACTAAAGGGGAGGTGAATAATGTTTTATAACTTAAGTAGAAATTTTCTAAATTGTTTCAAAATTTAAATCCGAATAAAAATAATCAATACAATATATATTAACATGCAATCATATGAATATATATATATATATATATATATATATATATATATATAAATACAGTAAAAATAAAGTAAAAGCAAGAGAGATGACACAAGTTATACTACTTTGGATTGACCAACCCTACGTCCAGTTCTGTAAATTTGTACATATTTCCATTCAAACACTACTTTAATCAAGTAACAAGCAAGCTGGAATACAATCTTGATTTCAAGGTAGTAAGATTCACCCTCCTGACGTTCCAAGCTCAGGATAGACTCACTTGATTTAACTAGGTAACGAGATTGCCCACTTGATTTAAATGGGCAACAAGCACACCCACTTGATTTGAATGGGCAAAAAGCGCACCCACACAAATAGTAGTAGAGACTTGTTGATTTCAAATACAAATAGTCATACTTTGGATATAGAATATCTTATAGCCCTTTGATAGTACTTTGATCTTTGCATTGGTGAAAGAGTACTTAGAAATAAGCGAGTGGATTGTAGAGAATGAATGTAGTAAAGTAGATATTGAATTTGAATGAATTTGAAAAGTATAGAAAGTGGATATATAATGAGAATTTAGAGTAAGAATAATATAGGGAAAGTAGTTATTAAACTTTGTTTTATAGTCCTATTTATATAGTGTTTGAAGGGACATATCTATTTGCGAAGAGATGTAGCTAAAAATCATAACTATTAAAAAGACACCTCTTCATTGATACATATGTCGACATACACAGGTAGTGTAACGACCACGACTTTCTCTCCATAGAAAGTCGTATCGCTAATAAGAAAGAAAGGGGTGAGAAGTAGAAAAGAGAAGAAGAGAAAAGAAACAAACACAAATACTCACAGCGGAAACGAACAAAATATATTATATCACATAAATATTTCACAGTATCATATACAACACTTATCAGAGTTACACAGATTACACATCACATACTAGACAGTTATAAACATCTGTCTAGTTATTACATCTCAATACAAACAAAGATCTAAATAAGATCAACACAGCGGAAACTACTATCTATATCTACAACGCTGAAGCCTCCTGCTCCATTGCTCCTCCACAATTCGTCAAGGCTAACCTGAATCCCTTGGCTACTCGTAAAAATTTGAGTACCCAAGAGTTTATAAAACAGAAATAAACAACTTGGGTCAGACATGGGTCTGGTGTGAGTAACAGGTTAAACTTGCTTAACTTCAAAACCTTTTGAAAACAAAGGTATCACGTAAGACTTTCCACACATAAACATGGAAAAGTTTTTACCTTACGCTAACCAAAACATTTGATAGGAAATTCGATTGTATTATAATAGGGTCTAGGGTTTTCAAATAAATATGAAATAGCTGAAATTGTTACATTATTAAATTCCAGCATACTAGCCACAAAGTGGGTTATACAATCAAGTCCGATGGCACTTATTGGAAATTGGATTCCATACAATGGCAGGGCTACCGGGGTACCGCCCGTCACAGTACGTGGCCTAGATCACCGTACCGAGGATCACTCCCAATCCCCTGCAACACAAGGTCGGAACATCCCTTACTGGATAATTCCCGCACAAGGTACCTCACGGTTGGGATCAGCAACCGCACCACTAAGTCGAAAATAGAAAGGGACATCTAGACAGAGGTAACCTTGTCCTACTTGGGTGCTACCCACTAACCTTGCTGCACCTCCCCTGTTTTAGCCATTCCCGGTTTGTGAGGCTTGAGGTCACGATTACCTTTAAATAGAACACATCTATCTTAGAATGCTCATCGTCCACCTGACGATGTGCTGAAAGCATTCAATCCATACAAGTTCGTTCCGGGTTCGAACGAAACCGAAGGCATTATCTCGTTACACTCGTTTTGGAATCACCCTCAGAGTTAACGACAATAACCCTTGCACTCTGAATCTTCATCTTCACTTGATTCACGACCTATCGTTAATTTGGATCGATGTGGTATTCGGGTCTCCAGACCTGGAAATCCGGTATACGGAAACCCGATCCCGGTCTCATCGAAATCCAAAACGTATCTTTTAAGGCCAAGTTGTTTTAAGGTTAAAACAATTCAATTCTTATCGATACTACACACAGATAGATAATTCACAATAGATAATCCATATTATCAACCAAACAGATAATTCATATTATCATTTCAATCCAACCAAATATCTATATCATAGATCAGCACATCTCTTATCAGAGATATTAACAATGCAAAACATTCAATATCATTCATCCATTCTTAAGTAATGATTTATCATCTCTAATTAATTTAAAGTAAATTAAATTAATTACTTCATCCTATAAATCCTGCTTACTTAATTATTAATTAAACCAATTAATTAATCATTACTCTAAGTATCTATCTTAATTAATCATTCCTGATTAATTACCCTTTAATTACTTTAAGTAATTAATACTTAATTAATTTCACAAATTAATTATCTTAAACCATTCAGTAATTAATCTTTAATTACCTCATAATTAGTTAACCATACTTAATTACATTAATCTTTAATTAATTATAATTAATTAATTACTTTAATCACTTATTATTTATTAATTAATCTTAATTAATCAATTCTTAATTACATCATTAATTATATTAATTAATGATCCTTAATTACTCCATTTAAATTAATTATATTTAGTTTAATTAAACCATATTTATTAATCACCTTTGATTAATCACATTGAGTAATTACTACCCTTAATTACTCTTCCATAAATTAATTACTTATTAATTAATTACCTTTTAATTTAATCCCTTGATTAATTATTCAAAGTAATTAAACTCAAATTACTTTTATTAAACCATCTTTAGTTAATTACATCCACTAATTAACTTTAATTACTTTCCTAAGTAATTACACTTCACAAATTACATTTAAGTAATTATACTTAACCAATTCCATATTAATTAATTAATCTAATTGATTATCAAAATTAATCCCATTTATTAATTAATTATTTAATAATCCTAATTAATGATCCCTCATTAATTATTAAAACCCTTAAATTACTTCCTTTAAGTAATTAAGCTTTAATCAACTTTTAATTAATTACAACTTAATAAATTCTTAATTATCAATTAACTAATCTTCACTTACTTAATTAATTGCTAAATAAACTTTTAATCACTTGATAAATAATTCCTAATCATTTATTATTAACCTATACTTATTTAAATAAATGATTCTAAATCCCAAATTAATTAACACTTAATTAATTAACTTAAAATTCTTAATTATTTAATTAATTAACACCAAATCATTAATTAAATTAAATTATTAAATTATTCTTTAATTACCTTATTAATTTAATTACTCCTATATAATTAAATCTTAATTACTTTCTGAACTAAGGTATTAACCTTTAACAAAAGTCTTTAAAACATTTTACTTTAAAATCTTTCTTTTAATTCATTTTAATTTAAAAGATTTAAAATAGATTACAATTTAACTTTAACCAATATTTAAATCAAATATACAAAATCTTTTTAAATCAAATGTTAAGGACACTTAACATTTATAAAAGAAATTTACAAGATTTTTAAACCAATTTATTTAATTTAAAAGTTCTTTTAAACTATACTTTAAACATTTAAAGATGTTTAAATATTAAAATAAAAACTTATTTATTTTTTTACAACTGGGATTTAAGTTTAAATTAAATCCATACTTTAAAATTTTAACTTAAACTTTGTTTAAATTTCTGTTTTCAAATTTTAAATCAATTTTAAAATTTAAAAACACACAGTCTTTAAAACCTGTCCATTCAACTTACCCGAGCCATATATCAAAATACCCGAGCCAAAACCCTGTTTTCCCGAGTACTCCTTCGAGTTTCTTCTTCCCTTTTTATTTTAAACTTTGTTAAAATAAAAACTTAAAAACAGTTTTTAAAACTCACGCGAGTCTTTCCTTCGAAATCCCGAGCCAACACCCAGTTCTCACGAGAACGACTTCGAGCCAAACCTAACATCCACTCGAAAACGTCTTCTTCCTCAACTATCAACTTCCAGATGTACGAAATGTACATGTACACGTGCACAGGCGAATTGGTCGCCTACGATCATCTATTCCATCGCCGACATCTCGTCCACGACCATCTTCCACGATCTCAGTCACCAGAAACTCGAACAACTTCACAATTCGAATTCGAGCAATCTCAATCAATCCTGGAAGCAGCGAACTACTTCAAAACCCAAACCTGTCAACGGCCAGATCTTCCCCCTCCGATCATCGTTATAGTTGAAACCTTGGCTACAACCTCGTCATGGTCCCAGCCACGCTTTCCCAAAGCCACATAACACTCGATCAACCATGAAGTCAGAAATGGTCGAATTCCAAACCTGGTCAAAAACTAGGTTTACGAACTACAGATGCTTGCCTCTGTCGCCTTGATGATTGCGATCATCTCCATCCATTTTTCCCAACATCCTTGTAGGCTCCTCCATCACCTCTCACAAGCCCGACCACCCTCGATCACGTGATCACCAGAAATGCTCGAAAACTTGATTTCCAGACAAACCCAAATAACTCATTCAATAGTTCATTAAAAATTGTGATTCAAGCTTTAAAAATCAGGATTTTGTATAGGGATTCACTTTATAAACTTGAATTAATAATTCAAGATATTTGAATATATCACTTATTTTATCTATTAACTGTTTTTAAGGTTTTTCCAGAGTAGTCTGCTTTGTTTAATTAAAATACAAAATTTAAAACTTACTTTACAATCAAACAAACTAATTTTGTTTGGACCTTAAGTTCTGTCATCAAGAATAATCAAGCAGAAATGATTTTGGAAGTAAGGCATGAGCTTGAGAACTTAAACAGAGGTAATCTACAGGTTATCAACATTCATATATTTGTTTTTACTATAAGAGCAATGTACATATGAATATTCACACAAACATACTTTTAGATATTAACATATAACACAAGTTACTTCATCTATAAGTCATATACATCAAAACAAAAAGGGGTCTCATGTTTATTGTTTCAAGTCAGAGACTTAAATCAGGATCAGGGAAGTTTTAAAACAACAGATATACTCACATCATAGATTCGCAAAGAAACTTGCACATACATATACTAGTAAATCAAACATTATTTATCACAGAATTAGACATGCATCATAATTTCCTAAGTTAATTTTAAGTAAAATGTTACTCACCAGATATGAGAAGATAAACAGAGCACCTTTGGTATTGAAAACAGCTTTTTTAAACTTTTAAAACTTGAATGCTGGAATTTGTATAAGAATTTGAAAACTTAGGTGCAGGCAAGATGATTTGAGCTTGCTTTGATTATCTGCTACATGCCCTCTTTCTTTTATTCTTTGAAAATGCTTTGCATGCTCCAGTTTAACTTGCTTTCAGATTTGAAAAGTATGTTTACAGGCTTTGCCTTTGATTGTGGAAAATGCATTACAGGTTTTGAATTGATTTTCTGGTTTGAGGAGTATATTGATTTCATGTTTTGTTTGAGGAGTTGATTACTAAATTGGTTTGAGAGGAAGGTTTAATTTCAGATTTGTTTTCAGGAAATTTTGTTTCGAGAATTTATATTCAGTTTTCTTTAGCTTTTGGGAATGAAGATAAGAAAGGAAATGAAGATAAAGAACAATGTTTGTATAGGCTGAAATAATTTCTTAAAAATAAAAGAAAATAGAAATTTAAAAGATGGACACTTGTCATACATCTTAGTTCATAAATTTACACATATTACTTTGAGTCTTAATATGATAACACTTGTCTTTTATTTAGTTTATATTTATTTTAAATGTAAATAAACCTTTTACTTAATTTATTAGTTACTTACCTATATATATATAAAGTATTTTAAAGAAAATAAAACCAATTATGTTTATAATTAAAAGTTATACAAATATTATAATATCCAAACAATTTAAATATTTATTCTCTTGAATTTCAAAGCTTAAATTCAAATTGAATTAAATTAAATCCTAAGATTCAATTTAAAAAGTCAAGTTATATATATATATATATACATATATAACTATTTATTCAATTAAATAACAATTTCATATTCTTTAAAATCCATTCATATTAATAAAAATAATACATTATACTTATTATATGAAATTAACATATTTGATATTTAAATAATTTATATAAGAGATTATATTATCAAGTGGTATTTTAAAAAGAAACAAAACAAGCCTTTTTGTTAACTCTTATAAAATTTTAAATTTAAGTAAAAATATCTTAAGCAATTAAAGTATTTTAAAACTATAAATTTACTAATTTATATAACTTTGAAAAGTCATATTAAATTAAATCTAAATTCCCAATTTACCCAAAGCTTCTATTTACAATATATATAAATAAATATATATATATATATTCAAATAGAAAATATCTTATTAACTTTTAAAAGATAAAATCACCAATTAATACTAATTTAATCAGATTATTAAATTAAATTCAAATCTTATTATCAAAGATCATTAATATCAATTTAATTATTTAACAGATTATTAAATTGATATTGTTAAAATTTCCGGGATATTACAGGTAGGGTATTGTGATGACCCACCTTTCTGACCCTTGAGAACGACACTAAATACATCCATGGTATTCATGTGTCGTTGCCTAAGTATCTGAAAGACGAGTTGTCATGAGGTAAAATATAAGAACAAAACAATAATCTCACAACGGAATGGTTAAATATAACATAAAAATAAGATTGTACATAAGGTTACTCCCTAACATGGAGTTATCGGAGTTACAACAAAGTACTACTATCAGTCTAGGCAATTATAACAACATGCCTTTAAATATACATACATAGAGCCAACATCTCATAACAGCGGAAATAAATAGCTAAATAAATGGCTAGATAGATAAGGAGCCTTCTGCTCGTCCACCATCTTCAAAAGAGCCCAAAGAAACCTGTCATTTCCGGACTACTCAAATATAAATGAGTACCTGAAAGTTTAGGAAAAAAACAATGCGGCTCATACAATAAGTCTAGTATAAGTAAACTCCAAAAATAGAACACACAAAATAACTAGTGAGATCACGTCGCAAAAACACAAAACAGGTTTTATCCTCATAAGGACAACATCTAAGTTAAAAGAATGGATACAAATAATTAAATATCACGAAGAGTGCAAGATGCTTCCCAATGCAATTAAGAAAGAATCAATCCAAAGATTTGAATCAAAAACAAGGAAAGGGAATTTTCCAACAATGACTAGGAGGGTGCGCCCCCCTTATCGAAAGTATACCTCTAGAAAATATACTTGAGAACTACGATGGCTCTCGGAAACCTCCAAGCCGGACCCCGCCAACCTTACTGAGTATCCGAGTATTGCACATCTCCGTGCGCATACAACCGAAACCAATCTAGAGTAGATGTGAAAATACCCTAATGGGAGCAACCCCACATAGCTTGGCCCTCACTCACTCTTTATTTAGTCATTTCCGATAAAGGATATCAATGCTCTAAATGAGCAACAAATTGTCTTAGATTGACAAAACAAAAATAAAAGGAAGAAGGGTATCGAAATTGATAGTCAAGATATCAACTATCGGGGATAACAAAATGATCATATATGGAAATTAAATCTTATACCTTTTCAATGCTTGGAAAATATCCATATACCTATCCCATCGGTATAAGTATATTCATAAAACAATTAAGAAGATTTCATATTTCAAAAGCATAGTTAAATGGGTCAAAAATAATTGTCTACAAGAAATGCGAATGTTTTCCATTAAATTATAAAGATCATTTATAAATTTTGAACCTCCTTTAAAATACTTTAAACAAAGATATAAAACTTCTATTCAAATCATAACTTAAACCCATCATCTTTAAAGAATAATATGACCAAGAGGGGTGAAGCTCCCTCTTAATCAAAGGAGATGGCTTAAAGGGGTTTTATTTCCTTTTGACCAAAAAGTCACTAAATTTCAATCCAAAGTTAAAAGGTGGTGTAAGTTCCCTTTAACTAAACATCAAAGTTATTGCTCATAAAATGGTCGAGCACAAATCAAACAAGCAAACAAGAATAATAACTAAAATAATAACAAGAATAATAACAGACTCATTATTATTAACAATTTGCAATCAATAGTTAACATAACATTTGTTAAAATGCGAATGAGTCAAAGGAAAGAGATTAAGATTACACTGACTGTAAAATATTTAAATTAAACTCATAGAATAAGTTATACCCACTAAACTATATATGAAAACAAGGAATATAATCATAGAATAAGTTATACTCGCTACACTATGAAAGCAAGGAATATACTCACTAAACTGTGAAAACAAAGAATATACTCAGTAAACTATGAAAACTAGGAATATACTCACTAAACTAGGAAAACAAGGAATATACTCATAGAATAAGTTACACATACTAAACTATGAAAACAAGGAATGTACTCACATCCTATTTGCTTTGATGGAGACTTGGAGTACTTCACCTTTGATAATGAATTTTTAGTTCTTTTCTTTAGTTTGTGAATGAATTAAAATGAGATATGGACTTGGCTATTTATAGGTAAAGAGTAGGGCAATTTAATCATTTCTGACAGCCTAACCAGATTCGACCAGATTTTGGTCCAATAGAAACCAGCCTTGTGGCCAAATTTGATTCGACCACATTTTGGTCCAATAGAAAACATCTTGATGGCCTAATTTGATTCGACCACATTTAATTCCAATAGAAAACATCTTGATGGCTTAATTTGATTCGACCATATTTTGGTCCAATAGGAATCCTCCTTATCAACTATGGTATAACATGATTCGACCAGATTTTGGTCCAATGACAACCATCCACATGGTAGAACCTGATTCGACCAGATTTTGGTCCAATGGGAACCATCCGCATGGAATATAATTATTATGCTATTTTGTTTCATTAGGCAAGTAATTATACTATTTTATTTTATTAAGCAAGTAATTATACTATTCTGTTTTATTAGGCACGATTAATAATTCTCTCTTGTTTTATTAGGCAATCAATTATACTATTCTGTTTTATTAGGCATGGTTAATAATTCTTTCTTGTTTTATTAGGCAAGTAACTATACTATTCTGTTTTATTAGGAAGGGTTAATAATTCTTTCTTGTTTTATTAGGCAAGTAATTATACTATTCTTTTTTATTAGGCAAACTCATTTTTAAATAAATTGGTACCTCTAACCACCTTATAACTCGAACAATCATTAAACTAACATTTTACATCAGTAAAAAAATCCATAAGAGATGTTTTGTCCAAATTGTATTCTAGATATAAAATCCATTGTTTAATCATTTAAAAACATATTAACTATTCAAGTTCAAAGTGATTAAATTATGATTCATTACATCCTCCCCTCCTTAAAGGAAATTTCGTCCTCGATATTAATCAAATAAACTCTAGATATCAAAGAAACCCAAAGGATATCATATATTCCACACAAAGATACAAGGAAAGTAACCTCAACATGACTGGTGCGTATACTAAAAAGAAACAAAATACAAACAACAACTATATCAACTCAGGATAAGAATCCCTAATATAGTCATCAGTTTTCCAAGTAAAATCTCTAACAACTCCACTCCACTGAACCTTAACAAGATTCACAACCTTCTTCCTTAATCGCTTTATATCATGAGCGACAATATGAATAGGCCACCTAAGAACGGTTAGGTTAGGCTAAACCTCCAAATCAACTTATTGTCCCGGTTCTACTATCATCGAAGGTCCGTGTACATACTTACGTAAATGAGATACGTGAAATACGTTGTGCACATCTGATAGTCGATCTGGTAACTCCATTTTGTATGCAAGTTCACCTATCCGGTTCCACAAGCATCTGTATACACGGTTAAACCATCGCTCCCATCTAGAATGGTTAAAATAGGAGCATTAGTCAACTTCTCTTTCAATTCATTGAATGCTTGATCACACTTAGAAGTCCAAACGAACTTAACATCTTTCTTTGTTAACTTCGTCAGATGAGAAGCAATCTTCGATAAGTCCTTGATAAACCTACGGGAAAACCAACCAATCCCAAGAAACTTCTAACTTCCGTCGCACTTTCGGGCTTCTTCCATTCTTGAACCGCAACAACTTTAGCTGGGTCCACCGATATGCCTTCTCCCGAAATAACATGCCCTAGAAATCTAACTTCGGATTTCCAGAAATGGCACTTGGGAAACTTAGCCTTCAACATATGGCTCCTTAAGGTATCGAGTATGACACAAAGATGATATTTGTGTTCCTCCTCTGTCTTTGAATAGATAAGAATGTCATCAATAAAGACGAGAACAAATTTATTGAGAATATCTCCAAATACTCGATTCATTAAGTCCACAAAATAAGCGGGTGCATTAGTCAATCCAAACGGTATAATTAACCACTCATAGAAATTTCCTAGAGTCCGAAAAGCTGTTAAAGGAACACTCTCCTCTGCCACCCTTAATTGGTGGAAATCGGTGGCAAGATCTAATTGAGAAAATACCCGAGCACCGTGGAGTTGATCAAACATATCGTCAATTCTTGGCAAAGGATATTTATTATTGATAGTACTTTTGTTCAACTCCCGAAAGTCTACGCATAACCTTAGAGAACCGTCCGCCTTTGTAACAAAGACGACTGGTGATCCCTAACTCGAGGTACTATGTTGGATCAAGCCCTTTTTCAACAAGTCATAAGTCTGCCTTTCTAACTCCCTCTTCTCTTTTGGAGCCATCCTTCGGAAGGTTTGTACAATAGGTCTAGTTCCCGGAACCAAATCAATTCGGAACTCGACTTCACGATGAGGAGGTAAACATTGCACCTCGTTAAAAATATCTGTGAAATCTCGAACAACCGGCACATCTCCTAGCTCCTCTTTAGGCACTTCGAGTGAATAGAGAAAACTGCTCATTAACTTCTTAGGCTCTTCACAACTAATATCAACATCAACATCTCCTACATCACTAACTCTAACGAGCCTTCTACCACAATCCAAGATATCTTTGAACTTAGATAACCAATCTATTCCCAGCAACAATCCAAAACCCATAAACCCAAGAACAAACAAATAAAAATGAAAGAGATAATTTTGACAAGAAATAGGTACACTTAGACACACGGTGTCAAGATTTGTCGGACCTCTAATTGGGTTTGACACACAAAGTGGATTACTTATGATAACATATTTAAGGTTTAGTTTGTCCATTAGATCATAAGAAATAAAACTATGGGAAGCTCCTATATCAAATAGCACCCTTATAAGAATATCATAGATGGATAATGTACCTTGCAATACTTGCTTCCCTTTTTGATCTGAAGAAGTGGATGGTATCTCTTCAATGGTAAAAGTCAATCCATGAGATCCCTTTTTTGGAAAAGGGCACTCATTCTTCATATGTCCTGGCTGGCCGCAATTAAAACATATGGAAAGTGGGCAATGGTTTGCAAAGTGGTGCATCTTATTGCGCTTGAAACAAAGAATGTTGGCCAAGATGGTCTGCTTCTTCTGTGCTGGAGCGCCATCTTTGGTTTTCTTCCCTGCACACTGCTTCTTTCCCTTAAACTTACACTTGAAGTTTGGTTTTCCTTCAACTAGTATAACCGATAAAGGCTTGGCACTTACTGCTGGTACTACACCCTTATGGACTCCTTCCTTAATATCAAGAGCCTCAAACCTCAAAGCTATGCTAATAATGTTGGTGAACGTACCCTTAAGATGATTGGTCATTTCACGACGGAACTCTGGTCGCATTCCATTCACAAACATTTCATTTTTCTTGAGCGGCGTGTCTATCAATCCAAGTCCAAAACAGAACAAAGCGTTGAACTTATGCTCATACTGCGATACAGTCATATCACCCTGCTTTAAGTCAATGAAACTTCTAAATAACTGAGTTCTCCCGGCTTCTGGAATAAACTGTGCTTCAAAAACATCCTTGAACTGGGCCCAAGAAAAATCCCCCTTCGAAGAACTAGCTGTTTCTGAATCCCACTCCATCGCCAACTTTTGAAGTTGTCGCGATGCCAACAGCCGTTTCTTTGCATCCTCCAACCAAAGATCTCCAAATATTCTTTCACAAGTTCGAAGCCACATCTACACTCCAAGAATATCTTCAGTCCCGTAGAATGGTTTCCCACCCAAAGTGTAAAAATTCTTACACAATGCTGCAAAGTTCATAGGTGTCTGAACTTACATTAACATTTCCTCTACCGGATCTACAGCTGACATAGTAGCATTTCTAGGTACCCTGTCATTGTAGCCGTGCTAGTTCCAGATCCTCTCCATCCTCCTCTTCTTGTATTCATTTTCTATTATCTGAACAAATAAAAGGTATCTTTAGTGTAATGACCCTGAAATCGGCCTTCGAAAATCGGCACCCGTACGTCACTTGTACTCAAAATGCCGCAGATTCAAACGCCGAATCTGGTTCACCGGAGCTTATAACACAATAAGTATAACAACACGGCGGAAGAAAGAAATAGATGATATCATATACAACTCCAATGAATACAATATCCAGAATGATATACAACAATGATATCAATATGATACAACAATATCAGAGATAAATAATGATACAGCGGAAATAACAGAAGTGATAACTCCAAATGATCTCTAAAAGAAGATGAATCCAATAACTCCAATATCAAGCTCGAACCACAAAGAGAAGCAAGTGCAGTCCTGAACTCCAAGAACTGAACCAGCTCCAGATAATCTACTAAACCTGAATATATGAAAATCCCAATTCTAGACTGCCCGTGTGGAAAAATTGTGGGCACCCATAGTTTAGGAAGGGAACAATAAACTCCGGATCAGTCATGGGACTGGTGTGAGCAACAAAAATAGTTTATCTTTAAACAAACAACAAAAGAAGTTTAACATTGAAGCCCACAATGCTTTTGGAAAATGAAACTACCATAAGACCTCCCGCCACACACACAATGCAATCGCAGAATTGGAGGAGATTTTTTCTTATGATAGTCAAACATGCTTATTACGCAAAAGAAAACTCTTTTGATATTATTACTAGTGCATAGTGTAGAAAAATATTTCGAAAGTAAAATATCAATCTTAGCCAACATACGACCAGTATCGTATGCCAACTATAGCTACCATGTTCAATAACAGGTTACCGCCACATTCCATGGCAGGTTATACAACAAAAAACCGTACAGGGTTCGTATTGTTTCTTTGGATTTCCAACAAATGGTCAAGCTAAGGAACTTCCTTACACTGAAATAGAAACGCCTCTGGAAAGACGCCCCGGATCCTAACCGGATCTCTGCAAACACAAGGCCGACGCTACCTCACGTTGTACAGCTGTAACTAGGTAACTAACACACTGACGCTACCTCACGCTGTACAGCTGTAACTAGGTAACTAACACACGAGTCATGTCATCCCCCGGTCATCACCGACCTTTATCCGAGGATCCTCAATCACAAAGCCACAACCACAAAGTATAATCAACATAGGTAAAATATCTGGGCTCCATACCATGATATCATCTTTTATCCAGAAGGAAATGACATACCCTAGGGGCGCTACCCCCACAAACCTTTGCCGCAACATTCCTGTTTTGACCATTACCGGGTTGTGAGGCTCGACGAAGTCTCGTCCACAAAGCCACGCTTTTTCACAAAGCAACGCTTTGATCATCAATTGATCAACAGTACTTCGTATGCCACATTACCAAATTGGGAATGTATCACTAGTAACCATCAACTACATAACCTCTGAGCTCGTACGTCTCAGAGAAGGGTGTTAAGCTAAGAGAATAAATTCTCCGCCACCAACAGAAATGTATTTGATAGAAGCCAGCTTTACATCTCAAAGTGTAATGTCAGACACACATCCATACAAGTCCGTTCTGGGTTCGAACAGAACCGAAGGCACTTTCGAAGAAGCCCTTGCAATCCGGGTATTCACAATCCCGATCGGATTTCCCATCACTTAGGAAATCTCTATACCGACGCGACTCAGTGCAGAGACAATCGATAGGTCATCCTATCGTTCTCGCAAATACCCGGTCTTCACCACCGGTCTTCAAATGCTATCCATATACATCGTATCATTATTCGTAATGGGTTATACGACACAAAGGTCCTCTCCCGGCTAAACCGGATAACGAGCGAAATTAAAAATCATATGGATACTGGGGTCTCAGTTAAATCATAGCTTAAAGCCCAAAACTTTTCATTCAAATGGTAAAACAAATTACCATTTCCAATCTTTTAAACAAAAAGATTTAATTCACAAAGTTTACCCCATTCAAAAAGATTCATTCATGGATTTCAAAACAATTTCCATTTCACTTGGATTAACTCGTTAAATCTTTAAGTCAAGATTTTACTTATAGCTTTCAAAACAATTCCATTTCAAGTTAGATTAACTCGTCCGGTCTTTGAATCAAAGACTCATTTCATAAATTTCAAAACATTTCAATTCTATTTCAAACTTGAAATTCTTTCAACACAGATTGGAAGTTCATTACTTATGTGAAAGCTTTTACTATTTGAAAACAAATAGTTTCATTTCAGAAAAATCCAGTTATATTTACACGAGTTAAAACCCTTGAATTAAATTCAAATTCCCAAATCAATACCCTTAAAAATGGTTTAACCCATATATAACTTGTACAACATCTTTAATCCCTAGTTTCAAATCATAGAATTCAATTTCAAACTTGAATTCAAATTTAAATCAAATTATTTAAATTTTCAAAACTCGATTAAGTTATTCAAAATAACTTTTATCTTTGAAACTCATTTCAAAAGCTTTTCATATTAAACCCCAATTTCCAATTTCAAAATCAATTGAAATTGAAATTTAAATTTCAAAAACATTGAATTTAAATCATCTGTGACTTAACCGATTTCCCTGTGAAATCCATATTTGTGTGTGTATAGTGTAGTCCAGGGGTTTCACACAGTAGTGCAACATCATCAATCATCACAGATCAGAATACAGAAATATAGTTGATAAGCGGTATAAACTATAACGCTTATCTTTTATTCACAGATCATAGATATATATCACATATAAGTAAATTACAGATCACATCATAAATCAGGGTATATCACAAAGCATCACAACCACAAACAGAGTTATCAATCCAATACACAACATTCAATAGAATATAGTCATCCATAAATACCCTCAATTAATTATCTGATTTATTTAAAACAGATGGGTCAACAATCATAGTTAATTAACATAAATCGATTCCAAATCATTTGATTAAAGGTCCTTTAATCATTTTCATTAGTTAATTAACCTTTAACTTGAATTCATCAACCTTTAATTATTAAATAATTAACTTTTAATTATTTAATTCACCATTTATTAATTATTTTTAATTAATTACTTTAATTAATTATTCCTCAATTAATTATCATTCCTTTAATAAATCACTGACTTATCATTAAAAATCTTTAATTAACCATCTTGAATTTAAGATTCAAAAATGATTAATTAATTAAATATTTACCAAATTTAAATATCAGCTTATACAAGAACTTTATCCACGTCCAATTCAAATATTTATTTGAAACAAATTACGTTAAAAGCTATTTGATTTAACTTGGCTTTTGAAACCTTGATCTTAAATTCTTGATTTAGAAATCTAAATTTCATTTCTAAAATTTTAAGATTCAAAAGTTTCATTTGAATCTAAACTTCATACTAGATTTAAACTTTGTTTAAATCTGTCTCACAAATTTAAATTCATTTAAATTTGTTTTAAATTCAGATTCATTTTTAAAAAAAATCAAGGCAGTGACAGGTTTTATCAAAACATGTAACCAACTAATGCTCGAGCAAAACCCAAAATTTGCTTCGAGTAAAACCCTGATTTACTTCGAGTAAATACTCGAACCACTCGAGTAAATCCCGCTCACGTACTCGAAAACAATCCCGAGGCTTATTCTTCTTCTACTTCCTTTTCTTATCCACTGATACGCACAACCTCATGTGCACATGCACGAGACGCCGGAGCCACGGCGATCGACGCTGCCACCTCCCACATGTCGCCGTCTACCATCTCGTCACGAACGATCACCCAGATTGACCATTCCCCTCGCGAATCAAAATCGAACGAGTCGACCCAAAACTGGAAATCCCCCATCACCAGAAAATCATCACACACCGCCGCCTTCATCCACCGGAGTTTCCAAAACTCTGTCCACAGCATCGCCAGCCTCCACACTACCATCTCCTAAGGCCAGGTGAAGCTCGATCACCCCTAGGCACCGCGACGACCACAATTCCAACCTCAACTACATTTGGGTTTTAAACCCTAGATTAAATCGTACCATCCACCACGATGACCAAAAAATTATGAGCCCATTTTTCTCATGACCTCCGGCCCATGGACTTCCTCTGGCCAAACTCACGGGGTCGCCGATCAACTTCATCATCAGAAGGACCCAAAAACTCATAATCTGATCAATACTCAATTTCTTACAACATACTTCCTTAAAAATCATGATTTCTCTTTTAAAAATCCTATTTCCCAGTGACAAATCAGATTATAACCTTGAAATCTTAAATTATTCCCATCGAAATTTTGAGTTTAGTTGAGATTTAACTGTTCTACCTCCTTTAGGATGAAGCTACTCTTTAATACTATCTAGAAATGTTTCCAGATCGAATATTTGATCATTACTAACAGGTTTTATTTTTATACCTATGTCTAAAATACATCAAGTAAGGAGATATTGATTTTAGTTTAAATTTTTGGAAGCCTGTAAATTTAACAGAGTATCTGTTTTGGGATATAGATATGATCATCCATACAGATATGAACATATATAAACAATCCATTCTAAACAACATTCTAATGCTTATCATTCTTAACTTTGAAGAATTTACAGCTTGTATCTATATTAAGTAGATTTAATTTGTTTACTCACAGAACAATACAGTTCAATGCATTTTTCACAATAACTTGAAGTATTCATCACAACATCAAAAATATAAACAGATTTCAATATTAAAAAGGTAGTTTTCTCACCTTAGTTTCTAGAGAAAAGAAGAACAGAGCTTTATGTTGCAACAGGCTTGAATTCTTGCTTGTTTTGAAACTGTCTTGCTTAATCTTCTACTTTCAGATATTTGTATTGATGTTTTAATTGAAGATTTTTGTTAAAGTTTGAATGATGACTACTTTTAGTTTTCTCAGCTTCAAGAACGAAACTGGGATGAAGAGTTGGATATAAGAAAATGAAGTTACAGGATGATCATTTTGCTTTTTTGTACAAAGTCTGATCAGAGATTTTTTTCTTCAATTGGAGGCTGATAGATTTTTTCTTTTTTCTTTTTGTGGGCTGAGGTGATTTCTTTGCTTGTACTAGAGATGATGGCATTAAATGCCTTGGTCTCTTTTCAAGTTTACATATACCATTTCTTTATTTTTTTTGCATGTACAATCTTGCTTATCTCGGCTGATGGATATAAGGTAGTGTACTAGAGATTTTAATTAGACTTGTACAAATATATATTTTATAATTTTCCTACTCTAGTTCGGCTGTACATGTTTTTGAGATAACATGATGGCTACTTTTACAAGCTTCTATACTCTATATATATTTGTATTTCTTTTCTTTTTAACTTTGTCTTTGTAATACTACTTTAAAATATAAACGATTTCTATTTTAATTTGTTGTTAGATTTTAGTCAATGTTTTACTTATATTTTTATATATATATATATTTATTTTATAAATTCAAATTATTATTAACCATAAATTCTAAATTTTAAAATTACTTATTTATTTATTTTATACTTATGTTAATGTATATATACTTTTATATCATATATATTTTTTCATTTTTAAACCATTTATTTACGATTTAAATTCAAATCAAATATATATATATATATATACATAAATTTCAAATTCATTCATATATGCTCAAATACATATATATTCACACATATGCAATATTTACAATATTTTTAAATTTAAATGATTTATACCAAATTTATTTGATTTCGGGGAAACTTGCATCACTTAAATCGATTTATTTCACAAATTTTATTCAAAAATTCTTTAAATTATCAATTTAAATTTATATAAAATTCGAGGTCGTTACATTTAGAATACAAAAATATGATTAAAATGGTTTAAGAAAATAACACCAAAGGATCTAAAACTAGTCTTTAGAGGATAAATATTATTATTATAAAAATTACAAATACGCTCTCTCAAGATTAACTCATTCTAGGGCATCACTTACCCTATCTATAATGAGTTGTACCCCAATCAAGTTAAGGTGTTCGCTCAACCAAAGCTCTGATACCAACTGTGACGACCCACCTTTCCGACCCTTGAGAACGACACTTAATACATCCATGATATTCATGTGTCGTTGCCCAAGTATCTGAAAGACGAGTTGTCGTGGGGTAAAATATGAGAACACAACCATAATCTCACAACGGAACGGTTAAATATAACATAAAAATAAGACAGTATATAAGGTTACTCCCTAACATGGAGTTATTAGAGTTACATCAAAAGTACTACTATCAGTCTAAGCAGTTATAACAACCTGCCTTTAAATATACATACATAGAGCCAACATCTCATAACAGCGGAAATAAATAGCTAGATAGATAAGGAGCCTCCTGCTCGTCCACCATCTAGAAAAGAGCCCAAAGAAACCTGTCATTTTTGGACTACTCAAATATAAATGAGTACCCAAAAGTTTATGGAAAACAAATAATGGGGGTCATACAATAAGTCTGGTATGGGTAGACTCCAAAAATAGAACACACAAAATAACTAGTGAGTCCACATCGCAAAGACGCAGAATGGGTTTTTTCCTCACAAGGACAACATCCAAGTATAACAGAATGGATAAAAATAATTAAACATCATGAAGAGTGCAAGACGCTTCCCAATGCAATTAAGAAAGAATCAACCCAAAGATTTGTATCAAAAATAAGGAAAGGGAATTTTTCCAACAATGACTAAGAGGGTGCGCCCCCTTTATCGAAAGTATACCTCTAGAAAATATACTTGAGAACTACGATGGCTCTTGGAAACCTCTAAGTCGGACCCCGCCAACCTTACCGAGTATCCGAGTGTTTCACATCTCCGTGCGCATGCAACCGAAACCAATCTACAGTAGATGTGAAAATACCCTAATGGGAGCAACCCCACATAGCTTGGCCCCCACTCGCTCTTTATTTAGTCATTTCTGGTAAAGGATATCAATGCTATATATGAGCAACAAATCGTCTTCGATTGATGAAACAAAAATAAGAAGAAGGGTATCGAAATTGATAGTTAAGATATCAACTATCGGGGATAACAAAACGATCGTATATGGAAATTAAATCTTATACCTTTTCAATGCTTGGAAAATATCCATATACTTATCCCATCAGTATAAGTATATTCACAAAACAATTAAGAGGATTTCATATTTCAAAAGCATACTTAAATGGGTCAAAAATAATTGTCTACAAGAAATGCGAATGTTTTCCATTATAATTATAAAGATCATTTATATAATTTTGAAGCTTCTTTAAAATACTTTAAACAAAGAATTAAAACGTCCATTCAAGTCATAACTTAAACCCATCATCTTTAAATAATAATACGACCAAGAGGGGTGAAGCTCCCTATTAATCAAATGAGATGGCTAAAAAGGGTGTTATTTCCTTTTAACCAAAAAGTCACTAAATGTCAATCCTAAGTTAAAAGGTGGGTAAGTTCCCTTTAACTAAACATCAAAGTTATGGCTCATAAACTGACCAAGCACAAATCAAACAAGCAAACAAGAATAATAACAGACTCATTATTATTAACAATTTGCAATCAATAGGTAACACAACATTCGTTAAAATGTGAATGAGTCAAAGGAAAGAGATTTAGATTACACTGACTATAAAACAATTAAATTATACTCATAGAATAATTTATACCCACTAAACTATGAAAACAAGGAATATACTCATAGAATAAGTTATACTCGCTAAACTATGAAAACAAGGATTATACTGACTAAACTATGAAAACATGGAATATACTCACTAAATTGTGTAAACTAGGAATATACTCACTAAACTATGAAAACAAGGAATATACTTATAGAATAAGTTACACCCACTAAACTATGAAAATAAGGAATGTACTCACATCCTATTTGCTTTGATGGAGACTTGGAATACTTCACCACTGATAATGAATTTTAGTTCTTTTCTTTAGTTTGTGAATGAATTAAAATGAGATATGGACTTGGTTATTTATAGGTGAAGAGAAGGGTAATTTAGTCATTTCCTACAGCCTAACCAGATTCGACCAGATTTTGGTCCAATAGAAACCAGCCTTATGGCCAAATTTGATTCGACCACATTTTGGTCTAATAGAAAACATCTTGATGGCCTAATTTGATTCGACCACATTTTGGTCCAATAGAAAACATCTTGATGGATTAATTTGATTTGACTACATTTTGGTCCAATAGGAATCCTTCTTGTCAATTATGGTATAACATGATTCGACCAGATTTTGGTCCAATGGCAACCATCCACATGGAAGACCCTGATTCGACCAGATTTTGGTCCAATGGGAACCATCCGCATGGAATATAATAATTATTATGCTATTTTGTTTCAATAGGCAAGTAATTATACTGTTGTGTTTTATTAAGCAAGTAATTATATTATTCTGTTTTATTAGGCAAGATTAATAATTCTCTCTTGTTTTATTAGGCAAGCAATTATACTATTCTGTTTTATTAGGCATGGTTAATAATTCTTTCTTGTTTTATTAGGCAAGTAACTATACTATTCTGTTTTATTAGGCAGGGTTAATAATTCTTTCCTGTTTTATTAGGCAAGTAATTATACTATTCTTTTTTATTAGGCAAACTCATTTTTAAATAAATTGGTACCTCTAACCACCTTATAACTCGAACCATCATTAAACTAACATTTTACATCAGTAAAAAAATCCATAAGAGACGTTTTGTCCAAATTGTATTCTAGATATAAAATCCATTATTTAATCATTTAAAAACATATTAACTATTCAAGTTCAAAGCGATTAAATTATGGGTCATTACAGGTATGACGACATACCCTTCGATATTTTGAAAAGCAGAAACATTTTAAGGTGTTTCAAAATATTTTAAGTTTGTAAAATTATTTAAACATAGTTGAACACTTTAATACATAAAATTCTTGTAAAATATTTACAGAAATGTATTTTGGAAATAAAATATATATTTTGAAAATAAAAAATATATATTTTGATAATAAAATAAATATTTTGACAAGAGGGTATTCAAAGAAAAGAAATTTGCTATTCAAGGAGTTTAACAAATTAATCTGATGTCCATTAGCTATAAACTATAGTCTTGTACTCTTCTTGACTTTGTTTCTAAACTCATGAGTCTTTAATCATCATTGAATCTTGATCTTTAGTCTTTTTACCGGTCAGTCTTCAAACTCGATTATCCTATACTTGTATAATATCCTGTAAAATTTTCTATACAACTTGGGAAAATATTAGTACCTATATTTATATGGTTGTTGTCATCAAAACCAATATTTATGGTATTAACAATCTCCCCCCTTTTGATGATGACAACCATATAAATACGTTTATGATAAAATATAATGTAATTCTCGCTAACTCCCCCTATTTTGAATAGCCATCCCTTAGTATACACATATATTATATTTTATATTTTTCTTCCATTTTATCATTAGTAAAAATGGGTAAAGAAAAATAAACCCCCCCTAAAATGTGACATTGTTAAATACTATGAAATGTGATGATATAGTATATGAAATAAAAATCAATACTAATTGCAAAATAATATTTTTGAGAAATAACTATATATATATATATATGCATAAATAGACGCGTGCACATTTATAATTCCATTTGTTTCAACTATAAAGACATATCATCTATATCAACAATTTATATTGAACAAACCAAACTATCTTATCAAACTCAGGAAAATACACAAGTTAGATATTACAAACCAAATGATGCAATCAAACTAAAATAACCATATAAGTTCAAACCAAATAAACAAACCAAACTAATACATATATATACCCGTAATACAAATTATCTTTTAGTTTTAGTTATTGGTGATTTGTGAATGGGGCAGTTTGGATAGTGAAGACAAAATTTTATCTTTTGTTCCACTAAATTGGCATGAATATCATAAGTGACTTCTCCTATGCAACACACTTCATCTTCATATTCATCCTTATTATTGTCATCATTATCTTTTTCTTTATCCTCTTCTTTATTGATTATTGGATTTGCTTGTTCATCCAATAGATGTTTATGCAAATTCCTTAACATTCTTCCTTGCTTCTCTTGCTCATTTTTGAATCGAGTTTGCATTTCTTCAATTTCAGTTAGCATTATGAGAGCATGCTTCAATTCTTTTTCAACATTTCCTAGTTTAGAGAACGTGAATTCAGGAAATTGGCTTGATTGTTCTCTTGAACGTTAAGAGTTGGATTGATCCATTTTTTGATTAATTAATTTTGAACTTTAAGTAGGAAAAAGATGAGAAAATGAGTTTGGAGTTTATGGTAGTTATATAATTGGGTTTTGAATTTTGAACGAAGGAGGAAAAATTAGTTTTGTGAAAACTGCCAGGTATGTCGACATAAGCTACCCAAGTATGTCGATATAGATAGAATAATTTTGTTTTTTATTTTTCTTTCTAATTTGTAAATAAAAGTTATTATTTCTATATTTCTGTAAGTGAACATATTCCAAGTTCTTTTCTTAATTTGATGAAAGTAGTTTGTGCTAATGGTTTAGTTAAAATATCAACTATTTGATTTTCTGTTTTATAAATTCTAGTGTAATAATTTCTTTGTTTATATTATCTCTTTGGAAATGATGTCTTATATCTAAATATTTTGTCCTGTTATGGTGTGTTGGACTTTTAGATAGATTTATTGATATGTTGGTGGTTGTTTTAAATTTAAATTGAACTCCCTACGTGTTTATTGCATATAAATAACCTGTGAACATGCTAATGCTTCTGATATATATTCTTCCTCTGTTTTGGATAAAGATATAGAATTTTGCTTTTTACTAAACGAATAAACAAGCAAGTGCCCCAAAAGTGATAGGTTCGACTTGTACTTTCTTGATCTGATTTACATCCAATATAACCAGCATTAGTATATGATATTAAGTCAAAAGAATCTTCATTTGGATATAAAAGTCCATAGACTAATGTGTTGTTAACATACCTTAAGATGCGTAGTATAGCTTTAATTCGTGTCTCTTTAGGTTGTAACTAATCTCTTGCACATATACATACACCGTGTACGATATCGGGTCAACTAGCTGTGATATAAAGTAAAAACCTATCATAACTCTATACGGTTTTGATCAATGTCTTTTGAATTGTCTTCTTTATTAAGTTTCTCATTAGTTGCCGTCGATGTTGATTTACCGCTTGTATTAGACATTCCGATCTTTTTACTCATTTATTGTGTATTTTTCTTGAAATAAATATTCCATTATTTAATTGTCTAATTTGTAAACCTATAATGAATGTTAATTCTCCTATGTGACTCATTTCAAATTCTTTAGTCATTATATCATCAAATTCTTTATTTGTTTGTTTATTTATCGCTCCAAAACTTATGTCGCCAATATATATTTATATAAGTTGAATATCATTGTTAACTCTTTTTATAAATAACGTAGTATCTACTTTATCTATTTCAAAATTAGATTGTATCATGATTGATTTGAGTCTTTCGTACCAAGTTCTAGGTACTTGTTTTAAACCATATAATGCCATTTTAATTTGTAAACATGATTAGAGAGTTTTTCAACTTCAACAAGTGGGGGTTGTGCAACATATACATCTTCTTTAATAAAACCATTTAAAAAATTTGTTGATAGCCATTTGAAATAATTTAAAATTATTATGGTGTGCAAAAGCGAGTAGAATCCTCATGGGTTCTAATCTAGCTACAAAGACAAAGGTTTCATCAAATTCTATTTATTATTCTTGGCTATATCCTTGTTTATTCAATTTATTTTTATAAACTGACTTAATTCCAATTATAGATTGATTTTTGGTTTATGGAACTAATTACCAAACATCATTTTGAGTGAACTGATTCAGTTCTTCTGGCATGGAAAGAATCCATGAATCATCTAATGATGCTTCTTTTGGATTTTTGGGTTCGTTAGTTGAAATTAATGCTAATTACACATCTTATTTAGTTGATTTTTAGTTTTTACAACTGATTCTACACTTCTTAGAGTATTTTCCTTTGGATGGTCTTTCAAAAATTTTGTTCTTATTTGAATTTTGGTTATGGGTATTATTATTTTCATTGTTAGTGGTTACGTTATTTGTAATCTTGTTATTCTTGCTAGGATTAAGATTTGCTTCCTCGCTATTACTAATATTAGTTAGTTTATATTTTTTATCAAATGAAACATGCAAAATTTCTTCAATAGTTTTAGTTCTAATATTAAAAACTCTA
Source organism: Allium fistulosum (assembly GCA_030737815.1). Classification (NCBI taxonomy): domain Eukaryota; kingdom Viridiplantae; phylum Streptophyta; class Magnoliopsida; order Asparagales; family Amaryllidaceae; genus Allium; species Allium fistulosum. The sequence goes on along the minus strand of CM060907.1, from coordinate 1,035,456,306 downwards.
TAAGTCTTACTTTCATTTGAATAACCAATAAATATACCTATATTTGATGTTGCATCAAATTTATCTAGATTATCTTTTGTATTTAGTATAATACCAAAACCTTAAAATAAGATACTTTTGGCTTTTTATTAAAAAATAATTCATAAGATATTTCCTTTATCAATGGTCTTATTAAAATTCTATTCAAAAAATAACATTCTATAGAAACTTCTTCAGCCCAAAAAATTTAGGAAAGTCACTATCATTTAACATAGTCCTATCGCATTCTTGTATAGTTTTATTTTTACATTCTACAACTCCAATTTGTTAAGGAGTTCTAGGAAAAAACGATATGTGTAATTCCTTTCTTATTACAAAATTTTCAAAATTTTCGTTCTTGAATTCTTCTTCATGATCACTCCATATCATTTTATTTAATTGACTTTTGATTTTGAATTTTCTAAAATTTGTAACCATTTCAAATGCATCACTCTTATGTTTAAGAAATATTATCCAAATGTATCTTTAAAAGTCATCTTCTATTAAAAAAACATACCTATTATGATTTATTGACTCTACTTGTGATGATCGAAACATGTCTAATTGAAGAGGTTCTAAGTTTGTGTAGTTGAAATCGTGTTATTTGATTTAAATAAACTTTTGTGAAGTTTTTAGGTTCACAAACATCACATAGGTATTGACACTAAAACTCATTTTTGAAACTCCTTTAACAAATTGATATCTGAATACCATGGATAAATGTTTAAAATTTAAATGACTAAATTGTTTATGCCAAATCCAAAGGTCACTAGATTCGGTCAAAACAGAGATTATCATTAGACACTTTCATAGTCGAAATGTAAATGTTACGTTTTCTAACTCCTTCAAAATAAATTCTAAACTCATCATCCTCGATGTGGTAAATGTGTTTTTTAAACTTAATTTTGAAAGCCTTATCGCTAATTGGAACTAATACTAAGAAAATCTGCTTTAAATTCTTAACTAGCAAAACATAAGAAGTAATAGGAGTTTTAGAGTTACCGCCAAGGACATACCCTTTTGAGTTATCTCCAAAGTTAAACATTCCTCTATCTTTGTAAACAATGTTTTTTAAGATCTTTGGATTTCCAATCATGTATCTTGAGCATCCACTGTCCAGTATCCATTTGTCCTTTTTGATTTGTGATTCATGGTTATCGGGTGTCTATTTTTCATCTGCCATATAACATACCTATTCCTTCAAATTAAGTTTATACACTTTCAAATTATCAAGTGGCTTTTTAATATTATTAGTTCCTAATCTATTTAAGGGTAACATATGGATTTTACAACTTTGTTTTTCAAAAATGTGAAATAATGTACTCCTAGTTTTACTAGCCATTTATGATTTTCAAAAATCATATAACGAGTTTTTGAAAACCTAAGGCTTTGATACCAAATGTGGGAAATGATGCAGTATAAATCATACTAGTGTGAATGGATCTTAAGGCCACTTTAACACTAGAGGTGGTGAATAGTGTTTTATAACTTATATATAACTTTTCTAACTTATATCAAGATTTAAATCCAAACACATATAATCAACATAGATATATATTAATAGATAGTCACCAACACACACACACACACACACACTAAAAGTAGTGAAAATAAAGTAAGATTATGGCATCGGGAGTTTTATACTAATTCGGATTAACCAATCCTACGTCAATTCTTATATGGTATATCTACATATTTCCTTTCAAATGCCTACTTTAATCAGATAACAAGCAAACCACATACAATCTTGATTTCAAGGCAACAAGATACACCCTCCTGGCTTTTAAGCTCAAGGTAGACTCCCTTGATTTAACTAGGAAAAAAGATCACCCACTTGATTTAAATGGGTAACAAGCACAACCACATGATTTGAATGGGTAATGAGCACACCCAATGGATTTGAACAGGTAATAAGCACACCTACATAAATAGTAATATAGAGTTATTGATTACAAATAGAAATAGTTGTACTTTGGATATAGAATATCCTATAGCCCTTTGATAACACTTTAATCTTTGAATTGATGAGAGAATACTTATAAACCAGGGAGTAGATTCTAGAGAATGAATGTAGTAATAGAGATTGAATTTGAAGAGTATAGAAAGTGGATTTTATGAAATAGATTGTAATAGCCCGCAAATCCGTACCCTTGGAATTTACATTAATCTTCGACAAATCAACTCAAGAAGTAAGGAAATACGAACCATTTTGGGTTTAAAGAAGAAGAGGTAGAAGAAGAAAAGAGAAAACAACAGCAGAATCCAACCATCGCAGCGGAATAAAATATAATATATACTAACAGATCTTTACACAAATTAAAACTATATCTGTTTTATACAATACATCATCCGACTATACATCAGAGTACACATAACATACAACTGGACAATAATCATAAACGGTCCTCACACAACTGAATATACAACAATCAACATAGCAGAATATTTTAAAAACAAGTACGGAAGTACATATCACCATCCAGCTCGTCTCCTGAACTCCACAACATCCTATCCTGTAATCTATAATACTCGGTCTGACCCAAGCATCATATAAAACAATACCCGAGTCAGTCTGGAAAACCAGCGTGAGAAAATCACACTCAATTTATTATTAAAGTTTCAAAAATCCTTTGAAATCAAAAGCATCTCGTAAGACCACGCCACAAATAAACATGTCGGGTTTTTACCTTACGATAGCCAAAACACTTTCTTATCAAATCCTCTGATATTATAATAGTTTCTATATACAAATACTTATTCATATAGCTGAAATTGTTACATCTATTAAATTCTAGCATACTAGCCACAAAGTGGGTAATACAAACAAATACCGTACAAGGCACGTAGGGAGAATGGAATTCCAGCTAATGACTAGGCACTGGGGTACCACCTGTCACAGTACGTGGCCTAGATCATAGTACTGAGGAGTACTCCCACTCCCCTGCAACACAAGGCCGGAACCATCCCTTACTGGATGATTCCGAATAAAATCACCCCACGGTTGTGATCAGCAACCACACCACTAAGCCGAAATAAAAAGGGACATCTAGACAGGGATGACCTTACCCTCCAGTGGGAGCTACCCACAAAGCCTTGCTGCATAACCCCTGATTTTCAGTCATTCCCATTTGATGAGGCTTGAGGCTAAGCGTTACCTTTATAGAACATATCCCTTAGAATGCCCATCATCCGCTGACGATGTTCCGAAAGCATTCATCCATACAAGTCCGTCCCGGGTCCGAATGGAACCGAAGGCACTACTCCTACCACATCCATTTTGGAAATATCCTCAGGATTAGTAGCGACTAGCCCTTGCACTTCACTACTCCATCTTTGACTCCGAAATCGTTTCCACGAAACGTACAAACCGGATCGAAGTGGTTTTCGGAAAATTAATCCCGATCCCGGTCTCTTCGAAACGATGAGCGCATTGGCCAATATTGATAGTCGGTTATTTAACTATCAATTAACATTCACAACCATCCATCACACAATAAATAATTTTCCCACATTATTTATTTGCCTCAAATATCCTTTCAAGATATATTTCCAAATTTTAAAACTCATTTGAAACAATTTCAAACAGTTTCCGCTTACGGAATATGTTCCCCAAATATTTATTTCCTCTGAAACACCAAGTACAAAATACTTTTAGATTTAAAAATAATTTTAAAACACTTTACTATAAATATACTTTATAACATTGAAATTTTAAAACTACTTTAATAATTTATCAAAATATATACTTTAAGAATATTTAAAATAAAACCACTTTATAAATATAAACTAAATTTCTCTTTTTAAAACATAATACCAAATCACTTTTATATAATTATTACCATAATAGGTTTTTGAAAATACTTACTTTGGAAATTAACATTTAGAAAAAAACAATTTTCTAAAACATGCTTTTTAAAACATACTTAAAACTTTTAACTTATATTTCAAATTGCTTTGAAAACGTACTTGGCTATCCAAGGAAATACACTTCTCTTCTCATCTTTTACAAATAAATCAACATTTATTTTTAAACCAATTCATATCCCTTTATAAATTCCCACCTTGAATTTATATTTTCAAATATCCACTGATATTTTATTTTACTTTATAAACCCAATTTATAAATTCCAAAATCTCACTTTTCTTTAACATTCCAATTTCAAACACTTAAATCAATTTACAATTGATTTCAATTTTGCTTCACTTGGAAATAAATTTCCTTATTTACTTCATTTATTTCAAAATACATTATCTTCAGATTTTATTTCTTAATTATGTGTAAAAAAGTCCTTTTTAACTGAAAATACCGATTTCAGATCTCCAAAGTTCCTTCTTTATCCATTAATTAAATTAAACCCTTAAATTTTAAAATAATTTAATATCACGTTAGTTTAAAATTTATATTCCCTTGTTAATTCAAAATTCCCTTATTCCAATTCACTTGAATTATTTTACTTAAAATTTACTCTTTTATTTCTTTCAAAATCCAATTCTATAGAATTTAATAACTCATTATACTTAGATATTCAATCCAACAATATCTTCCAATATTTCAATCATTAATAAAATGATCACAGGATATCAATATTCATAGCACAGAATATCAAATAATCTAAATAATTTTGAGGAATCCAGTTGGATCCCTCCAACCTATTTCCCTGCATCCACAGACGTTAGCACAATACCAATTCCACTTCGAGGTGGAATATCGTGGTATATGGGTTTTATAAAATATCATCCGCTATTATGCGGCGTATAGGGTCTCATCCGCTATAAAATGCGGAATATCAACTCCAATATATACATATTCCAATATATATATATTGATATATACTACTATATATACTATCATATCAAATCAATCCAATCATTCACCAAATATTTAAATTTAACTAATTAAATTTAAATAGCAACCAGATGAGTGAGATTAACTCACCTTTATATTTTGCTGTTTGCAATCCATTTCCATCCGGCTATATTTTCCCGATTTTGGACCTTGTATAAACAATTACATAGATTTATTACTATTTGAATTAATCGATCAATTAATTCCCAATACCTTAGTTTTAACTATTAATTTGGTTATAAATAAATTTTCTTTCTAAATAAAATATTGGAACTAACTAATTGAAAAATCACGTACCATTAAATAACTAAATTAACTAATGCTTTAGTTCTAAACTAATTTCTCTTTAACCATCTCTAAAATAATTAAATAAATTTATCTCCCTTTTTAAAAGTATATATATATATAAAATTTGTAAAAGCAATCTATATAGGTTTTTAAATCTAATATTTAATTTAAATCCTTATATCTTCAAATCTATAATAATTCCTGTTTCCAGTTTATTTACTATTTAAATTCTATTTTCCAAATCAAATGTATATATATATTTTCTTGTTAAATTTTAAACTAATGGCTTTTAAATAAATATCTTCTAGTTACCAAAATAATTACATTAGTAAAATGTATTGTATGTATATTAAATTTTCCTCTATAAAATGAAATCACGTATTTCCAAAACTTACTTTTATACTTCCTCTATTTTATTTTATTTTCTTACAAAATCTTTCCTGTATAAATTCCTTTTTGTATGTATGCATAAATAAATATATACATATTAAATCGAAATTTTAACATAGTGAAAATACCTCACTGCAGATTAAAACCCTTTATATATATATGTATGTATTTGTATTAAATTAAATCAAACAATGCCGATACCTCGCTGATCTCGATCCAAGCCTGACCACCTCGCGAACACCCTTCGACGCCGCGCCACCCCTCTTCGTCCACGCGACCTGACTTCGAGATCCAGATCGAAATCTCCTTCGTACACGTGAAGCCTCCTCCCTCGCGAAGCACTGCCGAACCCCTTACCTCGACCTACCCATGCCACGACCCCATCGTTCCATCCCTCGCGAAGGCCGACCACAAAGCCCCTAGCTCGAGTTCGAATCGAGTTACGCGATTGCTGGCTCGACTAGAAGAAGGCACTCGCGATTTTAAACGATGGCTTCCCTCATGAATCCCTGATGCGATTCGAACAGAGGAAGAGGGGATTTTTTTCTTGGTTTCGTGATTGCAGAAGAGGAATTGGGGGTTAAGTATTTGAAATGAAGGCATGGATTCCTTTCGTGATTTCGAAAAGGAGGAACGGGAAGAAATACAAAATTGAAGAGGAACGAAAGAATTCGTTTTTAAGAAGAAAAAGGGAATTACAGGCATTCGCTCCTTTTTCTTTTGTTATCTGGCTTGAGAACGAAGAAAGAGATAAGGTCGGGTACTTGAATAGCTGTTTGAACTGATGGAAAAGATAAGTCGATGTGAAATAAATTTAAGTGTAGTTGACTAGTAAAATTATTCAATTTAAATTCAAATTCGAATTGTTCCGATAAAGTCAACTAAAAATTTTGACTTCCTATCAAGGCATGCCACTAGGCGTTTGTAATGTTATACCCCTATTCCGAACACAATGGAAGAGGTTTCGAGTCCAAGCTCGATCGTATGGAGAAGATAACTTTTGGACCAGTTATAATATTGAATTTTCAATTTAATTTCAACGCGTTTATATATATCGTACGCTTACACGACAACTCCAAACGCTCCGAAATTTGAAATCCGATAATAATACAATATTATGGATCCAATGGAACTGGTTTCGTCGAATTCCGAGACTGTGTCCCGGAAGGCTATTTTTAAATATCGATTTAAACGATATAATTTCAAAACTGAACAAAACACTTTTGAATTCAAATTTATCACTCCTATTATCTTCAGTATTATCAATATGAATTTTACAAGCCATCAAATTATTTTTAACGAGCTTAAAACTCGAGATTTCATATTTTTACCCAATTTTCAATTGTTTAATTCAATAATTAAATTATCAAATAAATATTTATAATGAAATTCGAGTTAAAATTTAACCTTTAAATATTTAAAACAATTAAATATTTCAATTTCAAAAGCCCAAAATTCCGGGTCGTCGCATAGATAATGAAAATTTGGATTAAGAAGAAATAGAGTAAGTAGTTACAAAAATTCGTTTTTCAGTCCCTTTTATATAATGTTTAAAGGACATGTCCATTCGTGAAGAGATGTATCCAAAAATCACAACTATCCAAAATTCAAAAGTTGCATTTTCAACTGTACATATGTCGACATACATAGGTAGGGTATGTCGACATACCCTTATGTATTTTAAAAAACAGAAACACTTTTAAGGTGCTCCAAATTTTGGAATTTTGTAAAATTATTTGACATGGTTTTTAAATACTTCAATACATAAAATCCTCATAAAATATTTGTAGAGATATATTTTGAAAATAAAATAAAGATTTTCATAATAAAATAAATATTTTAAACAGAGGGTTTTTTAAAAAAACTTGTTATTCAAGGAATTTAACAAATTAGTCTGATGTCTATTAACTATATACTATAGTCTTGAACTCTTCTTGACTTGTCTCTAAACTCTTGGGTCTTCAATTATCATGATCATCTCTAAATTTTGATCTGTAGCCTTTTTACTAATTAATTTTCAAACTCGGTTATCTTGTACTTGTATAAACCTATGTAATATCCTACAAAATATCTATATAACTTGGAAAAACATTAGTACATATATTTATATGGTTATTATCACCAAATCAATATCTTTGGTATTAAAAATCTCCCAATTTTGACGATGACAACAATATAAATATATTTATTATAAAATATAATATAACGCTACCCAAATTGGTTAACTCCCCATATTTTGAATAGCTCTCCCTTTGTATATGCGTACAATATATTTTATATTTTTCTCCTCTTTTGCCATTAGAAAAAATGGGTAAAATAAATAAACTCCCTCTGAAATGTGACATATTGAATGCCAAGAAATGTGATAATGTTGTATATGAAATCAAAATCAATATTAATTGCTAAATAATATTTTTGAGAAATAACTATATATATAATTACATTTTTTTACTATACATTCATGATATATCATCCATATCAACAATTTATATAAAACAAGCCAAAGTATCTTATCAAATTGAGGCAAATATACAAGTTTAAGTGTTATAAACCAAACGATGCAATCAAACTAAATTAACCCTATAAGCTCAAACCAAATAAACAAACAAAACTAATACATATACATACCCATAATACAAATTAACATTTTGTTTTAATTATTGGTGATTTGTGAATGGAACAATTCAGATAGTGAAGAAAAATATTTCCATTTTGTTTTAATAAATTGCCATGAATATCGTAATAGACTTCTCCTACGCAATGCACTCCATCTTCATCTTCATCCTCATTATCATCATCACCATCTTTTTCTTTATCTTCCTCTTCATTGATTATTAGATTTGCTTGATTATCCAATGGATATTTCTGCAAATTCCTTAACATTCTTTTTTGTTTCTCTTGTTGTTTTTTGAATGGAATTTGCATTACATCGATCTTAGTAAGAATTGTGAGAATATTCTTCAATTCTTTTTCAATATGACCAAGTTTAGAGAACTTGGAGTAGGGCCGTTAATGGATACCCGAAAAATCCAAAATTCGTCTGCATCAACATCCGAAAAGCGGATAAATATCCGATATTTGAAAAAAAACGGAAGTGGATGCGAAGACATCCACATCCGAAAATTATTTGTTCGGTTTTTGTTAAGATTATATTTCAAATTATGTGTATTTTAGTACAATGAAAGATATTCGTTTATTATTTTATTAAGTTGGTAGTCTGTATTATATGCACTTAATGCTTATTAACTACTCTAAACTATTTATTATCATCATATTTGTTAATTTTTAGCACTTTTACAATTAATGGGAATGAAAAATATTTACGTTAAACTAAAATTTTCTTTTTATAACTCTTTACTTATCCTTCGTTAGCGAATAAAATAATTATCTAATATTCATTCGTATCCACAGATGCATATATCTTATATCTAAAAATGATTTCGGATGCAGATACGGATATGGCATTATCTACATCCTAAAACATCCGTTGACAGGCCTAACGTGAAGTCACCAATTTTCTTGATTCTTCTCATAGAAGTTTGGAGTTAAATGGACCCATTTTTTATTAATTTATTTTTAGTTTTCAAAAGGAAGAAGAAGAGAAAATAGGTCTGGAATCAAAATATGTTGGTTAATAACTGATTTTTGAATATTGAAAGAAAAAGGGAAAATAATTTCTAAAATCTACCATGTAGGTCGACATAAGTTACCCAGGTATGTCAACTATACATACTAATTTTGTTTTTTTCTCTAATTTGTATATAAAAGTTATTATTGCTTGATTTCTGTAAACGAACATATTCCATGTTCTCTTCTTAATTTGATGAAAGTAGTTTGTCAAATGGTTTAGTTAAGATAACAGATATTTGATTTTCAATATTTATGAATTATAGTGCAATAATTTCTTTGTGTGATATCCCGGAAATTTCAAGCAATAATAATAAAGAGTTGCTTTTTATAAATAGATTTTAAATAAAAATTATTATTTACAAAGTGAATTTGTATTTGTTTAAAATATATATGATTTTTTTATGAATATAGTTTGTTTTATATTATTTCTTTTAAAGGATTTTATTTATGAAATTAAGATATGTATTTATTAATTAAAAATTCATTATAAAAGTTTTTGAAACCATTTAAAAATTAATATAATTTGTGGATTTAAATTGTAAACTAATTTAAATTTTTCCAAATTAAACAAGATATTTGTTTGTTTATATATGTATATGGGTTAATTTGAAATTCAAAAGTAGATATTTTTTAAAAAAATATTGGATCTGAAAAGAGCTCTATATTTTAAAATTTATAAAAATTGGTTTTGTAATTATAATATGTGTGAACATATACATACATTGTGATTTGGAAACGATATTTTCAATTTGATATAATAAATTTTCCAAAAAGCTATTTAAAGGTTAAATTATAACATATATACATGTTTATTTATTAATGTATAATAAATTTTAAAATTCATATTCTTTAAGTTATAAATATATATAACATTTAAAAATACATAATACAAATATATTTCAATTATAATAGTTGAAAATGAATTAAGAGATTAAATACTTTCTTTAAGATTTTATGTACATAAATAAAAGATAACATGTGTAAACATTTTAAAATACCATCCAACAAGTGTAACTATTTTAAATGTGTAGATTTACAAATGTAGTCATTTTATTTTATGAATTACAAGTGTCATTTATCGTCCTTCATTTTAATTATTAATAAAAGAAAAAGAAAGAAAAAAAATTCCACTATCTCCCATTCTCATCTTCTCTTCATCTTTCACTTTGCTATTTTCAAATTTTTAAAACAAAAGAAACTTGGTATAAAAGAAATTAAGATCAGTAACTAAAACCTAGAAATTAATTTCAAAACAAAACTCAAGCACTTCATTTAATATCAAGTTTCAGATCAAATAATCTCAAATCTGAAAGCAAAAGAAATCTGAGGCAAATCAAAGTAAAAAGATCATTTTCCAGAGTTCAAAGTAATTTCAATTTTAAAAGCAAGTCCCACAATCAAAATCTGGAAACTAGAAAGCAAATCTGAAAAGCAAGATCAGTTTCAGAATTCAATAATAGTTTAAGTTTCCAAAGTTTAAACTACTTCAAATCCTGTTCTATTCAAACAATAGAGGTGAATAAACAAATTATTTTGTTTTAAATATAGATGCATGCTGAAATTCCTTTAAGTGAGTTATGATTAGTGATTGCATGATTTGTTAATCAGAAATACATGTATATATATGTATGTAATTGTTGTATGAGTGTCTAGAAAGGGATACATACCCTTTTCTTGGTTCTACAGTTTTGGATATATTCAAAATAAAATTTATCACCCTCAAATCTCCTTAAGATCTGATATATAATAACAAAGTATGATGGTAATAACAAAGTATGAGTTTAAAAGTATTCCCAGGTAAAAATTTGAGTCAGCTTTCACTAAAGTTAAGAAGAGCAGTGGGATTTAAGATCATATCAAGATATTCAACTTTGATGATTTCTGAATTCAAGTTCATAATCGATTTTGCACTTGAAATCTAGGATTTTTAAAATTGAAATCATGAATTTTAATTGTGTAGTTTGAGTGGAATTGTTTGATGATCGGAATGTGGGTTTTGAGAGAATCCTGGTGATTAGTGACACTTGGATGGTCGGGGTTCATGTCCGTGGTGGCTAGTGGGTAGATGGTTGTAGGAAAAATGGTTTGGGAATTTAACGATCACCGTGGCGACGAGGGTTCAACAAACTAGGGTTTAAGGGTCTGAGTGGGTCATTGTAGTTAATGGGTTCGTCGCGACGTCTAGGGTGTTAAAATTTTGTGACACTATATGATGGAGAATTGAAGAGGAGGAATGTAGCTTTATGTCGGAGAAGACGATTCACAAATCGGAGTTCGGAGGAAGGAGATAGGAGGGAAGTGCTGAAGTTCTGATGTAGGTCAGACGTCTGGTTGAGAGGGCCAGACGTTTGACGAGGTTCAGACTGTTTCCAGAGAACTTCTTCAGACGTCTGGTCCCTCTGGCCAGACGTCTGATCCTGTCTGGTTGCGTCCAGTGAAACCATGCAGACGTCTGGTCCCTCTGGCCAGACGTCTGGTCCTGTTTGGTTCTGTTTTCCAGAACCTGGCCTCAGACGTCTGGGATAAGGGGCCAGACGTCTGAAGCGACAATTGTCTGTTTTCTGGGCCGAGTCTTTGTGATTTGTTGAAGGGGCAAAGTGGTCTTTCGCCTCTGTTTTCTCCATGAGTATAAATTCTCTATTCAGGTTTAGAAGGATGGGAGGCTGGTCATTTTCTATTCAAGGGTTTAGTCCTCCATTAATTAGGGTTTTAGGCAAAACTCTATTTCTTCAATTCTAATCTCCTCAAACAGATATTCTTATTGAATAGATCATTGTAATCAATCTCTTGTACTCTTCTTATTTGGTGATAATAAAAGATCTCTCTCAAAGTGGATGTACACTAACGCGACGTTAGTGGAACCACTATAAATCGGTGTGTGATTTACTGTTTTCGTTATTGCTTATCATATATTGCTTGTGGTGTTATTGTGATCGTGTTTGTTTTGGTGTCATTGAATTCTTCAAGTGTCTGGTTGTTTTGCACTATCTATCACGATCTAGCTTTTCCGCGTGCGTTTGGGGATTTGTGTTTGAGCGGTCTCGATCGAAATCCACCATAACATTTGGTATCAGAGCTTTGGAGTTGGTAGGTGGTTGTTGAAATGCCGGAAACGGAAACCTCTGAAAATTCAATGGTTGGTCCAAGTAGTATAGCGCCGTATGTACGTGGGTCGTATGTGGCGTCGGGATCGCAATTGGTTATCGACAAGTGGAATGGCGATAATGATTTTGAAAAATGGCAATGGAAGATGAAAGCGGTTTTAAGAAGAAATCGTGTTCATAGGGTAGTGTTTGATACACATTTGTTGCCGGCGGACATCTCGGATGTTGAGAGAGAAGAAATGGAAGAGTGGGCATTTACTACACTTCAACTTGCAATGGGAGAGAATGCGATCTCCGAAATTAGTGGTGAAACCACCGCTAAGGGAATTTGGGACAAGTTGGAAGAATTGTATATGAAGAAGTCTCTAACTAATCGTTTGATCTTGTTGCGAACGTTTTTCACGTATAAGATGAAAGAGGGGAGTTCGCTTAAGGCACACTTGAATGTGTTTGATGATTTGCTAATGAAGATGAAGGCGGTAGATTTGAAGATTGAGGAAGAGCAAAAGGCGATGATATTGTTATGTTCGTTGCCGGACCGTTATACGGGTTTCTCGAATAGCTTGATCTATAGCCGGGATACATTGACGTTAGATGATGTCAAGACGGGTCTTCTTAGTGAGGAATTGAGAGATCAAATGAAGGAGTTGAGAGTTGGTGGTAGTAGTGCCGGAAATGGTCAAGGTTTGTTTGTGGAGAAGGAGAGATATGCGAAGAAGGAGAATCGGGAGCGTTCCAAATCTAGGAATCCCGGTTGGAGAGGAAAGTCGAAGGAAAAGAAAGGCAAGTGCTATATTTGTAAGAAACACGGTCATTGGACGAATGAGTGTCCGGACAAGGAGAAGGCAAAGAAGGAAGTAGCATTTTCATCTGTAGCGATGGAGAGTGGTGTTGGTGAGGGAGACATGGATGTATTGATGGCGGTAGCATCAAATGTTTCGGGTAGCGAATGGGTTCTCGATTCGGGGGCGTCTTATCATATGACGCCGAATAGGAATTGTTTTTCTTTTTTCGAAGCTAGAGAGGGAAATTCGATTGTTATGGGAAATGGTGCTATTTGTAAGTCGAAGGGCATTGGTTCCGTGCAAATTAGAATGTTTGACGGAGTAGTTCGTACTCTCACTAATGTGCGCTATGTTCCGGGACTTAGGAAGTCCCTTATCTCTTTGGGACAATTAGACTCTTTGGGATGCAAGATCACTATTGAGAGAGATGGCTTGAGGGTTTCGAAGGGGGCGCTTGTGGTTATGAAAGGTGCTAGGGCTCATGGTATATATTTGCTTCAAGGTGTGACCATAGAAGGTGAAGCTAGCATTGGGGTTGATAGTTCTCGCGACTTAGATGCAACTAGATTGTGGCATTTGAGGTTAGGACATGTCTCGGAGAGGAGTTTGGATATTCTTCGGAAAAGGGAGATGATTGGTGGTGAGAGTTTCAACAAGCTATAGTTTTGCGAAGAGTGTGTCATGGGGAAGCAAACAAAGGTTTCATTCGGTGAAGGAAAACATGATTCAAGAAGCGTTCTTGAGTATGTGCATACAGATGTTTGGGGACCGGCACCGGTAGCTTCTTTAGGTGGAGCAAGGTATTATATTTCTTTTATTGATGATTTTTCTCGTAAAGTTTGGGTGTATGTAATGAAGGCTAAGTCGGAGGCATTTGCAAAGTTCAAAGCATGGAAGGCTCTTGTTGAGAATGAGAGTGGTAAGTCTTTGAAGGTTCTTAGGTCCGACAATGGCGGGGAGTATGTTTCCGGAGAATTCTTGGAGTTTTGCAAGCATCATGGAATTCGGAGACATTTTACTACACCGGGAGATCCGCAATCAAATGGAGTTGCGGAGAGGATGAATCGTACTCTACTAGAGAAAGCTCGATGCTTGAGATTGACATCGGGTTTGTCTAAGGGATTTTGGGCTGAAGCTTTGTCAACCGCGGTACATATCATTAATCGAATTCCGTGCTCGGCTATTGATAACAAAATTCCGGAGGAAGTGTGGAAGGGAAAGAGTATTGACTTGAGCTATCTTCGTGTCTTTGGAAGTCCGGTTTATGTGCATGATCAGGGAAATGATAAGCTTGAACCTAGAGCTTTCAAAGGGGTTTTTCTTGGCTATATGGATGGAGTGAAAGGCTATTGGATTTGGAATCCGGAAACGAAGAAGGTAATCAACTCTCGTCATGTTACTTTTGATGAGTTGGCTATGTTCAAGGAGAATGAAAGCTCATCGGATATTCCGGTCTTGGTTCGTGATGAATCGAAGGAGAAGGAAATTATTACCACATTTTGTCCAAGTAGTAGAGAGAGTAGATTAGTTGAAGATGCTTGTGAGGAGAAAGCGGTTGATGATACATCACATAGTCCACAAGGTGCCTCTAGTAGTGTTGGTGATGTACACGAGCCTAGAGAAGTATCGGTTCAAGGTGGAGCCGAAAGGAGTTTGGGTGATAATATTGCTACTCGAGTTGGTCGTCGTGCTATAAGGCCACCCGAAAGATATGGTGATTGGAACTATCTTAGCTTTTGTGATAGGTTGGACTATGCTCTCAATGTAGTCCAAGATGAGCCTATGGACCTTGAAGACGTCATGAATTCGAGTGATAGCTCGAAGTGGATTTGTGCCATGGAGGAAGAGATGCAATCATTGATGAAGAATCAAACTTGGAGTTTGGTTCCACTTCCTAAAGGAAACCGTGCTATTAGGTGCAAATGGATTTACAAGGTGAAGGACGATGGAAGATACAAAGCTAGGTTGGTGGCTAAGGGGTTTGCACAAAGGAAAGGAAAGGAGTATGATGAGATATTCGCACCGGTTGTGCGCCATACTTCTATCCGGATATTACTTGCCATAGTTGCTATTCACAACTTGGAGTTGGAGCAACTTGATGTGAAGACCGCCTTCTTGCATGGTGACTTGGATGAAGACATTTACATGGAGCAACCTCAAGGTTTTGTTGTAAATGGTAAGTCAAATATGGTGTGCAAGTTGAAGAAATCACTATATGGGTTGAAGAAATCTCCTAGACAATGGTACAAGAGATTTGATCATTTTATGCTTGAAAATGGTTTTAACAGAAGCGTCAAGGATGCTTGTGTGTATTTCAAGAAGTTGGGAAATGATTGTTGGGTGTATTTACTCTTGTATGTGGACGACATGCTCATTGCTTCGAAGGACAAGAATGAAATCAACAAGTTGAAAGTGCAATTAAAGTCGGAATTCGAAATGAAGGACCTTGGAGAAGCAAAGAGGATATTGGGCATGGAGATAGAAAGGAATCGAAAGCATTTTGAGTTGAAATTGACTCAAAAGGAGTACATAAAGAAAGTGCTTTGTCGGTTTAGCATGGAGAATGCAAAGGTGTCAAATACACCTTTACCTTTGCATGTGAAGCTTTCGAGTAAAGGGTCACCTATCTTGGAGAAAGACAAGGCTTATATGGCAAAGGTGCCATATGCAAGTGCGGTTGGAAGCTTGATGTACGCTATGGTGTGTACAAGGCCCGATATAGAAAATGCCGTCGGGGTGGTTAGTCGTTTTATGTCTAATCCGGGTAAATCGCATTGGGAAGCTGTCAAGCTTATATTGAGATACCTTAGGGGTACGTCATGTCATCTCATGGTCTTGTTTTTGGCGGTAGTGGGAAGAGGAGTTGCAACTTAGTTGGTTATTGTGATTCAGACTACGCCGGTGATAGAGATAGGAGAAAGTCAACTTCCGGTTATGTTTTCACACTTGGTGTTACGGCCATAAGTTGGAGATCGAGATTGCAGACTGTAGTAGCTTTATCCACTACGGAGGCGGAGTTGATAGCCGCGGTGGAGGCGGCGAAGGAAGCACTCTATTTGAAGCGATTGTTGTGTGACTTGGGTATTGAACACGATAGCATTGATGTTCAATGTGATAGCCAAAGTGCTATTCATTTGGCGGAGAATTTGGCATTTAGCTCACGGACTAAGCATATAGAAGTGAGGGAGTAATTCTTGGTAGCCATGGATAAGGATAAGCAAGTATATCTTCGAAAGGTGCACACAAAGGAGAACGCGGCGGACATGTTCACTAAGGCATTGCCGGTTGGGAAGTTCGAGCATTGCTCGGACTTGATTCGCTTAGAGAAGTGCTAGGTGCCACGGGGTGGCACGGTTGAGAGAGATACTTGTGTAGATGAGGAAGAGCATTGATATGAGATTGATGTTCTATCTTCTTGGTGTAGAGCTAGTGTACACTCCTAGTGCTCTTGTCTTTGGTGAGACGGTGTTGGATGTTTTCAACATTTCGTTGGTGGGTGGGGGCTTTGTGCCTGAACTCGTTGATGGAGTGCAATGGGGGGCGGCTTTGCCAGAACCCGTTGGGGAAACATTCATGTTTGGTTAAAGGTAGAAGTGTTGGTAGTTGGAGCTATCGGTTGTTGATGGTATGGTACCATTGGTGTTGGAGATGGATATAGTGTCAAGGTGGAGTGTTAAAATTTTGTGACACTATATGATGGAGAATTGAAGAGGAGGAATGTAGCTTTATGTCGGAGAAGACGATTCGCAAATCGGAGTTCGGAGGAAGGAGATAGGAGGGAAGTGCTGAAGTTTTGATGTAGGTCAGACGTCTGGTTGAGAGGGCCAAACGTCTAACGAGGTTCAGACTGTTTCCAGAGAACTTCTTCAGACGTCTGGTCCCTCTGGCCAGACGTCTGATCCTGTCTGGTTGCGTCCAGTGAAACCATGCAGACGTCTGGTCCCTCTGGCCAGACGTATGGTCCTGTCTGGTTCTATTTTCCAGAACCTGGCCTCAGACGTCTGGGATAAGGGGCCAGACGTCTGAAGCGGCAATTGTCTGTTTTCTGGGCCGAGTCTTTGTGATTTGTTGAAGGGGCAAAGTGGTCTTTCGCCTCTGTTTTCTCCATGAGTATAAATTCTCTATTCAGGTTTAGAAGGATGGGAGGCTGGTCATTTTCTATTCAAGGGTTTAGTCCTCCATTAATTAGGGTTTTAGGCAAAACTCTATTTCTTCAATTCTAATCTCCTCAAACAGATATTCTTATTGAATAGATCATTGTAATCAATCTCTTGTACTCTTCTTATTTGGTGATAATAAAAGATCTCTCTCAAAGTGGATGTACACTAACGCGACGTTAGTGGAACCACTATAAATCGGTGTGTGATTTACTGTTTTCGTTATTGCTTATCATATATTGCTTGTGGTGTTATTGTGATCGTGTTTGTTTTGGTGTCATTGAATTCTTCAAGTGTCTGGTTGTTTTGCACTATCTATCACGATCTAGCTTTTCCGCGTGCGTTTGGGGATTTGTGTTTGAGCGGTCTCGATCGAAATCCACCATAACATAGGGTGTATCGGTCTGGCTGAGGATAGGTAGAGAAGAAGAGTTAGACGTCGGCGAAGCTCGGGTCAAGATGGAGGGTTTCCTGGTGGTCGGTGGTAGTGCGACGAGGAGGATTTATATGATCATTATGGGTTCCAGTTTTTGTGTCAAATGGTTAGATTTCGAAATAGTGATTCGAGTGGGGTTTCGGGTTGATGGTCGAGGAAAGAAGGTCGTGGATGATGTTGAGGAGGGTCGGCGACCAGAGGGGATGGTCGTCGACGATGTACATGTGCACGACGTGCACAAAATTGTGTACGAGAAACAAGGGATTGAAGGTTTGGGGAAGACGATGATTACACGGGTTGATCTCGGGGGTATTTGCGCACTGACTCGAACGAAAGGGTAGTTGGAGGATTGCTCGAAATTTTTGCAAGTTGACTCAGGTTTAGTTTGTGGTTAAATTTAATTATGACCCGTATTGAAGTAAGCTTATTTGGGTGATCAGATTTTGAAGATTAAATAATATAGGTTATAGAAATGTTTAATCAAGTTTTTAAAGGTTTATTAAAATAAATAAGTTTCAAAAGAAAATACAAAACATGTTCTGAATCAAAGTATTAGCAAAATTTAAAATGAGTTTTCAAAGTTTTAAAATGCTTAAAAATTTGTTGTTTAAAAGTAATTATTATAATAGGTAAATTCCTATATGTTTCAAAAGTGATTTAAATGATGAAATTGAATAATGTATTAATATTTAAAGGTATTAAGGATGGATAAAATAATTAATGAAATCACTAAAAATTTTAGTTGATTGATTTAAATTATTAAGAAGATTAATGAAGGGGTAAATTAATTGGTGAAATCAGTTCAAAAGGATTGATTTGTTAATGTGATTGAATTCATTAAGAAATACATAAAAAATGATTAATTCATTAAAAGTTAATTACATAGTGAAAATAATTAAAGAATAATCTCTTAATGTCATTGATTAAGGAAGGTAATTATTAGGAAATTATTAAATGTGATTTATTTAATATTACTAGTGGAAGTAATTAAGGACTAATTACTTAATGTAATTAATTTAAGGATTGATTAATTAAGAAAATTTATTAAAGGATAATTTATCAATGTAAGCGATTATAGGATAGTAAAATTTGAGTAATTAATATAGGGTAAGTGTAATTAATGTGAGTGGGTGAAGAATAATTAATTTGTATTATTAATTGAAGGCTAATTACTTAATGTACTTAAAAGTGATAATTAAGAATTGATTAATCAAGGTTAATCAATTAAGAAATAATTAAGTAATAAGTAATTAAGAGGTTAATTACTTAATGTAAAAAAATTATTATGAATAATTACTTAATGAAGTAATTAAAGGAATTAATTAATCAGTGTAATTAATTAAGTTGATGTGGTTAATTTTAGTTAATTAATTAAGTTTAATTAATTAAAGTTAATCATTTGATGTTGGGCTAAGTATAATTACTTTAGGTAATTAATGAGGTGTAATTACTTAGTGAAGTAATTAGTGGATAATTACTGGATGTAATTAATTAAAAGGAAATTACTTGATGGAAGTAATTAAAGGATAATTACTTGGTGGAAGAAATTAAGTGATAATTTTTTAGTGTAATTAAAGGATTAATTAATATAATTAATCAAGGAGTTGGTTTAATTGATAGAGTAATTAAGGAAAGTTAATTTCTGATTGTGATTAATCAAGGTTGATTAATGAATGTAATTAAGTTAAAGGTTAATTATTAAATGAATTTTACGAATAATTAACTAATGAAAGTAATTAGAGGATCATTAATTAATGTAATTAATGGAAGTGATCAATCTTGCTTATGAATGATGATAAGTGCTTTGGATTGGTTGATATCTCTGATATGAATTGCTTTGTGATATGATATGTTGGATGGACAATGATAATGCGATTATCTATCAATTATGAATTGCTGTGTAAAAGTGTTATCCGGTAATTAAAGTTGAATTGTATTTAATTGGATAACTTGGGTTTAGTTGACATTAGATTCGAGGAGACCGGAGTCGGGTATTAGTAAATACCCGAAATCACTTTGATTCTTTATCGATTGATATGCGAAATCAATAAGCTGGAATGGAATGATTTAAGTAAATTGGACTATTTAATCTAAGTTTTGGTACTTAGAAATTTGTGAGTGAAATAAGTAATGTCTATAACAATTTGTGAATTTGTAATTGATACAAGTTACCCGGGTTATATATATAAGTTGTATGGTTTTGTCCTTCATGTTAGATGGGTTTACTCACGCTAGTTTCCAGCCTAACCCGGGTGTTACTTTGATGTAATGCTCGGGTCAGACCGAGTATTACAGATTTTCAGGTAAGGACGTTCTGGAGCTCAGGAGGCGAGCTGGATGGTAGGAACATATGGAGTGTATTCCGCTGTGTATATTATTGTAGTTTATCTGGGTCATGTTGTTTTAACTGTCCAGTATTTGTGTAATGGTTGTAACTCTGATGTATTAAAAATGTAAATTTATTGATACAGCTTCTTTGTAAAAATATTATTATTTGATATTATATTTTGATCCGCTGCGAATGTGAGATTTTGTCTTATCTTCTTTCTTCTTCTTCTATCTCTTTTCTTCTTTTGCTAACTATCTGGAGTTTTTGGGATCGAAAATTCCGGGTCGTTACTTTTGGTATCAGAGCTGAAGGTTAAGCGAGAACCTTGGCTCTGGTGGGATTACTAATTAAGGATAGGGTCAATGGTACCCTAGAGTGAGTTGAGTGTGTGTATATATATAGGAGAGCGTACTTGTTATTTTCTTATATAATTTTTTTTAAAATGGTTTTATATAAGATTATATTTTGATATATAAAGCAATATTTCTTTCTAATAAATATTAAGGTAATTGGTTGTTAAATTATTGGAATTAAATAAAATAATGAAACTAAGTGGTAATAGTAATACAACCAAACTGAAAATTGAATAAAAATAAGTTTGAAATAGATTCAAACTGAAACTAAAATCCTGAATTTGTAAAAGTGATTTCAGAATAAGATAGTAATGAAATGTTTTAGGAAAGTAAAACATTTAGGTAGGTATGACTTAGAAATTGGAATTAAAGATGATCTAAATTGTGAAGTTTTAAATCAAGGTCCAGAAATTTGGAATTTGTTTCAGAATGTTAAAAGAAATGATGAGTAATATTATTCAGACTAATTTTGAATATAGTCTTATTTTAAAAATAAGGAGTTGTTTGAAATTTTTTAAGGAATTTGCTTCGAATTAAAACCAAAGGTGGTTTAAATTTTAAAATAAAGCCTGATGGGCTAAGAAATAAATAGGTATATGTGTGGATATACACAATATCAAAGATGATTTAAAATAAACTCTAAAATGTTGAGTTTTGATTTTCTCTGAAAGTATGATGTAAAAACCCATAGTGGAATAAGTCTTTAAACTTATGTAAGAAAGAATACAGATAGAAATTTGAAATTTAAGTGGAAATTCAAATTAGAATAATGTTGACTGGAGAAATTAAATTGAGATTTAACTTGGGAAATGGTAGATTTGAATTGGGAGCTTGTGTGATCTCAAAATGGGTTTGAAATCTGGAAATGGATGGATGTTTTAAATAATTTGGATGATATATTCCTATTGTCATCAACATTCTATGAAAATGTGAATTGGCTTGTTTAAAATGAATTAAGAAGGGGATTTTATATTTTATATGCATTATAGAAATTCAATGGAAATAAAACTTTAAATTGAAATTATTTAAGTAATTTTGATTTTTTAAGAAGTAAGGATGATTTAAATTGGAATATGTGAAATTTGGACCCAGAGTTAAGTACTTAAAGACTTTAAAAGTAAAGGTTAATTTGATTTAAAGAAGTTAAATCAACATTTGAAAATTTTACTCGAATTTATATAATTCGAGATGAGCTAAAGTGAGATTGAATTTGAAATTTGTTCAAATTAAAATTTGATTTAAATAATTTGGATTTGTGATTAAAATTGAATATTTTAAAATTCAAATGGGATTTGATTTGAATTTGGAAAGAAATTGAGGTTATTTGGAAATTGGCAATTGATTGGAAATGGAGTTTGGGAATTGAACAGTTTGGCTCTGGACTATTTTCAAATAAATTATCTTAATATAAAAAGTTTTAAATCTATTTTTTTCAAGTTATTTATTATATATAACCTTTCTTTTTAAAGCCAAATTATTTTATACTTATTTTACAATTATTTTTAGAACTATTTAACTATTTGGCAACTATTTTTCAACTACTTATCTATTTTTTAACCTTTCAAATTATTATCTAATTTTAAGATGCTCAGAGTGCAAACTGTTATGATTAAATACACAATTGAGATAAGAATTGAGGTGATAATCCAAATGGGATTGAAGCAACTATGAATAATTGAATGAAAATCAAGATGAACGTGAATGTAAAAAGAGGATTGATTTAGCTAATAATCAATGAAAATAAATACGTAAGATGTACGTATATTATTCTATTCGCATAGTGATTTGATCCAAGTTCGAGCATAGAATTTCGAGATAGTTATATCGATCCGAGTTGGGATTTCTCACTCGATTTAAAATGGCGAACCTGGATATGGATTTTTGATTGATTCTGGATATTCTCTATCATAATTAGGCTATGCAAGGAGAGTGACGGTTTCTGATCAAGAAACCAGGTCCGAGTCCGCACTAGGAAGTCGGGTGGACGATACTAGTTCGGAAGTAAAATTGTGTGATCGAGTGAGCGATCAGGTTGATATAGCGTACGGATGATATGTGTACATCATACGGGTTTAAATGAAATTGATATTGAAATTTGTAGATAAGAACTGTAAAATGGTTTTTGAAATGAAAGTAATATGGTTAATAACTTTATAAAAGAGTAATCAAATTCGAACATTTGATTTGGAATAAACAAAGTTATGTATCTTTGTTATATATATGATAAAACTTCCATTGTTGAATCTTTTGCCAGAAGAAAAGGGTTTTGAAAGTTTTTGAAGTATAAAAAGGAAATTTATACAAGTTTGAAGCGATCCAAAGATTTTAAAAATTATATATATATATATATATATATATGAAGGATCTTATGAGAATGGTTTTGAGAAAAGGTTTTTGGAACCTATGGATTTGGAAAGGCTTTTGATTTTTGGAGAAAAATCAATTTTGGAATTTGGAAAGCCTAGTTTGAGAATTATCGATTTTTGGGATAATTGATTTTGTGAAAAAGAGATTTATATGGGATTCATACTAGGGGTATGATTTGAGAGATACTATATGTGTATAGTATAAAGGGTTTTGAAAATGGCTCTAGGGAAAAAGGCGCTTCCTTGAAATGAACTTCTCAGGAGTACCATGGGTTGGTACTACCTAAAGCCTCAAAGAGGGGGAGGCTCTAAAGTTGATCCTGTGAGGAGTCCGAACAAACTAGTTCCTGAGGATTATTGAGTAGCAAAAGTCGAGGGCGCTGATGCCTATAGAGGAATTTGGGTTATGCTGTGACGACAATGTAACTCGATGTCGCTGCAATCTTCTATGGACCATAGCGGAAATCGTATGGAGGTGAGTGTCAACGGTCTACGCTTGATTTTTCCTGGAAGGGAACGTAACATCAGTAGACTGCGATCTATGGTCGAGTGGAGTGGAGAAGTTTCATTCTTTTGACAGTGAAATTCGAGGGCATTGAGGCCTATAGTTGTATGGGTTTTTGCTGTGACAGCAACGTAACCCCGGTTGTAGCTGCGATCGGTAGCGGGTTCCATGGCGTAATCGAGGGGCGCGGAGTGCCTATAGTCATCTGTGGATTTTGCCGGGAAGGCAACGTAACCATCGGGTTAACTGCGACCGTGGATGGGGATGATGATTTCCAGAGCATTCTCACCAAAGATGCTTCCTCTATTTTCAAAAATATTTTCTATATTTTCAATAAAATTATTTTTCAAGTATTTTCACGGGGTGTTGAAATGGATCTACCATGTACTTATAGATTTTTAGTCCTACGCCTGATTAACGTATGACCGAATTTCTGTGAGAACAAAGATGGACTTGTCGAAACATCGAGTTATAAAATAATATTTTTATAAAACTATTGTGGCAATATTATATAGATTTTAAAGTGTTTTAAAAATGTTCAAAGAGAAAATTTAACTGATTTTAAGTATTAAATAAATTTTGGCTTCGTTCCTTTTTGAGGACGAAAAGATTCTAAGGGGGGAGGAATGTGATATCCCGGAAATTTCAAGCAATAATAATAAAGAGTTGCTTTTTACAAATAGATTTTAAATAAAAATTATTATTTACAAACTGAATTTGTATTTGTTTAAAATATATATGATTTTTTTTATGAATATAGTTTTTTTATATTATTTCTTTTAAAGGATTTTATTTATGAAATTAAGATATGTATTTATTAATTAGAAAATTCATTATAAAAGTTTTTGAAACCATTTAAAAATTAATATAATTTGTGGATTTAAATTGTAAACTAATTTAAAATTTTCCAAATTAAACAAGATATTTGTTTGTTTATATATGTATATGGGTTAATTTGAAATTCAAAAGTAGATATTTTTAAAAAAAATATTGGATCCGAAATGAGCTCTATATTTTAAAATTTATAAAAATTGGTTTTGTAATTATAATATGTATGAACATATACATACATTGTGATTTGGAAACGATATTTTCAATTTGATTATTGGTGATTTGTGAATGGAACAATTCAGATAGTGAAGAAAAATATTTCCATTTTGTTTTCATAAATTGCGATGAACATCGTAATAGACTTCTCCTACGCAATGCACTCCATCTTCGTCTTCATCCTCATTATCATCATCACCATCCTTTTCTTTATCTTCCTCTTCATTGATTATTGGATTTGCTTGATTATCCAATGGATATTTCTGCAAATTCCTTAACATTCTTTTTTGTTTCTCTTGTTGTTTTTTGAATGGAATTTGCATTACATCGATCTTAGTAAGAATTGTGAGAATATTCTTCAATTCTTTTTAAATATGACCTAGTTTAGAGAACGTGGAGTAGGGCCGTCAATGGATACTCGAAAAATCCAAAATTCGTTCGCATCAGCATCCGAAAATCGAATAAATATCCGATATCTGAAAAAACGGATGTGGATGCGAAGACATCCGCGTCCGAAAATTATTTGTTCGATTTTTGTTAGGATTATAGTTCAAATTATGTGTATTTTAGTACAATGAAAGATATTTGTTTATTATTTTATTAAGTTGGTAGTCTATATTATATGCACTTAATGCTTATTAACTGCTCTAAACTATTTATTATCATCATATTTATTAATTTTTAGCACTTTTACAATTAATGGGATTGAAAAATATTTACGTTAAACTAAAATTTTCTTTTTATAATTCTTAACTTATCGTTCATTAGCGAATAGAATAATTATCTAATATTCATTCGTATCCACAGATGCATATATCCGATATCTGAAAATGATTTCGGATGTAGATGCGGATTTGGCATTATCTACGTCCTAAAACATCCGTTGACAGGCCTAACGTGAAGTCACCAATTTTCTTGATTCTTGTCATAGAAGTTTGGAGTTAAATGGACCCATTTTTTATTAATTTATTTTTAGTTTTCAAAAGGAAGAAGATGAGAAAATAGGTCTGGAGTCGAAATATGTTGGTTAATAACTGATTTTTGAATATTGAAAGAAAAAGCGAAAATAATTTTCTAAAAACTACCATGTAGGTCGACATAAGCTACCCAGGTATGTCAACTATACATAAAACTTTTGTTTTTTTCTCTAATTTGTATATAAAAGTTATTATTGCTTGATTTCTATAAATGAACATATTCCAAGTTCTCTTCTTAATTTGATGAAAGTAGTTTGTCAAATTGTTTAGTTAAGATAACAGATATTTGATTTTCTATATTTATGAATTATAGTGCAATAATTTCTTTGTGTGATATCCTGGAAATTTCAAGCAATAATAATAAAGAGTTGCTTTTTACAAATAGATTTTAAATAAAAATTATTATTTACAAACTAAATTTGTATTTGTTTAAAATATATATGATTTTTTTTATGAATATAGTTTATTTTATATTATTTCTTTTAAAGGATTTTATTTATGAAATTAAGATATGTATTTATTAATTAGAAAATTCATTATAAAAGTTTTTGAAACCATTTAAAAATTAATATAATTTGTGTTAATTTGTAAACTAATTTAATTTTTTCCAAATTAAACAAGATATTTGTTTGTTTATATATGTATATGGGTTAATTTGAAATTCTAAGTGATTCGAACTATAATGAGACGTCAACCCCAATTTGAGAGGTTAGTACCGACATTTGGTTTAGCACGAGAGATTTTGCAACTTTGCACACTACTTCGGGCTAATATATGGACTCTTCCTTAGGTGCATTTCTAGCCCAACACAACTATTTTCTCTATAAATACTAACCTACCCGCTACTAGAAAAGGATCTTCATTCTGCTGGATCTCCTTCAACACTCTTGGACTTGGAGCTTCCATTACACTTTCTTCACTTCTATTCTCCTCAATAACAATCTTAACTCTATTGTAAATCTGGGATCCAGTAGATTGTGTTCAGATCGGATCAAACTAGTTCTAATTTGGAGCGAGAACAACTAATGAAATAGATTAAACTGGACGTAGGCCAGAGATTACGTCGAACCACTATAAAAACTTCTATGAGTTCTTGTTTACTTTCTACCTTTCTTTTACCTTAATATGAACTGGTGCTTTCATATGATATTTGGGTCTTGATCTATTTTTCGGGTTAACAGTCTACATATATTGTGTTCCATTACCAGTAAGGTTTTATGCACATGAGTATTCTTAAAAGTCTTGATGTCCATTAAGATGGTAAAGTACCGCATTGCAATTGCAGATAGATATGGTGAAATAAGATCATCTTACCACATGCCTCTATTACTTTCAAAGAAACCATTTAGTACTCGTACTCCTAGGGATGTAAATGGATCGAACCGGACTGGACGGAGCCGTGTCTTAGTCTTATCCTGTAAGAGATTCGGACGGATACCGTCCGAACAAGTTTTATGTTCGAACATTGTTCGTACGAGGTAGACAACGGACGGACAATGTTCAGAAAAAAGAAAACATCGAACATTTTATGGACATATTTTCGTATATTTTTCTTATTCTAATTCATGTCCAAAATAAAAATATTACGGACACAGACCGGACATCTTACGACCCGTAAATTTAACTAGTTTTAATAACGTTATTAATTGAAATTTTGCGAAATTTTAAACGATAAAATTTTGAAATATAAATTTGACATTTGAAATGCGTCTAGTTAAATATAGCAACTGGTAAATTTTCATCCAAAAATATGAAAGCTTATTTTGTGCATAAATTTATTTTAATTTAAATCAGTTAGTAATTAATGAAAATAAAACGTTTTCGGAACTTGAATATTTTTACATGGAAAAATTCTAAACCATCTTCCGAGCAAGACGCCATTTTTCGTTTTTTCAAATTCGGAATTCTTTAGCTCCGTCGATCTTATTTTTTTGTGTTTTTCTTGAATTCTCCGCTAGTAGAAAATTCGAATTTTTATAATTCAATCGTACCACTAACATCTGTATACCGTTTTGATCGTTTCGTCGTGCTGATCTCCGTAGTAAATTCATCTCTGTAATTCGGTGTTCGGTACAAGTTGGAAGACGATAAACGGTTACCCTACCGTTTTGTATTTTGCTTTTGGGTTTCCAACGCCTTTCATCTAACAGCCATTTGCATTTATATCTCCTATATACCCGTGCTTGACTTTATGGTTCTCTACACTGGTTCCAACATATAGTGGATCAGAGGCTTCGTTCATTCCTAGTGTTTTTTTTTCTGTTCACTCTTTTCACCTTCTCTCTGCCACCTCATTTTCCCATGGTAGCATTTTAACATTTGCTGTTTCATTTTATGAACTCATTCAAAAAAAAAATTTGTTATGAAAGAAATAAAATGGACGCCTGTAGCCATCATCTCCACTTTTCCTCACTTCCTCTTTCCTCCGCATATAACCTCCTGCTCCGCCCTCTTCTTCTCAATCCAACCACCGATCATCACGCGGCCTCTCCTGGTACCCACAGCCGATCCACCATGAAGCCGAACCCATCCCACTCTCCATACTCGCATAACTGAGCATAGCCCATGTTCCGACGCAACACCCAAATAACCACCACAGTAGCTTGCATTCACGAGAAGCCTCCACCGAACTCACGCCACACCACCTCGGCTCCGACCGCACATCACCAGATCCGCCCTCCCATTCTCTCTTACCACGTGGCTGAAGTTTCGGCCATCCTCCTGTCGACGTGCAGCCATCACCGCACTCTGTCGCGGCTGCTCGCATGATAGCCGATCTCCACTAAGTTGCTTGAAACGCTGTCCTCTCTTTTATATAAAAAGGGTAAATATTTATATTATGCAAAAAAATTGAATACATATGAATTTTGGAAAGTTATATACAAATTTGCAGTACGTATATATATGTATATATGGGATTGCGTGTGTTGTATATATTATTATATATTGGGCTTATATATTGATAGTTTCCACTGTTTTGTTTTAAGAATTTATACACAGATATTCGTTTATAAGTTGGAAGGTTATATAGTTATATATATGTTACAAAGTATACAGGTTATGTAAGCTTGGTTTGTTTATTTTTTTTGCTAAAGTATTTTAAATATATAAATATTGTTATGCAAGTTGAGTTATGCCGTGTTTTTAAGTATAAATACAATATGTATAAAGTTTTACAGTTTTTGAAGTATATAAAGTTTTAAGTGTTGTTTGAGTGTTGCTATATATAGGTTGGAATTTGTGATCACGGTACACTTTAATATATTGGGTTATTAATAGTCTAATATTTTATACACAATAAAGTTGTTTTGTGATTTTATAAAAAAAAATAGATGTCAGTTTTGTATGTGTTACTAGTTATATAAATCTGTGGGTTGGGTTATATATTGGTTGCGTAGAAGGGTTATACTGACGGTTTACGTGGTTGTTTATAAATATATATTCATTTTTACTATACAGATACTTTGTTTTATATGTGTTTTTTATTATTTAAAATAATATGTGTTTACACAAATATTGATTTCATGGAAATAATAATAATATGTTTAGCGTTGTTGTTCTATCAAATCTATTCTGATTTGTTATCAATTCTGTTATCAGCCTTGTCCGTCGTGCCTGTTCTCTCTGTCGAACCGTGTCCAATTGGCTTTATTTCGAAGTTCGTGTTCGGTTTGTAACTCACGTCATTTTCCGTCCTCTCTAGCCTCGGAAGGTGAGAAATCACTCACGATTAACGTTCTTTTATTTATTAAATTTAATTTCAATTGAAACGACAATTGAAATATGCTGCTGTAGTAAATTACACTGTTATAAATGCTATTACCTGTATCAGTTCACCTGTGACATCTGACACCATTATCTGTTATATATACAATGATAATCCAGTTTGGTTGCTAAATGATTGATTGTTTGATGTTTACATTGGACGTTAAATTGTTAATGTTGTATGTGATAAATAATTTGAAATTGGAATTGACGTAGGATAGTTAGATTTGATATATGTGTTAATTGATTGATGACATTTGCATAATATGACCCCTTTAAATGTTAAATAAATTGACACGTAGGAATAGTTTTAACCACACCTTGAACCATTTAAATGTATGTGTATAAATTGATGTAGTTTGAAATTGAATAATGAATATCAAGTAAAGAACCGTCTAAATATTAGTGTAATAATCTTTAATCTACATGAAATGATAGTGTAGATTCTAGAAATAATTTTATTAATTTACACAAATAACAATGTGAATTAATACGATTATTTCGGGATTATTTGAATTGATTATTGGACTGATATTGATTGTTGTTATTGCTTATTTATTTACTTTGACACCATCCCAATTATCACACTGCAAGTTCCCTTTGCTATGCTTTGATTTTGAATTGAATTGGAATCGGGTTGAAATGATAAATACCCAAAATAAAAACTTTGACTTAGGATAGAGAATTAAATAAAACCCGATTGGTCAATAATTTGATTTTAAAATAAAATAAAGATTTTATTTGAATAAATAACAAGGTTTTGAAATGAGGTTGGAATTTTGAACTTTAAAGAAAGGAAAATGTTAATATTTAATAATTCAAAACAAAATATTAACATAGTAGTTGTTGAAAGAATGTTGTTTTAAAATTAATTATTTAATAATTAAATTTGGAATTATTAATAATTAAGTTTTGAAATTAGTTAATAATTAAGATTGAAATTATTTAATAACTGAACAAGATTGAATTATTTGATAATTGAATAAAATTGAATTCTTTGATAAGAGAAAACTTTTGGATAAGTGAATTTGAACTTCGTTAATAAATGAAATTGGGTTTCTTTATTTATTAATTTTTGGAAAAATTTATTTAAGTAAATTAATAAGTAAAATTGAACTTCTTGAATATGTGAAATTTAGTTTCTTTATTAATTAAGTTTTGAAATTTGTAACTGGGTAAAGAAATAAGGGGAATTAAATTTCTTTAACAAGAAATAAAATGTGATTTATTGCAATTAACATAAGACATGTAATTTAAAGAATTTGATTTGACGAATATGATTAATTTAATCTGTAAGTATTGATATAATGAAGTTGAACTTAAGTAATTGATTCAATGAATTGGAAATTTAATAGAAATTTGCTTGAATGATAGATTAACTTAACGAAATTTAATGAAATCGATCAATGAAGTTAAATTGATTTGAATGTTAAATTAAATTAATGATTTCGGTATGAAACTTATCTACGAACTTGAATCAATATTTGAATTGTTTTAAATAGAAATTGACACTGTATTATAAGTTTTGAAATGGTAATTTGGAAATTTGGAAATTTTGAAACGTAAATTTTGGAAGTTGATGTAGAAAGACAAATGAAATGTTGGTTTACAAACTCTGATTGAAATTGTAATTGATTTGGTTTTGAATTATATAAACGACCAATCGGTGTAATAATCACGAAGGTTATTAAAGAGACCGGAATCGGTTTGGGACATACTCACTGTTTAAACCGAAAACCACTTTAATAACTACACGCGGAGTGTGACCCAGAATGAAGTGGTTAGAATGATGTACGTGATGACTGAAGAAAGAGAACGATAATGGATAGCCTTGACACTTGTGTCAAATTGGAAATGACTAAAACAGGAGCCGTGCCGGGCCAAATGGGGGTTAGCTACCTCAAGCGAACACACTTCTTCGGAAACTACTCATTACTTGTTGTCAATTGGTGCACCCTTGATTTGGGAGTGTTGTTTCGCGGTGTTGCGATCGCTGCGGCGATGCGTTCTCACCAGTCCGGATCAGGCAAACGGTAGTTTCACTACCTTGGGTATTGCCTCATGTGCCTTGTCATACATGGATTCCTATATACGCGACCACTACGATTTGTTTTGTGTTATACCTATGGAGTACTCCCTGATAGCCCACTAGTTTACGGTGGAGTTTACAGTGCTGTATAGACTATAACGCTTATATAAAATGTGTTAAGGAGGATAATGGTAATGCCTTAATACTATTTTGATATCTTATATTACTGATAGGCATTATCTACTTATCGTACACTACTGCATAGTAGATAGTTTAACGGATCCTTAAAGGATGGTTATTCCAAACATCCTTTGAGTTACTTGTATTTCAATTGCTATTTCACTTGAGTTGGATTTATTGATATAAGAATGTTAATCCTGACTCGAGTGTTTTGTGTTTGCTTTACGCTCGGGTCAGACTGAGTGTACCAGTATTCGAGACTCACCTTTGGAGTTGGAGCTTCGCTTGGAGATCCAGCTATCTACCCAGCTTTTAGATATCCAGTTGATTCTAGTGATGTATTCTGATATTGTATTTGATTATGTATTCGAGACATCTGTTGTACCTTATTTAACTCTGATATGTATATAGTAGCTTCATGAACTACTATCTTTTGCTTCCGCTGCATTTATTACTCTGTGTCTGTGATCTGTGATTATTTATTTACTGTATATGTTTAGTTTTGCCAAATTTAAATTAACAACGCGATATTTTGAATTATTCAAGTCCGACATGTGCGGATGCGAATGGTCCAAAATATCGGGTCGTTACACATTTAGTACTCGTACTCCTAGGGATGTAAATGGATCGAACCGGACTGGACGGAGCTGTGTCTTAGTCTTATCCTGTAAGAGATTCGGACGGATACCGTCCAGACAAGTTTTATGTTCGAACATTGTTCGTACGAGGTAGACAACGGACGGACAATGTTCAGAAAAAAGAAAACATCGAACATTTTATGGACATATTTTCGTATATTTTTCTTATTCTAATTCATGTCCTAAATAAAAATAATACAGACCGGACATCTTACAGCCTTGAACTGAGCATGTCGGACGGTCGTAAAAAGTTTACAACATAAGTACTCCTTGATGAGAAAGCAAGGGTATAAATGGTTTCTTTGTTTATGTTGATCCATATATTGGGAAATGACATGCAATATGTCATGTAAAATATTTAATTTGATATAGAAACTCATGGTAGCCGCAAAGTATCTATCACTGCCCTCGCTTTCGCTTTCGTCCATTCCTTATCCTCCCTCGCATCATCTCCTCATTATCCTTCCACCCTACTGTTATTCCTCGCAAGAAATAAACATGTTCCTTAGACCCAAATCTGAACGTATCTGCTTCAAGAATTAGGTCTGGTACCGCGTTTAATACCCCGGTCAAGCCTGTGCAAACTCCTCTACGTACTGGCGATTTTCCTTCACTGACATCTGGTGCTAGTCTGAACATTTCATCTCCGATGGTGATTCCAATGGCTAGTTCGTTGTGTTCCACTAGTGGCCAAATCTGTCTAAGTAATTCAGGCAATTTGAGCTTGCCTGTAGTTGCTAATGGTAGTCCGAACTTCTATGGTAATGATTTGGGTATTGAGAGTTTGCGATGTGTGCAAGATGGTAGTCGTGTTGAGGTAGATCATGAGTTGGAGTATATCATTTCAAGCCCACTAGTTGTTCGACCAAATGATTCTTTTTGTCAATGTAGCTGCAGCTAAAGCATTACATACCGAAGTCAATGCCAACACCTCTTCTCCCCATAACAAATTGCAAAAATTATCCTTTCTATATTCCCATCTTCTTGGAAATGCTGGTGAATATTCCCTTGGGAAGTTTTCGAAATGCTGGTGAATATTTCCTTTGGAAGTTTGATATTGTTGAGGAAAATGGCATGATGATCCCTCTACAGGAAGTTACTGATGTCGGCCTTGATTTTTTGAAAGAATATTTAGTTGGTTTCTTTTTAGATTCCAACTCCCTTTATGACCCAGTGCACGATCATTGTAGGCATGTGTCGAAAGTTAGGGTGGGCTTAAATTACATTTTGGAAACACCTTGTTCTTCTTTCATTTCCCTTCACCGGAATAGAGATTGCATATCTTAGGATCTGAGCCTGTATTCATTGGAGACAAGCTCTTTATCATTACTACGTGGAGTCAATTTGTCGATTAAGCTTAGGAGTGAGTACTCTATATTCTATTTTGGCCACATTTCTCAAATATTCTGTACATTCTTCAACCTTTGATAGATTTGAATTGGCTAGCAAATCCAATTGGTGACTTGATGTTTTGATGCAAATACCATGGTTAGGCGAAGGCTTGTTTATGTCAGGGCTTTGATTGAGATCACGCTAGATC
This sequence comes from Allium fistulosum, assembly GCA_030737815.1. Taxonomy (NCBI): domain Eukaryota; kingdom Viridiplantae; phylum Streptophyta; class Magnoliopsida; order Asparagales; family Amaryllidaceae; genus Allium; species Allium fistulosum. The sequence goes on along the minus strand of CM060907.1, from coordinate 1,035,422,923 downwards.
AACCGCTTCCCTCCAAGTTGCATGTTAGAGTGGCTCCGAATCAAATGACAATTGTGGCGATGTGAATTATAACCGGAAGCCGGATATTTGCACTACTTGTATCTTGTTTGGACATACTACTTCTTCTTGCAAGCGTGGTTTCCATTTATCCTCGTAAGTATCTGAGCACCCTCGTTACCTATCCCAACCAAAATTCCCCTCCCTCGCCAACCTGCAAGGCAATGGGTTCCCAAGCCTACCCTTCTTAGGTCTGAAATTCCTTCATTTATTGACCCTTGGATAGTACGACGAACCCCAGCTCCGCTGACATCATGCAAGAAGTGCCATCTGACCTATTGAACCTCCAATGATTAGCTCCGACCTCCTAGATATTGGATTCTCATTGAGCGTTCTTGGGAACACAGAGGTTATAAGATGTGATACAGCCCTATAAGGCGTTATCATTTCAGATTCCTCTCAAATCAAAGTAGTGAAGATCGCTGTTTTTATTAACATGTAGAGATGCCCTTATTCAGGCAATTATAGGATAGTTTAGTGAAAGAAACAAGCTATAATTTGAAGATGGTACATGGGATAGAAGCTATATCTACTCCAGTGAGTCTGATGACTACATTTCGACCTTGCTCGTTGTAGTAAAATTTGAATTAATTTGAGCGGAAGCGATTTATTGATTAGGATTTAGTATTGCCTATTAGATATCAATGACACTTAAAAAAACAATTATGCAGTCTCATAGAAATAATAACAGAATTAAGAAACACGGAAGATTGATCCAGTCCAAAGGAATCTTAGCAAAGCTGCTCTAATCATAGAGAGCAATTGAGTGGGCAAAATGTAAGTTCTAGCCCAATACACAGTCATTGAAAAACATATCGACTTGACAAGCACTAATCTACCAGCCATGGATAGCAATCTGGTAGTCCAAGAGTTAAGCTTAGAAGTGATTTTATCGAAAAGGGAAATGCAGTCAGCCTTGGTTACTCTGGACGTACATAGGGGAAGGCCTAGATATGACATCTTATTTCCCATAGGTTGAAGACCAGATTGAGCCATAATCCTAGCTTTGTCATTCAAGTTGGTGCCAGAGATTAGAAAATGGCATTTAGAATGATTGATCTTTAGCCCAGTAGTAAGATAAAAAGAATGAAGACACTGATGGATGCCAGCAATGGAATGGTCATTAGGCTTAGAAAAGATCACAATGTCATCCGCAAAGAAAAGGGAAGAGATTTGAAGGTGTTTACACTTAGGATGGTAGGAGATTGTCTTATCTTCAAATTTCGTTGCCAACATACTGTTCAGCGCCTCCATTACAATAATAAAAATGTAAGATAAGAAATGATTGAATCAAGTTTTGAAATTATTTAATAATTAAGTTTCAAAAATATCTAATAATTAAGTTTGAAATTATTTAATAATTTAATGAGATTGAATTATTTAATAATTAAATAAAATTGAATTTTTTGATAAGTGAAATTGAACTTCTTTAATAAGTGAAATTGAGTTATGTAATAATTAAGTTTTGGAAATTTGTTTAAATTAAATAAGTAAATAAGTGAAATCGAATTTCTTCAACAATAAATAAAATGTGATTTATTGAAATTAATATAAGACTTGAAATTTAAAGAATTTGATTTGACGAATTTAATTTAATTAAATTTGGAAGTTTGATATGATATAGGAAAACTTAAATTGATTTAATGAATTGGAAATTAAATAGAAATTGTTTTGAATGATAAATTAACTTAACGAATATTGAATGAAGTCGATCAATGAATTTAAATTGATTTGAATGTTAAATTTAATTTATTTAAATGATTACGGAATGAAACTTATATACAAGTTTAAATAAATATTTGAATTGTTTTAAATAAAATTTGAAGTTGAATCATAGCGTTTTGAAATTATGAATTTGGAAGTTGGAACATAAATTATGGAAATTGATTTAGAAAGACAAATGAAATGTTGGTTTACAAATTCTAATTGAAATTGAATTTGATTTGGTTTTGAAATACATTAAACGACCAATCGGTGTAATAATTATGAAAGTTATTAAAGAAACCGGGATCGGTTATGGGCATACTCTCTGTCTAAACCGAAAACCACTTTTATAACTATACGCGGAGTGTGATCCAGAATGAAGTGGTTGGAATGATGTACGTGATGACTGAAGAAAGAGAACGATAATGGATAGCCTTTATGTTAATACCATGGGTATTGATTTTGATGACAACAACCGTATAAATATTACTACTAACTTATCTTCGAGTTATGCAGTCATATCAGATATATTATGAAGACATTTACAGAGATAAACAAGAATACAATGGAAGCAAATGAATTGTAAAAGAAGGTTAATCAGAGCAATTGAAGTGATGAGGAGTTGGTTGAACCTTAGAATATCTTGTTAAAGATCTCATGGCAATTATACTTGAAGATCATCAACCATTGACCTCAACCGAATCACAAAAATCCATAAATAAAAGGTAATTTGAAATGCTGAAAATTTGCAACCCTTAATAGTGTTGCTATTCATTTTGCAACACACCCATGTCGACATGGGGGTACCTAGTATGTCGACATACTAGCAGTTTTCAGAATTTCAAATTTTAAATGAAGCGACATTTCCCTCCATCTCTTCACCAAAAGACACTTCTCTTCAACCACTATATAAAGGCCTCTGAAAATGAATTTTAACATCAGGATTTCTTATTTTCTCTTACTCCTTCTTCTCCAAACATTTGCAAAAGAATTCTATTGCATATTCTTTCAATCTCCTTGCAAATCGATACTATTTCACTCCAATTCTTCACTTGCAAACCATACAATATCAGAGATTTGTACTTGAATTCACATCATTCTCTCTTTGATTTCATCCTATTCCTCAAAGATTTCAAAGATATATTGCCATTGGAGGTCTATAGGATCATTGTACCGAATCTGCAAGAATCTGTATTGAAGATACGACTACTTGCCATAGTTTGTTATTGGTGATAAGGAGAAGGTGTTCTTGTAGCCTATAAAATCAAGAGGGTGTGTCTTGTAGCCCGTGAAACCAAGATTGTAAAGGTGTTCTTGCCACCCGTGGAAAGCAAGCGATAGTGGAATCCTGCACGATAGAGTGCAGGACTGGATGTAGGATTGGTTAATCCGAAACAGTATAAAAATTTGGGTGTTATTTACATTACTGCATTTTACTTTATTACTTACTTATTCTCTGATTACTTCTTTATATTCATAAGTAAGTAGTTAATACACACTTATAGTGTCTGAATAGCCTTAAGATCCAACATTGTGTTGTAGCCACCCCTGTTTCTAACAATTGGTATCGGAGCATTGGTTTTCAAAAATTCATAACTTGGTTTTTGAAAAGTATAAATGGCTAATGACACTAGTAGCACATTTTTTAACACTTTTGTAGAAGGGCAATCTACCACTAGACCCCCTCTATTTGATGGCAGTAGTTATGCATATTGGGCTTGAAGGATGAAATGTTATTTGCAGTCTAATGGTTTGGATATTTGGAACATTACCCAAATAGAGTATATAGAGCCTCAAACTGAATATTCAAAATGGACACTAGACCAAAAGACCCAAGCACTTAATAACTCTAAGGCCATGAACATTTTATTTTGCTCCTTAGATAGAAATGAATTTAATTGAGTGTCAATTTGTAATTCTGCATATGAAATTTGGAGAACACTGCAAGTCACACATGAAGGCACCAATAAAGTAAAACAAACAAAGATATCTATGCTAACTAACCAGTTTCAACTCTTTCAAATGAAACCAAATGAGTCTATTTCTGATATGTATTCTAGATTTCAAGATATAGTACATGCCTTAATATCATTAGGAAAGAAAATTACTGAAGAAGACCAAGTCAGAAAGATCTTGAATTCACTTCCTAGTGAATGGGATCAGAAGACTCTGGCAATTGAAGAAGCCAATGATATTAGTATTATGAAAATAGAAGATTTAATTGGTAACCTAATGTCTTATGAAGTGAAGTTGGAGACTAGAAAAGAGAATCAGGAAAATGAGAAGAAATAACTAGCACTCAATGCTATGATCGACAACGATGAATCAGATGATAATGCTATTGATGATGATATCGAGTTTATGACCAAGAAGTTCAAGAAATTCTTGAAGTATTGGATAACAAACAAACTTCAAAAAACTAACAACAATAATTCTAGAAATGGAAATGTTGTTAAGTGTTTCGAATGTGATAAACCCGGTCATTTGAAAAGAGATTGTCCCAAACTGAAGAAATCAAAGTCAAACACTTTCAAGAAGGAGAGGAAATAGGCATTCAATGCAAAATGGGATGATTCAGATACATCATCAAGTGATAGTGATTCAGAAACAGAAAATGCCAACATGTGCTTCATGGCAAAGGATGACCAGGTATGGAATTTTAATAAAGAAATTACTAATGTTTTGAATGATATGAATCAGGGATATAAAATACTTAGGAAAGAGTACAACAATAGTTTGGCAGAGATAGATAGATTGAAAATATTTAATGAAAGGTTAATTAAAGAAAAACAATGTCTAAAAGATGAAATTGAAAGACTTAATGGGTATAATGATGAAAAGGTTTGACACTTAGAAGTTTTGAAAAACTAAAAAGTGAAAATGAATCCTTAAAATCAGAAAATCTTTCAATGAAGTCACAGATCACTGATCTGAATGACAAGATAACATCTCTGGACAATGTTATTCTTAACCAAAATAAGGATTTTGACAAAATGAAGACTGATATTGATAAATTTAACAAAGGGAAGTAAAATCTAGAAAAATTATTATCTGCATCTAAACATACTAGGAATAAACATGGACTTGGATACACCCCTAAGGCTAAATCAAAGAAAAATAGTACTCAAAGTACTAAGTTTGTTAAGGCTACCAAGTTCAAACCAAAACCTAGGAAATTAAAGTTAAAACCTCCAAATAGGTTCATTAATTTATGGGTTCCAAAAAGGTTGGATGATATTGAAAAAGAAAAATATATTGATAATTTTATTAATAAGGTTCATTCATCTAATGATTATATTTTGAAAGGAAATTCAAACTCTTCATGGGTTTGCAATCCCAAAACTTAACCCCATGGACCCTAGAATAAAAAGGGTACCAGTGTGCATACTTTATAATTTTTTCAGGTACCAAACTATGTATATCAGATAGCAGATGTTCAAAGCATATGACGAGAAATCTATTGAACATTGGACAAATATGAAAAGGATTTGTTATTGGCATCGGCAAAGTCGGTAACTCTAAAACTCATCCTATATTTGATAAGTTTATTTCATGTTTTGAATTGATTTGGTTTTCCCTCGTGTTTTTATTTATAAGCATTTATCTCTATATACAAACTCTACATGTTGTCTAGCAGTGATTTAAGCGACTCTTTTTCACCCTTTTTGTTGATGACAAAGGGGGAGAAAAGGTATAAATATACTAGGCAAAATGATAGGGGGAGTGCATAGAGTTAGGGGGAGTCAAATATAAGAGTATTATATTTTATCTCTCAAATATTTATATGGTTGTCATCATCAAAAAGGGGGAGATTATTAATACCCTGGGTATTGATTTTGATGATATCAACCATATAAATATTACTACTAACGTATCTTCGAGTTATGCAGTCATATCAGATATATTATGAAGACATTTACAGAGATAAAAAAGAATACAGTGGAAGCAAATGAATTGTAGAAGAAAGTTAATCAGAGCAATTGAAGAACAAAACCCTATTAGAGAAGAATGCTGAAGGATAAAGGTGTTTGAAGTGATGAGGAGTTGGTTGAACCTTAGAATATCTTGTTAAAGATCTCATGACAATTATACTTGAAGATCATCAACCATTGACCTCAACCGAATCACAAAAATCCACAAATATAAGGTAATTTGAAATGCTGAAAATTTGCAACACTTAATAGTGTTGCTATTCATTTTGCAACATACCCATGTCGACATGGGGGTACCTAGTATGTCGACATACTAGCATTTTTTAGAATTCCAAATTTTAAATGAAGAGACATTTCCCTCCATCTCTTCACCAAAAGACACTTCTCTTCAACCACTATATAAAGGCCTCTGAAAACGAATTTTAACATCAGGATTTCTTATTTTCTCTTTGTGATGACCCGGATTTTAATTAAATTTAAATTGATAATTAAATGGATTTTTGAATTAAATTTGTGAAATGTATCGATGAAGTGATGCGAGTTTCCCCGAACTCAAATAAATTTTGTATAAATCATTTAAATTTAAAAATATTGTAAATATTGTATATATATGTGAAAGTAGCGGATAACAAAAATGATGCAGCAACGAATAACAAAAATGATGAATCTGTGAAAGTAGCAATCGATGGATTGAAGAATACCAAATGCCCAACTCTGTTGATCCAAATATGCCGGAATCTAGCTATCCCAAACACGTTGATCGCGCACGATACCGTGTTTAAAGATCTACGATTCTTCGTACGTTGATCTAGCGCACTAGATACTGTGAATCAGCTTCTACGATCGTTGATCCGAGCGCACTCGAATGCCGAAAGAGGAGATAGAAGATCACACTCAACTACCAATTTAATGAAAGAACAAAGCTAACAAACAAAAGTTTTTATTCAAAATCAACTTAACTATTACAAATGAGACCACCTGCCTATTTATAGGCTTACAATTCACAACACAAACCAGCGACTTACGACCTAAACATCACACGCGACCTAACAGACGCGACCTACGACCTAAGTATAATGCGACATAAGAAAACACTTTACAACATATATCAAATGACTTAATATATACAACACACAACATATTTCAATACAACGACATAACAAATACTCATACAAAGTACAACAACTTTTATACAACATGATTCAAGACAGCAGCGACTCAAGAAATCCAGGCGGCATAGGCTTCCGCGACTTATCATAGGTCGTGTCTCGTCCCGCGACCTAACGTAGGTCGTATCTCGTCAAAGCTGGTATTCGAAAGTTCGGAACGACCTAAAGTGAGCGACCTATCTTCCCATATCTTCCCGCGACCTAACTTAGGTCGTAACTCGTTAGGTCGTTTGAATAACTCGGAGCGGTCGAGTAACTTGTTAGGTCGTTCGAGCGCCTTATTCTTTGACTCGTTAGCTCGTAAGTCGCTAGGTCGTTCGCGACCTAAAGCAAGCGACTTACCACAGCGAGTTGCAGCCTCCTCCTCTTGCCTCTGGTTAGGTCGTAGCTCGAAAGAGTCGGAGCGATCCAAAGTGTCACTAGGTCGTGAAGTTCCACTAGGTCGTGAGCGACCAAAAATCTCACTAGGTCATGAGCGACCTAAAATTCTGAAATGATCTGATTGCGCTGCATCATCCTCCCCTGGTTGACAAAAATTCGACCTCGAATTTGCACCTTCCTCTTCCACAACAAGCTCATCTCCATGATACAGAATGAAATATTTGACATTGAAAACATCAGAAGTATGAACATCATCCGACAATCTCAACTGATATGCATTCTCATTGATTTTCTTCAAAATTTACACTGGACCGATTTTTTGAGCTTTCAACTTATTGTACGTTCCCACTGAAAAACGATCTTTTGTCAACACGGCGTAAACCAAATCACCTTCTCTGAAATTCACATTCCTGCGCTTCTTATCCGCCAGTTGTTTATACTTTTCGTTTGATGCAAGCAATCGTTCATGAACAGTTCTGTGGCACTCCTGCAACTCAGTCAAAATCACTAGCCCGCTTAACAACTCCCTTCTGATCTGGCACTCTCGTCAAATCCAATGGACCCTTTGGACTTGCTGAGTATACAACTTGAAACGGACTGAAACCCGTACTACGGTTAATAGCGTGATTATGTGCAAACTTTGCTTGACATAATTTCATATCCCAACTCTTCAAGTTATCCTGCACAAGACATCGCAACAAATTTCCCAATGATCTGTTTACCACTTCCGTTTGCCCATCTGTTTGCGGATGATAGGCGCTGCTAAAGTTCAAATTCGTTCCAACCGTCTTCCACAAACTCAACCAAAAATGGCTTAGAAATCTAGTATCCCGATCTGAAACAATAGACTCAGGTAGCCCATGTAATCGATACACCTCTTTAAAGAATAATTGTGCAACACGGACGGCATCAGCTGTCTTCTTACAAGCGATAAAATGTGCCATTTTGGAAAATCTATCCACCACAACGAATATAGAATCATTTCCCCTTTGAGTTCTAGGCAAACCCAAAAAAAAATCCATGCTGATATCAATCCACAATTTAATAGGCACAGGTAATGGCATATACTATCCCGCATTCGTCGCTGTCCCTTTGGAAACTTGACAAATATGACATCTCTCCACGAACCTCTCTACTTCTCTTCTTATAGTAGGCCAAAAATATGATTGCGAAATCAACTGTAATGTACGGTCTCTCCCCACATGACCTTCCTCATGCAACTCCTTCACAATCTTCATTCGTAAGCTGCACTCCGGTATACATAATCGATTTCCCTTAAAAAGAAAACCATCCACCATTACAAATTCACCCGTCTTCCCCTCCTTGACTTTATCTACATACTTTGCAAAGTAAGGATCATCAACAAACAGTTCTGGTAACACATCAAACTCCGTTACTTCAACCTTCATTGTAGTCAGCAAATGATTCCTTTGACTCAATGCATCTGCCACTCTATTCGTAATTCCCGATTTATGCTTCACCACAAATGTAAATTGTTGTAAGTACGCAATCCACGAAGCATGCCTTGCTGCAATCTTGTCCTGTCCCTGCATATGCTTCAACGCCTCATGATCAGTATATAAAACAAATTCTTTATGAAACAAGTAATGTCTCCAATGTTTCACAGCTTGCATAATAGCATAAAATTCCACATCGTAAGTATTATATCTCATCTTTGCTCCTGATAACTTTTCACCGAAATATGCAATAGGACGTCCCTTCTGACTTAACACCCCTCCAATTCCAACCTTCGATGCATCAGTATGTAATTCAAACAACAACTGAAAATCCGGCAACACTAGAATCGGTGCTGTCGTCAATAGTTCTTTGATTCTCTCAAAGGCAAATCCTACTTCCTCCAACCATGAAAATTGTTTCCCTTTCATACAATCAGTAACTGGAGCCATCACGCTACTGAAGTGCAGAATAAATCTTCGGTAGAATGATGCCAAACCATGAAAGATTCTAATTTCTGTAATCGTCTTGGGTTGTGGCCAATTTCTGATTGCTTCAACTTTATTCTGATCCACCTGTATACCTCCATCCGATATAACATACCCCAAAAATAAAACACTATGCGTCATGAACACGCATTTCTTTGTTGCAGCATAAAATTGTTCCTGTCGTAATATCATCAATACTTCCTTCAGATGTTGCAAGTGCTCTTCTACGCTTCTACTATATATCAGTATATCATCAAAATACACCACCACGAATTTCCCGATAAATGGTCTAAAGGTCTGATTCATCATCCGCATGAATGTACTAGGTGCATTCGAAAGACCAAACGGCATAACCAGCCATTCGTACAATCCTTCTCTCGTCTTGAATGCTGTCTTCCATTCGTCCTCTGGTCTAATTCGAATTTGATGATAACCACTTTTCAAATCAATTTTCGAAAAGATAGTAGCTCCACTAAGCTGATCCAACAAGTCATCCAATCTAGGCGTAGGAAATTGATATCTCACAGTAATCTTGTTCAGTGCCCGACTATCAGTGCACATCCTCCACGTTCCATCCTTCTTTGGTACTAACAAAGCTGGCACCGCATAAGGACTTAAACTTTCCTGCACACGCCCCTGCTCAAGCAACTCTTCCACTTGCCTTCTCAACTCCTCGTGTTCCTTTGGACTCATTCTGTAATGTGGTCTATGAGGTAACACAGCTCCTGGAACAAGATCAATTTGATGTTGAATGTCTCTCAACGGTGGTAACTCCGTTGGTAGCTCCTCGGGAAATACATCGTCAAACTCTCCCAACACTGGCTTCACTTCTTCAGGAATCTCAACCACTTCATGACTCTCACGTCCAATCAACAAGAATACTTCAGGCTCCTCTTCTACCTCCTTAACAAACTCCTTCAAAGATAATAAGGTTTTAAGTTCTTCAATCTCCTCCAACTTGCTTTCTTCTTGTTGTCGCTTCTTAGGAATTAAAGTAATCTTTGTACCCTCAAACATGAAACTGTAACTGTTAGCACGTCCATCATGTTGCACAGCCCTATCATACTGCCATGGTCTCCCCAACAACAGATGGAATACATCCATGTCTACAACATCACACCAAATTTCATCCTTGTATTTCTTCCCAATTGAAAAATTAACACAAGCTCTTCTTCCAACTTTCACCTCCCCACCTTTCCTCAACCAAGCTAACTTGTAAGGTTTCGGATGCTTCTCTGTCTTCAATGATAACTTCTTCACAGCTTCTATATATAGAGATAATATTGTCACAACTTCCAGCATCAATAACAAACTTGCAAACCCTTCCCAAGATAGTGCACGTTGACTGAAAGATGTTACTCCTCAACCAGCTAGTTTCATCCTCCTATTTTGGTGTTAAACACGACCTTTTCATCATCAATGAATACCCTTCATCTCCCGACACATTTTCTTCCACCTCATCATGTAGTGAATTAGAACATTCAGCCTCTACATCCTCATCTTCTACTTCAGCAATCATAGTTCTCTTCTTCGGTTTTGGACATTCGCTGCTCTTGTGACCCACTTCTTGACAATTATAGCATTTGAAATTGGTGTTGACTTTTGGTTTAGCCACTTCACGAACAACCGGCTTATTCGATGCTTTAGGAATATTAGAACTACTACCCACTCCTTTGTTCTGCCCCATAAAACTTGGAAACACACTTCCCCCACGTCTACCTTGTTTCTCCCAAGCCAACGCCTTTTGATGTGCTTCTGCCACAGATCTAGGGTCGAACATGTTCACCATATCCTGGATCTGTGTTCTAAGTCCACCAACAAACCTAGCGGTCAGTTGTTCTTCTGTCTCCATAATGTCATTTCGAGCAATCAACTGGTAGAACTCATCTGCATAATCAGTAACAGTCTTCGTCCCTTGCCTCAGGTTTTGTAGTCTCTGATACATTAGTGATTGGTAATTATAAGGTAAGAAAGTAGCCTTCATCAATTTCTTCAACTTTTCCCAAGCAACAATCCTTGACTTCCCCATCCGCTCTCTAGTAAGTTTGGTTTGCTACCACCATGCCATAGCTCTCCCCCTCAACCTAGTAGCAACCAACTTCACTTTACGATCCTTCGGAACCTCCTTGAAGTCAAATATTTCCTCAACATAAGCTAACCAATCAAGAAATTCCTCGGCTTGCATACCTCCCTTGAATTCCGGTATTTCAGTTTTCATCCTAGACTCCCACTTGTGATCATACTCCGACTGATTTCTTCCTTGTCCTCGTCCTCGTCCATGAACACTACCACCATCAAACTCCTCTTCAAAATCTGATGTATATCGATGTCTATCCCGACCACCAACATCTCTACTACCATCATTTCTTCCACCAACATCCCTTCGATCTACATTCCTCCGATCACGATCATTCACATTCCTATCACGACTTCGATCATCATCATTTCTATAACAATCTCGACTCACACTTCTATGATCATTATCGACACTTCTCTCTCGATTGGAATGTGGTGAAACTCTACTTCCTCCATGGTTAGATTCAGGTGAAACCCTTCTCCGATTTTGATTCATCTCCAACATCATCTTCTCTAATTGACCAATCCCTTCATTAAGCTTCTCACTAAAGTTTTCGTTTATTCTTTGCTCCATCTCATCAGCTTCTTCTCTTCTATACAAAGCTTCAACATTCTGATGGCGTTAGCTCTTCTTGGCGGCATTGTCAAATGAAATAAACTTCAACTCTCGACTTCAACAAATCAAAATGATACCAAATGAGGCACGGCCTTTAACTTCAAATTTGAACTTCAACACTTTAACTCGGCTCGGCTCTAACTCAAACTCTCGGCTTTGACAACAAAGTGATGCACGGCTTGAACTCTTGAATAAGAATTGGCTCCAAGACTCGGCTTAGCTATGATTGGCTAAGTCTCGCTCTGATACCAAATGATGCAGCAGCGGATAACAAAAATGATGAATCTGTGAAAGTAGCAATCGATGGATTGAAGAATACCAAATGCCCAACTCCGTTGATCCAAAGATGCTGGAATCTAGCTATCCCAAACACGTTGATCACGCACGATACCGTGTTTAAAGATCTTCGATTCTTCGTACGTTGATCTAGCGCACTAGATACCGTGAATCGGCTTCTACGATCGTTGATCCGAGCGCACTCGAATGCCGAAAGAGGAGATAGGAGATCACACTCAACTACCAATTTAATGAAAGCACAAAGCTAACAAACAAAAGTTTTTATTCAAAATCAACTTAACTATTACAAATGAGACCACCTGCCTATTTATAGGCTTACAATTCACAACACAAAACTGTACAACACTTAGGTCATTTACGACCTAACAAACCAGCGACTTACGACCTAAACATCACACGTGACCTAATAGACGCGACCTACGACCTAAGTATAATGCGACATAAGAAAACACTTTACAACATATATCAAATGACTTAATATATACAACACACAACATATTTCAATACAACGACATAACAAATACTCATACAAAGTACAACAACTTTTATACAACATGATTCAAGGCAGCAGCGACTCAAGAAATCCAGGTGGCATAGGCTTCCGCGACTTATCATAGGTCGTGTCTCGTCCCGCGACCTAACGTAGGTCGTATCTCGTCAAAGCTGGTATTCGAAAGTTCGGAACGACCTAAAGTGAGCGACCTATCTTTCTATATCTTCCCGCGACCTAACTTAGGTCGTAACTCGTTAGGTCGTTTGAATAACCCGGAGCGGTCGAGTAACTTGTTAGGTCGTTCGAGCGCCTTATTCTTTGACTCGTTAGCTCGTAAGTCACTAGGTCGTTCGCGACCTAAAGCAAGCGACTTACCACAGCGTGTTGCCGCCTCCTCCTCTTGCCTCTGGTTAGGTCGTAGCTCGAAAGAGTTGGAGCGATCCAAAGTGTCACTAGGTCGTGAAGTTCCACTAGGTCGTGAGCGACCAAAAATCTCACTAGGTCGTGAGCGACCTAAAATTCTGAAATGATCAGATTGCGCTGCATCAAAATGTGTAAATAAATGGTTTAAAAATGGAAATATATATATGATATAAAAGTATATATACATTGACATAAGTATAAAATAAATAAATAAGTAATTTTAAAATTTAGAACTGATGGTTAATAATAATTTGAATTTATAAAATAAATATATATATAGAAATATAAGTCAATAGGTATTAACGAAAAATTTATAATAGAAATAAATATATATATATAAGATTGACTATAAAAATATAAAGTAACAAATAGATAAAAATTTAACAACATATTAGAATAGAAGTTCGTTTATATTTTAAAGTAATGAAACAAGTAAACATAAAAAAAAACAAGTAAGTAAGAAGACACAACAAAATATGATTGAGTATTTAAACAAGACAGCAATAAACTAGGTACACTTGAAATTGAAACAAATGAACTAAGTATGAACTGGAAAACAAGTAAAGAAAGGTTATGCAAGCAAGTAAAAAGTAGGATAATAGACAAGGTAATAAACAAACAAGAAAACATATAAAAACATAAAGTACTTAGCATTAAATGCTTTCATCTCAGCTCAAAGTATTTGGTCAATTCGAAATTCTACAAAGTATTATCAGCCTAAAGAAAGAAGAAAAATCTCTGATGTGCAGTGTACAAACAAGCAAAATAATGTATATCACTTGTACAAACCAATAAAAATATACATTACCTTGTACAAATATCATCATCAACCTGCAACTTCATTTCTTCATATCAACTTCTTCATTCCACTTTGTCCATCAAGCCGAGAGAAAGAAAAGAAAATTTGAAGAAAATAACATCTTTAAAACTTAAAACAAATACTTCAATCTAAACAACAATCAATTCAAACCAGAAGATCAAGTGAAGATTCCAGCTTGCAATTTTCACCAGCCTGTCTCAGCATATATGGAACTCTGTTCTTCTTCTCTGGAAAATAAGGTGAGCAAACTCACTTATCTACCTATGTGCTTTTGATATTGTGGTTGATACTTGAAGTATGATTGTTTGAAAATGTGTATGCATGATTGTTTTAAATCTTAATACATGTTTATACGAATGAAGATACTGTGAGTATGTCTGGACATATAAGTGATCATCTCTGTTCTAAGTTTCAGGGTTTAAAGCTTAGATTAAAATTCCAATTTTTCTCACTCTAATCTCTGCTAGGCCTGGGTATTTAAACTAAATATGTTTGTAAAGTCAAGGTCTAGGCCTTAAAAATACTTTTGAGAAGATTTAAATTGAGTTTATCTGGGAATTTAAATATAAAGTGAAAAGTTTCATAAACATGATAAATTCAAATCTCGAAATCTATTGATTCATATACATCATTGTGTTCGATAGTGAAAACCATGATTTTTAAAAGAAAATTCATGATTTTTAATTTAGTATATCATGAGAATTTGTGAGTTGAACGAATTTTGAGTTTTCAACAATTGCCGACGATGGGCGAGGCGATATTGGACAAGCTTGAGGTCGGTGGTAGCTGGAAGGATGGAGATTACTAGAAAAATGGTGGTGGAATTTATTAGTGGCCATGGTGGCGGGTTGTCGATGAAGTAGGGTTTAGAGACCGAGTATTACAGATTTTTAGGTAAGGACGTTCGGAAGCTCAGGAGGCGAGCTGGATGATAGGAACGTATGGAGTATTCCGCTGTGTATATGAGACTGTGTAGTCTGTATAGATTGTAGTCTGGAACAAGTTGTATAACTGTCTAGTTCATGTATAAATGGTTGTAACTCTGATGTATTAAAATGTAATTGACTGATACGGCTTTCTTTGTGTAAAGAATATTATTTGATATTATATTTTATTCGTTGTGAATGTGAGAATCTGTGTTTTAGTATTCCTGTTTCTTTTTCCTCTTCTATCTCTTTCTTCTTTTCCCTAACTATCTGGAATTTTCAGGATCTTACTCCTTCTTCTCCAAACATATGCAAAAGAATTCCATTGCATATTCTTCCAATCTCCTTGCAAATCGATACTATTTCACTCCAATTCTTCACCGATTTGCAAACCACACAATATAAGAGAGTTGTACCTGAATTCACATCATTCTCTCTCTGATTTCATCCTATTCCTCAAATATTTCAAAGATATATTGCCATTGGAGGTCTATAGGATCATTGTACTGAATCTGCAAGAATCTGTATTGAAGATACGACTACTTGCCATAGTTTGTTGGTGGTGATAAGGAGAAGGTGTTCTTGTAGCCTGTAAAATCAAGAGGGTGTGTCTTGTAGCCCGTGAAACCAAGATTGTAAAGGTGTTCTTGCCACCCGTGGAAAGCAAGCGATAGTGGAATCCTGCACGATAGAGTGCAGGACTGGATGTAGGATTGGTTAATCTGAACCAGTATAAAAATCCGGGTGTTATTTACATTACTGCATTTTACTTTATTACTTACTTATTCTCTAATTACTTCTTTATATTCATAAGTAAGTAGTTAATACACATTTCACCACTTCTAGTGTCTGAATAGCCTTAAGATCCAACATTGTGTTGTAGCCACCCCTGTTTCTAACACTTGACACTTGTGTCAAATTGGAAATGACTAAAACAGGAGCTGTTCCGGGCCAATAAGGTTAGCCACCTCTTAGCGAACACACTTCTTTGTAAACTACTCATTACTTGTTTTTGATTGGTGCGACCCTTGACTTGGGAGTGTTGTTTCGTGGTGTTGCGATCGTTGCGGCGATGCGTTCTCACCAGTCCGGATCAGGCAAACGGTAGTTTCACTACCTTGGGTATTGCCTCATGTGCCTTGTCATACTTGTATCCTTATACGCGACCACTACGATTTGTTTTGTGTTATACCTATAGAGTACTCCCTGATATCCCTCTAGTTTACAGTGGAGTTTACAGTGCTGTATAGACTATGACGCTTATATAAAATGTGTTAAAGGGGATAATGGTAACGCCTTAACATTATTTTGATTATTTTTATTACTGATAGGCATTATCTACTTAGCATACATATAAATGTTTAACGGATCCTTAGAGGATGGTTATCTCAAACATTCTTTGAGTTACTTGTATTTCAGTTGCTATTTCACTTGAGTTGGATTTATTGATATAAGAATGTTAATCCTGACTCGAGTGTTTTGTGTTTTTCTTTACGCTCGGGTCAGACTGGGTGTACCAGTATTCGAGACTCACCTTTGGAGTTGGAGCTTCGCTTGGAGATCCAGCTATCTATCCAGCTTTCAGATATTCAGTTGATTCCAGTGATGTATTCTGATATTGTATTTGACTATTGTATTCGAGACATCTGTTGTACCTTATTTAACTCTGATATGTATATAGTAGATTCATGAACTACTATCTTTTGTTTCCGCTGCAATTATTACTTTGTGTTTGTGATCTGCGATTATTTATTTACTGTTTATGCTGAGTTTTGCCAAATATAAATTAACAATTCGGTATTTTGAATTATTCAAGTCCGACATGTGCGGATGCGAATGGTCCAAAATAGTGGGTCGTTACACATCTTCCAAGTACCAAAATCTCATTTTCCGTCAAAACGTGTTACTCCATAATTGACACCAGATCTGCCAACAGACTTACTAGAGATAGCCATTAATATCCAAACAGGAACAATAACACTAGCTTTGATACCAAACTATAGTGAAATTTGATTTAATTTGAGCAGAAGAGATTTATTGATTAGGATCTAATATTGCCTATTTAGATAACAATGACACTTAAAAAAAACAATTATGCAGTCTTACAGAAATAATAACAGAAATAAGAGACACATAAGATTTAACGTGGTTCGGACATGAATATTCTACGTCCACGGAGACCCAACAACTTCTTTTATTTCATTAAAGAAAAGAGTACAAAAGAGAGGAAAGAATAATGGTGGATACTCTCACACTTGCTTGCACACATGAAAATGAAATTCCTTCATTTAAATAGACTTGATAATAAAGGGTTGCTTGGAGATTAAGAGAATCAATTTCCTGATTACCCAGATATGTTTTCAAATTGCATGATTTGATTTAGTACAAATAGATGGCATAATCTTGGTTTCTATATCTTTCCTTTATTCTCCATGCCTAATCATTTATTTCTTCATATAGCAAATATATTGACTAATTAATTGGTTAACTAATTAATTAGTTTCTTTCCTTTTTGGAAGAATCAATTAATTTGAATGAATCAATTAATCAATTTCTTTCCTTTTTAACAAATATTTGAATCATCCAAATTCAACACTCCTCTCATTTTTG
Organism: Allium fistulosum; assembly: GCA_030737815.1. Taxonomy (NCBI): domain Eukaryota; kingdom Viridiplantae; phylum Streptophyta; class Magnoliopsida; order Asparagales; family Amaryllidaceae; genus Allium; species Allium fistulosum. The sequence goes on along the minus strand of CM060907.1, from coordinate 1,035,405,476 downwards.
AGTACATAGATGTTATTGGCTCCAATCATTCTGATGTGGGTAGTGACACCTCCTCTACCGAGAAATGATAGATTTGTATTTTGTATTATTTAGTAGATTGATCAATTTAGGTCTAGTCCTGTACTTTTAACTTTCTGGTTTAGCAATAAAAAGTGAACTTGCCACTCTAAAAGCTAGCTAGCTTTGCTAAAAATAAAAAATATAAAAATTATGTATGATATATGAAGCACGCATTTCCTATTAATCGAAACATATGTTGCACTGAGATCTATCTTAATGCACATCATATTTCTTTGAGTATTAATATTTTTGACCTTTTCATGTGCCAGCAAAATACCTTCTTATATGTCCCTTTCAGCAATATATGCACACTGCTTTTGAGTTTTGAGATATAACATTTGGTTGTGGAATTCTAATTCCGTTGCACAAGACTTTGGACTGAATCTTGTATAAAAAGTTGCAACATGGGACTGGCCTGAAATCAGAGATGTTTACTGGTGATTTGTTTTTTGGGACAAGTGATATGAAGGTATGATTTATCTCTATGATAATCATTCCATTGTTGAATCCACTTTTCATTGCTTGATGAATTGTGTTATCGGTTTATTCCATTGTGTTTTGTAGAACTTAAGAGTTGAATCCATCAAGTTTAGGTGCTTTGATATCATCAGAGTCAAAATCCGTTATTTTAATTTCTTGCATTGTGAGCTCTTGATTGATAAATTCTTTTCCAGTATATAAAATTACATTTTTGCCGATAATAAAAAGAAATTCAGTGGTGGTCACACATCTATTGGTGTTCTGGGAATGTTTCCTTTTTTATAAACCATCGACAACAGATTGTTACTGGCTTTCCTTGATGCCATTTAAGCATAAAAGAATTTGGTAATGCCACCACCAAAATTTAGCCAGTCAACTTTAGATTTTTGTTTGATATCTACAGCCAGGATTTTTAGTTTTGATTGTGATTCATTTTGAGCTTCGTAGTAAGTTATAGAATTTGCATCAGTAGGACAATCATCAAATATAACATATAGTTATGCACATTTCTGCCTAGCTTGATCAACACTTTTTTATTGGTTGTCAATAGATTTAGATTGGTTTTTATATGATACTTTAACTCTCTTTATATTTTGACATATATGAATAACTGATTCCCATATTGTGAAATTTGTATATTGTCTTCAACTATATCATTATGTCCTTCTAATAATGGCCAAAAATTTGCATATTTGAAAGGCTTAGGCTTGTTCAAATTAATGATTGGTAAATTGAGATACAATAGAAGAGGGGAATGATTGCTACTTGCTACTTGCTGCTTGGTTGCACCTGAATTTGGGAAGTCATTGATCCATTGTATGTTGTATAGAAATCTATCTAATTTGCATGTTATATTCTTCATTGGACTAGATCTCCATGTTACTTGTTTCTAACCCACAATTTTTAATTCCATCCCCTTTTTTGTTAAACTATTATCTAATTTGTAAATTAGTAGCATACACAATGGTGATAATGCATGATGCTCCAACTTTGTTATATACATAACTGATATGTGTTGCAAACTTTCTGAAATCATATGACTTGTCCAAGCTTTAGAATCTATATAGGCAAGAATTTTGCATTTATGATGAAACTTGCAATTATTATATTTTATCTATTTACTTAACCATTTATTATTCACATTGACTAAACTATTCACATGAATATTTGTTTCTAACAATACAATATGAATAGTTTATCTTTGAGTGAAGCTCAAGAGGATCAGATGATCTGTGCTCATTTTTCTCTCCCCCACATTTTAGTGTATTAGTTGACATTATCTTGATAAGAACAAGCAATGCCTTAGATGCTACACTTGTGTCAACTTTATGCATTTTCTTAAGATGTCAATACACGACTGCAAATTTTCTTGATTAACTAGCGAAGCGAGTTCACCATATTAGTGCTCACCGATGATAATTTATGGATTTGTTACTACTTGTTTTTGTGGAGTATAATTTCTTGACGGTGTTCATGGAATTTCATCCAGAGTTTCCTTTGAACTACGCTATTCACAATGGTTTTTTTCCATTTCAGTTTCAGACATGCAGTTGATGTTTTGATTTGGTGCGTTATCTGTATTCGAGTTCCGTTTTGAACAATATTTTTGCACTGGTCTCCATTTCATCTTAAATTGAGTTGTCGCGAACCCCGGAGTGTTGCATTTTGAACACTGGAATGATACTAGACGTTGTGTATTTATATGTCCATAAATTTGCATAGTCCATATTTTGGAGGAATGAACCCATACTCAATTTGCTACACATATATATATTTGTCCTTTATCGATTCATGCTCTTATTAGTTCCTTGAGTTTGTCTACCACTTTTTGTTCCCCTGAAACTCTTGCACGATTTAGTCTGTTCATGTGTTCTATAGTGTCATCGATTTTATTGGCTTTCCCACCACACTTGCAGTTCTACATTTTTTTCTTCATTCCATGTGAATGTACTAAGAAATGGTATTATGATCCAAACTGGAATCGATAATAAAAAATCTTTATCGATTTTGTGTTCAGGTTCCCACTTGTTAATAATGAGAGTTTTTTCCTTCAACTAGCTATGAACCTCCTTCAATACTTTAGTAAGATGAGTTTGTACATTGAATTTTGTTAAATAAAGTCCATTTTCCTACAAGTACATGTCAAGACTACCTTTCGCTTGCCATAATTTTATGAGTTTTGATTTTAAGTAAGCATAATTTGGTCTCTCACCCATAGCATAAATGTATAACTATCATTACGTGGTTCGTAGAATTTTGATTTTGTGTTATCTTTTACCATGTCGGCACAATTTTCTGGCATATCAACTGTGGGAAATGAGTTCTGATTTTTAGATCTAGTCTGATCAATCCTAGTTCCGAATAGGTCAGATGTTTCATGGCACCCCTATTTAAGATTTGAATTTGAGGATTAGATCTTTTGTTTTTTGGGGGTCGATTTCTATTACTTTCTCGTTTCTTCATCTTATTTTTAACCAGCATTAATTTTTTAGTTTTTCTCTCTCAATTTTTTGATTTCATTTGGTTAAATTAGTTTGAAAGTTTCAACTTTCAGTTTAATTAAATTAGCCTGGACTTTTGTCATATTCTTTGCATAAACAACGAAATTTATATGTAATTTGAGATGGTGATGATATTGAGAATGGTTTGCTTTCTAATTAATATCTATACTATAAAACAAAACCCTGGTCAAAGCGGTCAAAGTGAAGCCTTTTTCGGTTTACCGAAACTACCCTTTAGTCTGCAATAACAGGCACGAGAATATGGGTATATTAGACATTTTCTTCAGCACCATGTTCTCAAATTGCTATTCCAACCTGTTTCTTCTCCCATCCATTTCTTAGCCACACTTCCTCACGTCACATTACGAATCTCAAAAAATGAGAAGAAAAAAAGGAAAAAAATCATTTATAATTGAATGAAGAAATGAAAAAGGGAAATTTTAGGTCTTTAACTAAAACTCATGGTTAATAATTGATCGTATTCAGTACTTTGAGAAGCAGTTGGGCTAGAGGTTTGGATTAGGTTCTTCTCTCCTTCTGAGATTCAAGTAAATCAGGTTCATAAGCCATGCTCTCCTCATAAACAAATCACATATTCTATGGTAATCTTTTCATTTGGTTAATGTTTTTTAATATCGAAATGTTTGCTGCAACAAATATTGCAAGAACTGTATTCAAGATTTGAAATTAGAATTTTTTTTCTTCTTTAATTTCTTTGATTTATTATATAAGAAAGTTAGAGAAGCTTGGATTTATGTTAGTTTCATAAATATAGTGATGCTACTTAATTATAGTCTATTTAATGTTAGTTAAATAACAACCCAGTTAACACTTGCAGGTTTCAATGAAATCTTTGAATTGATATTTAATTATATTGGTGTTTTAGTAACTATTAAAGTAAAAAAACTGACAAATTATCAAATGGTGTCGGTTCATACCTATGAATCTTTCATAATGTATAGTATCAATGATTACGATATACAATTTGATGATAGTTGAGTTAAAAGGTAAATGGAATATTGTCAAAAAAAATCGATAACGGTTTAGATAAAAGTTTGATAATACACTCACAATTCTTCTTCAGGAATTAGTTCACATCCTAATGCATTCATAATCAACGTAGATGGCCAAGTACAAATATTTATAAAGGAAGACATTCATCCTTTAAAGTTCATTCCTTTCAACATTTATTTATATGGTGCAGGCACCGAGTAATAATGGAAGATATAGGAGTCTGGCATAGAGCGGTTTTAAACTCAAGCAACAAAAGAATGTCCATTGCTTCTTTCCTTTTTCCATGCAGTAGTTCCATTGAAAATCTAACTAGCCATGGAACGCCAACTTTTTGAAAGATTCACAGTTATGATGAACACTGTAAAAAGTTTTGGGACAGGAATACAATCATGAGCAATACTTGGAGCTTTTAAGAATATAGTTGTATATAATAAACCTTTTAGTGCCATCAACTATGTTCTCCATTCTCTAATTTGTCAATTAATTTTGATTCATTTATTCCCTGCTTTGCTTCTAATAAAGTCATCATTTTAATTTTGTAGGATATTCATCCCATAATAGTTGGTTTTTGACTGGAGCTCGAATGATCCATTGGAGGAGAAGGAACTAGGCAATCAAGGTTTTTAAGAATTCATGGCTATTCTAATCGATACAATGCAAACGGTTGTAAGTTTTATCTATATAACTTAAGTAATTGTTGTATTGCTTACCATGCTTTTTGTTAGACAATAGTTTACTTGAATACATGTTGAAAAAGGCTTTTTTTTAATAATTTAAGCTAATCAAAACTCCATTTTTTGTTACTTTTTCATTCTTTAATAAACATGTACGAATAATTAGGGTATTTAGGATATTTTAAGAAAAAAAAAAGTGGAACCAAATTGGAATTGGGTTAAAGAGCTTAGTTAAATTGTTGTAGGAACTCTTGTAATTTTTTTGACATACGTACTGCTACTTATAGGGTAAAACTATATAATCTTGTATTTATTTATTTGAGACTTCAGTTTAAGGTTACTGCAATCACACTTTATTCCCCACTATTACAATACAGTCATTTCTTTTATTCCTCACAACTGGAACAACTTAGGAAAGAAAACATTATCATGAGAAAATTAAACAAGATTTAAAAGGAGGTGGGGAAAAAAGCGGTTGTAAGATCTTGAACTAGTCAATGGTAAACAATTTAATTTCTAAGGTTTTGCATTTTTACTAGATCTCAAAGTAGTTGTTATTTCTTATGAAAAATTCAAACTAAATCTTAGCACTTTGTTGTTTATGAGAAAAGCTTAATGGCAGTCAATTAACACCTCTCTCTTAAGCTTCAGGTTGTCATTGTTTAAATTTTTGTGTCTTTTTACATGATTCTTCTCCAACTATTAGCTTTAAACTATCTGCAATTGCGTATCTAATTTAATTTTTCATTATTAGAAATATATTTTCCATGGCAATTTTTGTGTATTTTCCAATATTCTATGTTTGAATCACAGTAAATACATTTATAGCATATTTTTGGCATTTAGACATTTTCATTACAAAATTATGTTTTATCAATAAAATATTAAAGTCCATGATTATTATATGTTTCCAATAATATTTATTTTTAAATGACATCAAATACAATTCGTAGTACGTCCTTACTATTTTTACCCATTTCATTATCACGAAACGTTTACAATCCACATGTATTTATTGTTAATGTAATTGTAACCACTATATACTTCCACTACTATCCATGGCTCAATTAACTAACTTTCTCTAATCTTGAAAGGATGTACTTTGGATATTAACTTTGTGATTGCGCTATTCTAAGTTACTTTTATTTCACAACTTATTACTTTTTTTATCACATAAATATAACCGTTTTATCAGTGTTGATTACAAGTTTCCTCAAATGTGCCTATGATTTAGATATATGGTTACTAAGTCATTGACCTAATCCAACTCAATCCCTTAAACTACAAACTTAATAGATTTTCATTCTATGGATACAACTAATTTGAACCAATCTAAGCAGTTTGCCTTAAGTAGTAATGAAATCAAATTGATTCAATATGCCTGTAAACTTTCTAATTATGCTTATCCATATTGTGATCTTTACAAACAAAGTCTAATTGAATTTCATGTTGCATTTTGAAGTTAAAAAATAGAATATGATACTATTATCTGTTTTATCAATTTTGATTCCAACAAAGAGTCTTTAAAAGAGAGCAATCAATATCCTTTTTGAAGGCAAAGGAATATAAGTTAGATAGATGCTTATTCAAAAGAAGAAGCTGATGGAAGCTTTACAAAGAAACAATAATTCTTCATGATTTATTGGAGAAATTTGACATGGGAATTACGAGGTTATAGTTTTTACCATATAACTACTATTATTTTACAGTTTTTTGATTTTAGTCGTTCTATAAGCTGAACTTACAATATTAGAGCTACAAGTTATTTAAGCTAACTAATTAACAATTGGTTTGTATTGACACCATCACACAATTTGTTACACTTAATTATGCAATAAGTGGCTACTATTTTGCTAAAATTAAAGAATTTCATTATGCCATGAAAGATTTTCAAACATTAGCTCTTACCTTTTATAGTAAATGAACTTACCTTTTCCACAGTTGTTGAATTCTCATATTAATTGTTACTTATATTTATTTGTTCTGATGCCGAGGTTGCTGGGTTATTATTTTCTTTTCTATTTTGGGACTTTATGTTTACTAAAATAATGGTCATATTTATATGAGGTCTTAATTTTATTTTGTTTCGTACATTCTAATGTTTCATACATCGTCGACCTTTGAATTTTTTTCTTTGACGACCCCCTCTCCTGTACAACAAAAGCGTTTCATAAATCCTATCAGGTTCGTTATTAATTCATAATAACCTATACTTTCTGTTTAACTTTAACTTGATACATTTGTTTTCATGTACGTAATAATTGCTATTGGGAAGGATCCAAGCCCTTTTAAGGTTAATTTGAAAGTGGTATCTTATCAGTCTATTACACACTTTGATTTCGAAATAGAATAATTATCAAACCAAGGTTATCTTGTATGACAGTAGAAATTGAACACAAAAATACTTTTAGTAAACCTAATTGTAATACTACTTATCAATTTACTTTCTTCTTATTTTGATTTCAAATTCGTATATTTTCTGCAATGAATATGAAAGGACTGAATGGGTACAAATCCTATGAGTATGATCATCGTTGTCAAAGAGAGATAGATGGGAAGAAAGGTTTGATTTTTGTAAATATTTGATTTTGGTTTAAGAACATTTTATTTTCCAGCTTATTTCATGGATTGCTACGTCAATTGCATTAGATGTCGTATTCCCTCATCTCACCATCGTTGACCTTCGGATTTTTTTTTCTTCGACGACCCCCTCTCTCCTGTACAGCAAAAGCGTTCATAGATCCTATTTTCAAGTTAATTATTAATTCATAACAACCTAAATACATCTATATCAACCAGGGAAAAGTTTTACAATTTGACATTATTCGTGAACATTAAAAATCATCCTAATCACCATACTTAAATAATTTCTTAAATTTTAAAGAATTTTTTTATAGATGGTATGTTAAAACCGAACTTTGTGTGCAAGTCATTGTCTGCATAGTTGAGTCACTAAGTGCATTGTTGATATAGATATTGAAATGCTTTTGTGTTACTTCATTCATGTATTAAATATATAACCAAATACAAACTTTTTATATAAAAAACTTATAACAGCAAATAAACCAACACAAGAGGCAATATGTGGATGATTTCCTTACAAGTGGCAATAACATAAATCAATAGTAAGCACAACTTTGCAATTCTTATAAAAGCTGCAATCTTTTATTAATGCTGAATTGATTTATTTTTCTAGCTAGAAACTTTTTGTACTGTGTTTGAATAAATCATTAATAAATTTCAACTATTTAATATCAAGTTACCATTAAAAAAAGATACAAAAGTCAGCCCAGATCTCTTACTCCGGTTTGGAGTTTTTCCTTTTGTTTATTTTATTCCTATGGGGTGATGACTCTTTGTGGTTTTGAACATAAGAATAAAGTCGAATGTTGGATTATTAGTGACTAACATTTGTATTTGTTTATTTAAATTATTAGTTTAAACATTTCATTTTCTTATATACACTTCATAATGCATATTGTATGCAATTTTTCGTAGATTGTTACCGTTAAATGTTCCTTTATGTTGGTCAAGTTGGTGCAAAAGCTCATGTTTAAATTATGTTTGAGATATATATTTTCCCTTACCTTAGAGATTCATATCTTTCGCTTTTACAGCAAGGTTAACTCATAGCTTTTGATGCTTATGGATTACCCATATATAATCCGTGGTGAAAATTGTTAGAATCTATTATGAAATACTCATTCATGACATGGTTTTAATCTAAACCTACTGTGAAGTTGATTACTATAAGCATGATTGGTCGTCTTCAATGCATATTATAATGGATACATGTTTCTAGAAGTCTTTCAATCTCTTATTTTTTTCCTATCAAATAAATGTAAAATAAAGTATATTCTGTAGTTATATTAACGTTAAAGTTCTAAGATTAAATAAAGGTTTGGATTTTGACAACGTTAGTTTGGAAGTTATATGGATAAAGCTTTTTCTATTTAATAGTTAAACTAATGACAAGTGCAAGCTAACTCAAACTCGAGATATATTTATTTTGTGGAACTGTTTCAGCTAGAATTATATAGTACGTAGGCCTGTGAATATTAGCCTATGCTAGATATAGCATGTATTCTCTATACATTGCACCAGTTCACGATCCAACATCATGGATTATAAATTAGGTATCTATGTAGTCTAACACGTCATAATTACATAGGGTCCACAAGTCACTTATTAACCTGCTAAGTACAAATAATATCAAAAATTGCAAGATTTATCTTTTTCCCTGCTGTTCATTCCCTATAAATGCTCCTCTAGGCTGATATGTACTTTTCCACCCAAAATTATTACTGACGTATACGACTAACTCAGCTCTACTACCCACTTCAATGCACATGCTCGCCTATCCCCATCAACTAACCTCTATAAATTCTTTTGCCTATGTATATTCTACTCAAACTTCTTGAATCTCCATATTACTTTTCAGAACAAAATGACAAAGGTACTTCTCTCTTATCTCTTATTCACACACTTAACCTATTTTGTCCAACTATGATTACTGCAGCAAATTCTTCTTCTTTCTAAGTAAATGGACAGTGTTTTATTTTTCTTTCTACCGTTTACTGTCACACAGTGTCTTCTTCGTCTATGTTATCATTTTTCCCACTTACACCAATTATCTGTTTGTCTATTATCCACATCTAACATATATTTCTGATTCTGCAGAACAAATACGTACTTCAAGGTAAAGAGCTTGCATTATCTCCTTCCATAGAAAAATTTAAACGTAAAAGCACACGTTTCACAAAGACAAACCATCCCTTGGGTTGATATTTATCTTCCCGAACATGTTTTCAGCCATGGTCAGCTATATGTTGCTTTATCAAGTGGAGTTTCATGAAAAACAAAAGTTTTGGTGAAAAATAGAAAGATTCAAAATAGAAAGGGTACGCATACTAAATTTTTGTATGTAAGGATGTGTTATTAACGTGTAATCATGAACTTAGTTAACTATATTTCATTTTTTCCACTTCACATGCAGTACTTTTACTCTAAACATTATTCTTCCCCATGTATACCCATATGTTCTTAACAAGTGTTTTATTACTCTATCTAAATATTTGATTTTTTATACGACCATAAATGAGTAATAATTGCAATTAAAATTGTTTTCTCCATTTTATTGTTTTTTGGTCATATATTCAACTATAGCCTCTATAAAATACAGCACTGGGTTAATTTTTTCTGTATATCTGTATGAACAAATATTTCTATCTTTACTAATGCAACTCATTTTTAGTTAACATAAAAAATTCCTTATAAAACGTTTTAACTCCGCCATCAACTTATTACCGATGCCGGTCTCAAGCCTGAAACAAGGAGGAGATAAAACAATTACGACAACTACACTTACTACTTACAATTTACTATCAAATAGTTTGTGAGCTACAATATGTCATTTTGTTTCCTTCTCATCACAAAATGCTACCATATCTATTTCAGACTACCTACTATATGTAATGAAGAACATATTCTATTTCCCTTAGGAATCAAAGTTGTCTATGGTTTGCATGAACATGGAAGAATAATTCATACTTCCATACGTTTATTACTTTTCTTTTTCTCCACATAAGGTCGGTCTGATATGAAGCTTCTTTCCATGTTTGATACAAACGTTCCATATACATGTCCATTGGATGTTGATGCATTCAAAAAGTAAGTATCCAAAACATGCAACATTACGTGTACATCAACGTCAATTTATAAAATTCAAAAAACCTCACACATTGTTTCCTAACACAATTCAATTTGTGAAAGAAATTTAATTGTTCTATCATATTTTCAAGTGATATTAAGATTTAGTAGGGGCATTTTTGGTAGTTCACGTTGACACCAAAGGTATTACAACTATTATTAAAGATATATATACACACTGTAACGACCCGCCTTTTTGGACAGTTTAAATCGACAAATCAGACACACATGCCGATTCTAAACCATTCAAAAGGGCGGATGGTTAACGAGGTTAAATAAGAAAAGAAAAGAAAGAACAGAAACAAACTCAGAATCTCGCAGCGGAAGGAACAAGATATAATAATAAAATAACAGTTCATGAAGCTGTTAAATAAATAAATTTGATTATTATTATACATCATAAATCAGAGTTACATACATATCAGAGATAATACAATAATGCAGCGGAAAAATAATATGGTAGTAGAATACAAATGATGTAATACCAAACTCCATCTTCGTCCTCCAGAATAGATCTTCAACCTTATCTGAAATGCTCAGGCTGACCCGAGCGTAATGAAAAGACAAAACACTCGAGTCAGGACTAAAATATCTCATGTAAGTCAAATCGAATAAGAAAATATGAGTGTGACGGCGTCAGAGATGTTTACGGGTTTTGACATCTCCTATCCAGTGTCAACGTGAGTGCAATAACTTAAGAGATGTTACGGGATTTTTCCATCTCTCAAGGATCCGTTAAACTATCTACTATGTAGTACAATACGCTATTATAATATGTCTACATTAAAGTAAAAGTATTAAAATAGCGTTAAGCCATGGCCCATTCCACCCTTAACACAGTTTATATTCCCAAGAGCATATACAAGACCGTAGTTTCCCCAAAACCGGAAGTCACCAGAGGGCAATCCATATACTAAAGGTACAAATCAAAATCGTAGTGGTCGCGAATAGGATAATCAGTATGACAAGGTACACGAGGCAATACCAACTAGGATACTAGTAGTTGCGTGATCCGGACTGATGTTGGGCATAGCAGCTACTACCCCAACACCGCGAAACAACACTCCCAAAATCGAGGGGTGCACCCAAATCGAATCACAAAAGTAATAGACATGGTAACGAAGAAGTGTGTCCGCTAGAGGTGGCGAACCTCAATGGCCCGGCGTGGCTCCTGTTTTAGTCATGTCAGGGGTCATCCAATATCGTTCTCTTTCTTCAATCAACGTTCATCAAACCATCCACTTCGTTCTGGATCAACACTCCACGTATACTAGTTATTAAAGTGGTTTTCGGTATTGACAGAGAGTATGTCCATATCCGATCCCGGTCTCTTTAATAACTACGTTATATTTTTCACACCGGTTCGATCCTTTACATTTCAAATCGATTCATAATTGATATCAAAATATCATATTCGCTTCAAAATCAAATCCATTTCAAATATCATCATATCTATTCAAGATGTAAGATTCCGTTTCAAAACATTTTCGCCTCAATATCTCATTTCAATTTCAAAATCATTTTTCGCCTCAATATCCCATTTCGATTTCAAAATCATTTTCGCCTGAATATCTCATTTCGATTCACATAAACTCGAATTCCAAGATTAAAATTTAATCAAATTTCAATTCATCAATTTCAACTCGATTCAGCTTCTCAATAAACCATTTCAAATTATCAATTTCAAATACATATTTGAACCATAAAATAAACAATTTCACTTCCAATATATTTCGAAACTTTAAATATTTCACATTTCAAAATAGTTCATATATTTATATAAAAATATAAGATTCGCTTTAAAACCATTTCGTATTCAAATTAGAATATACTTCAAATTAAACATCCGTATTAAGTATTTTACTTAATTTCTGGAACAATTCCCATTTAATAAACTTAGATTAATATTCGAATTTCAAGAATTCATTTATGTATTACATTCCAAATCAATTTCAGTTCAAATCCTATTCAAATCAATTTTATCTTCAAATTTAATTCAATAGTTTCAATTTAGTTCAATTCACAAATTTATTTAAATTTCAATTTAATTCCAAATTAATTAAATCTCAATTTCAAATTAATTTTCACTTCCAAACTCAAACTTGAAATATCATTTCATATAAATTTTCTTAGAAATATTCAGAGTTCGATTAAAAGTCCAATCTTTTAAAACAAATCGACTTTCGAAACTTTACGCCATATTTCAATTTTTCTTAAAAATCTAAACTTCGAATAATTAATCCATTTCATTTACCAAGTTTAAATTCCAACATCTCGAGCTTCAATTCAAAATAATTCAATTTCCATAAATTAGATTTTTATTCTTAAATCAATTCATTTAAATAATTTCAAAACAACTTTTAAAATCATTTAATTTAACCAACCCGGTGTCCGTATATAATTCTCTAACCTATGGCCAAGTGGTTAGTTATTTCAATTAAATGTCAGGGATGAATATATATCACTTAACAAAATCACGGTGTCATATGTATGCATAACAGTGTATATATAAGCAAGTAAACATCCAAACATTTAAAATATCGACCAATAACATCCATCGAAATACATCATCCAATAGACAATACAATTCATGGCAATTTCATAGTTATCAATGTCAGGTAATTCAATCGCAATTTAATTTTAATTTCAATTTAAATGTCAATTTAATTTTCAACGGTTAATTCAAATGACAATCTATATGACAATTAAATTTTATCAAACAACGAAAAATAAAATCATAACACTTCATAATGTCAAATTTAACTACCATAAAGATATTTAGTACGTTGTGAGCATTATAAAACACTCACTTTGATTTTCCGTTGTCGTCGAGATGTTCCGGTTTGGAACTAAAACTGGACGACGCCCAACTTTAGCCCAAATTTCCACCGTCTCCAAATCCATCCAAACTAGTTTCATTTCGAAGCTCTCGTCATTACGATTGCAACGCAAAAAGTTTCGTTCCAATCGGACCTCGTATGAAAAAGTTATACATTTTTGAAGTTAACACGAATTTATATTATAAATATTTACAATTTTCTTTTATAATTTTAAACCCTACAATGCAATCTGGCCGTCCATCCCTCTTGCTTCAGATCTGGCCGCTCCTTTGCTTCATCTTCCCCAGGTCAAAGAACGTGACCAACAACCCATAGCCGCCCTTATTCCCTCAATTTTCGAGGCCACCACGAGCACTTCCACTTCGATCAGGATACACCACTTCGAAGCACTACTCAAGAGCCACCATCGGCCCCAAGGTGTGGAGCTCGGTCACCTCCTCCACCTCGATTTGCGTGAAAAATGCAGCAGCTTCCATCTCTTTTTGCCGTCAATCCGTGGCTCTGTTTCCGATCTCCACCGTTGGATAGCTAGATCTTGATGCCCTCTACAACTTTGTAGTTGACGAATTTTGCTAATTTTTTGTAGATTTGGAGATAATAGAGGAGAAAGTTTCGAAATTCTCAGCCATTAAAAAGATTAGTGGCGGCTGAAGCTATTTGACCTAGGGTTTTTTGGAAAATAGAGAAAGTGAGGGCTTTTATTGAAAAATACGCGACACTATTCATCCCGGATTTTCCGAACTCCAAACGAAGCGTGTCGGCTGACGTTTCTAAGATTTACCCCACGTTCCGAACGCAATGGAACATGTTTCGGAGGCTAATTCGGTCATCTGGGCGAGTTACGGAGAAAAACGATCAGTTTTAAATTAAACCGATTTAAACCGATTTCGATGCGTTTTGGCTTGCCCCGGACAAACGGTACATCCAATTGACACGAAATTTGAAACCATACAATAATATCACATTACGGATCCGATGAAACTAGTTTCGTCAAAATCCGAGACTTTTTGAAAAAGGACTATTTTCTCTCGCCGAATTAATATTAAAACAATTCGATGCGTTTCGAGCTGCCACGGTCAAATGATAACTCTGTTGCTATGAAAATTGAAATCCGACAATAACAAACTATTAAGGATCCAATGGAACTAGTTTCGTTCAATTCTGAGACTATTAGAAAAATGGCTATTTTTCAGTCGATAATTAAATATTAAAATATTCAATTTTCACAAATTAAATTTTAAAAGTTCTATAACATTACTATAACTCCAATATGATAAGATAAAATTTTACAAATTATTTTCAATCATATTCAACTCGATTTCAATTATTTCTGAAATTTAACTTATTAAATTATCGATTTAATTGTCTAATTAAATCCAATATTCGAAAAATAAATTATTCGACCGTTTAATTTCAATATAAAATTCCCAATTTTAAATTATTAACTTTTAAATCAAATCTTAATTGTTCACAAATTCCATTTTTAATTTCATAGTAATTAACAATCTTTTACAATGCAATTTTCCATTATAAATCCAATATAAAAGATTATATTAGATTCAACGTTCAATTATATTGTAATTCAAATTCAAGTTATTTAATTCCAAATGAATTCTTTTATTTTGATTTACACTTTCATTATTGAATCAACCATTTACTTATACATTATTATCAATAGTTTATAATTCATTTACTTTCATTTTCTTCAGCTATCATCTTATTTAAATTCACAGTAATATTAAATTACATTCATTTACGTTGATTTCCATATTATAACTTCAATATTAAATGTAACATTTTATTTATTTCGTTGTTTACAATCAAATTCAATTCAATTCAATTACTTGTTACATTCAAATTTAAATCTTTTACTTACGTTCAATTACAAGTTAACATCTTTATCAAATTACAGTTTCAGTTATTATCTGCTTTCAATCAACTGTAATATTAAGTTACATTTATTTATATTAGTTTCAATAACATAAACTTCCATTATTAAATCTACCATTTTATTTATTCTTTGTTTACAATCATAACATATTTGGTTTACAATCAAATTCAATTCATTATTTACATGCACTACAAGTTAACATCCATATTTAATTTACAAATAACTTATTTCAGAATTCAGTTTTGTATTTTAACTTGTAATTCACATTTAACAACACAAAATTTTATTTCCTTCGGATTTTTATCCAAAATTTTCATTTTAATTCGTATTTTTAAAGTGTTAAAAATACGGGTCGTTACACACACACACATATCTGTGTACATATGTATGTATGTGTCTCTGTGTGTATATTTCACTACCATAACTATAGCGCACACAAATTTTTCATCCTACCTTCTTGGCACACATCCAACGGACGTGCCACCATACTCGTGTATATATATATATATATATATATATACTATAAAGCAAAACCTTTGGTCAACCGATCAAACTGAAGCCTTTTTCCCGATTCCCATCTTGCCCATATTGCAAACTCCAACTACAAAATGCTGTTAGGGCACTTTTGTATTTCCATCACCGACTCATCCCACGTTCCACCACCTACATCTTCCCACGTTACAGTAACTTCCTCTCCCCTTTTCTTTCCTTTTTCCTCTCTGCATTCCTTTTTCCTCCTCTTCACTTTTCTTCCCCATGGAAAACATTTGCCCTTCCCCTTCTTCCATTTTTCAACACGACGGAGCTAAATTTACCAAATTCAGCTCTTCCACCGGTATAATAACGCCGCCTCATGAGAGGAGCAGTGATGCGAGGAGAATGATCCATCATAACGGTACTAAATCAACATGTCTATCTTTTTCATGAATCTGAAGTTTCACTTTTGCTTTTCAACCTGTCTATCTTTTTCATGAATCTAAAATTTCACTTTTCTTTTTAGTTTACAACATCATTTCCTCTGCAGGCCTAATTCTGTTGTGTTCTTCCCTCACTTTCATTACGCCGCCA
Source organism: Allium fistulosum (assembly GCA_030737815.1). Classification (NCBI taxonomy): domain Eukaryota; kingdom Viridiplantae; phylum Streptophyta; class Magnoliopsida; order Asparagales; family Amaryllidaceae; genus Allium; species Allium fistulosum. The sequence continues at coordinate 1,035,389,239 of CM060907.1, read as the reverse complement.
CCGGCGAACAGCACTGCTGCGAATATGATGGTCCATCATAACCCTACTAAAACAGAGTATTTATCTTCTTCTTCCATCTGAAAATTCAATTTTGGTTTTTGGGTAATAACACTGTTTACTCTACAGCCCTAAATCTATATATGTTAATTTCGCAGGTACATGAATGTTTCAGATTGCTTTCTTTCCTTCCGATGCCTGTGGACAGGTGCACTGCTGCTCGAAAATCAATGGCAGAAAATTTTGGATCCTCGTACACAAAATTGGTTAACTCTTCGCTTCAATATCAGTACCGGCATCCATTTCCTAGAAGCAATACTTGGAGCCATAAAGTGCTTGAAGTATTAGTCAACTATTCAAGGTAATGTTTACTATTATTTATTTTCTCCTTTTTCATACTATAAACCGTTGTTTGATGCATTTATTTCTCAGCTTTGTGATGCTTTCTTCCACGCACATACTGAAAACGACCTTACATTGTTTCGCCCCTCCTGGATAGAATACATCATAAATATTATAGAAAATTGAATGAATAAGATAATCTTGAGTTTATTTTTAGGATATTGTCATTTTCGTGAATTTGAGATATAGTTTATCTTCTTCCACTGACAACTGAATAGGTGGAATTTTTCTAAAATAGTTTTTACCTGAAAGTTCATGTTGTTATTACTTTATATTTTTTCTTTGATACTTTGATGTACAGAGCGCTCGGATTTATGACTGCTTACAACTGCAAAATTTGGCAGTACAGGGTTTTGTAACTGTTATTCTATCCATTCTGTGTTTAATTAATTACCCAGTTGACTTTTTTTCCTATTTTTTTCCATCATCCCTTCGCACTATAAGTTATCTTACTTTATTTTGCTGCTACTTATACTCATACTACACTACTCAACACATACGCACACATAAGTTTATGATGTTATACATTCATAATTTGCTGTATAATGCTTAGATTTATGTTTGTTTACAACGCTGGGTTGAAGTATGCTGTAGATGTACCTGTAGGTGTTGCTCTACCCTTTTATTTGTTCTCTTAGAAATTTCTATCTATTTCACTCAACTGCTTCTTTTTTTGTTCGACTACATGATTTCAGTACCATATACACTCTCATATGTTTCTACGAGTTTTAACTTCACTTTTCTTATGAACAATTGTTACTCAATTTCGTCAACTTTAAACGAAAGTTGTTCATGTCTGCCACGATTTGTTTAATTTGCATTCATAACCATTTTAAAGTTGAAGAAAATTAATCAGATTGTCATATCCCTTAGGTTTAATTCCAGTAATTAAAGTAACTTCACAAATGAAAGATACAAGAACGTCTGCAACATAAATAATTTCAATAACTACTGCTCAATAAAAATTAATTATGTATTTTATTGGTACACTTCATGTCAAATAATTTTTTATATTTTGTTTTACTACTAAAGAACATTTTTCTTAGAAAATAGGCCATTTAATACTTTCCTAAAAAATGGAACCTTGGTTTTAGGAAACTTAGGTTAGGTTGCATGGTATAAGTATAAAAATCTAAATAATCACTCTATTGGAAACAAATTTAAATCGATTTTTGGTTTTCAAACATGATATTCATTATGTTTGGGAATTGGTATGACATATAGATGTATCTATAAGCAAAAAATTTCTCAGTACATACAGTTTGCTTTGACTATCTTATCAAAGTTCAGTTTTAAATAAACGTCAGTTGTTATGGAAATTTACTTATGCAATCAATCAATGTTTTTTGCAAATTTTTCTGTTATAGAAATTTACACTCCCTTAGTTGGAAACTGAATCATTCCAGCTTTCATTATTCATCTTGCTTAATTTATATACATTTGTAGATCATTTTCTACAATTTAGCCACTACTTCCCTCATTTATTTCACATACTTAAGGATTTTGGTAATAGGTCATCAAACTGACTTCCTTTTTATTATGGATTTTTATATTTGAACAAGCAATGAAATGCAAAATTGTGATCGTAGTATCAAATGGTTATTTAGAGGACATTCTCTTTCAAAAAAATAATATTGATCGACCTATCACTGTAACTTTTGCAATGAAATATAAGGTGTTCTTCTGTTATATATCTAATAATACTACATTCTGACATAATATGCAGGTCTACTCTTTTTATGGCCTCCTTGACCAAATGCAAATATATGTAAGAGAGAGTGGAAAAGTATCAAGCTGAAGTAGTGGATAAGAAGTGTGCTGCTTCATGTCCTCATGTTGTGTTCGTCTCCGATTGTACTTTCGCCGATAATACTTTATGTATACAGACAATCAGCGCTTCCAACTTTCAGCTAATAAACACTATCAGCTTCTCTAGCCAATGTATTTGGCCGATAAACTTCACAGCTTTTGACCTTATATATAAACCCACACATTTACTTCTATTATTATATGCATCTACAGACGATTTCATGCGCACTAATGAGACTTCATGAGGCAATCCACATAAATTATAATATTTATAGTACAATATTTTCCAGCGACAATGTTGTTTACACCCTGCAAATGAATAACAAATTACAACTGCACATATAAAATCTATTAGTATAATAAAGCCATAAAATTATCATGATTATATTCCAAAAAACATTTCCAGATAACAAAAGAAATATCAGAAATAATCATGAAATTTGATTCACGAAATCAAGACAGTGGAATTAAACTATGCACAAAACGAAACAAAAATATCAACATAGTCATCTTCGAAGCAAGAAAGCCATCTCAAGGTTCAAACGGTACTGCATTTCCAGTATCATATCCATAAGCAACCAATATTTGCTTCAAAAACAAGTCATTTAGTACACTCATAACAAAATCCAAACATCATTTTTTAATACCAATTCCTTCTGCATACGTGCAACGCACGTGCCTACATACTCGTGTGTGTGTGTGTGTGTGTGTGTGTGTATATATATATATATATACTAGTAGGAAGCCCGTGCCGATGGCACGGATGCATACTTTATTTTATACACAGCTTATGAAACTATATGTTGCAGTGATGCAAATTTTGATCATGGTAAACAATGTTGAATAAAAAATGTAAAAAATATAGTTTTGTATAATGTATTTGAAAAGCATAACTAATCAAGTGGTGCATGGAATTTAATATTTGTTGATCACATTATTCTTCAGAATATTTATGAGCAAATTAGCTCTTGGAGGACCTTCTATCAGATGACAGACTATACTATTGGCTAATGAATCAATATTGTTATTATTTAGGTTATTTAAGTCAGAAGGATGGATAAACCGTAGAAAAATCCTAAGCTAATGAAAACTGATCAAGACCTGAAACATCAGATATGAAAAGCCAACATAGCAAATATTTCATAATTAAAAAAAATCATATTTGACAAAGAAGTAAAAAATGAGTTAACAAACATGCATTCATGGCAATAGCAGCAATAAAATGCTAACTTACATGGAAACAAACAATTAATTGCATAGAAACAACCAACTGTTTGATGTGTGTTTAGTGTTTGATGATAACAAAATATATATATCGAATTATAGATGTGTTTGCAGATTTTATTTTACATATTTACAGATTTTATTTTACACATACAGGAATAAATATAAATATTGAATAATAATGCTATTGCACAGAATTTAACAAATTCAATCAGTATTTTATTCAATAGAATATTTTATTCAGTACAATGTTTTCAATTCATACACTGATTTTTACATTTCATAATTTCATACATTACACTGATTTCATATTTACAGTTCACTCTCACTCATACATTTCACATTTACATTTCTGTCCTCACTACATCACTCATACACTCAGTCTTCTGCATCTGCATTGTCCAACTCCAGTATTTGTCTTGTCTCCTGTGTACCTGTATAATTAACAATCTACAGCAGTAATCTAAACAGAAACGAATTTAATTTGCAAAAATTTAAAATTTATTTTTAAAGTTGTCTCAGATATATGGGTTATCGTCATCATCTTTGATTGTGTAATATCTGTGCATATCAGTATTCATATCAGGGATAGGTAATTACGAGTGGTTGTAGTACACATGTATACACGTGTGCACTGCCTTGCCAACTCGAGTGCACAAGGTCAAATCAAAATCAGATTCACCAACTACATGTCAAACCCTATCGTAAATAGAACACAAATTAAGATGATTATATGAATTCATAATTTGGTGAAACATCAACACTAACATAATCAGTCTAGAACAGGATGAAATTAAAAGAGACATGTCCATTTATCAAATAGAACAAAATAACTATCAGGTTAAATTAGAACATTAGTTTATCTTCTCATTATGTGATCCATTAATTTGGTTTATGTTTCCACCATTCAGATAATTTTGTATTTAATGTTAGTCAAATATTTAAATATTCAATATCACTGTTCATATTAAATAACAATAAATAAAAAACAAATAGCAAACAAAATAAAAAAATTGCACCTCTTTTCCAGTTGTATATAATAAATAATGCTAATTTATAATAATAAAAATAAAATCCGTTCAACCTGTAAATCTCAAAAGCAATCTAAAACCACTATTAGTTTAATAAAAATATGTTACTAAAAATTATTAATGGGATTGTAAGTCAAAATTAAATTCGAAAATTGAAAAAATATCAAATGAGGCAGTATACATCTTGTTTCTTTTGGAAAGACGTAAAGGAAACAATTAAGTTGTAGTATTGGACTTGCCAAGTGGAAAAAAAAGCCCATGCATTCATGTAATGAAAATTTAGTCATGCATGATAAATTAAGTTTGTGAATACTATCAAATATTTGATATACAAAACCGAGCATAAATTTATTTTTAATACAGATACCGACAGTGTCGTTACATTGATAGAAATAAAAAAGGAAGATTTTGAGGTCACTCCAAACATTAGCTCCTTTAGGATTTTCCAACCTTAGATAATGAAAAAATTAAGTTGTTACCGTTATGCATAAATTTTAGTAACAAAGATACTAATGTAATAAAATGTAGCACGAACATACTTCTTTTACTATAAAATGGTAGCCAAAAATGAATTTGGTGATATTTCCGAAAGGATAACACAACTTCAAAAAATTAATAGAAACAAACACTAAAAAAAGATCCAAGGTTATAACATGAAATGAGATATATGTAAATCCAAAAATAGCCCAAACAAATTTTATTCTTTGAATGACTGTACATGAGAATGAGCAAATAAATGTCAACTGACTGTACATCACGGATTAAGTTGTCTCTAATTCTTTTATTTCATCCTTTCAACGACTAAGATATTTCATCCTTATGTCCGGGCATATACTTCTTTTACCTGTAGCACCTACACTAAGCATAGAAGAGTCAGAGCTAGGATCCTAGAAAACTACGAATGCAAGACATATCATTTCAAGTTTTCATTAGTAAGTATTTTTTGAAACATGATATTATATTTTAAAAAATTACATGAAATTGTAGATTAAATGCATAGGCATCTAGACTGTGATGCACAGACGGGTCAAGGTAGTACACATCAGAGGATGTTATGTGTATACCTATCAAGGTTAGAGGATCCATAAATATGCAAAGATGGCTAGTCTCGTATAGACAGTGAAACTTTTTCAATAGTGGCATATTTGAAAAGATGAAGAACTAAAACTATACTGGGATGAATGTGAAGGAAGTAGGAACCACATAATCGTAAACAGATAAAGACACAAAAACTGTATTATGAGGGAGAAAAGTATGTTTTAGCGAAACAGTTATAATAACTATTGGTTATACAAATAATACTAATACATCAGTTATGTAAATATTAAATTTGGAAATTTGCACAGAATTAGTAAATAAATTCGATAATAAAACCTAAATATCACATCACCAACAAAGAATTGCTACAACCATGGATTGTGGGTATGACAACAATAAGAAATGTACGGCTGCCATCCATAACAGTCCACGCCATCCCGTGCTGTGTATGAATGTTGAATATTCCATTGCTTTAGACCAAAAAATGTTGAATTGGAATATAGTTTGTGCTCACAAAAAGTAATTTTGGTGTGTCTTGGATAAATAAAAAGGACATGTATGCATATAAGAATGGTTGACCATAGATAGATCCACGGTGTTGTAATTTTATTAAATTTGGAATTTGCAATGAATCCTTGTACCATTGTCTCCTTCTATGTATGTGAACTCAAACTATTATTAAATATAAATATCGAATCAATTAAAATGGCCCACGCCTTTATGTCATATATAAGCAAATTGTAAGGAAAAGACATGCCTGAACATAAGCTTATGTCAAACATTGTAATATTTACTGTACAGAATGATTGATATTATAAACTTATGACTTTCAATGATATCATATAAATAATAAATTAGACCTATCTGATCTATAACCATGCTGAAAGAGGAAACAATGAAACATTACCAATTGCTTGCAATAGAGATTTGCTATGAAGTGGGGTTGTTGTATTTGATAGGCGTCGAGAGCTCATAAAAAGATACGATTCTCTGAAAATATAGAACCTGAGAAGGAGTATAAATGAAGATCATTATATCATATAAATGTACAACACTTAAGTCCCGGTCCAGTGCTTGAACATAAGCTTGTATCAAAAAAATCATTCAAAGTGAAAGAGCATAAAACTCCTAGCATATTACTACATAATTGCTTAATGGTATCAATACTTTAATTTGAGGTAATACTTTAATTCAAAGTGAAATGTCGATATTCCAGTATGACAGTAGTTTAATTCGAGTTAAAAAAAATGAAATTCTAAAATTAGTAATGAAATTTTAACAAAAATGAAATGTACAATTCGAGAAACCATTAACAAAGTAGAAAGTACCAATAGAAGATTCATCATATCACCACAACGTGAACCAATTTCGATTTCAGTATGTTGAAGAAGAAAATTTCGATGAAAACGATTTTGTAGAAGCTGCAGTCAAAGCTACTGAAAAAAATATAAACCATGGGGAATAAAAATGCATGAAGTATTGTCTTGAAAAGATTAATAAGGTTGGTTTAGTTTACAGGATCATTAATTTTGTAAAGTAATTTTTCATTATCTTGTTCTACTTCAAGTGCTCATGGTTTTCTTTCTACTCATGCATTTGACATCAATGTATTAATGTATATAAGTGTCTGTTTGCATTACCATGAAAATAATTTAATTTTTATCCACTTACATAATTTTAATAGTTTGTATTAAAGTTAAACAACAAACAAAACTACAAATATTTAACTCTAGGTAATACACATACAAAGTAATAGTGAATACTATTATATTTTTATGTTCCAAATTAACTTAGTAACACTTCACAGACTATCAAAATATTTGATAGTTCAGTTATATGCTAAATTAACTCAAACTTGTTAAAGTGTGCATGATATTAACAAAATGGCATGCAACAATATATGTTATCAAATGTATATGTTGATGTATAAGGTAAAGACTTGGCTACTGTTAATACTTTACACTGCTTTTAATACTTTGCATTGCTTCTCATATATATAATCGTAGAAATAATCCTAATATATGAATGTTTAGTAGATGACATATGTGATTAATAAATATAATTCTAGATAGAAATTACACAAAATTATCATATTTAACTGAATTTAGGCAATAAGCCTGTAAAATAATGTATGCTGAAATAAGTTTTTACATGTCAAATACATATGATATATTTTACAGGAGTAAATGTACGTACACGTTATGTGAACAAATTTCATATTTGGTAGCAGATGAGCATTAAGATATTCTAGCTAATATTATCTTCGCTTTCACTAATTTGGAAAAAAGATAAGTATAGAAACTAAAAGAAAGAGTTTAAACAACTGACTATATGACAATCAATGTTCAGCTAGAATGATCTGTAAAGTAATCCTACGTTATGGGCATATGGAGGATGAAAGAAACAAAGGAAACAAACATACACAAAGTTTGATTTACGTAGTCGATACTCTATGTAACCATTGGTTGAATTTGATGGAAATGTAAAATCAAAACAGCAAAAAGTAAGGTACATAGTAGTCCATCACTCTATCTTCTATCTCTCACTCTAAATCAAGCGCGGCCCATCCCTTTACAAAACTAATGTAAACTAAAAATTAAAATAGTCAAAAATTTAATAATGCAATTCATATTTGAAATCAATAAATCATAAACCTTACAGGCAAACTCCGTCATCTGGTTCGTTTGAAGCTGTTCAATTTCTCAAGGAGAAATAAGAAATGAAGCATGAGGAGGATTAGGGTTGGAAAAGTGAGATACCGATGTAGCAGATCTGGAAAGAGGGAAGAAGAATTATGTAGAGGAGTGGGAAAAAAAATAAAGGATGGTGGTAAAATGATTGGAGATTGAAGCTACAGGGCATGCTGATCTGAAAGAACAGGGCAAACATTAAAGTGACAAAATATATTAGCAATGGCGATCAGCTACATAGAGATTGTACTTACCATCGCCGGTTGAAGAAGCTTTTTGAGGAATAAAGGGGAGAAATTGCGATTCTAAAGCGAAACTGGAATAGGAAGTTTTGAAAGATCGTGCATAGTGGGTTTGTGTGAATGGATAGACGGAGTTAGCAAGTTAAACGACGTTAGTTTTTATCCTGACATGGACAAACTATAGCCATCTGATATCTTTTCCCATGTTAAATCTCAACCCTTCTTTATCTTTTCCATTAAACCAAAGGAAATTTGTTATATAGATATATCTTATATATAAAGCAAATATTTTGATCAACAGGTCAAAATGAAGCCTTTTTCAGACAACCCAAAATATTCATATTAAACAATGATCAATTGATAACGCATGAGGACTAAATCGTCATTTTCCTTAGCCCACGCCTTTGTCCATGTCTTGCTCCACGTTTTATCCAATTATACTGAAACTAACATAAATTCTCTTCTCGTATGATACTCATATTTGTAGTATGATTATTTTTCTAAATTGTTTTATTTTAAAAAACCTAATTTGAACTATATGGACTTCAAAGGAAACACGACATTTGAGATTGCTATGGACAGTCAGCAACTTTACTGGAAATTAACCAGTGAAAAGAAGCGTTAACAGATATGAAATGGGGGATTTATTAAACAAATGATGTTCAAAGCCAGGTATCATCAATTACATATTTTTAGTATCAATTGTTTGTTTTTTCACATGGTTTGTAATGATTATTTGCATTTGAGAAGGTGTTTACGCCATAATTTTCTTCTTTTACCACAAAACTTACCTCATACTTATTCTAAAATCCTAATTGCTTTTGCCGAATTTTCCAAAAATAATATTCTTCAGATATTAGGAAGACCGATTATAGGTAAGGTTGTAGTATTTATGAGTTGAATGTTCAAATGAAAACCTAGATGTAATTGGTGAATCATCAACTTCCTTATTCAGCGGCACACTCAAACTTGGTAATCAATTTTAGTGCTGATTAATTTGTATAAGCTTAAGTAATTGTTCTAATGTCTTTGTTCAATTGATAATATTATTTTGTAAATGTGTCAATTATATTAATCTTATTTACAGTGTTAATTATTTATTTGGTTTCACAAGACAATTAGGAAGAAAATATCTTTATTTTCTAACTCTATGAATACACTTTTTTTTCTTTGAATTAACGGGTGACAAATTTTTTTTACAGTATTACAATGTCTTCTTTATATGTTCTGTAATATCCCGGAAATTTTAACAATATCAATTTAATAATCTGTTAAATAATTAAATTGATATTGATGATCTTTGATAATAAGATTTGAATTTAATTTAATAATCTGATTAAATTAGTATTAATTGGTGATTTTATCTTTTAAAAGTTAATAAGATATTTTCTATTTGAATATATATATTTATTTATATATATTGTAAATAGAAGCTTTGGGTAAATTGGGAATTTAGATTTAATTTAATATGACTTTTCAAGGTTATTTAAATAAGTAACTTTATAATTTTAAATATACTTTAGGTAAATATTTTAATTGCTTAAGATATTTTTACTTAAGTTAAAATATATAAGAGTTAACAAAAAGGCTTGTTTTGTTTCTTTTTTAAATATCACTTGATAATATAATCTCTTATATAAATTATTTAAATATCAAATATGTTAATTTCAGATAATAAGTATAATGTATTATTTTTATTAAGATGAATGGATTTTATAGAATATGGAATTTTTATTTAATTGAATGAATAGTTATATATGTATATATATAACTTAAATTTTAAATTGAATCTTAGGATTTAATTAAAATTGAATTTGAAATTAAGTTTTGAAATTCAATGGAATAAATATTTAAATTTGTTGTAGAGTTTAGAAAATTGTATAAACTTTTAGTTATAAATAAATTTAGTTTTCTTTCTTTCTTAAGTAATTTGTATATATATAGATAAGTATTTTATAAATAAGAAAAGCCATTTTATATACTTCTAAAATAAATAAATATGTAAAAATTACTTAAGAGACATGTGTTATTTTCTAAAGTCATTGTTTTAACATGTGTAATTTAAGTAACCAATGTTTATGACAAGTGTCTTCATTTATTTTATTTTCTTTTATTTTTATTTATTTATCATAAATTCTCCTATTTACACATATGCATTTCTTTACTTCATCTTTTCTATTTCCTTCTCAAAAACAAGATAAACTCAAATCTTTCCTCTAGAACAAATCTGATCAGTAACCATTTCTCAAACAAAATGTGATCATGTTCAAATCTGATTTTCAAATACTCAAACTCCTCACAAAACTACAATTTCAAAGCCTGCATGTTTAATCTGAACATCTGCAACTCAGTTTTAAATTTCAAAAAGCATACAAATCATTTATTTTCTTCAATCTATGAAGTATCCTCAAAATCAAAAGCCTGTAAATCTTCCTCAAACCAGAAATTCAAGAAAAATCAAACCCTGTAATACATTTCAAAATCAAAAGTCTTCTGTCTGCATTTTTCAAAAAACCTGGAAACATCTCAGAGCTACCTGCATTCAATTGCAATCTGGAAGCCAGCATACATATAATTTAAATCAAGTTTAAAGCCAGCAATGCAAGTTTATATTCAAAAGTAAAAAGGAGTCTGGATTTGTTCAAGTCTGCATGCAAGTCTAAAACAACAATATCACAAGTTTTATCAAAAGCAAAGAAGATTTGGCATTATATTTTCAAGTCTTCAAAACAGTTTTCAAAATCAAGGCTCTGTCCTCATTTGTTTCAGGTGAGTAACAACTTTTATCTAAACTAACTTATGTAAATATAGTTGTTTGATTTCCTTGTGATAATCATGTTTGGGATGATGGATTCTCTGTAATATGTATGGTTTTAAATGCATGTATGGTTTGAGATGTTGTTGCCTGTACTTCTCTGTTTTGTTTCCTGTGAATAAAATTTTGTATGCATGGTTGATATTTGTAAATTCCCTGTTCACAGTTTCAAGTTTTAGTTTTTGATTCAAAGTTTATTTTCTCCTTCTCTAATCTCTATTAGAACTTATGCTTTGAACAAAATTTATTTGTTTCATCATAAACTAAAGTTTTAAGGTTGATGTAGTTTAAAATGAATGTGAAATTTCTCTGGAAAACCAAAAACAAATCAGTGCATGTATATATAAGTGAAAATTCAAAATAGGTAATTCATAAATCCAGGATTATAAATCGAATATCTAAACTATAATATGATTTTTAACATTAAAATCATGATTTTTAGCTTAGTATTTAAGGAGCAGTTCTGTGATGAACTAAATATGGAGTTTTGGAAAATTATGGTGATCTTTTGATTTGTGGTAGCCGGGGTTTTGAGTAATGACAGAGGAGTGATCGGAGATGGTTGGAAAATTGTCTGGAAGATGTTTAATTCATGGAGGAGGTAGCAGTAGTGGTTTCTTTGTTAGAACCCTAGTTTTTGCTAGTTTGGGTAAAATGATCATCGCGACTTCCATGATGGATCGAGTGCTACAGGCGTTTGAGAGAGTGAAGTTTGTTCGATAACGATGACATGGTCGAAGTTGCAGGAGTTCAGGTGGTCGGAATCGTGAGCACGAACGATGTTGACAGGTTTTGATCTGTACGATGGTTCCTGTTCCAGGCTTTGATTTTTTTTAGGCTCGATTTCGATTTTGCGTGATGTTCGAAGAGGTGATGGTCGTTTTCTGGTAGGTGGATGATCGTCGATGTGTGGAGATACTCGGCGATGGACGGAGACGCCGCTGGTGGATGTGCACGTGCACGCGATGGTACATGTCTGGGTGAAGTCTGGAATGGTAGCAGTGTAGAGGTCTGGGTTTTCTCGAGTTCGTACTCGAGTTATTTCGTGAGATGCTCGGGTTTTTAGAGGGTACGACTCGAAGTAAAATTAGTGGTCTCGAGTATGTTAGTGTTGACAGGTTTAAAACCTGTATGTTTAAAAAAGTTTAAACTAAAATTTAATTTGTAAAGAAATATTTAAACATGTTTTAAATTTAAATATCATTATAAGGAAATGTTTTCTTAAGACTTAATTATTTGTGAGGAAATTAATGGATAATTAATTTGTTTGATTAATTAATCATTTGGATTAATTAAATAAATAATAAATAAAAGATTTAAACTAATTTATTTATGATTAAGATAAATTAATTAGGAATAAATAATTTATAATTAAGGATTTTAAAATAGAATATTAATTAATGTTTAGAGATTAATTAATAAAGTAATTAAAGATTAATTAAGTTATGGATAACACTTAATTAATTAAATAATTAAAGATTAATTAATTTGTTATTAAGATTTATCAATTTGGAATTAATAATAATTAATCCAATTTAATTACTTAAGAAAAGTAATTAAAGAATTATTAATAGTTAATGGAGGTCATTAACTATGGATTATTAAATAATTAATTAATAGGATTAATTTTGATAATTAATTAGTTAATTAATTTAAAATAATCAATTATAGAATTTGTTTTAAATGAATTACTTAATGGAAGTAATTAATAACTAATTACTTATTGTAATTAATTGAAGATTAATTTGATTTAGTTTAAGTTAATTAATTAAGTTTAATTAATTTATAATAATCAAGAAATGATTTGATAATAATTACTTAATGTAATTATTAAAGTATGATTATTTAGGGAAGTAAATAATAAGATAATTACTGGGAGTAATTAGTTGAATAAATGATTTTATTAATAGAAGTAATTTGAGTTAATTACTTTGAATAATTAATCAAGGGATTAATTAAGAAATTAATTAAGGAGGAATTAATTTAGTAAATGAAAGTAATTAAGGGTAGTTAATTACTGATTGAAGATTAATCAAAGATGATTAATAAATGTTGTTTAATATAAAGTTAATTACTTAATGTAATTAATTTAATTAAAGTAATTAATAATTAAGTTGTAATTAAGGATCATTAATTAATATAATTAATGATGTAATTAAGATTGATTAATTAAGTATAATTAATAAATAAAAGTAATTAATTTAATTTAAGTAATTAATAATTAAGTTGTAATTAAGGATCATTAATTAATATAATTAATGATGTAATTAAGATTGATTAATTAAGTATAATTAATAAATGAAGTGATTAATTAATGTAATTAATTAAGGTTTAATATAATTAATTATAGTGATTAATTAATGTAATTAATTAAGGTTTAATATAATTAATTATAGTGATTAATTTAATTAATTTTAGTTAATTAATTAATGAAGTAATTAAAGGTTAATTACTATAAGTGGTTAAGAATAATTAATTTAAGTAATTAATTAAGGATAAATTACTTGAAAAAGATAATTAAAAGACAATTGATCAAAGATGATTAATTGAAAAAGGTAATTAAAAGATAATTAATCAAAGATGATTAATTGAAAAAGATAATTAAAAGACAATTGATCAAAGATGATTAATTGAAAAAGGTAATTAAAAGATAATTAATCAAAGATGATTAATTGAAAAAGGTAATTAGAGGATAATTAATTGATTTATAATTAATTAATGTTTAAGTAAGAAGGATTTATAAAATAAAAGTAATTAATTTAATTAACTTTAAATTAATTAGAGATGATATAAATCATTACTTATGGATGGAAGATAATAATGAATGCTTTGCATTTGATTGATATCTCTGATGAGATATATGCTATGTGATATGGATGTTTAGTTGAATTGTGATAATATGGATTATCTGATGATATTGATAATGTTGATTATCTATTGTGAATTATCTTTCTAAGTGTATAAAGATAATTGAATTAAATTGTTTTAACCTTTAAAACAACTTGGCCTTAAAAGATACGTTTTGGATTTCGATGAGACCGGGATCGGGTTTCCGTATACCGGATTTCCAGGTCTGGAGACCCGAATACCACATCGATTCAAATTACGATAGGTCGTGAATCTCAAGTGAAGAGGAAGATTTAGAGTGCAAGGGTTATTGTCGTTAACTCTGAGGGTGATTCCAAAACGGGTGTAACGAGATAATGCCTTCGGTTTCGTTCGAACCCGGAACGAACTTGTATGGACTGAATGCTTTCAGAACATCGTCAGGTGGACGATGAGCATTCTAAGTGATGTGTTCTTTTCTAAGGTAATCGTGACCTCAAGCCTCACAAACCGGGAATGGCTAAAACAGGGGAGGTGCAGCAAGGTTAGTGGGTAGCACCCAAGTAGGACAAGATGACCTCTGTCTAGATGTCCCTTTCTATTTTCGACTTAGTGGTGCGGTTGAATCATGACAACCGTGGGGTATCTTGTGCGGGAATTATCCAGTAAGGGATGTTCCGACCTTGTGTTGCAGGGGATTGGGAGTGATCCTCGGTACGGTGATCTAGGCCACGTACTGTGACGGGCGGTACCCCGGTAGCCCTGCCATTGAATGGAATCCAAAATCCAATAAGTGATAACGGACTTGATTGTATACCTATGTATGCTGGAATTTAATGAATGTAACAATTTCGGCTATTTCATATTTATTTGAAAACCCTAGACCTATTATAATACAATCGAATTTCCTATCAAATGTTTTGGTTAGCGTAAGGTAAAAACTTACCCATATTTATTGGTGGGGAGTCTTACGTGATACCTTTTCTTTCAAAAGGTTTTGAAGTTAAACAAGTTTAACTTGTTACTCACACCAGACCCATGTCTGACCCAAGTTGTTTATTTCTGTTTTATAAACTCTTGGGTACT
This sequence comes from Allium fistulosum, assembly GCA_030737815.1. Taxonomy (NCBI): domain Eukaryota; kingdom Viridiplantae; phylum Streptophyta; class Magnoliopsida; order Asparagales; family Amaryllidaceae; genus Allium; species Allium fistulosum. The sequence goes on along the minus strand of CM060907.1, from coordinate 1,035,374,079 downwards.
CAAATTTTTACGAGTAGCCAAGGGATTCAGGTTTAGCTTTGACGAGTAATCTGGAGGAGCAATGGAGCAGGAGGCTTCGGCGTTGTAGATATAGATAGTAGTTTTCCGCTGTGTTGATCTTTGTATTGATCTGTATTGTGTTGAGATGTAATAACTAGACAGATGTTTATAACTGTCTAGTATGTGATGTGCAATCTGTGTAACTCTGATAGATGATGTATATGATACTATGTAATATTTATGTGATATATTATATTTCGTTTCGTTTCCGCTGTGAGTATCTGTGGTTGTTTTCTTTTCTCTTCTTCTCTTTTCTATTTCTCACCCCTTTCTTTCTTTCTGTCGATGCGATTTTCCGGGAGTGGAAAGTCGGGTCGTCACATGTTCCAAATATCCGTACTCTTTATTTGACAACTATGTTTATTTCCTATCTCATATGTTGTTTATTTTCCTCAAATGAGAAGTATACTAATTGGTTAGTTATTGCTGATTTATTTATATGTAATGACACAAATAATTCACATTTTATACAAGGAAAAAAAATAACACGCAACCTCAAATTCTATATTTTGCACAATTCCTTGCCCATCATCATGCATTTGTTATGGACTTTGATTGTGACGACCCGAAATTCCGTGCTCAGAAAATCGCATCATCGAAAAGAAAGAAAGGGGTGAGAAAGTAGAAAAGATAGAGAAGAAGAAGAAACAACCATAGAATCTCAACAGCGGAACGAATAAAATATAATATATCACATACTAGATTACATAATATCATATACATCAGAGTTACACAGATAATACAACACATACTAGACAGTTATAAACACCTGTCTAGTTAATACAACTCGATACATCTCAAAACAACACAGAAATATAACACAGCGGAAATACAGATAAACACTAACACAGCGGAACCAATATATATCTACACGCTGAAGCCTCCTGCTCCATTGCTCCTCCACAATTCGTCAAAGCTAACCTGAATCCCTTGGCTACCCGTAAAAATTTGGGTACCCGAGAGTTTATGAAAAACAGAAATAAACTTCGGGTCAGACATGGGTCTGGTATGAGTAAACGGTTAAAGTTGCTTAACTTTTAAAATTATTTGAAAACAAAGGTATCACGTAAGACTTCCCACGAATAAATATGGAAAAGTTTTTACCTTACGCTAACCAAACATTTTATAAGAAATCCAGTGATATTATAATAGTGTCTAGGGTTTTTAAGTAAATAGAAAATAGCTGAAATGCTTGCATATCACATTTCAACATAGTTGGGCACAATCAAAACGTACGGCGCTTATTGGAGATTGGATTCCATACAATGGCTGGGCTACTGGGGTACCGCCCGTCACAGTACGTGGCCTAGATCACCGTACCGAGGAGTACGCCCGCTCCCCTGCAACACAAAGCCGGACCCGTTCCTTACTGAACAGTTCCAAATAGAATAACCCCGCAGATGGCTGCAGACCAACTGCCACTACCGAATAAAAAGGAACCTCTAGACAGGGGTATATCCTACTCTCAAGTGGGTGCTACCCACGAAGCTTTGCTGCACCTCCCATGTTTTAGCCATTCCCGGTTGATGAGGCTTGAGGTCACGATTACCTTTATAGAACTCATCACTTAGAATGCTCATCGTCCACCTGACGATGTGCTGAAAGCATTCGATCCATACAAGTTCGTTCCGGGTTCGAACGAAACCGAAGGCATTATCTCGTCACACTCATTTTGGAATCACCCTCAGAGTCAACGATAATAACCCTTGCATTCTGAATCACCATCTCGAATCTATAAGTACTATCACCGTCAAACTCATTACGGAATCACCCACAGAGTTATACTGACATATAGTTCTTATACCTCGAGTCTTCACTTGCTCCATTTAAATTTCACGACCTAACGTTATTTTGGATCGATGTGGTATTCGGGTCTCCAGACCTAGAATCCCGGTATACGGAAACCCGATCCCGGTCTCATCGAAATCCAAACCGTGTCTTTTAAGGCCAAGTTGTTTTAAAGTTAAAACAATTTAATTCAATTACCTATATACTCACAGATAGATAAATCACAATATAACAATAGATATAACATCATCATCATAAACAGATAATCCATATTATCTACTCAAACAGATAGTCAATATCATCATACTTAACCAAGCATCCATAACACAATAGATCTATATCTGAGATCACAATCAATCATGGAAATCAATATCATCCATCATATATAAACAAAGATTAATAATCACCTCATTTATAATTAATTTAAAATGAATTAAATTAATTACAAATCTCTAATTAATTTAAAGTAAATTAAATTAATTACTTTATCAATATTAATCTAGCTTACATAACCATTAATTAATTCCAAGTCAATTAATTAATCATTCTCTACTTTTCCATCTTAATTAACCTTTCTTGATTAATTATCTTTAATTACATTTAAGTAATTATCATTTAATTATTTTTCACAATTTAATTATCTTATACCAATTATAGAAAGTAATCTTTAAATTACTAAAATTAATTACATTACTTCTTTAATTAATTACATTAATGAATTCCTTCATTTATTAATTATTTCCAAATAAATCCATTTTAACTTACATCATTAATTACTATAATTAATGATCTCTAATTACATTTATTACATTTAGTAATTTATCTTCAATTAAACAAAATGTTAATCACCTTGATTAACTCCATTCAGTAATTAACTACCCTTAATTACTTCAATTAATAATTTAATTACTCCATAATTAATTATTCTCTAATTAATCCCTTGATTAATTTATACAAAGTAATTATACTCAAATTACTTCCATTATTACATCATCACAATTAATTACTTCCTTAAGTAATTATACTTATCATATCAACAAATGGTTATTTAAATTAATTAAACTTAATTAATTAACTTAAACAATTCATATTAAACTTGATTTATTAAAATGAGAAATTAATTTCTTAATTACTTCCCTAAGTAAATTATACTTATATAATTCACCATTTATTATCTTAAATTAATAAACCTAATAAATTATCAAATGATCATATTAATCCATTATTTTATAATACTAGTTAATAGCCTTCATTAATCATTAACACTTCTTAAATTTACTTAAAGTAATTAAATTAAGATTTATTATCTATTTACAATTACATTTCATCTTTAATAACTCATTAATAAATCCTTAATTATTTAATTAATTAAGTATTCAATATCACTTAATTAATTCTTGCTTACTTTATTAATTAATAATCATAGATTAAAATTCAACTCTTATTTAATTAATGATTCTTAAATATCTATTTATTACCAATTAATTATATCAAACCTTAATTAACTAATTTAACTTTTAATTACTAAATTAATTAATTCCATCATTAATTAATCAAATTAGTTAATATGTATTTTAATAGTCTCAACTCCTACATTTTCATTTATTTAAGAATAAAACATTTCCTTATCTAAAATCAAATTATCACTTACAAGTGTATTTGAACCATTTTACTTTTGCATTTACTTTTACATCCCTTTTTAAATTTAGATTCAAATAAATACAAATTTATCTTAGCAAGATTTAAATCACTCTTTAAAATATTCTTTAAACAATTTAAAGTTATTAAAACATTTTATTTTATAAAACTTATTTTTAATTTAAAACTATGGAGACAAAACTTAATTTGAATCCACATTTAAATTTTTGGTTTTAACTCTGTTAAAACCCTGCTTCCAAATTCAAAACTTAAAGCCTTACAGGCTTTAAAACTGGCAACACAAATATACCCGAGCCTACCCTATTTTACTTCGAGTCAAACAAATAAAAACTTCGGGCCTTTCTTCCATTTACTCGAGAAACTCGATTATCATTTCCCTGCTACCCCAGACTTCTTATCATCCACTAGAGGATCACCGTGCACGTGCACAGTGAATTCGATCGTCTCCGATCAAGTTCGACGACACTCCTTCGTCGACGTTCATGCCCAAACACCATCATCACCACCAGATTTCCCTATCCCACTCGAATTCAAAATTCGATATCAACTTGAGCCTGGAACCCATCAACTCGAACTCGCCCAAACCTGGCAACGCGTCGTTCGCCAACCTCCGACCACCTGAAAGTCAACCCTTCCGGCCTCGACTTCCCCTACGCGTCAACTATCATTTCCCAGCAACTCGTCGAACTCGATCCACTACAGGGACCACGGTGACCGATTCTTCCTAGCTTCGCTAAATTAGGGTTCTAGACTTTGAATGACAATCGCCACCACCCCACTGACATATATCACCATCAGGAAATTTTGTCGAAGTCCCCGCTAGTTCTACCATCTCCAGAAAGAACCACCACCTCCCAGATCAACTATATCACCAGAGAAACCCAATAACTCGAAATACAGACATCACCACAGAACACATTCAATACTACACTAAAAATTGTGAATCCGATTTTAAAAATCCTATCTTCTAGATACAATTTCAGATATATAATTAAATCAACAAAATTAAATGTTTGATTTTTAACAAGTTTCAAGTGGCTCTGTGTTTTCATTGTTTCCAGACAATGTTCCTACCTATAATTATTGCAATTATTTTTAAAGCCTAGTTTAGATTAAAACAACAAGCTTTGGTTTAACAACTTAAGCCTAAAGAAGATTAGAGAAGAAGAATTTGAAGTTTGAAACTGAGTTTAAAATCTCTGGAGCTTTAGAACAGAGATGATCACAGTAGTTTATCAAAACATACACACATGTTTCCAGAGTCTTAAAACAATCATACAAACATATTTCCATACATACATCACAAGTCTACTTAAAACATAAGTCATATCCATCAAAACTAAAGGTATCTTATGTTTACAGTTTAAAGCAGAGACTTGAAACTAAGATATGAGATGTTTTAAAACCACAGATATGCACACTTATATAAATTCACAAGCATTGCACATACATACATATAAACAAACATCATCACAGAAATTCTCAGAGTATTTAGGTTTTAGTTAAAAAGTTTACTCACCAGTCATTTAAAACAGAAAGCTTGAACTGGAAACTTGAAACTTGCATACATTCTTGTTGTTGATTCCAGAAAACTTGAACTAGCTTGAATCTTTACATTGCTTAGTTGATTTTAGGTTTTAGGTTTGTATATTCCTTCTACTCTTTCTTTTTCTTAGGTTGTATTTGTTTAAGACTTTTAGAAACTGGGATTGCTTGGCTTTTGTATATGAGATGAAATGAGATAGTTTGATAAATAAACAAGTATACTCAATTGTTTATTGACCAGTACACGAAAATTCAGGGATTTTATTTTAAAAAGAAGCTGAGAATTAAATATCTCGTGTACTTGGTGATGGCATTCTATGCCTTGCTCCATATCAAGTCTACACAACCAATTCTTTATTCTTTTATGTACTTAGAAATCTTACCTATGTTTATTTTTTGTTTACTTAGCTTAGCATACTTCCTATCTTCATTCGTATGTACAGAGATGAATTTTACTTGCCTGCAACATGTATACTTTGCTTGTGACGACCCGACTTCCTATGCCTAGGAAATCGTATCGTTTTGAAGAAAAGAAAGAGGTGAGAAAGTAGAAAAGAAAAAGAAGAAGAAGAAACAACATCAGAATCTCAACAGCGGAACGAATAAAATATAATATATCACATAAATATTACATAGAATCATATACATCAGAGTACACAGATAGTACATCACATACTAGACAGTTATAAACATCTGTCTAGTTAATACAACTCACACATCACAGAGATACAACACAGCGGAATATACAAATAAACACTGACACAGCGGAACCAATATATATCTATACGCTGAAGCCTCCTGCTCCATTTTTCCTCCAGTATTCGTCAAAGCTAACCTGAATCCCTTGGCTACCCGTAAAAATTTGGGTACCCGAGAGTTTATGAAAAACAGAAATAAACTTCGGGTCAGACATGGGTCTGGTATGAGTAACAGGTTAAAGTTGTTTAACTTTGAAAATCATTTGAAACAAAGGTATTACGTAAGACTTTCCACACATAAACATGGAAAAGTTTTTACCTTACGCTAACCAAAACATTTGATAGGAAATCTAGTGATATTATAATAGTGTCTAGGGTTTTCAAGTAAATAGAAAATAGCTGAAATTGTTACATCTATTAAATTCCAGCATACTAGCCACAACGTGGGTAATACAATCAAAACCGTAAGATCTCGTAGGGAAAATGGGTTTCCATCAATGGCTGGGCTACTGGGGTACCGCCCGTCACAGTACGTGGCCTAGATCACCGTACCGAGGAGTACGCCCGCTCCCCTGCAACACAAAGCCGGACCCGTTCCTTACTGAACAGTTCCAAACGAGACAACCCCGGCAGTAGGACGTCAACAACTGCCCACATACCGAAATAAAAAGGGACATCTAGACAGGGGAAAATCTCGCTCTCAAGTGGGGGCTACCCACGAAGCCTTGCTGCACCTCCCCTGTTTAGCCATTCCCGGTTGATGAGGCTTGAGGTCACGATTACCTTTAGAGAACACATCTCTTAGAATGCTCATCGCCCGCCTGACGATGTTCTGAAAGCATTCAATCCATATAAGTTCGTTCCGGGTTCGAACGAAACCGAAGGCATTATCTCGTTACACTCATATTGGAATCACCCTCAGAGTTAACGACAATAACCCTTGCATTCTGAATCACCATCTCGAATCTATAAGTACTATCTCCGTCAAACTCATTACGGAATCACCCACAGAGTTATACTAACGAATAGTTCTTATACCTCGAGTCTTCACTTGCTCCATTTGAAATTCACGACCTAACGTTATTTTGGATCGATGTGGTTTTCGGGTCTCCAGACCTGGAATCCCGGTATACGGAAACCCGATCCCGGTCTCATCGAAATCCAAACCGTGTCTTTTAAGGCCAAGTTGTTTTAAAGTTAAAAACAATCCAATTCAATTCAATTATCTATATCAACACAGATAGATAAATCACAATATAACAATGGATATTCACAACATCATCATAAACAGATAATCAATATCATCTCAAACAAGCATCCAAATCACAACAGATATCACTCGTCTCATATCTGAGATCACAATCAATCAATGGGATATCAATATCATTCATAAGCAATGATTTATTATTCACAACTATAATTAATTTAAAATGAATTAAATTAATTACTTCTGTCCCTAATTAATTTAAAGTAAATTAAATTAATTACTTATCTATAAATCCTGCTTATACAACCATTTTCTAATTACAATAAGTAATTAGTCTTAATTTAATTCCACAGATTAATTAATGTAAATCATTTATAGTAATTAATATTTAATTACTTCATTTATTAATTAAATATAATTAACTTCATTTATTCTTAATTAATTACATTAATAAATCGCCTCATTATTAATTATTACTTATTTTGACAATTCATAATTATATCATTAACTATATAAATTAATGATCTCTAATTTATTTGTAAATCAAACCACTTCATTACTTTAAATAATTTAATCTTTAAATTAAACAATTATTAATCATCCTGGATTAATAACACCAGTAATTAACTACTTTTAATTACTTATTAAATAAATTAATTATCCCATAATTAATTATCTTCATTTATTAATCCCTTGATTAATTTCAAAAGTAATTTCCCATATTACTTTATCTACACATCAACTTGTATTAATCACATCCAGTGATTATCATCTAATTACTCCTCTAAGTAACTCTGCTCCATTAATTACACCGAGTAATTCCACTCATCGGATTATTAAATGATTTATAAATTTGACTAAGTTAAATAGATTCATTCATTTGATCATATCATCCAATTTAGTTCCAATAGATAATAACCCTTCAATTACTTTTGTTAAATATTCATTTAATAGTTTCAATGAATTATCCAAATTAATTCATCTAATTATTATCAATATTTATCACATTTATAAATCAATTTAAAATCCTTAGTTAATTGATTTATTAACTAAACAATTACTTGATTTCTCCCTTTAAAATTTCTTTTTAATTACAACTTAATATAAATAAGTCATTCTCTAATTAATTTATTAATTACTTCACTATTTAATTTATTTCTATAGTAGTTAATTCCTTAATAAATGACTTAATTAACATTTCCACATTTTAAATTCCAAAATTCCTTTCTAAATTTAAGATTTAAAGTGATTAATGATTTAAACATTAATCTAGTGTAAATTCACTTTAAAATTTCTTTAAATAAATGTACATATCATTTATTTCTTAAAATAAAATTTATATAAAGAAAAGAGCTTTTAAATTTAAATTATTATGAAAAATCAATTCTTTTAAAAATATATTTTTAACTCGCAATTTCATTTCTTCCATTCAAAAGCCTTTATAAAAGAATTTCTCAATTTCGTTAATATTTGTTTTAAACAAAAATTTACTTTTTAAAAACTGTTTTAATTAAACTGTATTTACTTAAACATCCAAAATAAAAATAAATTTAAATTTCAGATTTGGATTTTAAACTACTGTTAAAATCCTGTCTTAAATTTTTGAACTAAAACTTTAAACCTGGAAGATTAAGTTATTAAAACTGGAAACATTTCTCTGTCTCTAGACTACCCAGTCTGCTCCGATATTCATTTCCTGCTTCGAGTCTATCTCGCGTATTACCCGAGAAACAACCCACGCGAACATTTAACATTTCCGATCTGAAGCATGCTAAACTACTCCGAGTTTCCTGCTCACCTGACTCGAGAAAATCATTCACAATCCCGAACGAAACCCCGAGTATTTCAAACCGCTCCTTCCAGAATTGACAGCCATCACAGATTTGCACGTGCACGTGCACCGTGTCTCCAGTCACTTCCGGCCACTCGCCAGCATCGCCACCCATCATCGATCGTCCCACGACTACCTCGCAACCCCAAAATCCCACGCAGCAGCTCGAAATAAAAATCGAGTAGTTTACTCGAACCTGGAAACTCAACACCAACCCATACGCAAATCCTGGCAACACCTCGTTTTCGAGATTCCGACCATCTTGGATGCTCAAACTCCGGTTATATCCTCGTCATGAACCCCACTAGCATTCCCCAAATCCCGGTCGAACTCGATGCCCTGTGGCATTCGAACGAGACCAATATAAAACCACAACAAAAATTAGGTTTACAGAAAGATCTCATCGCCGTTGCCACCACGACGATCTACAGCGCTTTCCACCATTTTTCCCGGCCTCTCCATTCACTACTCCATCATCACAAGAAACCCCAAACACCCCAGTCTACGTGATCACCCCAAATCGACGAAAAACTCATTTTCGTTCTACCTCAAACTGCACCTTACCTACTATCTTAAAAATGGTGATGTTTGTTTTAAAAAAAATCATGTTATAGGGTAATGATTCAAGCTGCGATCCTGAAACAACGTTTTAAAATGTTCGAATTTACTCACTATTTTAGTTTGTCTGTTGTTTATAAAATCCCAGTGGCATTTAAACTTTAATTCAACTTAAATAAATTTTTAAAAACTAAACTATGATAAAACATACAAGTTTCGTTTGAATCTTAAACCATATCACAGACTAAATCGAGAGGTATGGGTTTTGAACTAAAACTGAAGTATGGAAACAAAACAGAGAGACTACAGACAACAATCATGTTCACATATATATAGTCACTCATGGTAATCAAGTAAACATAATTATACCCAGATGTAAGCATACAACCCTCATATACTTAAGTAGTTTTTAAATAAAATGTTACTCACCTTAGCTTTGCAAAAGAACAGAGACTTGATTTAGAAATCTGTCTTGAATTTGAAACTGGAAACATGCTCCCACCTTAATCATCTTGCTCTCTGTCTATATTGACTTGTTGGTGATGTTTGAATTCTTGTTTTAGTATTAAATAGAGTTTTCATTTTGGTTTTGTTTTAGTTCGATCTGAAAATAAAAGGTGACAAATGAAAGATTGTTTACAGGCTGAAGAATGAAGTGGTTAGATGGTTTATAATTTCTTTTTCTTCTTTTTGTAAGTGGTCAGTGATATTTTATAAGAAATGGAGGCTGAGATGATACATGAACCAGTTCGAATTTGACTTATACCATGCTTGTATTAAATGCCATTAGTACTTGTGTCTCCCATTTTGATTATTTTATACTACATATGTCATAGATATTTCTACTTTGCTTGTATCTTGTTTTACAAGCCATTTGCAAAATCACATTTTCTTGCTTTGTGATCAGGTCTGCATGCATAGCCCCATTCGAACACTTGTTTTGTTTTTTTATTGCTTCAGCTTTTCATTTGTTTAAGTTTGCTATATTGACAAAATTTTCAAGTGTTGGTTTGCTTTTGTTCATATTTTGAAATATAGTTGAGATGGTATTTAAATGTTTTAGTGTTTGTCTTGTAATGTACAAATTATCAAATTCACTTATGTATGTTTATTCTCGTATTATTGTATTGTTGCTTTAATACTTAAACAATTATACACTTAGTTTACTCATTATTTAATTTATTTCATACTTAAGTTAATATATTTGATTTTCATTTAAGTTAAATATTTATAAAGTTTATCTTATTTTAAAACTTAACTATACAATATTATATTCACTTACTATTATTTTACTTTACACTATATTAAATATTTATAAAGTTTATTTTAAAGTTAAAACATTTTGGAAGAATTTATTTTGAACTTCACTTATAGCTCTTCCAATCATATACATATATATAACAATTTCTATTTATTAAAAATCCATTCATAAAGATATTATATTATATTATAAATAAAACTCATTATCAGATTAAATGATTTATAAAAGAAATTATCACTATATAAATAAATTACTTATTATATCAATTCTATATTTAAAAAGACAAAACAACCTTTGTTGAATTTAAATTTAAGTAAAGATCAATTTTAAATAAATTTAACTTATCCTGTATATATTTAAAAGTCAACAGATTATTTATTTAATAGCTTTTAAAAAGATATATATTAAATCAGACCAAAATTACCAGAAATATTAAAATAAGAAAACACATCTTCATTTATTAAAACTAAAACAGATCTTATCAATTTACAATATATACAGATATATATATATACATTATAGACAGAAACAATTTATTAGCCTTTAAAAATATAAATTATCAGTTAAACATCTATTCAGAAGAAAATTATCAATCAAATTCGAATTTTATTAACAGTTATTATCATATCAATTTAATTCCTATCGCAGATTATTAAATTGATATTGTCAAAATTTCCGGGATGTCACATTCCTCCCCCCTTAAAAGAATTTCGTCCCCGAAATTTAAACAAAGGTAATTTAATAAACTATTTAAAGTTTTAATTTTAAAATACAAACATATATCAATCATATGTTAACAATCACAGCATCCAATCAAACAAATCTATCTATCCCTATAAAAATTTTGGTTAGAATTCTCTCGAGTTTCCCTAAGTACAAATATCGGGTTACTCGCTCTATAAAATCCAAACCATCAATGCTACTAAGCTACAGAGCTACCACTCATCTGGATCTACAAAATGAGACAGGATATCAGACTGTAGACAAGTCTGACTCAACAACCAAAACTTCCGAACTGCTGGTTCCATAACCAGAGATAGATCTCACACGTACTTCCTCAAAGATACGTGAATTACAACAAATCCCAGTCATCCAAACTGACAATTCAAATCTGAAGACTCAACACTTATCCTCAAAAGAACAACAGAAAAGATCCAAAATATCTCAGAGTTGGCTTTCCACATCTTACCCAACTTATAGCTCCCTGAATCAGAGAAAACTTCAACAACAACGGAGTCTCCAACTTCGAATTCCAAATTTCCTCCATCTCTAATCCCCAAAATTCTTCAAACGATCCTGGGTCTCCTACATCCTTACTGATCAGCTCAACCCTGCTGATATCCTTCAGAAACAAACTGAACCAAAACAATCAAACAAAATGATCTTTCCAAGATCAACCAAAACTCAGAACACAAACTCTACTCCAAAATCAAAAGACAGATCTCACTTCTCACATCTGGAAGAGATAAACAGATGCACTCCAATCTGGCCTCAGATCCTGAAAAATTTCCTGTAAAAATTCTCTAATCCAAACACGGCAACTTCCATTTGCTTCCACTCTAAAACTGATGCCACCATGCTTCCACTGCGCTACTCTGATATAGGTAGATGAAAACACAGATGATGTACACAAGCACAAACTTCCACTGATACCAATTGGGACGGACCTAGGCTTTGCAACCATCAGTCAGCAATCACAACTGGTAGGCTTCTCAATTATTCGGAAAATATGGCTCAATAGATCCATAAAGAGAAAACCCAGCAGTTTCTCCATAAACCATTCTACTACCAAGCTGAACTATCGGTACCATTCCTGGAATACAATTGATAACAAACTCAAACTCCAGATGCTGATAAAATTCTGACTTCCAGAAGACACCAGAAAAAGAAGAATCTCTAAAACACAAGAGAACACTCAAACCATCGCAAGTCACTTTTGCGATCCATCCCGCTTAATTCCAGAGAAAACTGCTCTCTCTTCACAAATCAGAACAGCACACACTTATAGCCAATCCATCGAAGAAATGGATTCACTCTTCTGCTCCTGAAATCTACTGCTATGCTAAAAGCTTCCTTGCCAACACACAGAACACCCTGAGTCACTCTGCTGACCCAAATGCCACAAACTGCTAATCTAGAATCTCCTCAAGAAACTCGGACCACAAACCAACAGAAACATCCTGCTGAACACAGCCGCAATATCTAAGCAGACACACTTCTTTAGCTTGTTCCAAAGAAATATCTTCGGAAACATCCCTAGTCACTGCGTCTCATCACACAGCTACTATATCCTGAAATATCAAGATACCTTCACTAACTTCTGTCCATCCGATAGATCTCAACTCTAGTTCATCCAACTTACACTCCAAAGATAAACTCCAAACTTTAACAGATATCCTTTCAAGATCGATGAAAACCTTCATCACAACAAAACTAACTCGAGAAGGAAGTTGGGCCTACAATCCTGACATACACATTTCCAATCTCTACAAATTCAACCATCAGTGATCGTGTTACACAGATCACTACCCTATCCACCTTTATACTTATATTGGATAACCTGAACAGGTAACCCAACCGATAGGTAGAAATAAATATAAATATGTATATATATATCAAAAATACAAATACGCTCTCTCAAGAAAGAAATCACTCAGGAGCCTAGGTATTCGCTCAACCTAGTGCTCTGATACCAACTATGACGACCCGACTTCCTATGCCTAGGAAATCGTATCGTTTTGAAGAAAAGAAAGAGGTGAGAAAGTAGAAAAGAAAAAGAAGAAGAAGAAACAACATCAGAATCTCAACAGCGGAACGAATAAAATATAATATATCACATAAATATTACATAGAATCATATACATCAGAGTACACAGATAGTACATCACATACTAGACAGTTATAAACATCTGTCTAGTTAATACAACTCACACATCACAGAGATACAACACAGCGGAATATACAAATAAACACTGACACAGCGGAACCAATATATATCTATACGCTGAAGCCTCCTGCTCCATTTTTCCTCCAGTATTCGTCAAAGCTAACCTGAATCCCTTGGCTACCCGTAAAAATTTGGGTACCCGAGAGTTTATGAAAAACAGAAATAAACTTCGGGTCAGACATGGGTCTGGTATGAGTAACAGGTTAAAGTTGTTTAACTTTGAAAATCATTTGAAACAAAGGTATTACGTAAGACTTTCCACACATAAACATGGAAAAGTTTTTACCTTACGCTAACCAAAACATTTGATAGGAAATCTAGTGATATTATAATAGTGTCTAGGGTTTTCAAGTAAATAGAAAATAGCTGAAATTGTTACATCTATTAAATTCCAGCATACTAGCCACAACGTGGGTAATACAATCAAAACCGTAAGATCTCGTAGGGAAAATGGGTTTCCATCAATGGCTGGGCTACTGGGGTACCGCCCGTCACAGTACGTGGCCTAGATCACCGTACCGAGGAGTACGCCCGCTCCCCTGCAACACAAAGCCGGACCCGTTCCTTACTGAACAGTTCCAAACGAGACAACCCCGGCAGTAGGACGTCAACAACTGCCCACATACCGAAATAAAAAGGGACATCTAGACAGGGGAAAATCTCGCTCTCAAGTGGGGGCTACCCACGAAGCCTTGCTGCACCTCCCCTGTTTTAGCCATTCCCGGTTGATGAGGCTTGAGGTCACGATTACCTTTAGAGAACACATCTCTTAGAATGCTCATCGCCCGCCTGACGATGTTCTGAAAGCATTCAATCCATATAAGTTCGTTCCGGGTTCGAACGAAACCGAAGGCATTATCTCGTTACACTCATATTGGAATCACCCTCAGAGTTAACGACAATAACCCTTGCATTCTGAATCACCATCTCGAATCTATAAGTACTATCTCCGTCAAACTCATTACGGAATCACCCACAGAGTTATACTAACGAATAGTTCTTATACCTCGAGTCTTCACTTGCTCCATTTGAAATTCACGACCTAACGTTATTTTGGATCGATGTGGTTTTCGGGTCTCCAGACCTGGAATCCCGGTATACGGAAACCCGATCTCGGTCTCATCGAAATCCAAACCATGTCTTTTAAGGCCAAGTTGTTTTAAAGTTAAAAACAATCCAATTCAATTCAATTATCTATATCAACACAGATAGATAAATCACAATATAACAATGGATATTCACAACATCATCATAAACAGATAATCAATATCATCTCAAACAAGCATCCAAATCACAACAGATATCACTCGTCTCATATCTGAGATCACAATCAATCAATGGGATATCAATATCATTCATAAGCAATGATTTATTATTCACAACTATAATTAATTTAAAATGAATTAAATTAATTACTTCTGTCCCTAATTAATTTAAAGTAAATTAAATTAATTACTTATCTATAAATCCTGCTTATACAACCATTTTCTAATTACAATAAGTAATTAGTCTTAATTTAATTCCACAGATTAATTAATGTAAATCATTTATAGTAATTAATATTTAATTACTTCATTTATTAATTAAATATAATTAACTTCATTTATTCTTAATTAATTACATTAATAAATCGCCTCATTATTAATTATTACTTATTTTGACAATTCATAATTATATCATTAACTATATAAATTAATGATCTCTAATTTATTTGTAAATCAAACCACTTCATTACTTTAAATAATTTAATCTTTAAATTAAACAATTATTAATCATCCTGGATTAATAACACCAGTAATTAACTACTTTTAATTACTTATTAAATAAATTAATTATCCCATAATTAATTATCTTCATTTATTAATCCCTTGATTAATTTCAAAAGTAATTTCCCATATTACTTTATCTACACATCAACTTGTATTAATCACATCCAGTGATTATCATCTAATTACTCCTCTAAGTAACTCTGCTCCATTAATTACACCGAGTAATTCCACTCATCGGATTATTAAATGATTTATAAATTTGACTAAGTTAAATAGATTCATTCATTTGATCATATCATCCAATTTAGTTCCAATAGATAATAACCCTTCAATTACTTTTGTTAAATATTCATTTAATAGTTTCAATGAATTATCCAAATTAATTCATCTAATTATTATCAATATTTATCACATTTATAAATCAATTTAAAATCCTTAGTTAATTGATTTATTAACTAAACAATTACTTGATTTCTCCCTTTAAAATTTCTTTTTAATTACAACTTAATATAAATAAGTCATTCTCTAATTAATTTATTAATTACTTCACTATTTAATTTATTTCTATAGTAGTTAATTCCTTAATAAATGACTTAATTAACATTTCCACATTTTAAATTCCAAAATTCCTTTCTAAATTTAAGATTTAAAGTGATTAATGATTTAAACATTAATCTAGTGTAAATTCACTTTAAAATTTCTTTAAATAAATGTACATATCATTTATTTCTTAAAATAAAATTTATATAAAGAAAAGAGCTTTTAAATTTAAATTATTATGAAAAATCAATTCTTTTAAAAATATATTTTTAACTCGCAATTTCATTTCTTCCATTCAAAAGCCTTTATAAAAGAATTTCTCAATTTCGTTAATATTTGTTTTAAACAAAAATTTACTTTTTAAAAACTGTTTTAATTAAACTGTATTTACTTAAACATCCAAAATAAAAATAAATTTAAATTTCAGATTTGGATTTTAAACTACTGTTAAAATCCTGTCTTAAATTTTTGAACTAAAACTTTAAACTTGGAAGATTAAGTTATTAAAACTGGAAACATTTCTCTGTCTCTAGACTACCCAGTCTGCTCCGATATTCATTTCCTGCTTCGAGTCTATCTCGCGTATTACCCGAGAAACAACCCACGCGAACATTTAACATTTCCGATCTGAAGCATGCTAAACTACTCCGAGTTTCCTGCTCACCTGACTCGAGAAAATCATTCACAATCCCGAACGAAACCCTGAGTATTTCAAACCGCTCCTTCCAGAATTGACAGCCATCACAGATTTGCACGTGCACGTGCACCGTGTCTCCAGTCACTTCCGGCCACTCGCCAGCATCGCCACCCATCATCGATCGTCCCACGACTACCTCGCAACCCCAAAATCCCACGCAGCAGCTCGAAATAAAAATCGAGTAGTTTACTCGAACCTGGAAACTCAACACCAACCCATACGCAAATCCTGGCAACACCTCGTTTTCGAGATTTCGACCATCTTGGATGCTCAAACTCCGGTTATATCCTCGTCATGAACCCCACTAGCATTCCCCAAATCCCGGTCGAACTCGATGCCCTGTGGCATTCGAACGAGACCAATATAAAACCACAACAAAAATTAGGTTTACAGAAAAGATCTCATCGCCGTTGCCACCACGACGATCTACAGCGCCTTCCACCATTTTTCCCGGCCTCTCCATTCACTACTCCATCATCACAAGAAACCCCAAACACCCCAGTCTACGTGATCACCCCAAATCGACGAAAAACTCATTTTCGTTCTACCTCAAACTGCACCTTACCTACTATCTTAAAAATGGTGATGTTTGTTTTAAAAAAATCATGTTATAGGGTAATGATTCAAGCTGCGATCCTGAAACAACGTTTTAAAATGTTCGAATTTACTCACTATTTTAGTTTGTCTGTTGTTTATAAAATCCCAGTGGCATTTAAACTTTAATTCAACTTAAATAAATTTTTAAAAACTAAACTATGATAAAACATACAAGTTTCGTTTGAATCTTAAACCATATCACAGACTAAATCGAGAGGTATGGGTTTTGAACTAAAACTGAAGTATGGAAACAAAACAGAGAGACTACAGACAACAATCATGTTCACATATATATAGTCACTCATGGTAATCAAGTAAACATAATTATACCCAGATGTAAGCATACAACCCTCATATACTTAAGTAGTTTTTAAATAAAATGTTACTCACCTTAGCTTTGCAAAAGAACAGAGACTTGATTTAGAAATCTGTCTTGAATTTGAAACTGGAAACATGCTCCCACCTTAATCATCTTGCTCTCTGTCTATATTGACTTGTTGGTGATGTTTGAATTCTTGTTTTAGTATTAAATAGAGTTTTCATTTTGGTTTTGTTTTAGTTCGATCTGAAAATAAAAGGTGACAAATGAAAGATTGTTTACAGGCTGAAGAATGAAGTGGTTAGATGGTTTATAATTTCTTTTTCTTCTTTTTGTAAGTGGTCAGTGATATTTTATAAGAAATGGAGGCTGAGATGATACATGAACCAGTTCGAATTTGACTTATACCATGCTTGTATTAAATGCCATTAGTACTTGTGTCTCCCATTTTGATTATTTTATACTACATATGTCATAGATATTTCTACTTTGCTTGTATCTTGTTTTACAAGCCATTTGCAAAATCACATTTTCTTGCTTTGTGATCAGGTCTGCATGCATAGCCCCATTCGAACACTTGTTTTGTTTTTTTATTGCTTCAGCTTTTCATTTGTTTAAGTTTGCTATATTGACAAAATTTTCAAGTGTTGGTTTGCTTTTGTTCATATTTTGAAATATAGTTGAGATGGTATTTAAATGTTTTAGTGTTTGTCTTGTAATGTACAAATTATCAAATTCACTTATGTATGTTTATTCTCGTATTATTGTATTGTTGCTTTAATACTTAAACAATTATACACTTAGTTTACTCATTATTTAATTTATTTCATACTTAAGTTAATATATTTGATTTTCATTTAAGTTAAATATTTATAAAGTTTATCTTATTTTAAAACTTAACTATACAATATTATATTCACTTACTATTATTTTACTTTACACTATATTAAATATTTATAAAGTTTATTTTAAAGTTAAAACATTTTGGAAGAATTTATTTTGAACTTCACTTATAGCTCTTCCAATCATATACATATATATAACAATTTCTATTTATTAAAAATCCATTCATAAAGATATTATATTATATTATAAATAAAACTCATTATCAGATTAAATGATTTATAAAAGAAATTATCACTATATAAATAAATTACTTATTATATCAATTCTATATTTAAAAAGACAAAACAACCTTTGTTGAATTTAAATTTAAGTAAAGATCAATTTTAAATAAATTTAACTTATCCTGTATATATTTAAAAGTCAACAGATTATTTATTTAATAGCTTTTAAAAAGATATATATTAAATCAGACCAAAATTACCAGAAATATTAAAATAAGAAAACACATCTTCATTTATTAAAACTAAAACAGATCTTATCAATTTACAATATATACAGATATATATATATACATTATAGACAGAAACAATTTATTAGCCTTTAAAAATATAAATTATCAGTTAAACATCTATTCAGAAGAAAATTATCAATCAAATTCGAATTTTATTAACAGTTATTATCATATCAATTTAATTCCTATCGCAGATTATTAAATTGATATTGTCAAAATTTCCGGGATGTCACATTGCTATAGTGTACATATATTTTACTTAAGCTTTTACTTAAGTTTTGATATGGTTATGGTTATGGTATTATGTTAACTTGTTATTTATTTCTATCTCCTAACATAAATGCATTTATTTTATTTTAAAACATAAACTATCAAATAATTAATTACCTATTATTATTATACTTTATACTTACTTTAAATGTTCATAAGGTATATTTTATTATCTATATATTATATTTATTTTAGAGATTTATATAAATTTAAAATATGTATAACAAGTTCTATTTATAATAAAAATCTACTTGTATAGACATTAGATTATTAATAAAGCTCATTATTACATTAAAATAATTTATAAAAGAGATTATCACTTTATTTCTAATTTTTATTAAGCTATACTCTAAAAGAACAAAGTCATTTATTTAATTTAAATCTAAGCTAAAACCATTTAAACAACTTAACTTAAATCTTGAGTATATTTTAAAGCCATATGATTATTTATTTAATATAGAATTTAAATCAAATTTAAAACAGACATTGACTATTTACAATATATACAAATATATATATAAATAAATAGAAAACAATTTATTAGCCTTTAAAAGATAATTTATCAGTTAAATATCCATTTAAAAGAAATTATTAAATCAATTCATATCTTATTATCAAAGATATATCAAATCAATATAATATTTTATATAGATTATTAAATTGATATTGCTCGAAATTCCGGGATATCACATTGATGTTATATATCTTTCTATTATCATAATCAAAATAAGTTTTTCCCCTTTTCTACAAGTAGGTGTCTGTGAATCATTATTTATGTGATAAATATTACACAGCCATACGGATTAGCGAAGCGTCACTGTATTTGTTGGCAATGACATTCAAAATTAGTGACAGTGGAATTAATGAGGGTAGTTATTGATGGAAGAAAGCCTAAAGTTAAAGTTGTTATGTAGTAAGATAATTTTTTTACTTCAGTTTAATTTATATTGAAAATCACCATACTTTTGCTTACTAAATTGAGGTGTGTGGTCTTTTTGTCAAACTAAACTGATTTCATCTTCAATTCTTATACCTAAAGTAAGTTGGTGAGTAACTAAGATGTTTGACTCCTCTTATAGATCATACTACATCTTTAAAAACACCACTTTTATGTTGTACGGGTATATTTTCAATTATTATATTTAAAAAGGTACATGTTAAGCTACTACAAATAATTTCCGAGTGGAGCGATGATGGACGGGTTCATTTGGTTATTGCTAATTAAAATATTTCAATGATATATGATTTGTTCATCAAAACGACATCTTCAACCTTCCCGTTAGCAAGATGAATATTAGCTAATATTTACCTTAAAAGTATCAAAAAAGAGGTTGGAAGAGGTGCAACAAAGTGAAAGAAAGTTTGGCGATCACATATGGTTAGGTTAGTTTGTTCCTTTTCTTTTACTGATCCTACATATCACTGTGTTTTCTTTTTAACAGTTTTCTCACTTTTTCATCTATAATGATAAAAAAATGTGGTGTGGTGTTGAGTAAGTAATTAGCAAAATAGTTAACATGACTGATATTTGTCTGGGCATTGGGCGTTGCTAATGCCATCAATGTAGATATAACAACACTTGGTGTAGTTGGATATGGCGAAACATATAGGAAAAAAAGTAAGTTTGTCTCTATATTAACATGTATATGTTATATTTCAAGTACATGTATTGTACATGGAGGCTTAATTTTGATCACAGTTATGCTATATTTAAAATTATAAATGCATGCAAGCTTTGTTAGATGCATGGAGTCAGGTATGCGAAGTGGTAGGAGGTTGACCAATAATAATTCCAACAGGTGATTTCTTAGCCGAACGCATACTATTCAGTGGCATAGCTGGACAGCAGAAATGCAACATGCCCGTTCCAATCCAACTAGATGGCAATCTACTAGGCGACACCAACCTCAGCAAATACGCTAAAAACCGGCTCGACTTCCAATACATAGATGGACTCACCATCCAAGGCAAATGCATAATCAGCGGTCAAAGTGTTGCCATTTGGCCAAAAGCAACTGTCAGAAACAAATGGAACTACAAGATACCCCCAACGAGCCTTAACTTTGCCTTTGTACCTTGAATAAAATTAAACATAGGTCTGTAATTTATTTCCACTGATATACAGATGTTTTTTTTGTTATTTAACTGAAAGTTTTAGTTCAATCTATGGAAAACCCACATACTCATCAAGTCATCATGCTACTTGAAAACCAAGATATTAACTACGCAAATATAAATGTTAGTCTTATACTCCAAATTGATCAAGAATAAAATCATTATGTTATTCCACATACGTCTATTAATGGTAATCAACTTTGCTTTCAAGAATATTAATGAATAAATGGCCATAAAAGACTAAACTTCAATAATCCAAGTTAGTTACGAGCTTAGTATGTTTGAGTCACAACCTTGCCCTTATTTGCTTAACCATTGGCCATGTGTATTAATTCACCTAACAAAATTACACTTTTGAATTTTGACACTTTAGTGCACATTTGTTTACTTTCTATTACATGTAAATTTAATATGTCTGTTTTTTGTGTGTGTGTGTGGCATAATGGTTGTGTCATATATGTTTAGTGTTGACTGAACAGGGCCTATAGAGGAATCGCTAACTGGAAAAATCAACTTGATAGGATCACGTGCAATGATGCATCTCATGATGTTCTTTCTCCCCTCCTACTTGAATACCAAACCAAAGATTATAAATGTTTTGCCCCAACTATAACGAACCTGACTAGACCTTCGAAAATCGGCACCGAATACGTCACTCGCATTCAAATGCCGCAGATTCAAACGTCGAATCTGGTTCGGCGGAGCTTATAACACATTAAGTATAACAACACAGCGGAAGAAAATGAATAATACATTGATATACAATATCTGATACAACAATGAACACAATAGAATGATACAATAGATATCAATAATGCTCAACAAATATCAGAGGTATGATACAATGCTACAGCGGAAAAGATATCATAGAAGAGATAACTCCAAGTGAACTTCAGACAAGAATGAATCCACAACTGCATCCTAATCCAAAACTCCAAGCCAAAGCTCCAAACCACAAGCTTGAACCACCATCAAGTTGCACTAAGCTAAGCAAGTCTAGTCCATGAATCCGAAGACTCCAAAGAATTCCAAAGAGAAAGCTGAAGGGTATCAAATCGATAGCTACTATCTGACTATCTGAAAAACCCAACTCTAGACTGTTTGTGTGGAAAATTGTGGGCACCCAGAGTTTAGGAAAGGAACAATAAACTCCAGGTCAGTCGTGGTACTGGTGTGAGCAAACAAAAACAGTTTATACTTTAAAACAACAAAAGATTTTAAAGTTCAAATTCGCAATGCTTTTTGGAAAATGAAACTACCATAAGGCCTTCCGCCACACACACCATGCAAACGCAGAATTGGAGGAGATTTCTCCCTATGATAGTCAAAAATGCTTGACACGCGAAAACCATTTTGATATTATTACTAGTGCATAGTGGAAAACATTTCGAAAGTATAATATTAATCTTAGCCAGCATAGGCATTTCGCACTTATGCCTACTATAGCTACCATGTTCAATAGCAGGTTACCGCCACATTCCATGGCAGGTTATACAACTAAACGTATAGGGCGCGTATTGTTTCTTTGGATTTTCCAACAAATGGTCATGCCAAGGAACTTCCCATTGCCACATGGGTACACCTCTGGAGGGACGCCCCAAGAACCTAATCGGCTCTCTGCCAACACAAGGCCGGTTACCCCCTTCCTGGGGAGTAAAACCTAAGATATGCCACCCCCGGTCGTTTGCGACCTTTATCCGAGAATCCTCTACACCAACAACATCACACAGTAATAAATATACTACGGTGTCCACATGAGTAAGTATCTAGGCTCCATACCATGATACCACCCTTTTCCAGAAGGAATGGACATACCCTAGGGGAGCTACCCAGAAACCTTGCCGCATCTTTCCTATTTCGACCATTACTGGTTTGTGAGGCTCGATGAGGTCTCGTCCAAAAAGTTACGCTTTTTCACAAAGCCATGCTTTGATCAACAAATGATCAGCAGCACTTCGTATGCCACATTACCAAATTGGGAATGTATCACTAGTAACCATCAACTACATAACCTCTGAGCTCGTACATCTCAGAGAAGGGTATTAAGAAAAGAGAATAAATCTCCGCCACCAACAGAAATGTATTTGATAGAAACCAGCTTTACATCTCAAAGTGTAACGTTAGACGCACATCCATACAAGTCTATTCCGGGTTCGAACAGAACCGAATGCACTTTCGAAGAAGCCCTTGCAATCCGGGTATTCGCAATCCCGATCGGACTTCCCATCACTTAGGGAATCTCTATACCGGCGCGACTCAGTGCAGAGACAATCGACGGGTTATCCTTTCGTTCTCGAAAATACCCGGTCTTCACCACCGGTCTTCAAATGCTATCCATAACGACGTATCATTATTCAGAATGGGTTATATGACACAAAGGTCCACTCCCGACTAAACCGAATAATGAGCGTAATATTTAAAAACATATGGATATGGGATTTCAGTTAAGTCACAACTTATTATCCAAAACTTTCTTTCAAATGGTTTAAACAAATTACCATTTCAAATCTTTTTAAATAAAAAGATTTATTTCACAAAGTTTACCCAGTTTCACAAAGATTTATTTACGGCTTTTCAAAACAATTCCATTTCAATTTGGATTAACTCATCCAATCTTTAAATTAAAGATTTAGTTCATAACTTTCAAACCATTTCCAATTCAAATCTTCTATATGAAAGATACAAGGTTTAATAATCTTTCACAAAGGTTAATTCATAGTTTTTCCAAACTATTTACAATTTTATTTCCAACTTGAAATCTTTCGACACAAATTGGAAATCCTTTCTTTTTATAAAAGCTATTATCATTTGAAACAAATGGTTTTCGTTTTGGGAAAAAATGATTATAATTTATATAAGTTAAAGCCATTCAAGTATAAAACTTGGATTTAAATTTAAATTTCCAAAACAATACTTTATAAATGGTTAAAAACCCATATAAACACCTTTATAACTTATATAATCTTTTTAAACCATAATTTCCAAATCATTAAATTCAATTTCAAATATTGAATTCAAATTTAAATCAATTATTTAAATTTGAAGTTTTATTAAGTTATTTAAAACAACTTTTATTTTTGAAACTCATTTTCACAAGCTTTAAATTCCAATTCCAAAACTATTTTGAATTCAAGAATTTAATCTTTAAAATTGTTAAAAATCCGTGACTTAACCAATTTCCTCGTGCAATCCATATTTGTGTGTGTATGGTGTGGTCCAGGGGTTTTACACAATAGTGCAACATCATCAATCATCACATCACATATTTAAGCACATCGATATTGATAAACGGTATAATCTATAACGCTTATCGTTCATTCACAGATTCACGGATAAATAATATAAATTTATCACAGAGAAATAAATTACATTCATCACAAATCACACCAAAAAAATTCATAACACGAAGCATAACATATCAGAAATATCAAACAGTTCGACAATCAATAGAATTCAAACATCCATAAGTAAGCTCAATTAATTATATGATTAATTTAAATCAGATAAGTCATCAATCATGGTTAATTAACATTAATTAATTTCAAATCATTTGGTTAATTGTCCTTTAATCATTTATTAATTAAATTAATCAATCTTTAATTATTAAATAATTAACTTTTAATTATTCAGTTATTCTTTAATTAGTTTCCCTTAATTAATTCATCAATAAATTAATCAACCCTTAATTAATTACCATTTAATTAATTATTCTTAATTAATTACAATAAGTGATTACTCTTAATCACTTAATCAATTTCAATTAATTAATTACTTTTTTAATCAATACTTAATTGACCTTAATTATGTAATTGATTATCCTTAATAATCCAAACACCCATAAGTAATTATCCTTTTATTAATCACTAACTTATCATTAAAAATCTTTAATTAACCATCTTTGTAATTAATTTTCATTAACAATTATTAATTACAAATAAATAAGCACTTAATTATTAATTTACCAATCTTTAATTACAAATTGATAAACCCCTAATTACTTAATTAATTACAATCATAAATTAATTAACCATTCTTAATTACTTTCCAAAACAATTAATTAATAATAATTATTTATCTTAATTAACATTTAAAAAAACTTCTTTGAACTTTGAAATCAAATTATTACTAACTGTAAAACTTTAATGTTAATTAAATTTCATACTTAACTTAAATTATCTACTTAATTATATATTAATTAAGATTTTAGAAAACGTTGTTAAGTATTTTCTTAAATAATTAAACTTGTAATAAAGTCTTAACTTTAATTTGTCAAACATTAATTAAGTTGACAATAAAACTTGTTGAATAATTTGCTTACCTTTACTTTTCATTATATAGCAAATTTGAACACCAACCCGAGTGCTGTCCAGATTTTACTCGAGTAAACACTCGAGTCTTCCCACTATCTTTCTCGTGTCCATCTTTCTTCTCCATCACGTACTTTTTTTTTCTTTTCAGTTAAGTTTTAATTTAAAACTTAAGTTTGAGTTACAATAACAGGTAAGTATGCTCACTTACTCAAGTTCCAAACCGAAGCAACGCACCATCTTTCTCGAGTATCGACTCGAGTCGTCCACCATTCAAGAGTTGCTGACACCATACGCTGCCATGCACGTGCACGGCACTTCGCCGCCGTTCTGGCAAACTTCGCCACCTCCAGCAAGTCGCGTACGATCACTACAATCAAGAACGAAGATCAATTCGATGCAAAAATTTCCAGGTCGCGATTAAGCCCTTCGTTTGAAATTCTGAAACTCGACTCTCCTCAGCAAATCACTTCGCCCCATCCACGTCGTCCACCTGAGGTGTCGTGACTCCGGCCTCACCTCGTCAACCCCCTCCACTACACTTCCCTAGAGTTTCGTGCAACTCGGTCAATCAGAGGTGATGAAATCACCTCGTTTCCAGACCACATCAATTTCGAGTCTAAAACAATAAATTTGATTCGTTCAATCAATTCGTGCATTAGAAAAATTATTCAACAATTTTTCTAAAATCCTCAATGTTCAAACTTGCTTCAAGCAAAATTTCAATAGCAAATATTGGATAGATCATCAGAAATTTGTAAAAATGCAAAATCTGTTCAACTGTGAACTGCTCGTGGCATACACCACTAAAAATCTCCATTTTTGTTTTAAAAATCCTATCTTTAGCTGTTAATTCAAGTTATACAAACGAATCAATGTTTTAAATTATTTGAGTTTATCATATATTTGTCTATTTCCTGTAAAACTGGATTTACAGAGTCTGTTCTTCATTATCATGCAGAAAACAAATTCTTATGCCATAATTTAAATTTAAACAAACTTTTTTTGTTGATACTTTAAGCCTAACAAAGGTTGATGATAATATTTTGAATCTTGATTAAATATTTGACTCTGTAACTTCAACAGAGAATACCAGTATGTTTAATTTTCACAGAACAAACTTATATATATAACACAGAAACTATATTCAAAGCCAAAGCATATACAAACCATATTATCAATGAATTCTGTACTGTTTTTAATTAAACTTAAAGCTTTAAAGTTTATGTTTACTCACCTGACAGGATTTTGAAACAGAGAGCAATCCTGTGTTGAAAAGGTGCAGTTTTGATCTTCCTGGAAAATCTTCTTTTCTGTTTTGTTGAATTGAACTTAAGTTTTGTAAGAGAAATAGTGATGTTTATATTTTCTGGAATGCTAAGTTATGCTGAACGAAATGAAACAATATGGATGTATATATGTAGAGAAAGGTGTTTACAGTGGGGAGGTATTATCTGGTTTAGCTTGTTTCTTCTTTGTTTTTTTATTTGATCAGAGATTTTTTCTTCCTACCTACATTTTTGACCAGAGAGATTTTTCTTTGGAGCCTGAGATGATGTTGTTTCGGCTGACCATATTTTATGCTGAGAAGATATGGAGTAAGTACATATGTTTCCATTTCCGTTTACATGAATCATCTCATTTGATTTTTTTGTGCATGTAGATATTTTTGTTTTCTTGCATTCATTTTTTTTGTTTTATTATCTTGCCTAATTCATATACAATCCTATATGTATTTCATATGTTGTCTTTATAGTTTATCTTACCTTATATATTTATGTTTAACACAATTCTTGTTTTTACATTTTTATTATTTTATAAATACATCTTCTTAATCATTATCATATACACATTATTTAAAAGAAAATGCTTTTAAAACTAATTACCCATAAATTAATTTACATAAATAATATTTTCAAACCCAAACCATGTTTCTAAGTCATTTATTTAAATTTAAATACAAATTCAATATTCAAATTCAAATTCTAAAGTCAAATTCAAATTTACTCATATACACATATACATATATATTTCAAATTCAAATTAATTCCAAAAATTTATTCCAAAATTTACATTAACTATTAATTTAAATTTAATTCAAAATTGGTTTCGTTATAGATTCCCCCCTTAAAAAAAATTTGTCCTCGAAATTTGCAAGCACGGAAACAACAAAGATAGATACACAAAGATAGAGAAACAGTTTTCCAGGTCAAACTGGATATCTATTCTGTATTATGCTCACCATATCAGAATATCACCAATATGAGAACAAACTCATTCAATACTACACAGGGTACTCAGGTCATCAAATCTATGAAATATGCAAGGCACTAGTTAGTCTGAAGGATAACTAACCATTCATAGAATACATCGGACCCTAGAGAATAGATAGAGAGATAGATTCAATCTTCTATAATTCTCAAATACTAGATATGGATTCCAAACTCAAGTCGGAATACCCCAAACATATATAACTTGTCCCTCTTCTGACTTTGATATACACTAGTAATTACAATAGAATTTCAAATTTGGTTTTAATCGAAATTGTTTTATCGATACAGATCTTCATATTCAACTTTATATTTAATTTACCAATTTATTTCAAATAGAATTTCAAATTCATTGAAGTTAAAAACGAAAAGTTGATAGAAATTTAACGAAGAGAATACGAGATAGAAACTTATCTAGACGATTCGTAAGAGCCACCATCACACCAAAGCTTCTCCCTCGAGCTGCCACAAAGCCAATCAAAGAATTGAAATCGAATCAAAGGAGATTGATAGAGAAAGATTGTTTCCGTTGTTGCAGGGTATTGACCATTTATAGTAGTACTCCCCTGTCCCCTATCTCGTCCTCTTCTTGCACTCATATTTACTATCAATGAATAGTAAGAGAATTTACTGAGGCATTCAAACGGATATCTTAGGGAACACTCATTTTAGGTTATACTTCACCCTATCTCTAATGATTTACTTAATGTGTTATACTCCTGAACTAAAGTTTTAACCTTCAGCTCTGATACCAATTAGACTCGACCTTCGAAAATCAGCACTGAATACGTCACTCGTATTCAAATGCCGCAGATCCAAACGTCGAATCTGGTTCGCCGGAGCTTATAACACATTAAGTATAACAACACAACGGAAGAAAATGAATAATACATTGATATACAATATCTGATACAACAATGAACACAATAGAATGATACAATAGATATCAATAATGCTCAACAAATATCAGAGGTATGATACAATGCTACAGCGGAAAAGATATCATAGAAGAGATAACTCCAAGTGAACTTCAAACAAGAATGAATCAACAACTGCATCCTATCCAAAACTCCAAGCCAAAGCTCCAAACCACAAGCTTGAACCACCATCAAGTTGCACTAAGCTAAGCAAGTCTAGTCCATGAATCTGAAGACTCCAAAGAATTCCAAAGAGAAAGGTTAAGGGTATCAAATCGATAGCTACTCTGAAAAACCCAACTCTAGACTGTTTGTGTGGAAAATTGTGGGCACCCAGAGTTTAGGAAAGGAACAATAAACTCCAGGTCAGTCGTGGGACTGGTGTGAGCAAACAAAAACAGTTTATACTTTAAAACAACAAAAGATTTTAAAGTTCAAATCCGCAACGCTTTTTGGAAAATGAAACTACCATAAGGCCTTCCGCCACACACACCATGCAAACGCAGAATTGGAGGAGATTTCTCCCTATGATAGTCAAAAATGCTTGACACGCGAAAAACATTTTGATATTATTACTAGTGCATAGTGGAAAACATTTCGAAAGTATAATATTAATCTTAGCCAGCATAGGCATTTCGCACTTATGCCTACTATAACTACCATGTTCAATAGCAGGTTACCGCCACATTCCATGGCAGGTTATACAACTAAACGTATAGGGCGCGTATTGTTTCTTTGGATTTTCCAACAAATGGTCAGGCCAAGAAACTTCCCATTGCCACATGGGTACGCCTCTAGAGGGATGCCCCGAGAACCTACCCGGCTCTTTGCCAACACAAGGCCGGTTACCCCCTTCCCGGGGAGTAAAACCTAAGATATGCCACCCCCGGTTGTTTGCGACCTTTATCCGAGGATCCTCTACACCAACAACATCACACAGTAATAAATGTACTACAGTGTCCACATGAGTAAGTATCTGGGCTCCATACCATGATACCACCCTTTTCCAGAAGGAATGGACATACCCTAGGGGAGCTACCCAGAAACCTTGCCACATCTTTCCTGTTTCGACCATTACTGGTTTGTGAGGCTCGATGAGGTCTCGTCCAAAAAGTTACGCTTTTTCACAAAGCCATGCTTTGATCAACAAATGATCAGCAGCACTTCGTATGCCACATTACCAAATTGGGAATGTATCACTAGTAACCATCAACTACATAACCTCTGAGCTCGTACGTCTCAGAGAAGCGTGTTCGAAGAGGAGTAGCTTATGTTAATACATTCCCTGATAACTACGTGGTTCTTCTTCCACTGGCGTCCAAAAGTTACGTTATTGTGCCTATTTATAGTCAGATATGGACGTAATTTAAGTAGTTTCAGCGCAATGTACTACCGATATTTAATGCCTATCAACACTAGGCTGCGACGTTGTTTTTATTTTTCCACCGTCCACTGCAAATTGTTTAAACGGCTTCAGGGAATAGAACTTCTGTTTACACATTCCCTGACAACAACGAACTTTTCGCCGTATCAGTGTATGATATCTACGTTGAAATATATATTCCAAGCGTAACAAAGACGGTGTTTTATTTATTTTACAGTCAGTAGTTAGAGATATTCCCACAGAAATATAGCACTGTCAACCTATATTCAAAACACTGTTATAATTTTACCACACAAATTCAAGCAAGACACTGAATGATTCATGTCATTAATTTCATGCAATAATACTGAATGATTCAAGGTTGAGTTTCAACAATTTAAAACAAGAATTCAACAATTTCAACTTCAAATTACAATTTGATTTCAAATAACATTGCCACTACATTAGATCAAATTTGACATTAATTCTACAAAATTCAACAAGTACATAATATTCAGCTAATCCCATCTAGCCATATTATCACAATTTTCAAACTTTTCCCATTCTTCTCTTCTATCTCGTAATATATGCTCCCATTGTTCAGCTTCAACATGACGATTATCAAACCACTTGATATATACGGGTGGTACCGGATGGTTCGCTTGTAAGACGACCTATACAAATAAAAACATTTCATTGTAAGTGCACATCCTTCATCTAATCATTAAAAAAAGATACCGCATAATACCCGAACAAAATGGTCATTGTTCACATGAAGAATCCCTAATTCATGACGTTGCAATTAAGATGGAAATTCTCCTCTTAAAGGTGGTATAGTCAAACTCAAACTCTCACTAATGCTAAAAACGACAATATTATATTTCGTAGCTATTATGTACCCAATCTCGGGCATAATCATCCATTTACTTGGTTCGGCACCGCCAAATTCGTGATTATGCACATTTAGCAAATAGGAGGTTCTACCTTTTTCAATAAACACTTGTTCATATATCTCTTGATGTTCTTCAAGTTCTTCCATTAATTCCTTACGGACTTGCCACCATCGATCTTCTCCTAATCCTAAAAAAGAAGCAACACATCTAAATCCACAATTACCATCCATATCCACGTCTACAATTCCTTCAATGTATGGCTTCCACTCTTTTGGTATGCTATTTTCATACACACCTAAATTTATATTTTTAGGTCTACGAACAATCAATTTTTCTTTTTTTTACAGAAATACGTGGATCAACTTTTTTTTAGCTACGCTACATTGGGTTGAAGCACATTCACCAAGCTCAAATGCGGAAGGTAACCTTTTTGTTGAAGTATCAATTTTCTTATGAGACCTTCCACGGGTTTTGACTTTGCTAATCGGAGATGCAAGAGTAGATGTTTGCGGATAAATAATCTCTTTTATTTTCTTATAGACTTGCATTTGATGCGGTAATTCCAATTTCATAACTTCATTTAGCATTTCTTCAAGCTTTTTCTTCATATTAAAATCTCTTTTCTCTCCCATTTTTATAATATGCAATCTAGTCCAATGAACCTGAATCAAATCCAAAGGTATTTCAACATTTCGACCTACTTTTGCTAACGCATGAAAGCATGGAAGTCCGTGTGTCTTACGAATGACACATCCGCATAAGTCATCATCTACAATTTCATAAGAATTTACCTGTAGAAGCTCGGAATGAATTAGCTCCAAAGCCGCAAGCGAAACTACACCACGTAGATTTTTAAATTTTTTTTTATGATAAACATGAGCTACTTTTAATAGGCTTGTTTCAAATGAAGCTTTTAGTTCGGTAAAAGATAGTTCAAGCAGTGAATGCATACTCTCCCATGCTCTTTCGAAGTTACATTGACTTGTGGCCAAATGTTTTTTCAATTTAGCATGTGCGGCCTCGGCTCTAAAAGAAAATAGATATTAAGTTATTATTATAAAAAATTATAATATAATTAAATAAATATAAAAGAAAGTGTCTTACCTATTTGATGTGTAGTTGCCAAAGTGCATAAAATTGTCGATCCAAGCATGTACAAATCTATCTTTCCATGTCTCAAGCCAATTTTCAGTAATATATTTTATTAACTTTGGGTACTCACCATACTTGAACTGCAAATCTTGTAGATTTTATTATATTGCTCAATATTTCCAGACTCACATAAATTGGTCCAATCTTGAAAAAATTTCTTTTTTCCTTCTTTTTTCCTTCTTTTTTCATACCCGTAACTCTTCTTTGAATAAAAGCAAGAATATTTTTTTCGATATGCCACTTGCATAGGATATGAGCTGCTTGGGGAAAAACAATGTTAATGGCATTAATCAATGCTATCTCTCTATCCGTGACAATGACACTTGGCATTTCTACATCACAATCAATCATTACCAATTGAAGACGATTTAAGGCCCAAAGATAGTAATTTTCACGTTTAGATACGAGATATGCAATAGCAACGCAAAAGGTTTGATTAGTTGACGTGACACCGACAATCTCCAACAACGGCATTCTATATTTGTTTGTTTTGTAAGTACAATCCATAACAAGAAGATGTGGAAATGTTCTTAGCAAATCTATACTCGTAGGATGAGCCCAAAATATATCAGTAATTACATCACTTCCATCTAAAGTGTTACGATGCCATTAGAAGTAATTTTTATCCTTAAGCTTGCTCAAGAGATATTGTATTTGAGAACGACCCGCTCTATCCATTTTCTTGTGCCTAGACAGAACGTTATATACTGTTTTAATTGTTGTACTATTGGATGGATCGTTTTGTTTTATAGTGTGCAAAATGGCTTTTGGTTTCACCATATTTTTGTACATTTCAACGGCTAATTTTTTTTCATCCTCCGTTAGTCGACCAACAAAAGAGTGGTCTTCCGAACTGTAAAGTGCAGAATGATTATGAACACCACATATTACTTCTAATCTCCAATTATCTGAACTATGAAGTTTAACACCTTTCAAACGAAATGGGCAATTGCACTTTTTTGTACTTGTTAATCTAATATTGTTAGATTTCTTGCCTTTGTACTCTTTATATGCTCCACTTCTCTCACATCCAAATATAATTCTTGGATTTCTATCGCTACTGTTAATATCTGATTTTAAGATTACCACTACCATCGCATTCCTTCTAGCAGTGAAATCAATCCATTCTTTCATTTTATATCTATTTGGAAATACCTTCATACAATAAAAAAAAGTGAGAAATTTTCAATTTAGAAAATAAGTTAATTTACATAATACTAAAATAAATTACATACATCATATGTTGTGAACTCATTACTATAATCCATAACAATTTCTTCATCTTCTTCGTCCACCCATCCAATCTAGAAAATAAAAAACGGGCATAGTATGTAACGAACAATGTTTTCATCACTTCCTAGTACATGATAAACTAGGTTTTGAGCAATTCCTAGTGTATATGGCACTATGATTATATAAGTTCCTAGTATAGTAGCAGCCATGAAGGAAGCATACCTGATTTTGTTGTACGTAGTCATCTGTAGTGCTCGTATCCTCCATATCAATTTCAGCAGATGGAAGAGAGATGAAGATGAAGATGAATAGACACAGTAAATTGAATAAGATATCTATTTAATTGTTAAAGGGTATATTTGGAAATAAAATTTTAAGATTTTTACCGGGGGTGAAGAGAAAATACCAGGGGGTAATAGATGGACCCTAACATGTAAGTATGCTCATTTACTCAAGTTCCAAACCGAAGCAACGCACCATCTTTCTCGAGTATCGACTCGAGTCGTCCACAATTCAAGAGTTGCTGACACCATACGCTGCCGTGCACGTGCATGGCGCTTCGCCACCTCCAGCAAGTCGCGTACGATCACTACAATCGAGAACCAAGATCAATTCGATGTAAAAATTTCCAGGTCGCGATTAAGCCCTTCGTTCGAAATTCTGAAACTCGACTCTCCTCAGCAAATCACTTCGCCCCATCCAGCCGTCCACCAGAGGCATCGTGACTCCGGCTTCACCTCGTCAACCCCCTCCACTACAATTCCCCAGAGTTTCGTGCAACTCGGTCAATCAGAGATGACGAAATCACATCGTTTCCAGACCACATCAATTTCGAGTCTAAAACCCTAAATTTGATTCGTTCAATCAATTCGTGCATTAGAAAAATTATTCAACAATTTTTCTGAAATCCTCAATGTTCAAACTTGCTTCAAGCAAAATTTCAACAGCAAATATTGGATAGATCATCAAAAATTTGTAAAAATGCAAAATCTGTTCAACTGTGAACTGCTCGTGGCATACACCACTAAAAATCTCCATTTTTGTTTTAAAAATCCTATCTTTAGCTGTTAATTCAAGTTATACAAATGAATTAATGTTTTAAATTATTTGAGTTTATCATATATTTGTCTATTTCCTGTAAAACTGGATTTACAGAGTCTGTTCTTCATTATCATGCAGAAAAAAAATTCTTATGCCATAATTTAAATTTAAACAAACTTGTTTTGTTGATATTTAAGCCTAACAAAGGTTGATGATAATATTTTGAATCTTGATTAAATATTTGACTCTGTAACTTCAACAGAGAATACCAGTATGTTTAATTTTCACAGAACAAACTTATATATATAACACAGAAACTATATTCAAAGCCAAAGCATATACAAACCATATTATCAATGAATTCTGTACTG
Source organism: Allium fistulosum (assembly GCA_030737815.1). NCBI lineage: Eukaryota > Viridiplantae > Streptophyta > Magnoliopsida > Asparagales > Amaryllidaceae > Allium > Allium fistulosum. The sequence goes on along the minus strand of CM060907.1, from coordinate 1,035,339,314 downwards.
TTTTTAATTAAACTTTAAGCTTTATAGTTTATGTTTACTCACCTGACAGGATTTTGAAACAGAGAGCAATCCTGTGTTGAAAAGGTGCAGTTTTGATCTTCCTAGAAAATCTTCTTTTCTGTTTTGTTGAATTGAACTTAAGTTTTGTAAGAGAAATAGTGATGTTTATATTTTCTGGAATGCTAAGTTTTGCTGAACGAAATGAAACAATATGGATGTATATATGTAGAGAAAGGTGTTTACAGTGGGGAGGTATTATCTGGTTTAGCTTGTTTCTTCTTTGTTTTTTTTATTTGATCAGAGATTTTTTCTTCCTCCGACCAGAGAAATTTTTCTTTGGAGCCTGAGATGATGTTGTTTCGGCTGACCATATTTTATGCTGAGAAGATATGGAGTAAGTACATATGTTTCCATTTCTGTTTACATGAATCATCTCATTTGATTTTTTTGTGCATGTAGATATTTTTGTTTTCTTGCATTCATTTTTTTTTGTTTTATTATCTTGCCTAATTCATATACAATCCTTGTGACGACCTGGAATTTTTGTATATTTGAAATTGGAATATTTAATTAATTTTAAATATTCAGAGATTAATTATTAACTTAAATTTCAAATATCGCTGTTTATTGGGTGATTTAATTATTAAATTTAATTATTTGAAGTTGGATAAAATAGTAAATCTGGTATTCTAAGCTAATTAAAAATATTTTGAAAGCTCGTAAAATTCATATAAATAATATTGAAGATAATAGAACTTTTAAAATGGAATTTCAAAGTGTTTTGTTCAGTTTAAAAATATATCGTTTAGATCGATATTTTAAAAATAGCCTTCCGGGGCACAGTCTCGGAATTTGACGAAACTAGTTTTATTGGATCTGTAATATTGAATTATTATCGGATTTCAATTTTCGTAGTGTTTGGAGCTGTCATGTGGTCGTATGATCGATAAACGCGTTGAATTTATATCAAATTCAATATAATAACTGGGTCCAAAAAGCTATCTTCTCCATACGATCGAATTAGGACTCGAAACCTTTTCCATTACGTTCGAAATAGGGGTATAACATTACGAACGCCTGGCGGCACACCTCGATAGGATGCCAAAATTTTGAGTTGCGATTTCGAGACGTTTAAATTTAAATAATACCATACATATAGTTGACTAGTCCAACTTCAGCCGAAATAATTTCACATCCGAACTTTCTGGCTCCTCTTCAATCACTGTAGTAAGGCTTCTTTCCCACGCAACCAACCCTTCTTGTAACAACCCGCATATTTATCGATTTTATATTTAAATATTTTATTTAAATATTTTATCGTTAATCGGATTTTGGTACGAAAAGCTACTTTTTGCATACGGTCAAATTAGGACTCGACACCACCTTCATTGAGTTCAAAATAACGTTTGCGATCTTTTTGAGTGTAAGCTTCGATATGTTTGGAGATAGTGAAGTTTTCGTCACTTTTTCCCGCCTTTGACTTTGGTTGGACTGCACCCTTCTAACTCAACCCCAACCCACCCCCTCTTCCTCACTTTATCAAATACTTCAAGCTTTATCAAAAATGGTGGTGGGAAGTGGAAATTAAAACTCCAAACTCAAATTCTATAGCAAATCCGAGATTTAACTCCAAATCCTAGTAGAAGAACATAGATTCAAGCTTGTTGTGATTCTTGCTTTGCTCTCAAGCCCCATCTTTATCAATTTCCGTGCAAAGGTGAGATTTTTAATCTCACATCTTGCCTATATTGTCATTGGGTTGTTGGGAATGATTCCCCATCGCTTTAGCATGCATATTTTCTTTTGGTTTGGATTGAATTGGCGAGAAACCCAATTTTTCAGCATTTTTGGCAAAATCTGGGTTATAGGTCGTACTGTCTCAAAGCCTCTGTCTGCAGATTTTCGTTCTGGTGCTAGGTCGCTCGCGAGTTAAGCGTTAGCTCGCTCACGAGTTAAGTGCTAGGTCGCTCGCAGGTTAAACGCTAGGTCGCTCCACTTCTGGGTCGCTCGTCATGGCTTATCTCGTAGGTCGTCTCCGACCTAAGCTCCAGTTAGGTCGATCGAGTTAGGTCGTTGGACCATTTACACTAGGTCATTAAGTCGTTCGTGTGTTAACGCGTAAGTCGTTCGACAATTAGGTCGTTTGATAGCTTTAGGTCTCTTGCGAGTTAAGGCTTAGGTCGTGTGGCCATTCTGCTTAGGTCGCAAGGCCACTAGGTCGCTAGACCTTTATCACTTTAGGTCGTATGACCTTGGCTAGGTAGTTAGGTCGCATGATTTCGTTAGGTCGCGTACCTCTAGGTCGTGTGTCTTTAGGTCGCAAGCCTTTAGGTCGCGTATCCTTAGGTCGCCAGTTTAAGGTCGCTGGTCCTCATGCCTCTTAAGTCGCTCGACCTCGATAAGTCGTAGGTCGCTCACGAGTTAAGCGTTAGGTCGTAGACCCTTAAACCGTTAGGTTGCCTGGCCTGTGCTATTTGCTTAGGTCGCTCGCCCCTATTTGCTTAGGTCGTTAGGTCGTATGGCCATCTTTTGATAGGTCGCTCGGCCTTACCTTCCACTGTTACCTCGCGTACCTTCTTAGGTCGCGCACCCACTTAGGTCGTTAGACCTCATTTTTGCCTTAGGTCGTAGCCCACTTGGCTTCACTTAGGTCGTACCGTTTTGACGATCTTATCTGAAAAGCATTCAATAGAACTTCCACTTTGATGCATTTTGAGCTGATTTCCTTGGATTTTGTACACGTCTTCGAATGTGAATTTTTGTGATAGATTGTTTCAACAATCGCTTTATGACTTGTCACTTTAAAGATATATGAAGGTTTCAATACTAGTAGTAAATATCAAAACTCTTTCATCAAAGCGATTTCAACACTATTTTAAATATCAAAAGTTCGTTTTCTCAAACCAATTTCCAATCTACTAGTATATACAAGCCTTTACTTCACTCGAATGAGAAATCGACTTAAACGACTTAGTAAAACGAGTGGTATGAAACGCTTGCGTTCACTTCGTCGGTTAGCTCTTGGACTTGTTCGATTGAACCCTTTTTGTGACAATTTTCTAGTGAAGATCTACAGTTTGTTCGTAAATATTTAAGTTAAGCAAGTGGTTATGGGACATGAAGCTAAACTCATATATTTACTAGCTTGGTGTGATTGACACTTCCTGATGATCATGACGATCATTTTTGTGATTTAGACTAGCGATTGAGCGATGTCTCTTTGTTTGCGAGGGAGACTATACCCCGTTTATGTGATGTTTCGCCATCACATATGTAGGGTAGCACCCTACGGTCTTCGGGCCATTCCTGTGTGAAAATTTAATGGATAGCTTCCATGAGATAGCTTCTCATCATGTGTTTTACGCGTAGGTGAGTTTTCATGCTCCCATTCATGTGTTAGGCCTCCCCCCTTTTTTTATGTGTTTTCTGGATTTCTTGTGATGATTTCTGGAAATTATGCTTCACCAATTTTCATGATTTTCATTGATATGATATCAGTTTTTGTGCATTGGTGAATTTATGTGTTATTGACTTGTTATGAATACAAGTTTAGGGTATGATACCCTACTTTATCTTTGAGAAGATTCTGGTGATATTGATTAATCTTTTGTTGATTATCATTTACATACTTATAGTAGTATGCCGTTATGGTTGTTACATGTTCATGCCATGTTATTTATCCTATACATTATCATCTGATATTTATAGCTAGACTGATCCATTTATTATTTTCTTATAAATAATACTCGGGTTAGACCGAGATGTTACAAGTGCTTCTGCTTGACTTCTCTTCAGGATTATTCTGACTTTTGGCTAACTACTTAGATTAGTAGTTTTTGATTGTACGCATTTGAGATATAGACTCTACGTTGTGTACTTATTCTTTTGTATTATCGTGGATCTTTCTGACCACTACTCTGATGTACACTTTCATGTGTTATATATTTTTTTTCATATCTTCTTCCGCCTTTGTGATATGGATGTCTGTGACTGATTTATGTTATAATTACTTCTATGTTTGTTTCCGAAGATTATATATAGCCACCGTGTGATAGCTTTGTGTTTGGATCGGTATGTCGGATTTCCTCCTTAAAAGATATGCATTCTATTCTATCTGACATATCGGTGCTCGCACAAAGAAGTTACATGGATGGTCGCTCCTCCACAGCCTTATTCTCCATGCTAATTGACAGCACTACATCGTAGTGTTCTTGGTTAGCGTGGGTATAGAGGTGGGGCGTCACACTTCTTGTTCCCCGTTCTCTTTTTAAAATCGAGCAGAGAAAAAGGAAATAGAAGCTGGTTCAAAAACAGTTTTTATAAAGAAAAAAAACAAAAGAATGGCCGTCGATTCAACAAATCGAACTTCCCTTTCATTTTCGTTTTCGCGATGCCAGGTTTAAAAACAAAATCGAGATTTTCCCTCTCTTCATTTTCGAATGGAAAACCAAAATCCAAAACCGCGAATCTTTCCCTTCCTCTTTTCTGAGGCAATCAAAATCACATCTACGAGAAAAAAAGGGGTAAGCAATCGAATTCGAATTCGATTCTAATAGGGCATGCGATCGATTGTTTTGGAGGCTCGAGACGATGGAGTGGAAGTCAATCTCGTGTGGCAGTGAAGTGGCGACTCGATAGAAGGCGCGAGTTCGAGGTCGCTGGCGTCGATGGGGCAGCGTTCCCAGTTCGATATGGCGGCGGAAAGCTTGAGGGAAGGTCCGACGCTCGAATCGAGCTTGATTTTTTGTAGTCCAGCTAGGGTTTTGATTAGCAGTGAGGTATGCAGTTTTATTCATTTATTATATTTATTTATTTTTATATATATGTATATATGTATGAACGCATATACCTGATTAAATTTAAATATATATTTAATAAACAGTGAAGATGTGTATTTATAGGAAGTAAAACTACTGTGTTATTACAGAGGGGAAAGAAAGACATATTTCTATATAAAATTATACATTTATACATAATTAAATATATACATAGATAAAACAGAAATTATGTATGTAGGGAAGATTTTTGAAGAAAACATGAATTTTAAAATGTTGAAGGATTTATATAAATTAGAATTTTTTAATAAAATTTACTTAGCTTATTTTTATAAATATATATATGTAGTTTAAAAGGAAATAAATATACATATACGTTTTAAATTTACTAGCTTATTTTTAAAATATATATATGGTGACTAATTTGTTTAATAAGTATATTTAATTATTTTAGTTGATAAAAATATTTTTATTAAACGAGAAATCAAATTTTTAGTTAAACGAATTTGTTAAAGGGAAAAATTTGTCCAAAATAAAATCACTGGGAAATTTATAATTGTCAAATGAAAATTTACTTATTCGATTGATTCGAATATTAATAAATTATATAAATTGTTTATTCAAGGTCAAAAATCGGGAAACCAAGGCAATAATGAAGTGGAATTGTAAACAAAAATTAAAGGTGAGTTAATCTCACTCATCTGGTTTTAATTTAAATTTATATGGTTAAATTTAAATAATTGATTGAATGGTTGGATTGATTTGATATGATAGTATATATAGTAGTATACATCAATATATATATTGGAACATGTATATATTGGAGTTGTTGATATTCCCGCATTATATAGCGGATGAGACCCTATGCGCCACATAATAGCGGATGATAATATTTAAAACCCATATACCGCGATATTCCACCTCGAAGTGGAATTGGTATTGTGCTAACGTCTGCGGATGCAGGGAAAACAGGTTGGAGGGATCCAACTGGATTCCTCAAAATATTTAATTTTGTTTAAATATTCTGTGATATGATTTTGATATCCTGTGATGAAGTATATGAATAATTGGATGTTATGATTTGGTTCGACCTATTTGGATATGTTGAATTATCAAAATATCTAGAATGGAATTTTTGGAAAGAAATAAAGAGTAAATTTTTAAGTAAAATAATTTTAATGAATTGAAAAAAAAAGTGATTTCAAAGTTCTAACAAATATAAAAAGGGGATTTTGAATTTAACAGGGAATAATAAATTTTATACTGAAGTGATATTATTTAAAGAATAAAAGAAGTTATTTTTGAAACTAAAGATTAAATTTAATTAAAGGATAAATAAGGAGTTTTGGAAATCTGAAATTGATATTTTAGTTAAAAAGGGGTTCTAACTCAGAATAAAGAAAATTAAATCTGGAAGATAATGTGATTTGAAAGAAATGAAGTAAGTAAGTAAATTTATTTCAAGTGAAGTAAAATGGAAAATAAATTGGAATTTGATTTAAATGTTTGGAATTGAAATTTAAAGGGAAGTGAGATTTTGGAATTTATAAACTGGATTTATAAAGTAAAATAAAATATCAGTGGATATTTGAAAATATAAATTCAAGGATGGAATTATAAAAGGATATGGATTGGTTTAAAAATAAATGTTGATTTATTTTTTAAAGGATGTGAAAGAGAAGTGTATTTCTCTGGATAGCCAAGTACGTTTTCAAAGAAATTTTAAATATTCGTTAAAAGTTTTAACGTTGTTTTAAACCGTATGTTTTAGAAAATTTATTATTTTTAAATATTTAATTCTAAAGTAAGTGTTTATTTTCAAATCTATTATTGTAGTAAATATATAAAAGTAAATTGGTATTATGTTAAAAAAAGAAGGGAAATTAGTTTATATTTACAAAGTGGTTTTATTTTAAATATTTTTAAAATATTTTTTTACTAGAGTATTAAAGTAGTTTTAATTTCAATATTATCAAGTATATTTGTAATAAAGTGCTTTTAAAATTATTTTAAAAATCTAAAAGGCTTTTGTACTTGGTGTTCAGAGGAAATAAGTATTTGGGAAATGTTTTCCGTGAGAGGAAACTGTATTGGAACTATTTTCAAAGGGGTTTGAAAATAAAAATATATCGTGTGAAGATATTTTGGAAATAATAAATAATTTGGGAAAATTATTTATTGATTGATGATTGTTATGGATGTTAATTGACAGTTAAATAACCGACTATCAATATTGGCCAAATGCGCTGGTCGTTTCGAAGAGTCCGGGATCGAGATTAATTTCTCGAAAACCACTTCGATCCGATTTGTACGTTTTCGTGGGGAAAACGAGTTTGATATCGAAGATGGGATAGTGCCTTCAGTTCCGTTCGAACCCAGAACGGACTTGTATGGATGAATGCTTTCGGAACATCGTCAGGGGACGATGGGCATTCTAAGTGAAATGTTCTATAAAGGTAACGCTAAGCCTCAAGCCTCACCAACCGGGAATGACTGAAAATCAGGGGATATGCAGCAAGGCTTCGTGGGTAGCGCCCACTGGAGAGTATGGTCATCCCTGCCTAGAGGTCCCTTTATTTCGGCTTAGTGGTGCGGTTGCTGATCCCAACCGTAGGGTGATCCTATTCGGATTTGCCCATAGGTGATTCCGGCCTTGTGTTGCAGGGGAGCGGGCGTACTCCTCGGTACTGTGATATAGGCCACGTACTGTGACAGGTTGTACCCCAGTGCCTAGTCATTCGTTGGAAACCCATTCTCCCTACGTGCCTTTTACGAGTTTTGTTTGTATACCTATTAGCTGGAATTTAATCATGTAACAATTTCAGCTATTTTAATAAGTATTTGTATATAGACACTATTATAATATTAGAGGATTTTGATAAAAATGTTTTAGCTATCGTAAGGTAAAAACCCGACATGTTTATTTGTGGTGTGGTCTTACGAGATGCTTTTGTTTTCAAAGGATTTTCGAAACTTTAATAATAAATTTGAGTGTGATTTTCTCACGCTGGTATTCCAGACTGACTCGGGTATTGTTTTATATGATGCTGTGGTCAGACCGAGTATTATAGGATACAGGATGGTGCTGTGGAGCTCAGGAGACGAGCTGGGTGGAGATACGTACTTCCGTACTTGTTTATATATATTCCGCTGTGTTGATTGTTGTACTCTGTTATATTGAGGACATGGTGTGATTATTGTCCAATTGTATGTATGTGCACTCTGATGTTTACTCTGATGATGTATTGTATAAACAGATATAGCTTTGATTTGTGTAAAGATCTGTTATTGTCTATTATATTTTATTCCATTGCGTTGTGAGATTCTGATGTTGTTTCCTATTTTCTTCTTCTACCTCTTCTTCTTTAGTATTAATGGTTCGATTTTCCGGGCTTCCGGGATCGGGTCGTTACACTTGGTATCAGAGCGAAAGTTGGTGATAACCTTGGCTCTGGTGAATTTTGAGTGTATTAGTAAATATGAGCGTGTATTTGTTAGTGAATATAAAAATGGTTTTATATTGTGTTGACTTATCAGTTGGGTGTTTATAGATTCTGGTCGATGTGTGGGACGCCACAACATCGATAGGGATTTCTAAACTCTTAAACAAGATAAACCGATACAGTATTGTTTTAAATTAGGGTAAATGAAATAATTTTACCCAAATTATTTTTGTATATGAAAGAAATAATTTTCAGAAATTATAATAGATATATATGGTTGCTTGGTTGTTAGGAATTGATAATATTAAATTATTATCAAAGTTGTGTAAAACCTGAATGAGAAATTGCAATCAAAACTAAAAGCTAAGAAATAAATTCCTATACAAATAGGATTGGTAAATGTAAATTTGTAAACGTGATTTATAATTTGAAAATAAAATTCCAGAGTAATAGTTGTATGTGAATTGAAAGGATTTGGGATTTGAGATTTTGAGAAAATTTAATTCCTTTGAGTTTGAAAATGGTTTTCATAAGGTTTTGAAGAAACAATAGTGATATTATTTTAGAAATATTTTTGAATTGGATTGGAAATCTGGTGAGGTTTGGGATTTCAAAATATTTGAAATGTTTTGAAGGGGGTAAAGGCACAAAACTCTTCTCGGTTACTGGAATATAACTTCGGTGATGACTGCAGCATCATTGATGTCTATCTTCGAGTTTCTAGAAGAGAAATTGCTACCGAATTGTTTGAATTGGAATTGTTTGTGAACTGGGTTTGGTTTTGTAACAACCCGAGATTTCGCAATTATCTTGTTATCATCTAATGATGATTAAAATCGTTGGTTAATTGCTATTGCAGTTTTTAATCGATCTGAAATTCTTTGTTAAATTTGTAAATATTGAAGCGGGCTTTAAGGAAAATATTATGGCCCATACTTGTTGTTTGCCGTGATACTTATCAAAGTGGATAGCCCATTTTCCCCTTATTCACGATTCGATTTCAAACCCTAAACCAAAAACATAAAAATGGTGGCTGCCTCGTTCAAAAGAAAAAAAAAATAAACTAGGGCTTCAGCCGGTTGCATTCGTTCGACTTCAGGATGCTTCGTTTTGGCGTTTGTTTCTTTGGTCGATCGATGGTTGCTTCGTCTTGCACGGCTGCTCCTCGATTGTTCGAATTCATTGCCGCTTCGTTCCAAGGTGAGTGATTTAAACTTCGCTCACATCTAATTTGAACAGTGGTGGCATTTGATTCTCTCAGTGTAGATTTTTACTGGTTCATTTTTATGGCTTTGAGATTTTTGATTTCTTGTAGACTTCGGTCACTTTGATTCTGTAGATTACTTTGTTGTGCTGTTGATTTCCGTGTTCACTTGTTTCAAATTTGATTGCATTGGAATTTATGTTGGTCTCGGCTTGTACCATAATTTACTTGGGGCCATTAACTGTTGATCTCGGCCTTGATTTTAAAATGTGAAACTGCTTTTGACTTTTGTAGTTTCATATTTTATGATTTTGTGCCTGCATATATAGAGTCTTGTATCACTCGTTGTCATTTGTTCTTGTCTCGTGGATGGCCTTTTTGGTATTGTTGTTGGTCTTTGGTACAACTTGCTGCTTCAGTTACTTAAATATGTGATTTCTCACCTGGCTTTGGCCTGAGTGCGTCTGCATACTGTTGCATTTGGACTCGAGTACAATTGAGTCTTGTTGTCACTTGCATTCCATTGTTCACTTTGACTTTGTACCTACCTGTTGCATTTGCAGTCACGCACTGTACACTGGATTTGCTCCTGATAGAATTGGTGTAGTTGTTATGCATATCCAATTGCACTCGAGTTCAACCTGTTGCTTGCATTGTCACTTGCACTGTCTAGTGTTACAGTTGCATATATGTTGTATCCTTTTGTTGATGATACTCGAGATTTTGTTGTACTTGGCATCGTGGTAATGTTGTTCCACTGTTTGTTGTCATGTTGCACTATAAGTTGCCTTAACTTCCTCCTGTTTACTGTATTGTTGTGTACTCTGGTATTTATTTGAATCTTTTCATTGTCACCATTTTTGGTTGCACTGTCACTTGAATTACATGCATCCTTGTTGTCAGTTCCTTGGTTTGTTTATTTCACTTGAGTCTGGGCATTTCTATGCTCTGGTCTCCACAGTAGCATTCATGCTTTAGTTGCTGACTGCTGCATTGCCCCAATGTATTCAAGTGTAGCCTTCATATATGTGCATACATTTGTTCTGAAGTGTAACTTCACGTGAGTCATTTACTTGATATTGCTTTACTTCTCTGTTGCCATTTTGTTTCAATGGTCATTTCCAGTTGCTTGAACTGGTCTGGTTGCTTCCATACCATGGCTGGTTTGGGTTTGCTATTATAACATGTAGGCATACATGTTTGTATACATGTTTATGCATTGTCTTCTAGTAGTTTCATTGAGTTGGTCATTTATATACTTAGTATATATATCCTTCAGTTTAACAGGAAATAGTTTACCACTGTTTTTGTGATATTGAATTCCTGTATACGCAGTTCTGGACTGACATGCACAATTCATCTGATCTTGTGCATATCTAAATCTTTTGCATATTTCATCACATGCGGTATTGGCGAGGCAGTACACGTGAGCCACGTGTACTGCAGCCAAAATAGCATTGACTCTTTAATTGAAATTTCAATTATTTGAAATTGTTCGTATGTTCAATCCAATATAGTTCGAATTGTATTTTGATTTGAGTTGTTACCATTTGCTTATGTTTCATTGAGCTTTTGTGGATTTCATCACTGTATCGGCGAGGCAGTACACGCGTGCGTGTACTGCAGCCAATTCAGAATTTGACGTTTTGAATTGATTGATTTCAATTGATGAAATTGTTTTGGGTTGCCATTCGATAGTTTGATATTGTGTTTTGCTTGGGTGATTTGATCATTTTGTTGTTATTTTCCATTAAGCAATTCTGTTGTTTTCCGAATTATCTGCATTGGTAATCTTTTATCTATCTTTGTTGATGATTTGGATTTGCTGGTTTGTTGTTTAACACTGTTTAGTGTTATATCTGCCGTTATCCGATTCTTTTATCGAGGAGTCAGATATACGAGATTTCTGTGACTGTCGTCTATTCGTTATTTGATTATTATTGCTTCTGTGCATTAATAACTGAGTTAACTGAGTTTGAATTAGACTGACCCGTGTATTATTTTCTTTTGAATTTAATACTCGGGTCAGACCCGAGTTATTTCAGGTTGTAGATTTCCCGCTTTGAGTTGCTGTTTGAGCTATGAAGACTTTTTGTATCTTTGAAGTGGTCTTCGTTTTGTTGTAGTAGTCAGTGTGTCTGTTTTAAGATGATATGTATTCATGTATATTAGTCGATAATGTACTTGTATATATAACTTCTTGAGTCGACAGTTGTAGTTGTATCATATGTACTGTGTCAACTATATTGTAACTGACATCAGTTATATATATATGAGACTTTTGTTTTATCTGTGTTCCGCATTTATATTATCTGTGTTATTATTATATCTAATGTCCTAAACTATTATGAACCATCGTAGCTTGTTTTATACTGATAATTGGGTATGTCAATGGGAGTAAATAAATAAGATGAAAATTGAAAAGGTATATACCACTCCTATCGAGGTAACCAATATTAGTGTAAGGCCAACTACGGATGACCGCTCCTATCCAGCCTTATTCTTCGTGATAACAGACAGCATTTCTTTTAATACTCTTTGTTATTATGAGCATAGAGGTGGGGCGTTACAGTTGGTATCAGAGCCAGGTTTATGGACATAATATAAAATATAACTTAGATGGAGCATATGTTGCAACTATTGGTCGATATTTTATTTGTGCTTTGAGTCAAAACTAAAGTTTTGAAATTTGGATGAAATTTTTAAATATCTTTATTTAAAAATAGAAAGTGAAATTGTGTTTTATTGATTGATTAATTGGTGTTCTGTTATCAGAGTGCGCAACGGAAACAGTGAGACTGTCTTCGCTGAATACAACTGATAATCCTTTTGATTTAAAAATCAAAATATGAAATTGAAATAGATTTCATTTGTTGTTTACATAGCTGTGTTTATTTTGTTTCTTTGAGAATTTCGAATCCGAATTGAGGATTCGAAACGATTGCAGTTATGTGATTCTTGTTGAGATTTTGCTGATTTTCTGTTATGCTAATCATATGTCGATTAGATTTTCGCTGTTTTAAATTATCTTCATTAAAGATAATATAGTAATTTCTTTATTTATATTGCAGTGTGCGTGCAAATACGAATTGCACGTTACTGCATTTATTTTACGTTGAACCGATGCTTGGTTATGAAACGTATTTTGTTGCCGTTATTTTTATAACGGGATTTTTACACCAATGCTAAATTTTTGAAGCACGGTGTTTTGTGGCATTTTGATGAATGAAAATTCTCTGATATTACATTTTGATGTGAATTATTTTGATGAGATTTTGACGTTTAAAAATTACTGTCGCTTTGACTTCAGTAACCGTCAAATTTTAAGTGGATTTTCAAGCGGTTATTCCGCAATGCTGATTTTGAGATTCGTTTTACGATGTTTTGAGAAGTGCAATTTTCTTTTCGAAATTGCTACTGATGTTGTGCTTTAATCACGTGGTTGGAAAAATCGTTTTAAAATGAAAATTGTTTTATAAATTTTTAACAGTTTGCATTTTCAAAAGAATGAGGAAGCGACTTAAACGATTCAGCAAAATCGAGGATTATGACCCCTTTCTTTTACTGTTTCGCTTAACTCTGGACTTGTCCAGTTGAGAATGTGAATTGTTATTTTTACAAAATAAATAAAATTATTTTCAGGAATTTTACAGTTTGCGCTTTCAAAAGAATGAGGAAGCGATTTAAACGTTTCAGCAAAATCGAGGACTATGACCCCTTTCTTTTACTGATTCGCTTAATTCTGGACTTGTCCGTTTGAGAATGTAAAGTGTATTTTTACAAAATACACAATTTTGCACTTTCAAGGAAACGATGAAGAGAATCAAACGATTTAGTAAAACACGTGGTATGGGACATGTGCGTTTGCTATTTCGGTTAATTTCGGACTCATTAATTGAAATATTTGATGATTTCGTGTGCTTTCGAGCCACTTTATTAGACCTTCGGATCATATGATGGACCTTCGGGTCAAATACCAGTACTAGACCTTCGGGTCATTTGTTGGACCTTCGGGTCATTTGTTGGGCGCCAAAATTATGTTGAGTACTTAGTAGGCTTCGGCCATTTGTTGATGCACGTGCGGCGAATTAAAAACTCGCCATCTAATGGGATCGATCCAAGCTTTTATGTTGATTTTCTAGTCTTCTTAATTGATTTCTAGATATTTGTTGTTTCCAATTATCTACAAGTAATTGGATATTTGTTGATATGAGTTCTGATTATCGTTTTTGATAATCGGATATTTGTTGTTTCTAATTATCGCTTGTGATAATTAGATATTTGTTGATATGAGTTCTGATTATCTTTTTTGATAATCGAATATTTGTTGCTTTTAATTATCGCTTTTGATAATTAAATATTTGCTGATTTTAGATTTAATTATCGCTTTTGATAATTAAATATTTGCTGATTTGAGATGTAATTATCGCTTTTGATAATTAAATATTTGCTGATTTGAGATGTAATTATCGCTTTTGATAATTAAATATTTTCTGATTTGAGATTTAATTATCGCTTTTGATAATTAAATATTTGCTGATTTGAGATTTAATTATCGCTTTTGATAATTAAATATTTGCTGATTTGAGAATTAATTATCGCTGTTGATAATTAAATATTTGCTGATTTGAGATTTAATTATCGCTTTTGATAATTAAATATTTGCTGATTTGAGATTTAATTATCGCTTTTGATAATTGAATATTTGCTGATTTGAGATTTGATTATCGTTTTTGATAATCGAATAATTGTTGATTTGAAATTTGATTATCGTTTTTGATAATTGAATATTTGTTGATTTGAGATTTAATTATCGCTTTTGATAATTAAATATTTGCTGATTTGAGATTTTATTATCGCTTTTGATAATTAAATATTTGCTGATTTGAGATTTAATTATCACTGTTGATAATTAAATATTTGCTGATTTGAGATTTAATTATCGCTTTTGATAATTAAATATTTGCTGATTTGAGATTTAATTATCGCTTTTGATAATTAAATATTTGCTGATTTGAGATTTAATTATCGCTTTTGATAATTGAATATTTGCTGATTTGAGATTTGATTATCGTTTTTGATAATCGAATAATTGTTGATTTGAAATTTGATTATCGTTTTTGATAATTGAATATTTGTTGTCGTTTTTGATAAGTAGATAATTGATAATTTGATAATTGTTGATTTGTTTTCTGACTATCGTTTAGATAATTGGATGTTTGCTGATTTTATTGATACGAGATTTTCTAGTCTCTAATTGAATCTAGATTATGCTGATTTTTGTTGAATTGCTGTTTTCTTTCTATCTCTGTTGATAGTTAGAGTTTGCTGATATGGAGTTTGTGTTTTCTAGTTAATTGTTGAATAACCAGATATTGGCAGTTTTGCGAATTGTGATTTGTGTTTCATAATATTCTTTGTTGATAATTAGATTTGTTTGTTGTTTTCTAATGATCGTATTGATAATTAGATATTACTGTTTTGTGATTTCTGTATTATAATTATCTATTGGTAATTGAATATTGCTGATGTTTGCATTTATTCCGTTTGCTGTCTTCTGATTATCTTTTGATAATTGGACTTTGTTGAGATATTGTGAATTTCTTTTCTGAAATTAAAAGATTTCTTTGGCGTTTGTATTCCTGACTTTATTTTTCTAGCTTGACCAGTTTATGTTAGAACAATAATTGTTATTGACAACCTTAATTATGAAAATTGCGGGGACACAATTTTTATAAGGAGGGGAGTCTGTAACAACCCGAGATTTCGCAATTATCTTGTTATCATCTAATGACGATTAAAATCGTTGGTTAATTGCTATTGCAGTTTTTAATCGATCTGAAATTCTTTGTTAAATTTTGTAAATATTGAAGCGGGCTTTAAGGAAAATATTGTGGCCCATACTTGTTGCTTGCCGTGATACTTATCAAAGTGGATAGCCCGTTTTCCCCATATTCACGATTCGATTTCAAACCCTAAACCAAAAACATAAAAATGATGGCTGCCTCGTTCAAAAGAAAAAAAATATAAACTAGGGCTTCGGCCGGTTGCATTCGTTTGACTTCAGGATGCTTCGTTTTGGCGTTTGTTTCTTTGGTCGATCGATGGTTGCTTCGTCTTGCACGGCTGCTCCTCGATTGTTCGTATTCGTTGCCGCTTCGTTCCAAGGTGAGTGATTTAAACTTCGCTCACATCTAATTTGAACAGTGGTGGCATTTGATTCTCTCAGTGTAGATTTTTACTGGTTCATTTTTATGGCTTTGAGATTTTTGATTTCTTGTAGACTTCGGTCACTTTGATTCTGTAGATTACTTTGTTGTGATGTTGATTTCCGTGTTCACTTGTTTCGAATTTGATTGCATTGGAATTTATGTTGGTCTCGCCTTGTACCTTAATTTACTTGGGGCCATTAACTGTTGATCTCGGCCTTGATTTTAAAATGTGAAACTGTTTTTGACTTTTGTAGTTTCATATTTTATGATTTTGTGCCTGCATATATAGAGTCTTGTATCACTCGTTGTCATTTGTTCTTGTCTCGTGGATGGCCTTTTTGGTATTGTTGTTGGTCTTTGGTACAACTTGCTGCTTCAGTTACTTAAATATGTGATTTCTCACCTGGCTTTGGCCTGAGTGCGTCTGCATACTGTTGCATTTGGACTCGAGTACAATTGAGTCTTGTTGTCACTTGCATTCCATTGTTCACTTTGACTTTGTACCTACCTGTTGCATTTGCAGTCACGCACTGTACACTGGATTTGCTCCTGATAGAATTGGTGTAGTTGTTATGCATATCCAATTGCACTCGAGTTCAACCTGTTGCTTGCATTGTCACTTGCACTGTCTAGTGTTACCGTTGCATATATGTTGTATCCTTTTGTTGATGATACTCGAGATTTTGTTGTACTTGGCATCGTGATAATGTTGTTCCACTGTTTGTTGTCATGTTGCACTATAAGTTGCCTTAACTTCCTCCTGTTCACTGTATTGTTGTGTACTCTGGTATTTATTTGAATCTTTTCATTGTCACCATTTTTGGTTGCACTGTCACTTGAATTACATTCATCCTTGTTGTCAGTTCCTTGGTTTGTTAATTTCACTTGAGTCTGGGCATTTCTATGCTCTGGTCTCCACAGTAGCATTCATGCTTTAGTTGCTGACTGCTGCATTGCCCCAATGTATTCAAGTGTAGCCTTCATATATGTGCATACATTTGTTATGAAGTGTAGCTTCACGTGAGTCATTTACTTGATATTGCTTTACTTCTTGTTTGAAAAGGCTTTACTGATTTAGTGTGTTTATGCTAAATATTCGACTGGGCTGGTACATTTTCTTTTGGGCTTTGTGGCTATTGGGCTGTAATGTTTGTACATATACTCGGGCTGTACTGTTTGTATAAATACTTTGAATACTCTGCTTTGTATTTTAAGAGCGAAACAGTTAATTTGAATAAACTTTTCTCTTCTTCATTTTATAACATGGTATCAGAGCGCGATCCAAATTAGCTTCAAATTTTCTTCGATTTCTCGTTCCCTATCTGTTTCTCACTATGGCTGAGAGTAAATCAATTATGGATATTATGCCAGTGATGTCAAAGATCACTGACTATAAATTGGGGTAATCAAATTATTTTGACTGGAGCAAAACGATTCGGCTATACCTTCGAAGCATAGACAAAGATGATCATCTTCGAAAAGATCCACCAAAGGAAGATTCAGATGATAAAGACGACCAGCTATGGTTAAGAGATGATGCTCGGCTATTTCTTCAAATAAGGAATACTATCGACAGCAGTGTAATCAGTTTAATCAATCATTGTGGATTTGTAAAAGAGTTAATGGATTATCTGGAGTTTCTGTATTCTGGTAAAGGAAATCTAACTAGAATGTATGATATATGTAAATCATTTTATCGCGCGGAGAAGCAAGATCTGACATTAATGAATTACTTCATGAATTTTAAGAAGGTATATGAAGAGTTTAATCTGTTACTTCCTATTAGTTCTGATGTGAAGATTCAACAACAACAGAGAGAACAGATGGCGATTATGAGCTTTCTTGGAGGTCTTTCATCTGAATATGAGGCTGCAAAAGCACAAGTGCTTTCTGGATCTGATATTAATTCTCTACAGGAAGTGTTTAGTCGTATTTTGAGATCTGAAAGTGTAACTAATCCAAGTTCTACTCAGAGTCCTGCTGCATCAAACAATAATGCATTGCTTAGTCAGAGGAGTTCTGGAGAGGCTGGTAGAACTGAGAATAAAGGGATGTACTCATGCACATATTGTAAGAAATCTAGGCATACATACAAGAATTGTTGGAAGTTAGCTAAACAAAGGCAGAACAATGCAAATAGTGCTCCATACAATAACAAATGGCAAAATCCACCAAGTCAATCTGCAAATGTTGCAAAAGGAGTTGAAGATGGATCCAAGTTAGTTAATGCAGAAGAGTATGCAAAGTTTGTTGAGTATAAAGGAGGAATGAAGAATTCATCAAGATCAGTGACAACAGTAGCCAAATCTAACAAGTGGATAATTGATTCTGGGGCTTCAGATCATATGTCAGGTAATTCACTGTTATTTTCTGAATTACAAAGGAATAAATCAACTAAGAGTGTTACCTTGGCTGATGGATCTATATCGAATTCAAATGGTTCTGGAATAGTTAAACCTACCTCAAAGTTATTATTAACTTCAGTATTACATACTCCTGAACTAGCATTTAATCTTTTATCTGTTAGTCAGATAACTAAGGGAACGAATAGCTGCATTTCCTTTTACCCCAACTATTGTGTATTCCAGGATCTAACGAGCAAGAAGATTATTGGTAGACGTCATGAAGTGGATGGATTATATGTGCTAGATGAGTGTTTGTCAGTTACTACTGCTTGCACAAGTAATAATGAAGCATTCAAGGCTCACTGTCAACTAAGTCATCCCTCTTTACCTACTTTCAAGAAACTGTGTCCAAAATATAGCTCATTACAAGTTTTAAATTGTGATTCATGTCAATATGCTAAACATCATAGATTGTCTTCAAATTCAAGAATAAATAGAAGGGTTGATTCTGTTTTTGAACCTGTGCATTTTGATATATGGGGACCATCAGCTATTATTTCTAAACCTGGCTTTAGATACTTTGTCACATTTGTAGATGACTATACACGTACTACATGGTTATTTCTTATGAAAAGTAGATCTGAGTTGTACTCTGTGTTTTGTAAGTTTTATGCTGAGATTGAAAATCAATTCAATATAGTGATTAAAAGGTTGAGAAGTGATAATGCCAAAGAGTACATGTCTGAGTCATTTCAAAAATTTATGAGTAATAAAGGTATAATACATGAGACTTCATGTGTGGACACAGCTTCTCAGAATGGTGTGGCAGAACGAAAGAATAGACATTTGTTAGAAACAGCAAGGGCATTATTGTTTCAAACAAATATGCCAAAATGTTTTTGGCTGATGCAGTTTCGACAGCATGTTTTTTAATAAACAGAATGCCATCATCTGTATTAGAAGGGGAGATACCATATAAGGTACTATTTCCAGATAAACAAGTATTTCCAGTAAAACCTAAGGTATTTGGGTGTGTTTGTTTTGTTAGAGATGTGAGGCAACACTTATCTAAACTTGATCCAAAATCAGTTAAGTGTGTATTTGTTGGATACTCACGAGTTCAAAAAGGTTACAGGTGTTATTGTCCTAATCTTGGGAAATATCTTGTTTCTATTGATGTTGTTTTTCATGAAGATATACCTTATTTTCATGCATCACCAGACTTGTTAACTAGCCCTCAAGAAGGAACTGTTGTTGGGCCTGAGGAACCTAATGATGATTTTCTTGTTTATACCCTGAATGATGATACACAAGTGAATGCCACTGATGTGCAACCAGAAACTCCAATCCATGAACCACTTCTGAATGTTGATCTTGATTTGAACCTTCCCATAGCATTAAGGAAGGGTAAACGTCAGTGCACATACCCAATATCAACATATGCATCATATAATTATCTATCACCTGGAACATGTTTATTCTTCAAATCACTTGATAGTGTTACCACACCAAGGACCATCAATGAGGCATTATCTGATGTAAAATGGTCTGCATCTATGGTTGAGGAGATGAATGCTTTAAAAGTGAACAAGACATGGGATTTAGTTACTTTGCCACATGACAAGAAACCCATTGGTTGTAAATGGGTATATTCAATCAAAATAAATCCAGATGGAACTATTGCACGCTATAAAGCTAGACTTGTAGCGAAGGGTTATGCTCAAGTGTATGGAGTAGATTACTTAGAGACTTTTTCTCCAGTTGCTAAGTTAACATCAGTCAGGTTGCTAATATCTCTTGCAACTACACACAGCTGGAAATTACACCAATTAGATATTAAGAATGCTTTTCTACATGGTGATTTACAAGAAGAAATGTACATGTTACAACCACCTGGGTTCGAAGTTAAGGGGGAGACTGAGTTGGTTTGTAAACTCAACAAAACTCTGTATGGCTTGAAGCAGAGCCCAAGGGCTTGGTTTGGTAAATTCAGTCAGGTTATGGAGTCTTTTGGCATTGTCAAGAGCAAATTTGATCACTCAGTATTCTACAAGAAGACAAATTCAGGCATTATATTATTGGTTGTATATGTTGATGATATTGTGATTACTGGTAGTGATGAAGCAGGAATTCTATTATTAAAACAGTTCATACACACATTTTCATACCAAGGAACTTGGTGAATTGAGATACTTCTTGGGTGTTGAAGTTATTCGAAATAAGGAGAGCATATTTCTGTCACAAAGAAAATATATATTAGATTTGTTGAGTGAAACTGGAAAACTTGCAGTGAAGCCAGTGAAAACTCCAATGATACCAAATGTTGATTTAGCTACTGAAGGTGATAAATTCAGTGATCCTGAAAGGTATAGAAGAATTGTTGGAAAGTTGAATTACTTATCTGTTACTCGACCTGACATATCCTTTGCTGTTAGTGTTGTGAGTCAGTACATGAATGCACCAAATATTCATCAATGGAGAGCAGTGGAGCAAATTCTTGGATACCTGAAGGGTACAGTTGGATATGGACTGATGTACTCAAATTACCATCATATTAAGGTTGAAGGTTTTTCAGATGCTGACTGGGCAGGCTCAAGGCTAGATAGAAAGTCAACTGGGGGTTACTGTGTATTTGTAGGAGGCAATTTAATTTCATGGAAGAGCAAGAAGCAGAGTGTAGTGGCTCGGTCATCGGCTGAATCTGAATATAGAGCAATTGCAAAAGTTGTATGTGAAGTGATGTGGGTAGATCATCTAATGACTGAACTGGGTTTTACACTGGAAAAGCCTATTGTGTTAAAGTGTGACAACCAAGCTACCTTGCATATCGCTTCAAATCCGGTGTTTCATGAACGAACCAAACATATAGAGATGGATTGCCATTTTGTTAGAGAGAAGATGCAACAAGGAATTGTATGTTCAAGACATGTGCGAACAAATGAACAAGTTGCAGATATATTTACAAAAGCTGTTGATGGGAAGAAGATGGAGTATTTGCGAGGCAAGTTGGGCATGGTAGATGTACACGCACCAACTTGAGGGGGAGTGTTTGAAAAGGCTTTACTGATTTAGTGTGTTTATGCTAAATATTTGACTGGGCTGGTACATTTTCTTTTGGGCTTTGTGGCTATTGGGCTGTAATGTTTGTACATATACTCGGGCTGTACTGTTTGTATAAATACTTTGAATACTTTGCTTTGTATTTTAAGAGCGAAACGGTTAATTTGAATAAACTTTTCTCTTCTTCATTTTATAACACTTCTCTGTTGCCATTTTGTTTCAATGGTCATTTCCAGTTGCTTGAACTGGTCTGGTTGCTTCCATACCATGGCTGGTTTGGGTTTGCTGTTATAACATGTATGCATACATGTTTGTATACATGTTTATGCATTGTCTTCTAGTAGTTTCATTGAGTTGGTCATTTATATACTTAGTATATATATCCTTTAGTTTAACAGGAAATAGTTTACCACTGTTTTTGTGATATTGAATTCCTGTATACGCAGTTCTGGACTGACATGCACAATTCATCTGATCTTGTGCATATCTAAATCTTTTGCATATTTCATCACATGCGGTATTGGCGAGGCAGTACACGTGAGCCACGTGTACTGCAGCCAAAATAGCATTGACTCTTTAATTGAAATTTCAATTGTCTGAAATTGTTCATATGTTCAATCCAATATAGTTCGAATTGTATTTTGATTTGAGTTGTTACCATTTGCTTATGTTTCATTGAGCTTTTATGGATTTCATCACTGTATCGGCGAGGCAGTACACGTGTGCGTGTACTGCAGCCAATTCAGAATTTGACGTTTTGAATTGATTGATTTCAATTGATGAAATTGTTTTGGGTTGCCATTCGATAGTTTGATATTGTGTTTTGCTTGGGTGATTTGATCATTTTGTTGTTATTTGCCATTAAGCAATTCTGTTGTTTTCCGAATTATCTGCATTGGTAATCTTTTATCTATCTTTGTTGATGATTTGGATTTGCTGGTTTGTTGTTTAACACTGTTTAGTGTTATATCTGCCGTTATCCGATTCTTTTATCGAGGAGTCGGATATACGAGATTTCTGTGACTGTCGTCTATTCGTTATTTGATTATTATTGCTTCTGTGCATTAATAACTTAGTTAACTGAGTTTGAATTAGACTGACCCGTGTATTATTTTCTTTTGAATTTAATACTCGGGTCAGAGCCGAGTTATTTCAGGTTGTAGATTTCCCGCTTTGAGTTGCTGTTTGAGCTATGAAGACTTTTCGTATCTTTGAAGTGGTCTTCGTCTTGTTGTAGTAGTCAGTGTGTCTGTTTTAAGATGATATGTATTCATGTATATTAGTCGATAATGTACTTGTATATATAACTTCTTGAGTCGACAGTTGTAGTTGTATCATATGTACTGTGTCAACTATATTGTAACTGACATCAGTTATATATATATGAGACTTTTGTTTTATCTGTGTTCCGCATTTATATTATCTGTGTTATTATTATACCTAATGTCCTAAACTATTATGAACCATCGTAGCTTGTTTTATACTGATAATTGGGTATGTCATTGGGAGTAAATAAATAAGATGAAAATTGAAAAAGTATATACCACTCCTATCGAGGTAACCAATATTAGTGTAAGGCCAACTACAGATGGCCGCTCCTATCCAGCCTTATTCTTCGCGATAACAGATAGTATTTCTTTTAATACTCTTTGTTATTGTGAGCATAGAGGTGGGGCGTTACAGGTTTTGAAATTTAAAGGAATAATCATTGCCAAAGGAATTTGGATATAGTTGATTCCCAAGGGAAATTTTGAAAATTTTGGGAAAATTGTTAAAACTCCGAAATCTTATTTAAAATGTTTATAGAATAATAAAAATATGTATTGGCTAAATAAATCATATAATCTCGAGTTAAAAAGGTAAAATGTGAATGTGATTGATTTTAAATAGATGGAAGTATAGATATAAATAAATTGTGACTTATAGAACTTAGAATGGAATAAATAAGCCAAATAAAAATTGTTTGTATTGGGAAATGAATAAAATCCAGAACTTGAATTATAAAATAGATCTCAAGTAAAATAGATAAAGTGAGTGATGAAATAAAATCAAACATTGAATAATAATTGGAAATAATTAATTTGGAATAAATTAGTAAGTTGAAATTGGTTGATGAGATTTAAAGTGATCAAGTTAAAGGTTGAGTTGTGAGTTATTAATGGAATATTGAAATGGAACTCGAATTGGTTGATTAAAATTTGAATTGTGAGTAAATGATAAAATTTGAAAGTGAAGCTTGAGTTATTAATAGAAATTCAACTTGAATTGCAAGTGGATTTAATATGAATTGAAGTTGAATGGAATTGAATAAAAATAAAAATGATTTGTATTGCAAATAAAATCCAAGTGAATAAATAAAAATTTGAATAGTTTTATTATCAATAAAATAGGTTCGGTAGTGAATTGAAGTGTGAGATAAGTTTAAAAAGGTTTAAATGGAACTAGTAGGTTAATAAAATGAATATGGAATGCAAAACGAATAGATTTCTTTTGAAATTAATTCAAATTGAAATGGGTTTGTTTGGACTAAAAAAATGAATTGAAGTTAAGTAAGAAAGTTGTAAAATCACTTAAATTGAATGGGATGGTTTAAATATTGATGGAAAACATTTAAAATAAGTGTCAAAACATTTCATATGTGCTTATGGAAGTATGTAACATGCATTGTTATAGAATCCATGTTTAGCTATTTAAATTTAAGTGAAATGCTATAAACTTTCTATATTTGTCACTTACACTTTTAAATTGAGTAAGTACAGGTTCGGGGAAGCCGTGTGGCTGGATTTGACGCGCTAATTGCTAAAATTTACAAGCCGCTTGCTTAAAAATGCTAAACAAGGTACGCCTGCGCAATAAAAATAGGAAATATGAACTTTTTTTGTTTTTCCGACCGTGTGGGTCGATGTATATATATTTATCTCTTTTGTCAAATTGCAAAAGCTCCTTCGTACAAAGGAGACTCTGCCAAAATTTTCCAAAAATTTTGGGAGTTAGAAAATTTTGAAATTATTGGAAATTCACTAACAAAAAATGAATTAAAATTGGTAAGCGAATGGTATTAAAACTGAATATGGAAACCTAACGTAAAATTGGGTATGTTAAGTAAAGTGAAATTGAAGTAATTGTTCGAAGAAGCTAAAAGAAGGGAAGAAAGTGCAAATAAACTTTTATCTGGAATTTTAAATAAAGTAGTAATTGAAACTAATAAAGGAAAATAGTTAATTAATTATGGCTGAGACAAAGTGAATAAAAATTCAATATTCAAAGTTGGAAGTAATTAGTAAATTGAAACGAATTAAATTCAAATGGAATAGTAAAAGGCAAACTGAATAGAAATGAATTTAAACTTCCATTGTGAAGTAAAAGTAATAATATAAGGGATATATATATATATATATATATATATATATATATATATATATATATATATTGGACTTAAGAAATGAAGAATGCAATTCTTAAGTGAATTATTATTAGGAATACATAAATAATATTTTCAAACCCAAACCATGTTTCTAAGTCATTTATTTAAATTTAAATACAAGTTCAATATTCAAATTCAAATTCTAAAGTCAAATTCAAATTTACTCATATACACATATACATATATATTTCAAATTCAAATTAATTCCAAAAATTTATTCCAAAATTTACATTAACTATTAATTTAAATTTAATTCAAAATTGGGATTGTTATACCAACTTTATCATATGCCTACACCATTGTTTGCTGCATGATTCACCTTCCTGAACCACTTGCCATACCTCCGTTCCTAGCCTTGTTTCTCCACACTACTAGCATCATTGATCCACCACTCACCTTGCATCTTGCCACACCCGTACAGGCTCTTAAATTTTTTTGCCCCTCAACATTTTCCAGGTAAATACATAGGTTTCCAAGCACAATTCATCGAAGGAACTGCATGGGTTTCTGCCAACACACATGAGCCTTTGCCGACACACATGCCTCATGTTTTTTCAGCAAACTTAACATGCCAGCCTATAAATGCTTCACGTATAAAAAATATGCAATTCAAGTCTTCTTCAGCAAAGCCATGTTTCAACAAAGCCTTGGAGTTTCTAAAGCTAAAGTTGGCTCCCAAATTTCTAATATGTCTTTCTGCTTTAATACATGTCCCCACATGCACTCAGCTGCAAAGCTATCTTTCAACTTAAGTGTAGCAACCATAGCTAGCATCATCGCATAAGTGCAGCAGCACACTGCTTCTCATTACAATATCTTGCGTCTACCGCCTTGCAATTTATCGTGAAAGTTGTTTTCAACCATTTATTGACATCTGCTAGATTTGGGCGTAGTAATTAATATATGATGTCTTATATGAACATATTTTTACCGGCCTTAATTATATGGTTATTAAGATTATGAAGCTTTGTAACCTTTTTGGAAATTAATTATTATAATGTGATACAAAATACTGATAGGGACTAATAAATTAAAAATTGATGTGGATCAAATAATATGTTTATATTACCAATAAATTACAATATTGTACCAATATAGGTTGTATTGATCCGCTCTTTCCATCATTGCCGGCAGTTTGGTTTGTAAATATCTAAACAAACAAGTCAATATTCAACTGCTCATACATTCATACATACATATACATACATACATACATACATATACATACATATATATATATATATAATAATAGTTGTAATAGCTTTGGTGTCACACTTTTTTGGTATCAACGTGAACTACCAAAAATATCCATCTATTTTATTATCCAATCTTAGTTACTTAAAAATAGGATCTAATACTAAATTTCTTTTACAAATTCAAATGCCCATAAAAGTATGATCCAATAACTAAACATGCTTTAAAATTCAAAACGCGTCTAAAAATAGGATCTAAAATTAAAATCTTCTTTACGGATTCAAAATACTTCTTTACAAAATATAACTTGAAAATAAAAAATTATTTTTTTGACTGGTTTAAACATATACAATTTATAAGAAAAACAATTCACGCGCGAAGCGTGTGACATTACACTTGTATATTTATAAAACAATACATTGTTTTAAAGCTTTTAAATTGTCTAAAACACCCTCTTTTCCTTTTATTGCGCAATAAGGGTATTTTTGTAAATTTAGTTGCTTACATGGTTCCGTGCTTATTCTACCCTACTAATTTTCTCTTTGGGTAAAAAATTTGATCCGTCTTTCTTCAAACATAACCTTATTTGGCTTCTTTTATCAGCAATAGTAAAGATCCAAAAGGCGCAAAACCTTCAATACCTAAACTGTCTGAAATCAAGAAGAAGTAGAAGTGGTTAGTTGTGCAAGTTCAATGTTAGGTCTTTTCTCTTGTTTTCTTTTTGTTAAATTTGTTTGCATGTAGACCAATTTCTGAACAGTTTGGCAAAGTGCCTCGGCAAAATCTGATCGATTTTTTCTGAAGTTTTATACTTCATTGAATTTTTGGGTTAGTATATATCAAACTTAATGAATATTGTGGGTAAGTAAGGTAAAGAGAAAGCATATTGGAACAGAAGTTCAAAACAGTTAGAGAGCAATTTTATAGCCTTACGACAGAATAAAAAAATCATATGCTATTTCTAAATTATCTTTGGTACTTGGTTCAAGGCAATGAGATTTGTTCATGAAGCATGTATATTGGAAAGAATGTTGTTTATACGTCATTCTACCGTATATCGTCTAAATATTTGGTTGTGATGGTATATTTCATGAATATAGTCAAATTATTGATGAAGGATCTTCATCCAATTTCTGGAATCATGATTGATTTTCTCAAGAATAAACTAATCAAGGATACATCAAAGCTTTTTAACTTTTTGATCCATTAGTATCTAAGCACTTCCCATAAGTAACTAAATCGTTTTGATATGCGGAAGCCATCGAGCAAAATCTTAGCGATCAAGCGCTTGGATTTGTCCACCAAGTAAACAACAGTAGCATATGCACTCGCTCTTTTCTGTTCCAGTTCCATTTATATCCACTTAATCCCAACACTCTTCCTTTATTATTTATAATACATACAGCCAGTCGTACTGTTCATCATGTATTCCTAAGCCTTTTAATCATGAATTCCAGAACAAGAGTTATATTCAGATTATTGTCTAATAAATAATTAATAATTCTTACCATTCATGACCAAATTTAAAACATTTTTTACCTTGACTAGGAAGTCTAAATAGACAAAGACCTAAATTAATAAATTCATATACAAGTAAAGGCACAAATAATGAGTCGATGGTAAGTAATCATAGTTCGGAGGTAAAAAGTGTGTTGTATATTAGAAGGCTAAGGACCTAAAGATCAAATTGATATAAATATGAACACATGTTTCAGTTATAAAAGAGTTAATTATACCATATACCTCCGATAGAAACTACTAAGTGCCTTTGCAAGTTTCAATCTATTTATTATCGAATATATACATATTCATTAATTTAGTAATTTTTAATTTTTAGTTTTTCTTTGCACACGTTACAATGCATGTGCATTAGTACTTGTATGTAATAAACCAAGTACAGTAATTCATATCAACCTAAACTTGCTATGATATGAATATTTGCCATTTTTGCTTCATATCTTCATTTATCTTTGTTTTTTGGCTGATGTTGCTTATTTTAGTACTTGATAAATAATTTATGACATGAATTTATAATATTTGGTGCTTATAGTTTTATAAGCTAATATCATTCTTTTTATTTCTCAAGTTATTTAAATTTTATATTATTATTTTGTATTTATTTGTTTTTCTCTGGGTTATATTAAATTAGTGTCTACTAAAATATGAAAAGCTTATTTTATGATGATATATGCAATTCGAATATTTATCACGCTACGGATAGGCGAGGTATTCCTGGATCAGACACATGATTTTTCTTAATTGCTCACATTTATACTAAACTGCACTAATTTTTGAATGTAAACAAAAAAAAGATAATTTGGTCCACAAGTCTTGTTTTAGTGGGGGATGAACAAGATTTGTTGGTTGTTGGGAGTGTTAGCATAATTACTGAAATACTTTTCTTCTTCAGATTGATAAGATGCATATCAGCTAAGCTATTTGGAGAAAATTAATCTGTATATTCAATTAACTATAACCCAAGGTCATTCCCAAATTTCTCCTCATCGTTCTCATTATTTTCCCAACATGGCCTAAGGCCCAATCTATTGAGACTTTGTCCTAGGTAGCATGATTGTAACGACCCAGAATTTTAGTCATTTGAAAATTCGAATATTTAATTGATTTTAAATATTTAAGAGTAAATTTTATAAGTTGGATAACTTATATTTCGAATATAGCGATTTAATTGGATAATTAACTTGTTAATTTAATACTTGAAATTGTGTAAATAATTGAAATTTGAATTTAATGTGAATAAAAATGATTTATAAAGTTGAATTAAATTCTATGTGAAATAGAATGGAGTTAGAGAACTTTTAAAATTGATTTAAAATTTAATTTATAGAAATTGAATATTTTAATATTTAATTAACGTGTAAAAATATTCATTTTTCACACAGTCTCGGATTTCGACTACACCAGTTTCAGTGGATCCGTAATTTTTTATATTATTGTAGGATTTCAAATTTCGTATCAATAAGATTTATGGTTTATCGTGGCAAGCTGAAACGCGTAGATGTTTGTTTAAGTAAATTTTAAATTTAAATAATTCGATTCGGAAACCTATCTTACAAATATGATTGAATTGGCTTCCGATATATATTTCATTGTATTCGAAATAGGGGTAAAACATTATAAACGTTAGGTGGCACGGTTCGTTTGGGGCTCGAAAAAATTTTGGGTGAATAATGTCGTGAAATTTTCTATAAAAGGACCTCATTTTCCGCAATTTTCACAAACTGAGCCACCGCCATTAAATTCAATGGCCAAAATTTTATTTCTTCCCTCCTCGATTATCTCTCGATCCAAATACTTTTAGCCTTCAATTCCTAAATGAAAGTTGTAGAGGATCGCGAGATCTTCATATCCAACGACTGTGATCGGTTGTAACACATTGGATCAACGACAAATCGAGTTCAAACAGCCGATGTTGGCCCATGTTTTTCAAGGCTAATACACGACCGAGCTCGACCAGGTCACGACCGAAGGAGGAATGGAGCATGGGCGTTCGAACATCATTATTTGATCGTCGTCAAATCAAGCGTGGAGGCCGCGACAATTAGGGATCGATGGCGGCTATTGGTTTTTCTCGGTGATGAACGAAGAGGGGAAGAAGATTAACAGCAGCCAGGATTTGATGGTGAAGAAACGTGCGGCATAGATTTTCCTGAGGTTTTTTTTTTAAAAAAAGTTGAAATTCATTATATATTTAAAATTGTGTAAACTTTAAAATGCTACAACTTCTTCATACTTGGTCCGTTTTTGAAGAAACAAGTTGCGTTGGGTCCGTAATGACGAGCACTACATTTTAGAGCTGATTGGAGCTAATGAAAATTTTGCGTAAAATTAAACGCTTGTTTAATTTTATTCGGAATAAAACGCTGCAACGACAAAAGGAATCAAAGTGAGTACAACTCACTCTTTCTGACTCATCGATAATTTTATATAAGTGAGAATAAATTTATTTTATGCTTATTGATGATTGTTTGGATGATATATGATATATTATTAATATATTGATTGGTATTTGGATATATTCCTACCTATTGGAGTAGATGAGACCCTATACGTTCCCATGTATGAGCAGATGACCTTTTGTACTCGTGTCTGCCTCAAAGCGGATATTGTACATATATTCTCATACGTATATTTGTACCAGGTGACAGGTTGGAGGGATCCAACTGGATTCCTCACCAGTATTGGTTTTATTTACAAATATTGTGATATTTGTCGTTATCATGTGATATATGATGTTTTGGATGCCGTGTTTGATGTATTTAGTGCTATTGCAACATTGGGCCTATCTTTGGAATTTTAAAAATATTAAAGTGATGATTTCAAATTAAAAAGGATTTCAATATGATTTTGGAAATAGATGTTTTATTAATTTTTGAATTGTTGAGAAATGGATTTATTTTAGATAAATAAAAGTTATGATTTTTATATTATAAAAATTATGATTTTTGTGAATTATAATCAAAATGTGATTTTTGAAATGTGGAGTTAACTATTTGGTAAAATAGTTTAAATTGAGATTTTTTGAATTATTATAAATGGTATATATATAAGATTTATAAAACTGAATTTTTATAAATCAAAATAATGGAATTGTAAAGGAGTTTTATAAGTGTTTAAAATGAAGTTATAATTGGATTTTATAAGTGATTAACTTATAATTTGGATTTTGGTATGTAAATGAGATATATATATAATTGGTTAATAAAAGAATTTTATAAATGAAAGTTTTATAAAATAGAAATGTGAATTTATAAACATTGTTTTATAAATTCAAAATCAATTGAATTTGATAAGTTAAATATGAAAGCTTACTAAAGGGATTTTATTCACGATTTTGGACAATGAATAATCCTTTAATTAAATGTGTAGAAACATTGAATTTGGTAAATGAATTATATTCACGATTTTGGACAGTGAATAATCTTTTAAATTTAAATGAATGTTTTGGGAAGTGATCTTTTATATAGAGTTAAATGGTTTGAAGATATTTAAAATGTGTTAAGTATCAAATACATAGATTTCAACATTCATTGTTGAAATAGACGTTTTTTTAGAAATAAGGAAATGATGGACTATAACAATGTTGTTATAGTAAATGATTTTCGAAAGAGATGTTTTTGTATAGTATATGAGATTTGTACATCTATCTAATTATCGAATCTCTATACTAATGATTTTAGGTTATCGTAACGATGTTTTACGCAACATTCGTTTTGACCCAAATAAATATGTTTAAAGAGAATGTTTTCCTTAGAAAATAAAATATATACATAATCATGATTTAAGTATATATAATATTTTCTAGGTGTTGAAAAAAAAGAGATTTGTGAATTACTTATGGAAATGTTTTCCAAATAGTGGAATATTGGAATGGTTTTGAGATTATATCTTTTTGAAAGATAATTTTAAGTGAATATTTGGAAAGTGATTTAATTAATAAAAGATTAAATAAAAGGGCCTAGTGATTGCTTATGGTGCTAAATATTTGTTTGTTGCTTTGATAGCTAAATAACCGACTATCAAATTTGGCCATTTTAGTCTCTCGACTTGATGTGGGAACTATTTAGTCGTACACTTAGTACGTAGCCATCTGTGTAGGCTTGGTTATCATTTGTATTGAGGATGTTGATTCGTGTAGTACGGAGTATTACTCCAATCTATCGAGCTTCCTTCTTGGCCGAAGGATAGCAATTTGAAAGTTGGAGACGTGGTAAGTCTATGAGACTTAGTTTCTGTGTGAGTTTGAGAACGCTTTTGCATTGTTGGTGCGAAGAGACCGGGATTGTTTTATCTGAAAACCACTTCGGACCAACGTATATGCGTTCGATTGTGCAGATTGTGATGATATTATGATTTAGGATTTTCATAGTGGAGGACTGCTTGTTGATCGTTTGGGGTTAAAATCCTAATATACATATAGTAGCAATGGTCTCTTTGTTATGAAATATCCATTGCAAGGACTATTTGCTACTAATTGTAGGAATTTCCCTACAGGATGTGGTAGGAAAGTACCTTTGGTTTGTCATGTTCTTGGACAGCTTGTATGGACGTTTGTCTGACATTGCATTTCTAAAGATTACGTACATTAGTGGTGGCGAAGAAGGCAACTTATCTTAGCATAACACCCTCCTTGAGACACACGAGCTCAAGAGTTGTATTTTTATGGAAGGAAATTAGTAGTCAACGGAAATGGTCATGTGGCATTCAAAGTGATGTGATACATGAGATGCGAAAGGTAATCGTTACCTTAGGCCTCATCAACCGGAAATGACCGAAACAGGGTTTGATGCGGCAAGGCTAAGTGGGTTGCTCCCATTAGGATATGATCATCCTCTTCTAGATATATTTCTTCCCGCTATGAAGTTCGGGATGTAAATTAATGTGGTTTGTATGCTATGAGGGTCCTCGTGAAAAGGTCGGTAACGACTAGAGGATGATATGTTCGGTACTATCTAGTTACAGAGATAGGCCGATCTTGTGTTGGTAGAGGTTCGTTTTTGATGTTCCTCGATGCATTCCTCTAGAGATGTACTGTTAGAAGGTAGTCCCTTCACCTAGTCATTTATATGGAAATCCAAACTCCACTACGTTCCTGCCATTTTGATTGTATTACCCATTATGGGGTTTATGCTGGAATTTAATCAATGTAACAATTTCGACTATGATTCATATTATTTGTGCATTAGACACTATTACATTATAAGAGGAATTTGATATGAGAGGTTTTAGTTATCGTAAGGTAAAAACATGTCCATGTTTATGTGTGGGCGTGTCTTACGAGATACTTTTGTTTTGGAAGGGAAAGTTTGGTAATCTAATAAATTCAGGTGAGTGCGTTTCTCACGCTGGTTTACCAGACTGATCTAGACGTTCTTCCTTTTCAATGTCCGGGTCAGACTAAGTATATTTACAGGTTTAGAGATGGTGCTTTTGGAGCTTCAGCAGGAGAGCTAGAGATATTCATTTTCGTATACATGTATCTGTTTTGCTTATCCACTTTGCTTATTGATTTTTGTTGTATATTATCAGCAATTGTAAGGAAAGATTATTATAACTGTTCAAGCTGATGATTAGTGATTGATTGTTGAACTTTGATTGATGTAAGTTTCTGTTTTGTAAAGATCATCGATGTGATATTGTATGCTTTCTTCTACGATGTGAGATTCTATATTGTTCTGTTTGATCCTCTCTTCTCTCTTTCTTATCTCACTACACCACAAAAGGCTTTTAACAGCGTTTGGTAAACGCTGTAATATGATACAACAGCGTTATTTCAAACGCTGTATAACGACATGCTGTCGTATATACATAACTTACAACAGCTTTTCTATAAACGCTATTGAAACATCTCTGTGACAGCGTTTATTACGAGCTGTCAATAATGTTTTTACAGCGTTTTCAGACGTGTTGTATTATGTTTCAACAGCGTTTATAATTTAGTTGTCGAAGATGTTCAAATTCTACTTTAACTGTTTACAACAGCTTTTTCTAAACGCTGTTATTGAATCATCAACTATTTCGACAGCATGTAAAAAACGCTGTTATTGACAATTTTAAGATAATTATAGCACGAATTAAACGCTGTTGTTTCTTCATTGACAGCATTAATCAAACGATGTCTTCTATTTATATAACAGTTTTAATATTCCACTCTATTTTTGAATATTCCAAAACTATATTTTAAGCATATTCAAGCAACTAGTATATATAACAGGTTCTAATAACTATTAATTGGTTACATAAACTAGTTAAGACAATATTAATAAACAAAAGACATCCATAAACCAAGTTTCAATAATATCCATAAACAAAAATAACAAAGTAAACCAAGTTGCCACAAATTCTGTTAAACAAAGACACGTTATATGTTAAGTAAAAGTATAATATCAATACAGTAAGTCCACACCAAATGCCAACAACAAAACGTGCATCTAAAAAGTTTCATATGCTTGCTACTTGCTACGGAAGAAGAATGTGTCATCGCCATCTTTAATTACCTGCAATGAAGAAATTTGAAATGATCAGTGAGTAAACGCCATCTAAAAATTTGAAGTTTCATATGCTAAAATGCTTAACTACGCCAAAAAATCACTATATGGATCTAAAAATTTGAAGTGATCAGTGAGTAAATGCTTAACAACCCACCACTATAATCAATACAAACCAGTGCACATCACCAGTGAACATCAAACCAAACTGCACCATATTCCATCCCCAACTACCCCCACTACCACCCTATTGCAAATTCCTCCATCATCACCATTTAAATACACTCTGCTATGGCCATAACAGCTGCAACAAAATCCACTCAACTACACGACCAGACACCAAGCATTGTCATTACATTTACACCACCATTCATCTTCACTGCTTCCCCTACATCAAAACTGCACACAGTCATCACCAGCCTACATACCGTTGCATCACCAAACAACTACACCACTGTCATATAAAACTGAAATCAGTTCACACTTCCATCAAATACAATAAATACCCCAACTTCAACACTTCATTATCACTTCACATCCTCACCTTCCTTTGCCAAGCTGTTTTTAACTATTTTTTCCTTATCATCTCTAGAACAATAGGCATTTGTCCCTATTCTTAACACAGCACTCTTTTTTACTTTGCTGGGATAAGAAGTTTCTACACAAGAAGAAAATATGGGTGTTTCTATAGTTAATGAATTGAAGCAAACTATTTCAGGAAAGAAAACATTTAAGTCAAGTTCAGGCTCAAGGCAAGCAGAAAGACTAAAATGATCTACTTTACAGGAGAGAGCAGTAGAAAGACTAAAATGATTTTGTTTGATTGGGATAAAGCTACTAGTGGATCAAATTGACTCTTTACATAATAGTGGATACTTTATTATTCCATAACACATATTAGCTATAAATGTTGGCAGCTAATAAAACTAATGAGCTATATAGCCTGCTTAGGAACAAAACTGTATCTGAATATTTCTTGTAAATCGTTAATCATTTGAATCGTTCGAAATGAACAAATATAAAAGAAAAGATAAAATTTCAAATTGAAATGACCCTCCTATTTCCACCCTAATTTCATAAGGATTTTTTTTTGTTAAGAGATGATATATAGATATATCATTCATTACAAATATATTTCCCAGGGTCATTTTCTTTCTCCAATAAACAAAATATATCCAGGATCTTTCACAATATAAAAATATTGTTTTTAAATCTAAATCATTCCTAACATACATATATGAAGATATCTATGTTATATTCTACTAGAATCAGAGCATGATAATATGTAAGTAGAAATCCTTTTAAATCTATTAAAATGTGATAATTCCCTGATAAAAGATTAATTATTGTATCCTGATTTTTGACCATAGAATCCACTGGAAACATGTACTTTAGTCTGTTATTCTAATTAAGAAATGATCAAGTAATAATCAGTGGAAAGCAAGCTTTTAATATGGATGATTGTGTTAAAGTCTGTATAGTATCAAACTCAGGCTAAAAGAAAGTGGATCATAAGTGAACACAAGCAACATCTAGGCGTAATGGAAACGCGCCTAACTTACACATGAGAGGTCACGAGTTCGAGTGCTATGCTGGTCGGTTCAAACCCAATTTTTGTTTTTTTTTCTTTTTATTTTTTTCTCCTGTATGGTTTGAAATCTGATATCTACCTATATCTGCACATATATACTTAATTTTTGCCTATAATCTAACATACAAAACAATATTTCTTGCTTTATTATTTTTGAAACCCATTCCTACAACTGTTCTAGGAATTTATGTTTATATTTTTGCCCAAATATCAACATGTACACAGATATACATGTACATGTCAATATCTTTGCTCATTTTCCAGAAAACTGGGTTCAAATGGTTCCTTGCTTCATTGATTTGAAGTGAACAATTTGCCTGACCTATGGTCTAACCATGTGGTTAATCTGACCATTCTTTTATTTTAATTTTACAAACCAGAATCTACCTAAACTTCACTTATTTGAAGCTGGTTAACTCATGTGCCTAGTGTCATGCCAGGTATCTGATCATGGCAATTGAAATGCCAGTCATTTGCATCATACCTGAAGCCTTCCCATACAATTACCTCTCTCAAAACAATTTAAAAAGTAGACTTGAACCATTTGTAGACATAATTCAGAGGAAAAACAATTAGATACTTAAAGGTATTTTTCAAGGTAAATTCTAAATTTACTCCAAAACTCAGTGTTTTTAAAATACTTAAGATTGTCCAATACATAATATAATTGCAAGGAAATTGCTCACATAATTGTATATTTCTTACCAGATTTTTATAGCTAATACTTGAGCATATATTTCTTGTTTATATCCCAGACACTACTTCAAAAACAAATCAAACCTTAACACACAATAATTTCGACAGAGCAACTAATTTAATCTAACACTTTACAGAACATAAGAGCAACTTGATCACTAACCATAAAATATTCATTACATGACTGGAAATCTTAGAAACATAATTTTTCCTGAATACATGCAGATATAATCAATTTAAGTTCTTATTGAAACTAGCTAGCATGTTCATTCACTCCTCCATAATAGCCATAACTTCATTTTCTACTTAGTGCCTGCGTTCCCTGAAAGAGCATGAGTGGCTGCCTCATTTTAAAATGAGACACCCCATATGCCATGAGCAAACAAGGGTCGGATCTAAGATCTGGTATGAGTAACATCAATACATTCATGACATTAAGCAATAGAGAATATAAGAGCACCAACTAGTTATTTAAGCAAAGTCCTGCAATCAATTACTTTAACATAGTATAATTAAGTTGATTCAGGTATGATATATTCATTTATCATTCTTACACTTGCATACATAATCATGCAAACATAATTATCTATTTGCAACATTTGCATTCACTGGAACCATCTTGGTTCCATACCATTCAACCTAAGAAATATCCATATTCCTATTTCTTCATTTACAGGTTGTATAATTCAATTTAAATTCCTGCCTCATCTGCTATTAAGGAATCACAGGGACACATTGCAATGAACTAATTCACATCATTGCACAAAGATCTCAGGGCTTAAACAAACCATGTGCCAACTTGCATACTTCAAATATGACAAGCATTCCAGCAGCCTTCTTGGCCTTCCCTTCCCTAGTTTATTTACTAGTGTATTGACTTAAATCCTATCATCAAATATGCTAAGTGAACATGTCACTGCAAGCATGGAAACATCCATAATCTTTCCTAGCATAATTCTCCTTAGAAATAAGCAGACAGTTATTTCCTAAATGGGGTCAATATGTCTTGATCTCAGTAAGATATAAGAATATTTTCAACTGTAAAAGAGGCATGGCATGTTCTTATTATATTGATCTGCAAGCCTTTATGATTGATTCAGATTCAGGATCTGGTTCAATCATAATTTTAGCTTGTGAGTTTCTTTTTTTTTTGATTTGATTAAGGGCTCAGCACTTAGAAAATTTCTATTGCACCCTTAGCATTTTTCTTCTCAAGCCTCAGCACTTATACCAAGTATAATGCAGCTCCCAACATTTTTTTGTAAAGTTTCCATGCCATAGATCTATAACAGTTGAGAGTATTCTCTATATAATTTTAAGATTCTGGACTTTAACATTTTTTTGAGTAAAAATAAAACAGTATGATACACATCCAAAGACAGATGTCTCAGCAAATCAAAGATCACCAAAATCATCCATATTAAATCATATCAGATTTAAAATAAGACATCCAAAAAGCATTGATGAAATCATATATATCAAAACCAGCAATATATATATGGCAATATAAAAAGTGGCTGCCTCATCTCAGGTCTTAATGCCATGAACTCAGTGAGGTTACTCACCTAAATATTTCTTCTTATTAATCCAGAAAATCCTTGTATGAGTGTTTTCTCCTTCCTTCCAATATTTTTTTTTCTTCCTTTCTTATTTTTGTGCAGCTCGGGGTAAAGATAATTTTACTGGCTGAAACTGCCTATTTATATGCATTTTTCCACTAGGGTTTTGTTAAAACAAAATTCCATTTCTGACCTAACCATCTTCATGCATTTTTCATTCATTTTCCTCCTTAATACCCCGACCATATTAACCAATTTAAAGGCTGCATTTTCTTTCTTTTACTTTTCAGAAAATGGCCACTCACCTAGTCATGTTAAAAGTGTGACTATCCTATTTTATATTTTAATTTTTCCTGAGAATCCCCTTTGCTATTTTTGCCTACACAAGCATATTGACTTGTATCACATTTCATGTCATTTTAATGTTATAGTTTCACTTGCTTATATATATATATACTTTTCAGTACTTAAAAATGTATATTTGTATACATATCTTATCTAGGCTTATTTAATTCCTCTTTAATTTCAGAAACATATGCACCTATATGTATACAGGTTTACAAATCCTTATAACATATATATGTATAATTTTCTTTTCTAGGTTTTAAATAAAATCTGTTTACTGATTTAAAGTAAAACTTACTTTTCTTATTTTCTAAGATGATCCATATAATTCCAGAAATCAAATATCCATGTTGCAAAATCATGTTTGTATTGCTTTTTAATTCTTGTTTTAAATCCAAGAAATCTGGAGTTCTTCCTTGTGCCATTTCAGTGTGCACGTGCACACATATACTTGCACACTATTTATTCCAAAAATTTCACCATATTTAAATCTAAATATTTCAAAAATTAAATCATTTTACAAAAATGATTTTTCACAAAATTTTGGGGTATTACATTCACCCCTCCTTTTAGGAATTGTGTCCTCACAATTTTTCTAACATTTATAACAAGCATCATTTTCTTTTCTGAAAACTTATCAAACATATGCATAAGCAAACAAATTCAACCATATCAACCATGCATAACAAAAAAAATTTTCCAGAAAAAAAAATTACCTTTTAATTTGCAAAAAGCTTAGGATAATCCATTCTAATCTTATCCTCTAACTCCCATGTGCAGTCATTAGGATCACTACTCCACTGGATCTTAACTAGTTTCAAGGTTTTGCTCCTTAATTTCTTTTCTTCCTTGGCTATAATCCCCACTGGTTCTTTTTCATAAACCAAGTCAGGATTTATTTGAATTTTGGTAGGCTCTTCCAAAATGTCTTCTTTATCATGTACCCATCTTCTAAGTTGGGACACATGAAAAACATTATGCATTGCTTTCATTTCCTCTGGTAATTCTAATTTGTAAGCCAATGAACCAATTCTTTCCAGAATTTTATAGGGTCCAACATACCTTGGTGTGAGCTTACCTTGCTTGCCAAATCTCAAGACTTTCTTCATAGGTGAAATCTTGATGAAAACAAAGTCTCCCACTTCATATTCCACTTGCTTTCTCTTCCTATCTGCAAATTTCTTTTGCCTATCTTGAGCTGCTGCTATTCTTTTTCTTATTAACCCAATTTTCTCTGTAGTTTCTTTAACATATTCAGGTCCTAGAACAGCCCTTTCTCCAGTCTCTACCCAGCATATAGGTGATAAACATGGCTTGCCATATAAGGCTTCAAATGGTGCCATCCCTATGGTGCTTTGGTAACTGTTATTGTATGTGAATTCAGCTAGATGGAGGTGGTCTTCCCAGTTGCCTCCAAAGTCCAGTGTACATGCTCTCAACAAATCCTCTAAGACTTTGTTCACCACCTCAGTTTGACCATCTGATTGTGGATGGTAGGCAGTGCTTAAGCACAATTCACTCCCCATGGCCTCTTGAAAACTTTTCCAAAACCTTGAGGTGAAGATGGTATCCCTATCACTCACAATGGTTTTGGGTATGCCATGCAACCTTACTACCTCTTTCATGAATATTTGAGCCAATTTTGGAGCATTTCTTTCTGTTTTAACTGGGATAAAATGTGCTACCTTAGTTAGCCTATCCACTATTACCCATATACTTGTGTTTCCCTTCTTAGATCTAGGCAGACCATCTATGAAATCCATAGATATATCCTCCCACTTCCACTGTGGTATACTAAGGGGTTGCAATAGTCCTGATGGCCTTTGTGTCTCTGCCTTGACTTGTTGGCAAGTCATGCACCTTGCAACATATCTGGCCACATCTGACTTCATCCCCTTCCACCAAAGATTTCTTTTCAAATTTTGATACATCTTGGTGCTACCTGGGTGTATGGAGTACTTACTCCTATGGTACTCATTTAATATTTCCTCCTTCAATTCTATATTTTCTGGAACACATATCCTATTTTTATTCCTTAAATAACCATTTTTATCAACTTGATAATTTATTACTTCCTCCCCTTTTGATATGAGCATTTTCTTTTCCACCATGTTTAGGTCTTGTTCCTGCATTTTCCCAATCTTAAGAAGTAAATCTGATTGCAGAGATATCATACTTAATTTCCCTTTACCTTCATCTTCTTCAATGGGCATCATTTGTACCTCACTATTTTCCTCAATTTCCAAATCAGTAAGTATAGACAAATCCCTAAACTCTTCCATCATCAACATGGCTACCTTGGCATGTTGTCTACTCAAGGCATCTGCAACTTTATTTGCCTTGCCTGGTGTATACAGTATATCTAGATCATAGGCAGCTAGGAACTCTACCCATCTATGTTGCCTCATATTCAAATCTTTTTGTGAGAATAAATATTTCAGTGCCTTATGATCAGTGTACAAAATGAATTTGGCACCTAACAAATAATGTCTCCAAAGTTTCAAAGCATACACAACTGCTGCTAGTTCAAGATCATGGGTTGCATATCTGGTTTCATGTGGCTTTAATTGCCTAGATGCATAGGCTACCACCTGGTCTTGCTGCATTAACACAGCCCCTAACCCAGAGCCACTTTCATCAGTGTACACAACCAAATTTTCATTTCCTTCTGGCACTCTCAATACTGGTGCATTAATCAGAGCTTCCTTTATTTTGATAAAAGCTTGCTCACATTTTTCTGTCCATACAAAGGCTTGGTTCTTTCTAGTTAAATTGGTAAGTGGTGATGATATTTTTGAGAAATCTTTTATAAATCTCCTATAATATCCTGCTATCCCCATAAATGATCTAATCTCACTGATGGTACTAGGCCTTTTCCATGCTTAGATTGCCACTACCTTATTAGGGTTTACTGATATTCCTTTGGCAGAGATAACATGCCCAAGAAAATGCACTTCTTCTTTCCAAAATGCACATTTTGAAAATTTTGCCTTTAAATCATTTTCCCTTAGTCTTGACAAAACTAAATGCAAATGATTTTTATGCTCTTCCACTGTCTTAGAATAAATCAAAATGTCATCAATAAAAATCAGTACAAACTTGTCTAAATAATATCTAAATATTCTATTCATTAAATCAACAAAATATGAAGGAGCATTTGTCAAACCAAATGGCATAACCAAAAATTCATATAAGCCATATCTTGTGTTAAATGCAGTATACTTAACACTTGAGTCTTCAACCTTCATTTGATGGAATCCTGATGCTAAGTCTAGCCTAGAAAATATTTTAGCTTCACTGAGTTGGTCAAAGAGATCATCTATTCTAGGCAATGGGTATTTATTCTTGATGGTTACTTTATTTAGTTCCCTGTAATCTATGCACATTCTCAAGGTACCATCATGTTTTCTTACAAACACTACTGGAGAACCCCAGCAGGAATTGCTTGGCCTTATAAATCCCTTGCCTTCTAATTCTTCCAACTGATTTTTCAATTCTTTCAGTTCACTTTGCCCCATTCTATAAGGTTTCTTGATTATTGGACTTGCTCCTGGAATGAGATTAATTTGGAACTCAACTGGTCTGTGGTGTGGAACACCCTTAACTTCCCCAAACACATCCAAGTATTCATTAACTATGGGAATTTCTTCAATGGTTAGTTCACTCAGATCTTTTTCTAAGTCAACTAAATGATACAATTTCCCTTCCTTAGCTACTTCACATAGAACTGTGATCCTCTGGCCTCTAGAATTTTGCAATGATATGGTGGATGAGTCTAAATTAATTATGGCTTTAAATTGCCTTAACCAATCTACCCCCAATATAACTCCTATATTTGGGTAATTTAAAACATATAAATTGGAAATAAAAATATTTCCTCCTATGTTTAACTCCACATCCACACAATTCATGTTCAAAACACTAGAACTCCCTAGGGGACTTTGTACAAGCAATGGGGTTTCAACCAATATGCAGTTTAATTTTAACACTTTAACTAATTCATAGGAAATCAAAGAGTGTGTTGCTCCAGTATCATATACTACTGGTATGGGTATGGCACAAATGAGTAATGTACCTTCCACTTGGCCATGATTTTCAGCATCAATTTTCACTGCAGATTTGCCTTTACCTTCCAAAGTTGCCAATTTCCCTTGCTGTCTATTCTCAGGACAGTTCCTCTTCATATGCCCCTCTTTCCCACATAGGTAGCATTTGAAGGCTCCTCCTTTTAACTCTGGGCACCTTGGTTTGATGTGTCCTTCTTTTCCACAATGATGGCAAACCAATTTCTTCTTAGTATCATTGGCTTTTGTATCTTTACTCTTCCTGTTGTCTGCCTCCTCCTTCTTTTTATCATAAGGGTGATATCTTCCCTTATCCTTCTTGTTGTTGCTCTTAAAATTCCTATATTTCTCTCTTTCTTTGTCATGTTGTTCCAGTTTCAAGGCCAGATCAATTACTTGATCAAATGTTCTATCTGCATATGGTAGCATAGCTCTGCTAAGTCCTGGGTTCAGTCCTTTTATATACCTATCATTTTTGGATGCTTCATCTGCCACTAGCATTGCTCCATAATTGGATAGCCCCTCAAACTTTTGAGTGTATTCAGTGACATTCAAAGTTCCCTGCCTAAGTTTGATAAATTCTTCAAGCAAAGTGGTCTTGGCTGATGCTGGTACAAATCTTGCCTCCAACATCTCCTTGAACTGATTCCAAGTGATTTCATTTTCATTTCTTCCAGCTATGATCACCTCCCACCAGCTTAAAGCTACCCCTTTCAGTTGTCTAGAAGCTACTTGCCTCTTCCTTTGGTCATCCAACTGCATGTCATTGAAAATCCTATCAAGTGTTCTCAACCATGCTTGAATTTCCATCACACTCTCAGTTCCTTCAAAACTCCTGCCTCCCAAATTGGAATAAGTCTTCAGTAGTTTTGAAAGCTCTTCATGTGGGTTCTCAGGCCTATGCCCAATTCCATCTCTTAAAACCCTCACA
Source organism: Allium fistulosum (assembly GCA_030737815.1). Lineage (NCBI taxonomy): Eukaryota > Viridiplantae > Streptophyta > Magnoliopsida > Asparagales > Amaryllidaceae > Allium > Allium fistulosum. The sequence goes on along the minus strand of CM060907.1, from coordinate 1,035,296,465 downwards.
AATTCTTGCATATCAAGCATTTGAGGTGCACTGGGTCCTGCATTGTGATGAGATCCTCTTCCTACCATGGTCTGCTAACTAAATTCTGGGCAAATGGTATTAGTATATTATGAGTACTTCTGTAATTTCTGTTTTCTTATCTAAATTATTTCATCCAAAACAAACAGACATAATACATTTTTATAATACTTAACAATCAATGCAACCAAGTGCTCTGATACCAACTGAAATGACCCTCCTATTTCCACCCTAATTTCATAAGGATTTTTTTTTTGTTAAGAGATGATATATAGATATATCATTCATTACAAATATATTTCCCAGGGTCATTTTCTTTCTCCAATAAACAAAATATATCCAGGATCTTTCACAATATAAAAATATTGTTTTAAATCTAAATCATTCATAACATACATATATGAAGATATCTATGTTATATTCTACTAGAATCAGAGCATGATAATATGTAAGTAGAAATCCTTTTAAATCTATTAAAATGTGATAATTCCCTGATAAAAGATTAATTATTGTATCCTGGTTTTTGACCATAGAATCCACTGGAAACATGTACTTTAGTCTGTTATTCTAATTAAGAAATGATCAAGTAATAATCAGTGGAAAGCAAGCTTTTAATATGGATGATTGTGTTAAAGTCTGTATAGTATCAAACTCAGGCTAAAAGAAAGTGGATCATAAGTGAACACAAGCAACATCTAGGCGTAATGGAAACGCGCCTAACTTACACATGAGAGGTCACGAGTTCGAGTGCTATGCTGGTCGGTTCAAACCCAATTTTTGTTTTTTTTTCTTTTTATTTTTTTCTCCTGTATGGTTTGAAATCTGATATCTACCTATATCTGCACATATATACTTAATTTTTGCCTATAATCTAACATACAAAACAATATTTCTTGCTTTATTATTTTTGAAACCCATTCCTACAACTGTTCTAGGAATTTATGTTTATATTTTTGCCCAAATATCAACATGTACACAGATATACATGTACATGTCAATATCTTTGCTCATTTTCCAGAAAACTGGGTTCAAATGGTTCCTTGCTTCATTGATTTGAAGTGAACAATTTGCCTGACCTATGGTCTAACCATGTGGTTAATCTGACCATTCTTTTATTTTAATTTTACAAACCAGAATCTACCTAAACTTCACTTATTTGAAGCTGGTTAACTCATGTGCCTAGTGTCATGCCAGGTATCTGATCATGGCAATTGAAATGCCAGTCATTTGCATCATACCTGAAGCCTTCCCATACAATTACCTCTCTCAAAACAATTTAAAAAGTAGACTTGAACCATTTGTAGACATAATTCAGAGGAAAAACAATTAGATACTTAAAGGTATTTTTCAAGGTAAATTCTAAATTTACTCCAAAACTCAGTGTTTTTAAAATACTTAAGATTGTCCAATACATAATATAATTGCAAGGAAATTGCTCACATAATTGTATATTTCTTACCAGATTTTTATAGCTAATACTTGAGCATATTTTTCTTGTTTATATCCCAGACACTACTTCAAAAACAAATCAAACCTTAACACACAATAATTTCGACAGAGCAACTAATTTAATCTAACACTTTACAGAACATAAGAGCAACTTGATCACTAACCATAAAATATTCATTACATGACTGGAAATCTTAGAAACATAATTTTTCCTGAATACATGCAGATATAATCAATTTAAGTTCTTATTGAAACTAGCTAGCATGTTCATTCACTCCTCCATAATAGCCATAACTTCATTTTCTACTTAGTGCCTGCGTTCCCTGAAAGAGCATGAGTGGCTGCCTCATTTTAAAATGAGACACCCCATATGCCATGAGCAAACAAGGGTCGGATCTAAGATCTGGTATGAGTAACATCAATACATTCATGACATTAAGCAATAGAGAATATAAGAGCACCAACTAGTTATTTAAGCAAAGTCCTGCAATCAATTACTTTAACATAGTATAATTAAGTTGATTCAGGTATGATATATTCATTTATCATTCTTACACTTGCATACATAATCATGCAAACATAATTATCTATTTGCAACATTTGCATTCACTGGAACCATCTTGGTTCCATACCATTCAACCTAAGAAATATCCATATTCCTATTTCTTCATTTACAGGTTGTATAATTCAATTTAAATTCCTGCCTCATCTGCTATTAAGGAATCACAGGGACACATTGCAATGAACTAATTCACATCATTGCACAAAGATCTCAGGGCTTAAACAAACCATGTGCCAACTTGCATACTTCAAATATGACAAGCATTCCAGCAGCCTTCTTGGCCTTCCCTTCCCTAGTTTATTTACTAGTGTATTGACTTAAATCCTATCATCAAATATGCTAAGTGAACATGTCACTGCAAGCATGGAAACATCCATAATCTTTCCTAGCATAATTCTCCTCAGAAATAAGCAGACAGTTATTTCCTAAATGGGGTCAATATGTCTTGATCTCAGTAAGATATAAGAATATTTTCAACTGTAAAAGAGGTATGGCATGTTCTTATTATATTGATCTGCAAGCCTTTATGATTGATTCAGATTCAGGATCTGGTTCAATCATAATTTTAGCTTGTGAGTTTCTTTTTTTTTGATTTGATTAAGGGCTCAGCACTTAGAAAATTTCTATTGCACCCTTAACATTTTTCTTCTCAAGCCTCAGCACTTATACCAAGTATAATGCAGCTCCCAACATTTTTTTTGTAAAGTTTCCATGCCATAGATCTATAACAGTTGAGAGTATTCTCTATATAATTTTAAGATTCTGGACTTTAACATTTTTTTGAGTAAAAATAAAACAGTATGATACACATCCAAAGACAAATGTCTCAGCAAATCAAAGATCACCAAAATCATCCATATTAAATCATATCAGATTTAAAATAAGACATCCAAAAAGCATTGATGAAATCATATATATCAAAACCAGCAATATATATATGGCAATATAAAAAGTGGCTGCCTCATCTCAGGTCTTAATGCCATGAACTCAGTGAGGTTACTCACCTAAATATTTCTTCTTATTAATCCAGAAAATCCTTGTATGAGTGTTTTCTCCTTCCTTCCAATATTTTTTTTCTTCCTTTCTTATTTTTGTGCAGCTCGGGGTAAAGATAATTTTACTGGCTGAAACTGCCTATTTATATGCATTTTTCCACTAGGGTTTTGTTAAAACAAAATTCCATTTCTGACCTAACCATCTTCATGCATTTTTCATTCATTTTCCTCCTTAATACCCCGGCCATATTAACCAATTTAAAGGCTGCATTTTCTTTCTTTTACTTTTCAGAAAATGGCCACTCACCTAGTCATGTTAAAAGTGTGACTATCCTATTTTATATTTTAATTATTCCTGAGAATCCCCTTTGCTATTTTTGCCTACACAAGCATATTGACTTGTATCACATTTCATGTCATTTTAATGTTATAGTTTCACTTGCTTATATATATATATATATACTTTTCAGTACTTAAAAATGTATATTTGTATACATATCTTATCTAGGCTTATTTAATTCCTCTTTAATTTCAGAAACATATGCACCTATATGTATACAGGTTTACAAATCCTTATAACATATATATGTATAATTTTCTTTTCTGGGTTTTAAATAAAATCTGTTTATTGATTTAAAGTAAAACTTACTTTTCTTATTTTCTAAGATGATCCATATAATTCCAGAAATCAAATATCCATGTTGCAAAATCATGTTTGTATTGCTTTTTAATTCTTGTTTTAAATCCAAGAAATCTGGAGTTCTTCCTTGTGCCATTTCAGTGTGCACGTGCACACATATACTTGCACACTATTTATTCCAAAAATTTCACCATATTTAAATCTAAATATTTCAAAAATTGAAAGGAAAAGAAAGTATAAGAAAATGCAGAAAATCCTGACATAAATATACATGGAGGCAACACCTTTCATCCCTTAAATTGGTAAAACACAATATATTCTTGTCTCTGATGTTATAGTGTTTTTTTGATCCAAATTTAACATCCAATTTCCGATTATATGATTTTCCCTACAATGGATTGGTAATAATAAAAGCAAAAGTATTGACCGGTATGGGAAAGAATAAAAAAGTGAAATTGAGCAAGAAACTACCTCAGGAATAATGCCAGGAAAACTAGATACAAAAGCATATTATTGCTTGTTAGCCTTGATAACCCGAGAATAATGTCCTAATGCTGCAGGTGCTTTCTCAGAACGAACAACTTCTTTCTTATCTAATATATAGACAGACAATTTAAAAGCTACAAACGCCTAAGCATATGCTTATAATACATAGACATACGCATGCAGGTTGGAAAATACATACACAAACGGTTAGTTGGAGATGATGAAGGATATGAATTCACTATCGTATTGCATATGATATAGGAATATGTTATATTTTAGGCATGGAGTAATTCAATGTGGGCATTGGAAAACAAAAAGTAACAGTGAAAGGCATACTCACACCTAATGTTTTTAGGCCTTCTCAAAAACTAAAAGAAAACTACCTCCTGTCTATTGTAGGAAAACCACTATTTGTAGAATTTTCCAGACATAATACTCAACTCGTATCGTGAAAAAATGAGTATAGTTCGTTAATTCTTAGCAGCAGCTTATATACTCCGTGACTCCCTTTAGTTGCTGCACCACCTTTCGTATGCACTAGTCTCAAGTTTGCACAACGAATATAACTTCATACATTAGACAAAGACATAATATCTGCTTCAGGATGATCTTTGATGCAATTAACCTTCAACTGCAAAATCACCATACGAAAATTGATAATAATCAAATACACAGTATATGAAACTTGTGTCCAAAGTTGTAATAAATAATGTGAATGAATATTCAAATGACACCCCTTACCTTGCCGTTCCCAGCTTGAAGTTTTGCTTTCAAATTGGAAAGATCTACTTTCATGTATAGTACACCATATGTACTCTGTGGTACATAATTGAGGCTGAAGCCACTCTTCAACGTTCAGTTCAAACTGAAATTCATTTGAAAGAACATCACCAGAAATTGATGGTTTTAAACGTGAAATGCTTTGAAGAAGACATAGAATATATGGAAGCAAACACGCATACACATTGTTTCCCTGTTCAGAACAACTTCGGGAAATATTAGTATTGTTGTTGCTAGCATACAATGAGAACTTACTTTGTATTTATGATACTGATCTGCTGCTATATCGCCGGTCCTGTTGTCGAGTATGTCGTAACCTGTCAAGACATCAATTAAACTTTCAGATTATACAATCTACTTAGTTTTCTTACCAACTTGAATATTTGAATATGTTATATTTGAACAGGGAAAATGTGACTGCACATCCTTGGTTTCTCTGCCTGTTGCAAAGATTTGGAAAAAAAACATACCTTAAACCTAATTAAGGTTGAAAAGGAGGAGTAGGTGCGATCTTGTTAAAACTTAAAACAAACTCTTTGATATTTTGATAAGATCTATTTATTGAATTTTAGACATAAATACCAGAATGTGTAAAGATATCCCAAATGCTTTGCTTTCTTCCATCCTCTGAAGCTGCTCCTTCTACCTATGGTACATATCACACATATCAAACAAATTATCTACTGGGAAAATTTGCAAAACACACTCTTTGAGTTTCAAAATACACAATCATCCCCTTTCAAAAACATATTATAAAACAACCTCTACATTCAAGTTTTAGGATATTATTTGCGGAAACTCTACAAATGTTTGGAGATTTTTCTTTTAAGTGTTTTTGATTTTTCAAAAGAACTCAAAAATATCTGTTTGGATCATAGAAACACATGATTTACATCCGATTTAATCTCCAATCAAAAACAATTTTCTTTTTTATCGAAATTTAAAATAGGGGTGGAATTTAAAACATACCGTCGAGAAGGCTTTTCACATATCAATTATGAAAACAAGGGGTGTAAACAAATATCCATTTTATTTGATACTTGACCAATGCTAATGATACTAATCTGTGTCATAACACATTAGACTGTATGTCATATTAAACGAGACTTCTAATCCAAAAGCTGTAAATGTATCTATAAATTCATGCATTTTGTTCTTTTATAACAAGTAGAAAATTAAAGGAAAAATAAAATAAAATAAATAAATCACCTGAAGAGCAGAGGTACCAGCACCAAAGATGAACCCAGGTGGAAAGTCACTTTTCTTTACTTCAAAATAGTACTAGCAGTTGCTGCTGCCACAATACTTGTTATTGCAAAGAACACAAGAAAGCAGAAGAAGAAGCCTTTCGATGTCTTCATCTTCAACGGTACTCTTGTTTCCCTATTCATGTGGCTTATTTTAATAAGCAAGCATGTAACTATGCAAGATACATTATTTTGCAGTGACATATGATTAATTGAAAATAGAACGGATTTTCTAAATAAACAAACTAATTTCTCTTTCCTTTCTCTTTTCAAATTAAACTTATTAAAATAAATTTTTAATCACAAAATTTTAATTTTTAGATACTTTTATTCAAAATCATTCTTTAATGTAATATTTTAAATTGGTTTAAAATACGGATCGTTACAATAATAATAATAATATTAAATTTGTAAATATGTAACTAAAAGTGGATCAATAAAAAATGAAGCTAATTTTCTGAAATTCAATACATGTACACGGAATGAGCAATTCAATATTTAAACACTGTATTTGGTATTCCCAGATGTATTTATTCATATTCAACTTTGAAAGCAACAAATATAGTACAATGCAAAAAATATGCTCTCTCTCCCTCTATGCGCACACACATACATACACCCCCCCTCTTGTTATGACAAACAAATTTTACACACACGCATGAAGAGATCTCTGTACATAAAGTAACATTATCGCTAGGCATGTAAGTATTGCAATCAAATTTTATTAAGTTGGGAGTTGGCCTTGGCAAGTCACATGTTAGTAGGGCTACATGAAAAGGAATCTTCTGAACTCGTTAAATCATCGTCGGACTAGAGATTTGGCATAATTTCAAAGCTCGCAGAAATATTATTTGATGGCATAGCTTCACAGGTAATGACCACTTATTTTCGGCCATCAGCAACAGTTGAAAGAACATGTTTAGTAACCTTTTTATAAAATGAGTTCCATATATTTGCAATATTTAGTGGATGCAATAATATTTACAGTGGTATTGGGTGTTAGAATGGATAGGAAATTGGTAGATATTACTGTAATTTTCTTGAAAGTTTCATGTCTTTTATAAAGAAAAGATTTGGTTTTATGTGTGAACACAATGAATGAAACTTAATGTTTTAAGTTACATGCAACAAAGGTAACATCTTAAGTTAGGTTAGACTATTATAGAGACTGGCTATATTAACGTTGGAGTCTTTATTTCCATTTAATAATTTTAAGCCGTTAAAAACTTGCAATCTTGTAGGACAAATGGTCCTATCACTTTCTTTGTGTTGGCCTTTCTTGCAAGATTAATAAACATTTTTAACAAAGATTAAAGATTTCCTTATTTAGTTATATGATTAACTTGTTCTTTCATTTTTTATATCGATAAGTTTTTCATACTCTAGTGATTCATAACATAGATATTTTAACTTCCAGACAGATAATGAAGTTTACCATAGTGCCTGTGGTTTTCTATGATCAAAGTAACTATGATGATAAAAGAAAAGAAAAAGAAAAAATCATATATATATGCATTGCAATTAATAATAAGAAAATTAACAAAAAAATGCAGACTGAGGAAGAATGGCCTGTAATCGATCCACTACCTTCATATGGAAAAGCAAGAGACGCAACAGACAAAAGATATGCCAACTTGATCATGGGAACCAACCTCGCTGATGTTGTTATCACAGGCTTTTATATAAGATTTATTTTCCAGTATTGCTATAGGTTCATGCATTTTTACACATACAGCACATATGTATGTATGTATATGCATATGTATATATGTGTGTGTATGTGTATGTATGTATATATGTGTAAGGAAGGTTCAATGTCATCCTTTTTTGTAGCATCTCCATATATTTCTACATCATATGTTAACTATAATGATACAATAAATCTCAATTATTAGATATTTCTTTATTTCTACCTCATATGTAAACATAATGGTATAAAAAAATCATGTCATATATTATGTTCATTTTGTGTTTTTTGTATAAATAGCTACCATATACATACATACATATGTATATGTACATAGGTGTGTATGTGTGTGTAACTTAAAGTTTGAGGATGAATTGATATAGGAAACAATGGAACGATTAATGGACAAGGATAGACATGGTGGGACAAATTTCACAACAGACAGCTTAACAACACTCGTGGGTACCTGATCGAACTCATGTATTCAGATCAGGTTCTCATTTCGAATCTGACATTGGTGAACTCTACTGCATGGAATGTTCTTCCAGTTTACAGCACTAACGTTGTTGTACAGAACATAACTATACTGGCCCCGGTTCGGTCTCCGAACACGGATGGAATAAATCTGGATTTGTGCTCTGGAGTATTTGGTACAACCATGCCTCTCAGTTACCAATTTGCAGCCTTCAACCATGATATTTATCGCAACCATGTCGCTTGGTCATCACTTGTAGTAGCATGCATTCTAGCAAAAATTTGTTGCCTACAATTCTGTTACTCAACCTGCAAACAAGATCTCCTTACCTGGCTGAAAATGTGTAGTCTAGCATGCACACTTGAGCATTCCCAACCCAATAGAATGCTTTCTTACACCTGTTCCTTATCCTACACACCATCTTTATTCGTGCACTCTGTTTTATTGTTACCCGATTTAATCAATTATAATTTAAAGTATCAGTTATTCACTTTCAAAATCATCATATGGTCATCAAGTATTTACATTTAGTGAAAACTAATTATGATAGTTTCATTTTTTAATCATATAAAACTAAGAATTGATATATTATTAAATATATAACATCTTAAGCATTTTAAACAAACATCACTAAAGTGATCAAATGTAGATGCAACTAGAATGAGGCAATTATACTTTAAGATGCCACTTTACTATTTAATCTCATTAAGCAAGAATGAGTTGTAGAGAAAAATAAAAAAAGAATATCCATAAGTGTGTGCGCACGCGTGTGTAAGCATGTGCGCACAAACACTCATAGACATGTATGTGTAAATTGTAAAGGTTCCTTATGTGTTATTCAGTTTGGTCATCTTCCAATTTGTTCAGACCTACTCTAGGATGTATGAAAATAATTGCAGTAGATTAAATCATGAAGGCCCAACACTAAAACTACAGACCTAATAGTTTTGATCAAAAAATAATAAACGAGAATTTCAAACATCATAGGTTATGTAATGTGAATAAAAGTACCTCCAGAGACTTCCCCAAAGCTATCTCATTTTGATAAACAAACTGCAGCATCATAACAATAAGACTGAAAATGTTTGAAATTAATTGTAGTATAAAGCCGGCATTGCGTTAGACTTTATTTTTTATGTTAAGAAGCTCGTTCCTAGTCACTAAGTAAAATTGATTCGGCAATTGATGGTAACTTGATCTAGTGCTGATTAGCAACTTGAAAACTATAAAATTAAAAGAGAGAAAAAACTGATGATTAAACACAAATATAAGGAATTATGTGCAAGACTGAAGAAAAAACAGACATCACTAAACAAAGTCCAAACTCAATAATAAGTGAATCCATTATATTCAGGAGCAACTATAGAGATAGAAATAGAGTATTTCAGCCAGTGGATCTTCATTGAATTTTAATACATGAATAGAAAAACAATGATATTTAGCAGGTAAAAACTATTTTATCACCAGCGTGTCTATTTCGAAATGCTTTTTGATCAAATTATTTGTACTTTTTGTAATTAAAACACTAATAAAAATTCAAAGTTTCTATGATGAGAAACGATTAAATCTTGACTAGCCATTTGCAAACAAACTGTTGATTATTGATTAATCCTACCATACAAAGACCTATCTTTTTCTCTCTAGAACTTACAAACATAACTGCCGTATTATACATGATAATAATAAAAAGGAAGCAATTTCAGATGTTGCATCTAAGGTTAAATAAATTACCTCAAATCTGATTTTTGAAGGGAATTGACAAAAAATTACTGAGTGAGGCGCTCTTTGAGTGGACTTGGAATCAGATTAATCTTCTCGTGTTTGCCAACAATGGGTTCACGGGGCTTTAGGGCTCAAGTGATTTCCAATAAGAGATTCAAAGGGAATTAGGGCATAGAGGAGGAACGACCTTTCATGGGAGATTTCATATTTATTTATGCTTAACTTCCGCGATTGGATTAAGGATTTTACTTTTACACAGAGCGAAGTTAGGAAGGAAGAAAGGAAGGCGGTAAAGTAACCGCGTAATGAAAAAATTCTCAAAACGAATAGGGTAAGTTTAAATAGCGTTCGGTTTCTAATTTTTATTTTTCAAAGTTATTTTGTCAGCAGCTATGGAAAAAACGCTGTTTGCTAATGCCGTTGAAAGCACATTTTCTTGTAGTGTCTTCTCTTCTTCTCTCTTCTTTTCTTTCTCCTGACTTTCCATCAGTCTATGCTTTTTGGGTCGGACATGTGTGGTTTATTGTCGATTCAAAGGGTATGGATTTGCGGGTCGTCGCACGTGGTATTAGAGCTTAGATTTGGTATATTACTAGGCTTTAATATGTACTCAATATAGATAGGGAAAGTAGCACCCTAGATTGAGTTTGAGTGTATTATATATATGAGCACGTATTAGTTAGTGATTATAAAATGTTTTATATTGTCTTTACCCGTTGAGTTGTTTGTGAATTCTGGTCGGTATGTGGGATGCCATGTTATCGATAGGGATTTCTAAATATTTAAACGAGGCAAGTCAACATAGTATTGTTTTTTAAATTGGGTAAATGAAATAATTTTACCTCGATTATATTTTATATTAAAGGAATAATTTTTCAGAATTATTAAAGTGTATATAATTTGATTGTTTGGTTGTTTGAAAATGCAAATATATATAAGTTGGTAAAAGCTGCTTGAATAATCTAAATAAAAACAACAATTGTAGAAGAATAAATTATATAAGCAAATGAATTATAAAGCTTGAAGTTATAATTAATATGATTTACAATTGTGAAATAATCTTATATATAAGAAATGAAAATATATGAATATATTTTTAAATATGAGTTATAAATAAAAATGGATTTGAACTAAGAATTTGAAAATTTGAATCCCGTTGAGTTTGAAAGTTATTTTTCAAATTTTAAAGAGATTATATTATTATGAATCTAAATAAGATAAATGAATTTGGAATGAATCTTATATAAGTGAAGTAAAATAATGAAATTATATAAGTAAAGATTTTATAAATGTGATTTGTAAATAATAAAAAGGGATTTTTAAATGAATATATAGCACTGAATTCACTACTGTTGCTGGGAAATAATAAAGGTGATGACTGCACCATCATCTGTATTATTTTCGAGTTTCTATGTGATGAATTTGCTACCATTAGTAAATTGAAAATTGAAATTTTGTTGTGGTAAAAAAATTCGAATTTAAAATCCAAGTTGAAATTGATGAATATAAGTAAAATTAGTTTTGTACTTATAATATGAAATTTTAATTTTAATTTTAGTAAAGTTAAATAAATTTGAGTTTGCATAATAAAATATATGATTTGAAATTTAACTAAAGGAAGGTTAAATAAAGTGAATTGGATTAGATAAGTTATTGAAATGGAAATTAAACTTAAGTGGTAAGTGATTATATAATATGAATTTGGAAGTTTAAATAAATAAGTTGTATAACTTATAAAGTGAGAAAATGTAAGTAAAACCAAATATTAAAATGGTTAAGCAATTTTGTTAAGTAAAATAAAATCTGAATTTGAATAGTGAGATGAAATTTGACTTAAGTAAAAGTTAAATAAAATGACTTTAGAAATGAAATTTAAGTTAAGTGAAATAAAATGATGTTTAAAATGAAATTTAACTTAAGTAATGTTGAATGAAGTAAATTTGATATCAAAACGAATATGAACCTGAATTGTTAAATGAAATTCAACTTTAGTTGTAAAATGAATTAGCAATTGAATAATTGAATGAAAGTCAATTAGATATTAAACTAATTGGAATTAAATATGTTAAACCAAATTGAAGGTAAATGAAGTAAATATAAATGTTTGAGTGTAAATGAAATTAATTTGGTTATGTTGGATATAAATTGGTTGTTAGATGGATGTTAGTGGATTATAAATAGAAATTTATTAAATGTTAATGAAATTGAAAGCTAAGCAATTGAATTCAAATTGATAGTAAGGGAATCTAAATAGAATTGAATTCAAGCGAACTAACTTGAATGTAAATTAGTGAATGTTAACTAATTGAATTTGAATAAATGAATGTTAGTAAAATCCAATGTAAATGAATCAAATGTGATTAAATTGAAAATCAATTCAATGAATATTAATGAGAAGTAAATTTATATTGATTTGGTTAAAGATTGATTGGATAGATATTGGTTTGTTGGATGTTAGTTGGATGATAGTTGTTTGATGGTTGGATTTGTTGCTTTTGATGGCATTTGCTGTATTGGCATATATAGTTGTTGTATTGATGTAACGATCAAGATTTTTCGCATTCGAAATTCGACATCCATACTTCACATCGTACTCAAATGCCGTAGATTCAACCGTTCAAATCCGATTTGCCGGAGCTTATAACACAGTTAAGTAAACAACACAGCAGAAGAAAAGAATAATACATTGATATACAACACTGATACAATATCTGATACAATAGAGTGATACAATGAATATCAATGTACATCAGAGATATGATACAAGAAATAGCAGCGGAAAAGAAAACGATAACACCAGCAGCGGATAATCTCCATCTCCAAAGCGCCAATCCAGAAATAGCTCGAACTCCCAATAACGATACACCAAGATAAGCAAGTGCAATCCATATCCAAAGACTGAACTAGCTCCAGAAAATCTACTAACCCAGACTATCTGAAAAACCCAACTCTAGACTACCCGTGTAGAAAAAATTTGAGCACTTAGAGTTTAGGAAATAAACAATAAACTCCGGATCAGTCATGGGACTGGTATGAGTAACAAAAACAGTTTATCTTTAAAAACAAACAACAAAAGAATTTAAAACATATTCGCAATGCTTTTAGAAAATGAAACTACCATAAGGCCTCCCTGTGATAACCCGTATTTTGGACATCTGATAATTGGATAATTATCTGATTTTAAACATTTGAAAACACTGATTTATAAGTTGAACAAATAAATCTGATACTACATATTTATATCTAGATAAATATGTATTTGATAATCTCCTAATATAAAATATTTAAAATGGGCAAAATTTTTATTTTTCAAATAAAATTAATAATGTGTTCGTTTAGAAATATATATGAGTTGATTTTAAATTAAATTTGAACTCGAGAATTAAAAAAAAAATTACAAATGTAAATCTCTAAGGGCATAATATGACATGTGTTAAGTAGTAGATAAAACAAGATGACAAATGGTGAAATTTAATACAAGTGGCATTTTATTTTTCTTTTATTTTAAATAAATCAGAAACAAACTTATATAAACTTAATGCTTCTTCTCTTCAAAATTCTTTCTGTTCTCAAGTCAAAAAGCAAAGAAACAAATATGTAAATAACACTCCTCAAACCCTTTTCAAAACCAGAAACAAGATCTGAAATTAACATCTTCCTCAAACCTGAATAAAATCCAATAATCTATCAAAAACTACAAATCATTTAAAAAAAGGGAACTAGCCTACATTTCTTCAATCAGTGATAATTAGCCTGCAAGCAAACCTGGGTTTCAAACAAAAGCAATCTTCAAGCAACTTCAAAACTAAATCAAGGGAAGAATCAACCCAAGCATTTTAGGCCAAGGATCAACAGACTAGCAGTAAATAAAAATCAAAGGCAGTCTTGTTTTCAAAGGCTTGTGATGCAACTACAACTCAGCTTATCCTCTGTTTAATAATATCTATGAGTAAATCTACCTCTTGAAAAACTAAATTCTACTTTATAATTGAATGCATGCAAGATTTGATTATAGAAATGTCTCAAATATTACTTTCATGAGTGAAAGGATGTGATGCCTGGGTATACAAGTGATATTTATGTGAGTAAATTTTTATTTTTAAAAAATAGTTCTTACTTTTTAAAAATCAAAGCTAAACAAATTTCCAGAACTCAAGTTCTAATTCAAACTATTTTTTTTCTTTTTCAAAATAAAAAACTGCTATGAATAAAACTGCTATGCCTTCATTTTTAGAGTGAATAACTTCACAATTTAAAAAGGCTTAAATTTATCTGTTGCATGTGGATAAATAGGAATAAGTATGCTTGTATGATTGTATTGTGATGGATATTCTGTGTGTATATATAAACATATATATATATATGTGTGTGTGTGTGTGTGTGTGTGTGTGTGTTTATAGGTATCTGTATACCTGTTTCTGCTTTTAAAACTAAAATTTTAAATAGTATCCATTATCACTTGACTTGATCTCAACTAGGATATGAATGTAAACCAGAAATTGTTTGTTTAGTATGGATTTAAGTTTATAAATTATAATTAAGTTAAATTAGGGAACTGGTTGTCTCTGTAAACAATATGATCAGTCATTATTTAAAATAAGCAAAAATATCAAACATCTTAAAATATTAAAACAGGTTTATAACTTGAATGCTTGTATGAAATCATGATTTTTAAAACCAAAATCACATTTTTAGTTAAGTTTGGAGTGAGTATTTCTAGGTTGAACAGATAAGGGGTTTTGGAGTTTTTCTGATGATTCAGTGGATTTGGGAAGTTGTAGTTCTTCCTGGAGGTGGAGGAGTGATTGGTGAGTGGGGGAAAATTGTCAGATGGATGGTCAGAGGTTGGTGGCTATTCCTGTTTGTAACCCTAGTTTTCTTGAGGTAGGAGTTTTGTAGCTTCTTGATTTCTATGGTGCATCGAGTGATGTAAGTCTTTGGGGATTGGAAGAAGGGATGTAGATGAAGGGTTTGCCGGAGTCGCAGTAATTCTGATGGTCAGAACGAGGTGATGACAGGTTTGGGGCTGTGTGCAGTGTAATGTTCCAGGATGGGTTTGGCTATCTCGATTTTGATTTCGAGCTTCTGTGGAAATTCTGGTGGTCGTGATCAGGTGTGGAGATGGTCAGCGACATGAGGTAGGTGGTGACGATGGCTGGAGGTTGCCAGAGCGCCGGTGCATATGCACCGTGCATATTTTGTTCTGATGATCTTTTTGAGTCTGTGTAGAAATGTAACTCGAGTTTTATTCGGGTAATTCGAGAATCTGTCTCGAAGTAGATAGGGTGTTAACTCGAATGAAATGACCCTCCTATTTCTACCCTAATTTCATAAGGATTTTTTTAATAGAGGATATATAGATATATCATTCATTATAAATATATTTCCCAAGGTCATTTTCTTTCTCCAATAAACAAAATATATCGAGGATCAAAATAATTTACCAATATAAATATATCAGTGTATTTCTAATAACATACACATACATATGAAGATGTATGTGTTCCTCTTGTTTAAATTCAGAGTATATACTTTATTTTTATTTGTTGTACAAGAGCATTCTGTTTGATTTGGATTTTAGCAATACTGCTTAAAGTTTATTACTATATACTTTTGAATATTTGTAATAAGTCAGTAAATCCTATGCATATTTAATTTATATGAACTTGCTCATTCTAATTGATGGTTTTAATATCAATTTTACCATGTCAGTTAAATTTCAAGATTCTTGAGATTTGTATTTCAGATCATGGATCCAAGGTATTGGTATTTGGCTAAGACCAGAAATGATATGTTCACTTATCATTTTCCACTTATGTATTTTCTAAAAAACTTTCTTATTTAAGCTTCAATCTATGTGACTTGTTTGCCTTAATCTTAGCCCACATGCCAAATAGTGAGTTGTGTATTTGCATAAGATTTGCTATGTCAAGAATTTGAACTTAAAAAATATTCATAAGAATAATTCCAGGTTTGCTTGTGCAAGCCTGTCTAGATGGTATGTCTGTTATGACTTTGAAAATTGGTTATGGTAAAACATTTGCTAAATGACCTAAAGCTTTTGAAAGGCATTTTACTGTCAAAACACAACCAAACGTAATCAACCAAAACTTCACTTATTTGAAGCCGGTTAACTTATGTGCCTAGTGTCATGCCAGGTACCTGATCATGGCAATTGAAATGCCAGTCATTTGCATCATACCTGTAGCCTTCCCATACAATTACTTTTCTCAAAACAATTTAAAAAGTAGACTTGAACCATTTATAGACATAATTCAGAGGAAAAACAATTAGATACTTAAAGGTATTTTTCGAGGTAAATTCTAAATTTACTCCAAAACTCAGTGTTTTTAAAATAACTTAAGATTGTCTAAAATATAATTGCAAAGAAATTGCTCACATAATTGTATATTTCTTTACTAGATTTTCATAGCTATACTTGAGCATATTTTTCTTGTTTATGTTCCAGACACTACTTCAAAACAAATCAAACCTTAACACACAATGATTTCGACAGAACAACTAATTTAATCTAACACTTTACAGAACATAAGAGCAACTTGATCACTAACCATAAAATATTCATTACATGACTGGAAATCTTAGAAACATAATTTTTCCTGAATACATGCAGATATAATCAATTTAAGCTTTTATTGAAACTAGCTAGCATGTTCATTCACTCCTCCATAATAGCCATAACTTCATTTTCTACTTAGTGCCTGCGTTTCCTGAAAGAGCATGAGTGGCTGCCTCATTTTAAAATGAGACACCCCATATGCCATGAGCAAACAAGGGTCAGATCTAAGATCTGGTATGAGTAACATCAATACATTCATGATATTAAGCAACAGAGAATGTAAGAGTACCAACTAGTTATTTAAGAAAATTTCTGCATCCAACTACTTTAACATGGTATAAATAAGTTGATTCTGGTATGATATATTCATCTATCATTCTTACACTTGCATACATAACCATGCAAACATAATTATCTAATTGCAACATTTGCATTCACTGGAACCATCATGGTTCCATACCAACCAATCCTAAGAAATATTCATATTCCTATTTCTTCATTTACAGGTTGTATAATTCAATTTAAATTCCTGCCTCATCTGCTATTAAGGAATCACAGGGACACATTGCAATGAACTAATTCACATCATTGCACAAAGATCTCAGGGCTTAAACAAACCATGTGCCAACTTGCATACTTCAAATATGACAAGCATTCCAGCAGCCTGCTTGGCCTTCCCTTCCCTAGTTTATTTACTAGTGTATTGACTTAAATCCTATCATCAAATATGCTAAGTGAACATGTCACTGCAAACATGGAAACATCCATAATCTTTCCTAGCATAATTCTCCTCAGAAATAAGCAGACAGTTATTTCCTAAATGGGGTCAATATGTCTTGATCTCAGTAAAATATAAGAATATTTTCAACTGTAAAAGAGGCATGGCATGTTCTTATTATATTGATCTGCAAGCCTTTATGATTGATTCAGATTCATGATCTGGTTCAATCATAATTTTAGCTTGTGAGCTTTTTTTTTTTTTGATTTGATTAAGGGCTCAGCACTTAGAAAATTTCTATTGCACCCTTAACATCCTTTCTTCTCAAGCCTCAGCACTTATACCAAGTATAATGCAGCTCCCAACATTTTTTTTGTAAAGTTTCCATGCCATAGATCTATAACAGTTGAGAGTATTCTCTATATAATTTTAAGGTTCTGGACTTTAACATTTTTGAGTAAAAAAATAAAACAGTAATGATACACATCCAAAGACAAATGTCTCAACAAAGCAAAGATCACCAAAAACATCCATATTAAATCATATCAGATTTAAAATAAGACATCCAAAAGGCATTGATGAAATCATATACATCAAAACCAGCAATATATAAATGGCAATATAAAAAGTGGCTGCCTCATCTCAGGTCTTAATGCCATGAACTCAGTGAGGTTACTCACCTAAATACTTCTTCTTATTAATCCAGAAAAATCCTTGTATGAGTGTTTTCTCCTTCCTTCCAATATTTTTGTGCAGCTCGGGGTAAAGATAATTTTACTGGCTAAAACTGCCTATTTATATGCATTTTTCCACTAGGGTTTTGTTAAAACAAAATTCCATTTCTGACCTAACCATCTTCATGCATTTTTCATTCATTTTCCCCCTTAATACCCCGGCTATAATAATTAGTTGAAGGCAGTATTTTCTTCCCTTTACTTTTTCAGAAAAATGGCCACACACCTAGTCATGTTAAAATGTGACTACCATATTTTATGTTTATTCATTTGCTCATTTTTGGAAATCCCCCTTCTTTCTATTTCTGTCTATACATAACATACATACCTGTTTTATGCTTTATACCTATTTAATGTTACTCTTTTGCTTAGCTTGACATTTTTCTGCTCACAGAATATACATGTGAAAAGAAAAGAAAAAAAATATTTATTTATTTAATCTCCCCTTGTTTCACAGAAAATAAATTTAAGCATATACTTCATTTTTAACTTATGCTTAAATTACAATCCAATGCTTTAAATAAGGAATTTACTTTCTTATATATATATATATATATATATATTTCAGAAATTTTTAAATCTCTTCCTTGTGCTATTTCCAATGTACATGTGCACACATATCCTTGCACACTATTTATTCCAAAAATTTCACCATATTTAAATCTAAATATTTCAAAAAAATTAAATCATTTTACAAAAATGATTTTTCACAAAATTTTGGGGTATTACATCGAAGCACTTGTGAGTGGTCTCGGGTAAGTGTTTGTTTCAGGTTTATAACCTGACAGTGTGCAGTTTTTTTTTTTAATTTTTTTTTGAATGAAATTTAAAATCTAAGGCAGGAATTTAAAACAAGGGTTTTAAAATTTTAAGTTTGAATTCAAAAGAACTTTTGAATCCTAAGTTTTAAAAATGAAAATTTTAAATTTAAGCAAGATTTAAATCAAGTTTAAAATCGAGTTTAAATATGTGTTCAAGTCTACTATGAACGCAGATTTTGAATTTAAACAGTTTTGTAAATTTTAAATGTTGTACAAGTTTAAATGGTTTAAAGTAGATTTTAAAAGTGAATTTGTTTTCAAATAAATGTTTGACTTGATAAAATTCTTTATAATTCTTTCCTTAAATATTTGAATAAAAGTTATGATGTGTTTAACTTTAATTTGAAAAGTTAAATAATCAATTTATTTTAAAGCTTGATTTCTTTTAATAAAATGAAGTAATTTAATTTTAAACTTTTCTTATATGAGTATCTTATATAAGTAATGAATGTTCTTTACTTTTATTTTAAGGTTTATAAATTTATTTAAATTTGAATAAATGTTTAAATAATTAAACATTTTGAAGCCTGTAAGCCAATAGATCTATTAATTAGTTTTAAAATACTCTTGAAGGTTAATAAAGTCATTAATAAAGTAAATGAATTATCTTAGAAATAATTATGATAATTAAAGAATTTAATTTATAAGAGAATTAAGAAATGACTTGTTTATTTGATTTTAAATTAATGATTTAGATTAATTTATTATTAGAGATGATTAATAATGATTAATCTAAGATAAATTTCTTAAGAAAGTAATTAAAAAAAATGTTATTAGTTAATAAAGATAATTATCTATGGATTATTAAGTAATTAATTAATGTGATTAATTTTGATAACTAATTAGATTAATTAATTGAAGATAATCAATTGTAAATTGTTAAGCATAATTACTTGATAAAAGAAATTAAGGAATTAATTAGTTATTGTAATTAATTATGATAATGTGATTAGTTTAAGTTAATTAATTTAGTTTAATTAATTTAAGAAAATCATTTGATGATTTAAAAAGAGTAATTACTTAATGTAATTAATGGAGCATGAATACTTAGGGAAGTAGATTAAATTAATTTTGGAAGTGTTCAACCTTGCTTATGGATGGTTGAATGATGATTAAATGACTTGAATTAGCTGATATCTCTGATATGAAATGTTTTATGACATGATATGTTTGGGTACGTAGTGATAATGCGGTTATTTTCCGAGGGTGAATTGCTGTGTAAAGTGACACTTTGTATTTAAAGGTTAAATTGTGTTTCACTTGAATAACTTGGGTTAAGATGACATTGGATTCGAAGAGACAGGAGTCGGGTATTAATTAATACCCGAAACCACTTCGATTCTTTATAGATTGATATGTGAAATCAATAAACTGGTATGGAATGATTTAAGTAAATTAGACCATTTAATCTAAGTTTGGCACTTAGAAAGTGATGTGTGAAACAAGTAATGTCTATAACAGCTTGTGAAGTTGTAAATTGATATAAGTTACCCCGAGTTTATATAAGTTGCATGCTTTAGTATTCCTTGTTAGATGGGTTTACTCACGCTGGTTTCCAGCCTGACCCGGGTGTTACTTTGATGTAATGCTCGGGTCAGACCGAGTAGTACAGATTTCCAGGTAAGGACGTTCTGGAGCTTAGGAGGTGAGCTGGATGGCAGGAACGTATGGAATCAACTGGAGCTCAGATTTCCAAATGTGACGACCAAATGTCAACTGTTTTACGATGTTTCGATCCGTAAAAATACGGGTCGTTACATTCTCTCCCCCTTAGGAATTTCGCCCCTGAAATTCCAAACAAACATAGCAATCAAAGACTATTCTGCATGCCTACCATCCATAGCAATCAACAAACCATGCATCAAATTCTAGCTTAGCATGCAGAATTCTAAAACTTAGAACAAGTTACAATGTCGTTAGATGACACGACACCTTAGGGCCATACCTTGAAGAGTTCAGGATGAGCTGCTTTCATCCTCTCTTCCACCTCCCATGTACAGTCGTTATCATCATCACTCCATTGTATCTTGAGCAACTTAACTACCTTCCTCGTAAGCCGCTTCGTGTTGTGGAATGTGATGACCGCCCAT
The DNA here is from genome assembly GCA_030737815.1 of Allium fistulosum. Taxonomy (NCBI): domain Eukaryota; kingdom Viridiplantae; phylum Streptophyta; class Magnoliopsida; order Asparagales; family Amaryllidaceae; genus Allium; species Allium fistulosum. The sequence goes on along the minus strand of CM060907.1, from coordinate 1,035,275,461 downwards.
GACCCCTGCACCGAACCTAGAAATAGGTGCGCTGTACAGTGTGCCAGGCGACCATGGACGATTGCCAGGGTAAATTAAAACAACAGAATCTATCGTATTACTCACAGCGCATGGACAAAATACAATAGAATATATATCGTGAAGCTTCACAGAATAGAATCTCATCAATAATACTTCATAATAGTTGAATACAAACATCTGAACAGTCAATACATCAAGCCTCACTACATAACACTCAGAGAATATACAAACAGCAGAACATCCAGTACATATAATAAGAAGATAATACGCAAGCCTCCAGCTCGTCTTCGACATCAGCATCGTGGAAAGCAAGAACAGCACCTGTCACCTGCTACCTAGTTTGCCCGTCCCAAAATGGACGAACAGCCCAAGGCAATAAGAGTTAAAACATAAAGCCTTGAGTCAGACAACAGTCTTAGTGAGCGGTAAATTAACTAACAACATACCAAAAGAGCATAAAGGAAAAGGAATAGGAATACAACCCTCCCACTCCACCTCTTTCTACAGTGATAGCCCCCAGACACACACTAAGAAGAAGCAAACATAGCAAAGCATACAATTTAAAGTAAAGCAATCATCACTCGAGTCAAGGGCGATGTTTTCCAAGTACAAACCCCCAAGGCCTAAACCAAGATCAGATAAGCACCCAGAAAATAACGCTCTTGAGACCGAATGACGATACAACCAAACATCCATGACTCTGGCTATCACTATTATAATTGCTTCGATATCATCATTAATTGAATGACCGGCTCTTTATTTCATCTGTCCATCAAGGGCTAAAGGAAACCCCGGTTCTAGACATAACTCCACACGTCATCGTGACTCGTGCCTAGGACTATCGAATCTGCCCAGAGTACTTGACTACCAATCAGAAGCCTTCAGGGACTATCGAATCTGCCCAACGTACTCTTACTTTGAGCATGCTAGAACCTTCAACAACGATGATATCTCAGCCTTCTAGTCATCCTCCTCGATGACTATTTCCATACTAGCTCAAGCGCCTCTCGAGCAAACCATTATCCTCAAACCCGAACCATATCACCGAGTTATCAATCTGCTTGGAATGATCCCGTCTGGATTAGACCAAGGCTATCTCATATCATACTTCGCCTCATCATCATCATAGCAAAGCTTCATCTCAACATCATCATCAAATCTATCCATACGAGCTTCATCATCCGCTACATATGCCACGAGCAGCTTTTCCAATTCAAGAGCCTTTCCCTTAGCTTTTGAATCATCTTCGGTCTAAATCAAATCATCAATCATGAAATTCATAGCAGTCAATCAAATCAAACATTAATCCAAGTAAACAAGCATTCAAATATAATCTAAATAGACAATTATAACAATAATGGCAATTTCGTAATTAAAGAGTCAAAAGTCTAATAAGCATGAAAACATGAGCAATATCTCTATAATCTTGATGAATGAACTTGCATAGGTTAACATGTAGTAAAATGGATGCCAAATCATTATGAACAATGGATCTATATGGATCTATACTTAGGATTAGGAAAATGCATGGAAATCACTACTTTAGCACAAAAATCAAGCCAACGATCTGATATACTCCTTTGGATCCGTGTGAGAGATAATCACTACTCACCAAATCACCTAAACACCTTAAAAGAAACCCACTTCAGATCTGGACAGCGAAGGATCTAACTCGATCTATCACAAATCCGCTTCAAACGATGAAATCTCTCTTCGATGGATGGAGATCTTCAATCTAAGCTCTTGAATCTTCAATTTGATCTTCGATTTGGATGGAAGGAATCACTAGATTAGAGTGGAGAAAAGGAGTGAAGAAGTGTAGAAGTCGAGCTCTCAAAATGGCAGCACTTCGTCGCTTCAAAATCCGGATCCCAAAAATGAAGTAGAACCCTCCTATTTATAGGCTGAAATACCCCTTAGGTCGTCTGCTCGCAATTAGGTCGTCCACGACCTACGACCTAAAAACCCACGACCTAAAAAAACCCTGCGACTTACGACCTAGCGCAAGCGCGCGACTTACAGACCCAACAACCTAACACATCAGCGCTTCTACGACCTAACCAGATGCGCTTCAGCGCACCCAAGCGACCTACGACCTAACGAATGCGCATCCATGCGACCTATCAAATCCAACGACCTACGCGCATCCGCGACCTACGACCTAACGAAGATGCAGCCTAGCGACCTAACACAGACCGCTTCCTTGCGACCTAAAAATGCCACGACCTAACGACCTACCAAACCTACGACTTAACACACACACGTGACCTAACACTTAGCCAGGATACGACCTAACTCCTTAGGTCGTCTAACGACCTAACTACGCTAACTCGCTAACTTTCTTAGGTCGCTGCCTATCCTTAAGTCGCTAACTCCTATAGGTCGCTAACTCCTATAGGTCGCTAACTCCTATAGGTCGTCGCTCACTCCCTTAGGTCGCTGCCTCTCTTAGGTCGCTCACTCTCTTAGGTCGCTGACCGACCTATCCCTTAGGTCGTTAACTCGCCCAATCTCTTAAGTCGTCTACGACCTAACCTACTCCACGACCTAAGCCACCACACGACTTATCTTCTACACGACCTATCCCAAACCCTTAGGTCGCCAATTCCCTTAGGTCGCTCCAATCTCCTAGGTCGTCTACCCCTTAACTCGTCCACTTCCTTAGGTCGCTCCAAACCTTCATACGACCTAAGACTTAGACTCTGGACGACTTATCAACAATGCGACCAAATGTCAACTGTTTTACGATGTTTCGATCCGTAAAAATACGGGTCGTTACAAGTATAGATTTCCAGGTAAGGACGTTCTGGAGCTCAGGAGGCGAGCTGGATGGCAGGAACGTATGGAGTGATATCCGTTGTGTATATTATTGTTGATTATCTGAGACATGTTTTCAAATTGTCCTGTGTTGTGTAATAGTGTAACTCTGATGTATAAATGTATAAGTGTATTGATACCGTTCTTTTTTTTGTAAAACTGTTATTTATGTGATATTATATTTTGATCCGCTGCGAATGTGAGGTTTCTGTGTTATGGTGTTTCTGTTTTCTTCATTTTCTTCTATCTCATTCTTCTTTTCATAACTATCTGGAATTTTCGGGATCGAAAATTTCCGGGTTGTTACATTTGGTATCAGAGCTGAAGGTTAAGTGAGAACCTTGGCTCTGGTGGGTGTACTCATTAAAGATAGGGTCAATAGTACCCTAGAATGAGTTGAGTTTATATATATGAGAGCGTACTATTATTTTCTTATATAAAGATTTTAAATGATTTTACATAAGAATATATTTTGATATATATAAAGCAATGTTTCTTTCTAATAAATATTAAGGTAATTGGTTGTTAAATTATTGAAATTAAATTAAGAAGTAATAGAATACAACCAAATTGAAATTGAATAAAGATAAGTTTGAAAAAAAAATTCAAACGGAAATTAAAATCTTGAATTTGGGAAAGAGTTTCAGAATAAGATAATAATAATTTGGAATTCAGGTATGATAATCTGGGTTATTATCATAAATAATTGTTGTGTTTAATAATAAAATATGTATTAATGAGTAAGAAAAAATAAAATGTTTTAAGGGGGTAACCTTTAAATAAGCATGACATGTAAATTGAAGTGGGTTTCAAACTGTGAAGTTCTAAATTCTAAATTTAAACATTTGAAAATTGTTTTCAAAATTTTAAAGGAAATAATATTATTCAAACTATTTTGAATATATTCTTATTCTAGAATAAGAAGTTATTTATAAACTTTAAAAGAATTTGTTTGAATTAAAACCGAGGGTGGTTTAAATTTTAAAATTTGTCTTGGTGAGCCAAGAAGTAATTATGTATATGTGTGGATATACATGATATCAAAGATGGTTTGAGATAAACTCTAAATGTTGAGATTTAAATCTGGAATGAGATATGATACCCAAAGTGATAAGTTTTTGAACTTAATAAGTGGGAAGATTATTTATGAGAAGTTCAAAATTTGAAATGGAAGTTCAAATTGGGTAAGGTTGTCTGGATTAAGTGAATTGAGTTTAACTTGGGAAAAAGTTGAATGAGTTCAAATTCAAATAGGAAGTTGATTTGAATTTGGAATGAGAATGGAAGTTAACTTAATTTGAATTGAAATTGAAAATCGGAAATTGATTGGAATTGGGATCAATTCAAATTAGAATTGAATCAATTTAAATAGAAATGGAAATTTAAATTGAATTGAAATTGAGTCAATTCAAGAGGAAGTGGAAATTTAAATGGAATTGATGGGAAATGGAAGTTAGAAATTGAACAGTTTGACTCTGGACTATTTTCAAAATGAATTGTTTTAATATAAATCTATTTTTCTAAATTATTTACTATACAACTTTTCTTTTTAGAACTAAGACTATCTTATATTTGTTTTACAATTATTTTTTTGGAACTATTTAATAATTTTTCAACTGTATTAATAACTAATTACTGTTTTTCAACTACTTTATAACTAATTACTATTTTATAGCTATTTTACAACCAAATAATTATTTTTCAACGACTTATCTATTTTTTACTTTTCAAGCTATTTTCTAAAATTAAGCTGGTCAAAGTGCAAACTGTTTATGATTGAATACCCATTTGAAATAAGGATTAAAGTGATAATCCAATGGAATTGTAAGAATTGTGATTAGGTGGATAGAAATTAAAGGAAATGCGAATAGGAAGAGTTATTAATTTAGTTGATAATCAATGAAGATAAATACGTAGGATGTACGTATATTATTCTATTCGCATAGTGATTTGATCCAGATTCGAGCACAGAATTTCGAGATAGTTATATCGATCGGGATTTTCCACTCGATTTTCGACGGCGAACCTAGATATGAATTGTTGATTGATTCTGGATATTCTCTATCATAGTTAGGCTATGCAAGGAGAATGACGATTTCTGATCAAGAAACCAGATCTGAGTCCGCACTAGGAAGTCTGGTGGACGATACTAGTTCGGAAATGGAATTGTGTGATCGAGTGAGCGATCAGATTGGTATAGCGTACGGATGATATGTGTACATCGTATGGATTTGAATGAAATTGATACTGGGAATTTGTGTATAAGAAATGTGAAATGGTTTTTGAAATGTAAGATATATTTTGTGAAATATATGATGAAGTAAAGTGGAAATTGGATATTTCTATGTTTAAAATTTTGTTTATGGAAGTAAGTGATATGGTAAGTGGTTTTGTAAAGAGTAATCAAATTTGATTATTTGATTTTGAATAACCAAAGCTATATATCTTTGTTATATAAGATAAATCTCACCTTGTTGAATCTATTGCCAGAAGGAAAGGATTTTTTTTTGAAAGTGTTTGAAGTATAAAAGGATTTTATACAAGTTTAAAATGATCCAAAATATTTTATCCAGGATTTATATATATCTATATATATAAAGGATCTTATGAGGATTTTGGAAAAAGGTTTTGGGAACCTTTTGATTTGGAAAGGCTTTTGATTTTTGGGTAAAATCAATATTGAAATTTGGAAAGCCTAGTTTGAGAATAATCGATTTTGGGATAATCGATTTTGTGTAAAGGAGCTTTGTATGAGATCATACTAGGTGTATAATTTGAAAGATACTATATGTGTATAGTTTAAAGTGTTTTGATGATGGCTCTGGGGAAAAAGGCACTCCCTTAAAATGAACTTCTCAGGAGTGCCACCGGGTGGTGCTGCCTTGAGCCCCAAGGGGGGTTCTAAAGTTGATCCTGCGAGGAGTCCTGACGAAACTAGTTCTTGGGGATTATGAGTGGAGTATACCATAGCGAAAGTCGTGTGTGCCGCTGAGAGCCAATAGTCTGCGTTTGATTTATATCGGTAGACTGCGACCTATGGTAACATAGCGAAAGTCGTGTGTGCCGTTGAGAGCCAACAGTCTACGTTTGATTTTATATCGGTAGACTGCGACCTATGTAGGAGTGGAGAAGTTTCATTTTGACAGCGAAAATCAGAGGCCGCAGAGAGCCTACAGTTACATGGACTTTTGCTGTGATGGCAACGTGTGACGCCCCACCTCTATACCCATGCTAACCAAGAACACTACGATGTAGTGTTGTCGACTAGCGCGGAGAATAAGGCTGTGGAGGAGCGACCATCCATGTAACTTCTTTGTGCGAGCACCGATATGTCAGATAGAATAGAATGCATATCATTTAAGGAGGAAATCCGACATACCGATACAAACCCAAAGCTATCACACAGTGGCTATATATAATCTACCGAAACAAACATAGAAGTAATCATAACATAAATCAGTCACAGACATCCATATTACAAAGGCGGAAAAAGATATGAATATATATATTGTAACGACCCAGAATTTTGAACAAATTAAATTGAAAATATTTAATTAATTTTTAAATATTTGAATGATGGTTTGACTTGAATTTCAAATTATCAGAATAAATTGGCGATTAAATTATAAAATTTAATCTATTGTAAGTTGAATAAAAATTTGAATCTTCAATTTTAAGCTGAAGAAAAATATTTCAAAAGCTTTTAAAATTTATATTGATGATACTGAAGATAATAGAAGCTTCAGAATTGAGTTTGAAACTGTTTTGTTCAGTTTTGAATTTTATCGTTTAATTTGATATTTAAAAATAGCGTTCCGTGGCACAGTCTCGGAATTCGACGAAACCAGTTCCATTGGGTCCGTAATATTGAATTATTACCGGATTTCAAATTTCGTATTTATCAGAGTTGTTATGTGACCGTACGGTGAGAAAACGCGTTGAAATTTAATCGGATTCAATTTAAATTTAAATTTAAATTGGTAAACATCAGCACGTTGTCTTCCCTGTATTTACGCCTAAAATCACACCAGAGATCACGAAGAAATCAGGCAAGCACGACCTTTTTCTCTGCAAAAAAAAATCACATCGTTCTTCATTTTATAATGGCCGTCCCTCCTCTCTGTTAATCAAAAATCGATAGCAAGAAAAACAAAACAAACCAATGGCCGCACTCTCTCTAATTTGAATTCACAACCAAAGCGAGATTTTATTTTCCCCCTTCAGTTTCGATTTCCCTCTTTCCCAAAATCAAATTCGAAATCGCGTAATTTTCCCAAAACCAAATACAACTCGTTCGAAAATAAATGGCAGCCGTGGTCTCTAGAGGGAGCGTTCAAGTGGGATTTGAAGGTACCTTCGTCGACATGGGGTGGCGCGCGTGCAAGGCAGTGGAAGGCGTGGCGATGAGGGCGACGTGGTCTTGGCTGGGGTTCGTGATGTCTGCAAACTCGACAAAGCGGAACGGAGATGTTCGATTTCGATTAGGAGAGGCCGGTGGTTAGTGGTTGCTCATTTCGAGCATGATGATGTCGCAGTTGGAATTCGCGATGGAGGAGCGTGGGTAGTCGACGCTGGCATGCGATGTCTGGAAGTTCGAAATGGGTTACGCGGCATCGCGATTTCAGTGGGTTTCGTTGGCGTGGCGAACGACAGCGATGCCGAGGCTAGGGCAAGTGCGATAGTCAGGTTGTGGATTGGCAGCAAGGTATATGTATTTTATATCAAGAATTATTTTACAATAAAGTATCTTTGTTTTGAATCGATATGGAAATTGATTTGTTTTATAGGTTTATTTGAATTCGTTAATTACTAGAAATTAATTTATTAACGGAATTTAGTTTTAAATTAAATGATTAGTTAATTAAATCTATTAAACGATAATTGGTAATTCGAATTATTCGAAATTAGATAAATCGTATAAATGTTTATACAAGGTTAATACAATGAAGAAATGATCGGAATGGAAATGGATTGCAAAATTTAAAGCAAAGGTGAGATTTTCTCACTCAAATGAAAATTGGATTTTACAGTTATTGATTTGATTGATTGACTGTTTGGATGTGATATTAGATATAGTAGGATATATCTATATATATATAGCAATATATACATATTGGCATATGTATATATTGGATTGATTGATTTCCCGCATTTTATAGCGGATGAGACCCTATACGCCGTTAGTAAGCGGATGATATATTTTATAAATCCTATATACCGCGATATTCCACCTCGAAGTGGAATGGGTATTGTGCTAACATATGTGGATGCAGGGAAACAGGTCGGAGGGATCCAACTGGATTCCTCACCAGTATTTATTTATTTACAGATATTGTTGTATATTCTGTTATCATATGATGATATATGATGTTTGTTGTCGTGATTGACAAATTTGTGTGTTGCATCATCAGATTCATTTTTGAAATTTAAAAAAATAACGATGTTGATTTTAAAAGAGATTTTTAAAGTGATTTTTGAAAGTATACGTTTGTTTTATAAACGTTTAAATTTTAAAGTTATAAAAATTATGATTTTTGTGAAATATAACAGAAAGGTGATTTTTAAAATAAATAGTTAAGTAATTTATAAAACGGTTTGAATTGGGATTTTTGAATTATTAAAAACGATGTATATAGAAGATGTACAAAATTGATATTTATAAATTTAAATATTGGAATTATAAAACGAGTTTTTATAAGTGTTAGAATGAAGTATAAATGGATTTCATAAGTGAACGAAATTTTATATTTAAAATTTGTGAAGTTTTAAAGGAACGATTTTGTAAATAAATGAATTATAAGTATTTAACTTATAATATGGACCTTTGGTATATATATTGAGTTATAAATTGAATTGGTCAATAAAGGAGATTTATAACATCGAAGTTGTTAAAAAAATAGAATTTATAAACGTTGTTTTATAAATTCGAAAATCAATCAAATTTGATGAATTTAATATAGAAGGTTATTAAGGGAATTTTATCCACGATTTTGGATAGTGGATAATTCTTGAAATAAAATGTGTAGAAAATAGTGAAATTTGGTTAGTGAAGTATATTCACAATTTTGGACAGTGAATATATTATTAAGTAAAATGGATATGTTTTGGAAAAGTGATATTAAAAAGCAAAGTTAATTGTTTTGACGATGTTTTAAAATGTGTTAAATATCGAAACCATAGATTTCAACATTCATTGTTGATATAGATGTTTTCGAGGAAATAAGGAAATGGTGGACTATAACACTGTTTGTTATAGTAAATGATTTTCGAAAGGAAATGTTTTATATAGTATTGGGATTTATATATCTATCTAAATTTCGAATCCCTATACTAGTGATTTTGAGTCGTCGTAACGATGTTTTACGTAACATTCGTTTTGACTCAAATAGACGTTGTTATAGTAAATGATTTCCTTAAAGAATGAAATATATACTTAACTTTGATTTAAGTATATCGAATATTTTCAAATGTTGAAAATAAATAGACTTGTGAATTACTTATTATTATATAACTATGGGAATGTTTTCCAAAATGAAATGAAACGTTTTTGAGAATTTATCTTTGTAAAGATAAATTGAAAGTGAATATTTGAAATCGATTTGAAAATCGTATATTAGTAGATATTTGAAATATAAATTCACTATGGAATTTATATAGGGAAAAGGAATTCGTTTAAAAATAAACGTTGATTTTATTTTTGAAGTGTAGAAATTTTATATCTAGTAAAGATATTTTGGAAAATAAATAATTTGGAAAATTATTTGGAATCTGATGATGTTGCGCATCTTTATTGATAGTTAAATAACCGACTATCAATAATTACCTTGAATGGGTATTTGTTGTGAATTGGATGAATTTGAATGCCACACTTATTTTTGAATAAGCGCTCACTATTCGGGTTAGCCGGGAAAGGACCTTGGGGTCGTATAACCCATTCCGAATATGTGATACGTTGTTATGGATTGCATTTGATGACCAATGTTGAATACCAGATATTTTTGAAAACGGAAGGATTACCGTCGAGTTACTCTACATCGGTTGATCTCCGATATAGAGGTTTTATCACCCTTAGTGACGGGAAGTCCAGACGTGATTAGAAAATTATCCGGATTTGCAAGGGCTTCATGAGAAGTGCCTTCGGTTCCGTTCGATCCCGGAACGGACTTGTATGGATGTGTGTCTGACGTTACACTTTGAGATATAAAGCTGGTTTCTATCAAATACATTTCTGTTGGTGGCGGCGAATTTATTCTCTTAGCTTAACACCCTTCTCTGAGACGTACGAGCTCAGAGGTTATGTAGTTGATGGTTACTAGTGATACATTCCCAATTTGGTAATGTGGCATACGAAGTGCTGTTGATCTTTTGTTGATCAAAGCGTTGCTTTGTGAAAAAGCGTGGCTTTGTGAAAAAGCGTGGCTTTGTGAAAAACCGTGGCTTTGTGAAAAAAAGCGTAGTGTATGTGGACGAGACTTCGTCGAGCCTCACAACCCGGTATTGGTCGAAACAGGAATGTTGCGGCAAAGGTTTGTAGGGGTAGCGCCCCTAGGGAATGCCATTTCCTTCTGGATAAAAGGTGATATCATGGTATGGAGCCCAGATATTTTACCTATGTTGAGTATACTTTGTGACTGTCGCTTTTGATTGAGGATCCTCGGATAAAGGTCGGTAACGACCGGGGGATGGCATAGCTCGTGTGTTAGTTACCTAGTTACAGCTCGTTTAGAGCGTGAGGTAGCGTCGGCCTTTTGTTTGCAGAGATCCGGTTAGGATCCGGGGCGTCTTTCCAAAGGCGTTTCTATTTCGGTATAAGGAAGTTCCTTTGCCTGACCATTTGTTGGAAATCCAAAGAAACAATACGTGACTTGTACGGTTTTAGTTGTATTACCTGCCATGGAATGTGGCGGTAACCTGCTATTGAACATGGTAGCTATAGTAGGCATAAGTGCGGAATGCCTATGATGGCTAAGATTTATATTATACTTTCGAAATGTTTTCTACACTATGCACTAATAATAATACCAAAAATGATTTGATTTTGCGTATCAAGCATCTTTGACTATCATAAGGAGAAATCTCCTCCAAATTCTGCGTTTGCATTGTGTGTGTGGCAGGAGGCCTTATGGTAGTTTCATTTTCCAAAAGCATTACGAATCTATTTTATTTTCTTTGCGAAAAATAACTGTTTTACGATCTCACACCAGTCACCATGACTGACTCGGAGTTTATTGTTTCCTTTCTAAACTCTGGGTGCCCATTATTTTCCACACGGGCAGCCTAGAGTTATGTTATCAGGATATTCTGGATATTCTGGAGCTTTGGAAGCAAGCTGGATGGCGAAACGTATCACCTATACTTTGTATTATTCCGCTGTGTATTCTATATGAGGACAAGTATATATAACTGTCCATTGATGTGCTGTGTTGTATTGAGTTGAATATTGACTCCGGTTGATGTATGTATAAACTGATATAGTTCTTTGTTTTAAAAGACTAGTGATTATCTATTATATATTGTTCCGTTGCGATATGTGAGATTCTGATATTGTTTCTGTTTCTGATGTTGTTCTGTTGTTATGTTGTTCTTCTTTTCTTTTTCTTCTATCTTTTCTTCTACCTCTTCTTTTAAACCCTAAGAATTCGGTTTTTCGACATTCGGTTGCTCGGCAGTTGATACAGTGGACGTATTGATGTCGATTTTCGGAAGTCGAAGAATCGGGTGCTTACATATATAACACATGAAAGTGTACAATCAGAGTAGTGGTCGGAAAGATCCACGATAATACAAAATAATAGCAACACGTGCTATGCAAAAGAATAAGTTCACAACATAGAGTCTATATCTCAAGTGCGTACATCCAAAAACTACTACTCTATGTAGTTAGCCAAAAGTCAGAATAATCCTGAAGAGAAGTCAAGCAGAAGCACCTGTAACATCTCGGTCTGACCCGAGTATTATTTATAAGAAAATAATAAACGGATCAGTCTAGCTATAAATATCAGATGATATGTATAAAGAAAAAGCATGGCATGAACATGTAATAACCATCGTGGCATACTACCATAAGTATATAATTGAAAATCAACAAGAGATTAATCAATATCACAAGAATCTTCTCAAAGATAAAATGGGGTATCATACCCTAAACTTGTATTCATAACAAGTCAATAACACATGAATTCACCAATGCACAAAAATTGATAAACATATCAATAGAAATCACGAAAATTGGTGAAGCAAAAATTCTAGAAATCAACATAAGAAATCCAGAAATCACATAAAAAGGGGGAGGCCTATCACAAGAACGAGAGCATGAAAACTCACCAACACATGTAACACATGACGAGAAGCTATCTCATGGAAGCTATCCATTAAATTTTAACACATGAAAGGCCCAAAGACCATGGGGTGCTACCCCATATATGTGAGTAGAAACATCACATAAGCGGGGTCTAGTCTCCCTTGCAGACAAAGAGACATCGCACAGTTGCTAGTTTAAATCACAAAAATGATCGTCATGATCATATAGAAGTGTCAATTACACTAAGCCAGTAAATATATGAGTTTAGCTTCATGTCCCATAAACACTAGCTTAACTTAAATATTTGCGAACAAACTGTAGATCTTCACTAGGAAATTGTCACAAAAGGGTTCAATCGAACAAGTCCAAGAATTAACCGACGAAGTAAACGCAAGCGTTTCATACCACTTGTTTTGCTAAGCCGTTTAATTAGATTTCTCATCCGAGTGAGGTAAAGGCTTGTATATACTAATAGATTAGAAAACGGTTTTATAAACGAGTTTGGTATTGAAAATAGAGTTGAAAACGTTTTGATAAAAGGGTTTTGATATTTACTACTAGTATTGAAACCTTTATATTTTTAAAGTGACAAACACAAAAATGATTGTAGAACAATCAATCACAGAAATCCACATTCGAAGACGTGAATAAAATCCAAGGAAATCAGCTCAAAATGCATCAAAGTGGAAGTTCTGTTGAATGTTTTTCAGATAAGATCCCCTACGGAGGGGGGTCCGGGGGGTGGCAACCCCCTAGGTGGGGGTGCGGGGGAAACACCCCCGCTACGGGGTTCGACCTAGTGAAGACAAGCGACCTAGTGGTTGCGACCTAGAGGTGTTTGCGAGTTAGCTGAAGCGAGCGACCTAAGAGAGGCGAGCGACTTAAGGGACTCGCGTCCTAACAAGGTAATAAGGTCGAGCAACCTACGACCTAACAAGGTAAAGGCCTAACGACCTAGTGAAACACGCGACCTAAAAGGTACGCGACCTGATGCGACCGAGTGGTTTAAGGTCGGAGACGACCTGCGACTTATAAAGGTAGACGGTTGAGCGACCTAGCAAGGCTCGCGACCTAAAAATGACAAGGCTGAGCGAGCTAACGAAGCCCAGAGTCGAGCGACCTAGCGACACAGTGTGTTGAGCGACCTGACGAGGTCAATGTTGAGCGACCTAACGGGGTCCAGCGACCTAATTGGGATGGCCACGCGACCTAACGACCTAGGCAAGGTCATGCGACCTAAAGGTATAAGGACCTAACGGCCTAAAGGAGATGGGATCACGTGACCTAAAGTGTTAAAGGTCTAACGACCTAGTGGCCTTGCGACCTAAGTGGGATGGCCACGCGACCTAAAGTTTTAACACGCGAGCGACCTAACGTTATAAAGGCCAAACGACCTAAGGCTTAACTCGCGAGCGACCTAGGCGGCGAACGACCTAAGCTGCAGAGAGGATTTAAGGCCGGAAGCGACCTAAATGGTGTGCGACTTTTCAATGGCAGAGCGACCTAGCACGCCCAAAACGACCTAAGTGCAGGAATTTTCCAAAAACGCTGAAAATTGGAGTTTTTCGCCAATCCAATCCAAACCAAATGCAAATGCATATGCACAAGTGATAGGGAATCATTCCCAACAGTCCAATGACAGTTATAGGCAAGATATGAGATTAAAAACCTCACCTTTTCACTGAAAAGGATGAAGATGAAGCTTGAAAGTAAGGAGAAGCAATCCAAAGCTTGAATCCAATATCTTCTACTTGAATTTGGAGTTGAATGTTGGATTTGCAATGAAGACTTGAGCTAGGAATTTTAATTTCCCATTCCCTCCACCATTTTTGAAGAAGCTTGAAGTGTTTTAGCAAAGAGTGAAGTTATGAAGGGAAGAGGGTTGGGCTGAGCTAAAGAAGGTGCAGTCCAACCAAAGTCAAAGGCGGGAAAAAAGTGACGAAAATTCCACTTACTCCAAACATATCGAAGTTTATACTTAAAAAGATCGCAAACATCATTTTGAACTCAATGGGAGGGGTCTCGAGTCCTAATTTGACTGTATGCAAAAATTAGCTTTTCAGACTAAGATCCGACTAACGATTAAAATATTTAAATAAGATATTCAAATATATACTCGTCAAATATGCGGGTTGTTACACAACGTAACCCTGGAATGTAACTTCGATCTGTCATGGGATCCATGGCGTAATCGAGAGGCCGCGGGGAGCCTGCGGTTACATGGACTTTTGCTGCGATGGCAACGTAACCCTGGAATGTAACTGCGACTATGGATGGGGGTGATGATTTCCAGAGCATTCTCACCAAAGATGTGACATCCCGGGATTTTTGGTAGTATTATTTTAACAAATATTTAATTGAATTAATTAAAATATTACTTATTATGTTAAACATATATATATATATCAATGTATATATGTGAAGGTTTGGGAAAAATAACTATGATTTGAAATATAAAATAAAATTCTAGCTTATTAACAATATGTTTTAAAAGATAAAATATAGTCTTATTAATATTTAAACAATTTATATGGTTGGAATAAAATGAACCTTATCAATTTAAAACTTGAAGTATAAAATAAATCTATAAACACTGGGAACTATGAAGTTAACATGAATATTAAATATTAAAAAATTGATAAGTGAATTAATTTGGGTGGTTAACTTTTAAAAGAAATAAAACAAATAAAGTTTTAGTTATGTAAATATAAAAATAAACACTTAGGAATTTTGGAAAAATCAAATTGGAATACAAGCAAGTAATAAAATGAGACAAGATAATAACCTAATCATAAATATGCTCATAATTCAAGTGTACATAATATAAAGCCAAAAAAAGATATTAGCTTCCAAAACAAGACAAACAAAATTAATGTAGCACAACTTAAATCTTTTCAGCCTACAAATTGAAGAGAAGAAATCTCTGGTTAACAAAATAAACAAATTATTTCAAGTACAAAAAAAAATCTTTTGCATCAATATCATATAACCCTGTTCACTTCAGCCTGGGCAATAAATCCTTTTTATATATATACACTGCCTAGTACCTCCATATGTCCAGTCTAGTTCACAAATATAAAACAAAATCATCTCAGAAATTTATCTGGATGCTTCAACCCGAAGCAATGAAGATTAAGTTTCCAAATCAAAAAGTTCTCAAACACAATCACAATTCAAAGATAAAGCAAGAAAAGGCAAGGGAGATAAATGTGCAAGGCTAGACTAAACAAAAGAAACTATAAATATCTATGTACTAATACATAAAGATAAGCATGTAGGCTTGGGAAATAAGTCAATGATAATTAATGTAATATCATTTCAGCCTACAAGTTGAAAAACAAATCTCTGGCGAAGTATAAACAAATATTTTTAGTACATAAAATCTTGTACCTGTATGCTTCAGCCTGTACAACTTTCTTTTTATATACATCACCTCTTCTTCATCTCGGAAAAAAAAAATAGAGATGAGATGAAATCATCAAAGAAAAACTTAAAAGCAATTACAGTTTTCAAAACAAAACAAATTTCAGCAACTTCACTTCTGTTTTGAAAACAAGATCCTCTCAACAACAAAAGATTTCAAATCAAAGAAGCAAAAGCAATTCAGGTTTTAAAGTTTTCAAATGCTTTTGCAAAGGTGCTCTGTTCTTTATCATTTGTTTACAGGTGAGTAATCTACTACTCTGGTTAAATGCTTAAATCTGTTTAAAATTTATGCTAGTGAGTAAACTTTTATTCTAAAAACAGTTTCAAATATGAGATTTAACTTTGATGCATTTAGTGAATCTTGAAGTAATATAGTATAAAATGTTGCACATGTATGTTTGGATTTGAATGCATGTGGATATATGAAATGTCTGTATGAAGGATTGGACTCTGTTGTTTATACAGGGTTGAAATAAGCCTTTAAAAATCTACATCTTCTCATGTATTCGATTTTAGACTGCGATTCCTAAAAGGAAAATGTGAATAATAATGTCATATTAATTATAAAAATGGACTCAGGAATTCAGATTAAGGTTTTGTCTCAAATTTTTATAATTACTGTGAATATCAAAAACATGGGTTAAAATTTATCGAGCTAAATTTGATCTTTGAATATATAATCTGATTCATAAAGTAAAATGATGAATTATGATGGGAATATCATGATTTTTAATAGTGTAATGGCTGAGAAAATCAAAAAAAAAATTCGAATTTTGGTCAATCACCAATTTTCGACGATCTATGTCGAACTAGAGTTTGGGTTTGGTTTCGAGGATAGCTGGAAGGTTGACAATCACTGGAAAATTGGTCGGTGATTTTATAATTTGATGATGAGGCCAGGTGATGATGATTTAGGGTTTTAGTGTAATTTTTGGTCGTGTCCAATGGCGAGGTGATCTCGACGTCATGGTCGCATCGTACACAATCGCGAGCATTGGGATAGCTGCATAGGTCAATGTCGAGGCTAAGGTCGGAGGGACGTGGATTCCAGTCGACGTGATCGACGGCGGCAGGGGGGTTTTGTGGATCTCGCTGGTTCCATTTTTTCGATCGATGATCGAAATTTTGTTTTGCTATCGGATTTTGGGTTCTGGGTGATCGTGTGGTTCGTCGTGGTCGTCGATAGTTGGGTGAAGGCCGGAGGGATGGTCGGCGTCGCATAGTTCGCCGTGCTTCGTGCATGCGTGCACGATGTATCAGATGAGTGAGAAGTTGGCAGGAAGCTGTTTTTCCTCGGGTTTAATATCGTGTTGTTTGCGAGTGGACTCGAAGTGATGAGGGACTAGTGATGTCTCGTGTGTTACTCGGGTAATCTGGAGATAGGCTCGGGTTTCTTTTTCTCTTGTTAAATTTGGTTTTGACCAGATTAAAATGGGTAAAGCAGATAGATTTTACTTAAACAATTATATTACTGGGTTTTAATATAAAGTATGAACAAGTTTTTAAAGAATGAATATGAATATGTTCAAACATTAGAAAGGTACAAGTGTAAAAGCAAAATAAACAAGATTTCCAAATTAAAAAATATATATACTTATGTTTAATTTAAAACTTAATTAATAATGTAATTAAGTAATAATTAAGAAGACGAGGTGATTATCATTAAGTAAACTTAAGGACTTATGTAATTTTTAAGTTAATGATTTTTAATTCCAAAGTTTATAAAATGATAATTAAGGAAGTAATTAAGATAATGGTTCATCTTTTATTAAATTAAGGGTTGAGTAATTAAAGATTAATTAACTAATTCATTGATTAATAATTAAGGATTAATTGATTAAGGAAAGTTATTAAAGTTAATTAATTAAGGAAAATTAAGGGATAGATAATTAAAGGTTAATTAATCAATGAATTTAATTAAGGTTGGTTAATTAATGTAATTAATTAAGTAAGGATAACTGAGTGATATAAGTAAGTAAGGGAATGATAATGAAAGTATTTTAAGTTGGTTAATTTATTAATGTTAATTAAGCTGGGATGAGTAATAAATCCATAAGTAATTAATTTAATTAGTTAAATTAAATTAATGGAAGTATGTGATTAATTGATCTGGATTATGGGTAATTGAATTGAATTGAATGATTTGATTTATAACTAGTTTGATAACTTGTAATGTATTGTGATATGATATGATGGATTGAACTGTGATATTATGAGTTATCTATCGATAATTGATTTGCTGTGAGAACATGTATTTAAAGTTGAATTGTATCCACTTAAACAATTGAGATTAAGATGATATTGAATCAAAGAGATCGGCGTCGGGTATCAGCAGATACCCGAAACCACTTTGTTTTGTAATGTAAGTTCTTTCTAAATTTGGATTTAGAAGCAAAGAGGCTGGAATGAAATAAGTTAAGAATCATGGATATTTAAACTAAGTAGTGATTCTTAGATATTGTTTGGAATAAGTGATTGACTTAAATAGGTTGAGAACTCGTAGAAGGTACGAGTTACCCTGCTTTGCAAATAAGTTTCATAACTTAGTATTTCAAGTTATATGGGTTTACTCACGCTGGTTTCCAGCCTGACCCGGGTGTTACTTTGATGTAATGCTCGGGTCAGACCAAGTATTACAAATTTTCAGGTAAGGACGTTCTGGAGCTCAGGAGACGAGCTGGATGGCGGGAACGTATGGAGTATTTCCGCTGTATTATATTGTTGTATATCCGAGACATGATGATTGTGTATATCCAGTGTCTGTAAATATGTGTAACTCTGATGTATTAAAATGTAACCGACAGATATAGTATTCTTTTGTAAACTGTTATTATCTGATATTATATTTTGATCCGCTGCGAATGTGAGAATCTGTGCTTTATTTTCTGTTTCTTCTTCTATCTCTTTCTTTTTCCCTAACTATCTGGAATTTTTGGGATCGAAAATTCCGGGTCGTTACAAAAGATATTTCCTCTATTTTCAAAATGTTTTCTCTATTTTCAATAAAATATTTTTCAAGTATTTTCACTGGGTGTTGAAAACGGGTTTACCAAGTACTTATAGATTTTCAGTCGTACGCCTGATCAACGTATGACCGAATTTCTGTGAGAACAAGGATGGACTGGTTAAAACATTGAGTTATAAAAAGTATTTTTATAAAACCATTTTATAATATTATGTAAATTTTAAAAGTGTTTTAGAAGTGTTTCAAAGAATAATTTTTCTAAAAATAAGTATTTTAATAAATTCTGGCTTCGTTTCTTTTCGAGGACGAAAAGATTCTAAGGGGGGAGGAATGTGATAACCCGTATTTTGGACATTTGATAATTGGATAATTATCTGATTTTAAACATTTGAAAACACTGATTTATAAGTTGAACAAATAAATCTGATACTACATATTTATATCTGGATAAATATGTATTTGATAATCTCCTAATATAAAATATTTAAAATGGGCAAAAATTTTATTTTCAAATAAAATTAAAAATGTGTTCGTTTAGAAATATATATGAGTTGATTTTAAATTAAATTTGAACTCGAGAATTAAAAAAAAATTACAAATGTAAATCTCTAAGGGCATAATATGACATATGTTAAGTAGTAGATAAAACAAGATGACAAATGGTGAAATTTAATATAAGTGGCATTTTATTTTTCTTTTATTTTAAATAAATCAGAAACAAACTTATATAAACTTAATGCTTCTTCTCTTCAAAATTCTTTCCTGTTCTCAAGTCAAAAAGCAAAGAAACAAATATGTAAATAACACTCCTCAAACCCTTTTCAAAACCAGAAACAAGATCTGAAATTAACATCTTCCTCAAAACTGAATAAAATCCAATAATCTATCAAAAACTGCAAATCATTTAAAAAAAAGGGAACTAGCATACATTTCTTCAATCAGTGATAATTAGCCTGCAAGCAAACCCTAGTTTCAAACAAAAGCAATCTTCAAGCAACTTCAAAACTAAATCAAGGGAAGAATCAACCCAAGCATTTTAGGCCAAGGATCAACAGACTAGCAGTAAATAAAAATCAAAGGCAGTCCTGTTTTCAAAGGCTTGTGATGCAACTACAACTCAGCTTATCCTCTGTTTAATAATATCTATGAGTAAATCTACCGCTTGAAAAAACTAAATTCTACTTTATAATTGAATGCATGCAAGATTTGATTATAGAAATGTCTCAAATATTACTTGCATGAGTGAAAGGATGTGATGCCTGGGTATACAAGTGATATTTATGTGAGTAAATTTCTATTTTTAAAAAACAGTTCTTACTTTTTAAAAATCAAAGCTAAACAAATTTCCAGAACTCAAGTTCTAATTCAAACTGTTTTTTTTTGTTTTTCAAAATCAAAAACTGCTATGAACAAATTTTCAGAACTCAAGTCATTAATAAAGTAAATGAATTATCTTAGAAATAATTAAGATAATAAAAGAATTTAATTTATAAGAGAATTAAGAAATGACTTGTTCATTTGATTTTAAATTAATGATTTAGATTAATTTATAATTAGAGATGATTAATAATGATTAATCTAAGATAAATTTCTTAAGAAAGTAATTAAACAAATGTTATTAGTTAATAAAGATAATTATCTATGGATTATTAAGTAATTAATTAATGTGATTAATTTTGATAACTAATTAGATTAATTAATTGAAGATAATCAATTGTAAATTGTTAAGCATAATTACTTAATTAAAGTAATTAAGGAATTAATTACTTATTGTAATTAATTATAATAATGTGATTAGTTTAAGTTAATTAATTTAGTTTAATTAATTTAAGAAAATCATTTGATGATTTAAAAAGAGTAATTACTTAATGTAATTAATGGAGCATGATTACTTAGGGAAGTAGATTAAATTAATTTTGGAAGTGTTCAACCTTGATTATGGATGGTTGAATGATGATTATATGCCTTGAATTAGCTGATATCTCTGATATGAAATGTTTTATGACATGATATGTTTGGGTACGCAGTGATAATGCGGTTATTTTCCGAGGGTGAATTGTTGTGTAAAGTGACACTTTGTATTTAAAGGTTAAATTGTGTTTCACTTGAATAACTTGGGTTAAGATGACATTGGATTCGAAGAGACATGAGTCGGGTATTAATTAATACCCGAAACTACTTCGATTCTTTATAGATTGATATGTGAAATCAATAAACTAGTATGGAATGATTTAAGTAAATTAGACCATTTAATCTAAGTTTGGCACTTAGAAAGTGATGTGTGAAACAAGTAATGTCTATAACAGCTTGTGAAGTTGTAAATTGATATAAGTTACCCCGGGTTTATATAAGTTGCATGCTTTAGTATTCCTTGTTAGATGGGTTACTCACGCTGGTTTCTAGCCTGACCCGGGTGTTACTTTGATGTAATGCTCGGGTCAGACCGAGTATTACAGATTTCCAAGTAAGGACGTTCTGGAGCTCAAGAGGCGAGCTGAATGGAAGGAACGTATGGAGTGATATCCGTTGTGTATATTATTGCTGATTATCTGAGACATGTTTTCAAATTGTCCTATGTTGTGTAATAGTGTAACTCTGATGTATAAATGTATAAGTGTATTGGTACAGTTCTTTTTTTGTAAAACTGTTATTTATGTGATATTATATTTTGATCTGCTGCGAATATGAGGTTTCTGTGTTATAGTGTTTCTGTTTTCTTCATTTTCTTATATCTCCTTCTTCTTTTCATAACTATTTGGAATTTTCGGGATCGAAAATTTCCGGGTCGTTACACTCCCGCCACACACACAATGCAAACGCAGAATTGGAGGAGATTTCTCCTTATGATAGTCAATCATGCTTGATACGTAAATTTCTTTGATATTATTATTACTATAAGTGCAAAGTGAAGAAAACATTTCGAAAGTATAATATAAATCTTAGCCAGCATAGGCATTCCGCACTTATGCCTACTATAGCTACCATGTTCAATAGCAGGTTACCACCACATTCCATGGCAGGTTATACAACTATAATCGTAAAAGGCTCGTTTTGTTTTGATTAGATTTCCAACAAATGGTCGGGCAAAGGAACTTCCCAAGTAAAATAGAACGCCTTTGGAAGGACGTTCCCGGGTCCTAACCGGATCTCTGCTAGACAAGGTCGGGTTACCTTTCTATAGGTAACTACTGACATGAGTATGCCATCCCTCGGTCCTTTGGGACCTTTATCCGAGGATCCTCTTAACCAACAACCACAAAGCAATAAGTCTGTAGCAACCACAAAGTTAGTATCTGGGCTCCATACCATGATACCACTTATAGTCCAGAAGGAAATGACATACCCTCAGAGGGCGCTACCCACAAATAACCTTGCTGCTACGATTCCTGTTTCGACCATAACCGGGTTGTGCGGTTTGATGAAGTCTCGTCCACAAAGCTGTGCTTTTCACAAAAGCCACGCTTTGATCAACAAATGATCAGCAGCACTCAACATGCCACATTACAAAGTTGGGAATATATTGCCGATAACCTTCAACTACATAACCTCTGAGCTCGTACGTCTCAGAGAAGGGTGTTAAGCTAAGAGAATAAATTCTCCGCCACCAACAGAAATGTATTTGAAAGAAATCTGCTTTATATCTCAAAATGTAATGTCAGACATACAATCCATACAAGTCTGTTCTGGGTTCGAACAGAACCGAAGGCACTTCCAAAGAAGTCCTTGTAATCCGGACATTCACAATCCCGATCGGACTTCCCATCACTTAGGGAATCTCTATACCGGAGCAACTCAGTGCAGAGACAATCGATAGGTCATCCTATCGTTCTCGCAAATACCCGGTCTTCACCACCGGTCTTCAAATGCTATCCATAATGTCGAATCACATATTCGGAATGGGCTATATGACACAAAGGTCCTCTCCTGGCTAAACCGAATAGTGAGCGCAATATTTACAAGAAACATATGGATATTGGGATTTCAATTAAGTCACAACTTATTACCCAAAACCTTTCTTTTAAATGGTTAAACAAATTGCCATTTTTATCTTTAAACAAAAATATTTGTTTCACAAAGTTCACCCAGTTTCTCAAAGATCTATTCATAGATTTTCATAAAAATTCCCATTTCAATTGGATTAACTCGTTAAATCTTTAAATTAAAGATTTAACTTATAGCTTTCAAACCTGTTTTCAAAGATTTGTTCATGACTTGAAAAATCATCATTTTCATTTCAAAACTAGGAATCCTTTCTAACACAAATAAAAGTTCATTTCTTATGTGAAAGCTTTTATTATTTGAAAACAAACAGTTTCGGAAGAATCCAATCATATTTATATGAGTTACAACCTTTGAATTATATTCAAATTCCCAAATTAATGCCTTTAAAATAGTTTAACCCATATATAACTGGTATAACATCTTTTGTCCCTAGTTTCCAAAACATAGAATTTAATTTCAAATCTTGAATTTAAGTTTAAATCAAATTATTTAAATTCCAAAACTTAATCGAGTTATTCAAAATAACTTTTATCCTTGAAATTCCATTTCAAAAGCTTTTCACTTTAAACCTAATCCATTCCAATACATTTGAATTCAAAATTCAACTTTTAAAACTATTTTGAATTAATTTCAAATATCCGTGACTTAACCGATTTCCTCATGAAATCCATATTTATGTGTGTATAAATGTGGTCCAAGGGTTTAACACATAAGTGCAACATCATTCAATCATCACAGATTAAAACATAGAAATATAGTTGATAAGCGATATAAACTATAACGCTTATCGTCCATTCACAAATTCATAGATAATATACAAATGTACATAAATGAATAAATTTTACACAGCTCAATCCACAGAACAAAATATCACAGATCAGATAGGACAATCAATTCAAAGCATCTCATACAATACAATCATTCATAAGTAAGTTCAAGCATTCAATAATCTTTTATAAGCAGGATTAATTAACCGTTTAATCCTAATCAATTCAATTTATTTCCAAGTACATTAATTACTTATGAATTAATTATCAAATTCTGATTAATTAATTACAAATCATTTGATATAAATTTATTTATCAAACACTTTAAATAAATTAAATTATTCTTAATAAATCATATTAATTAAATCAACCTTTTAAACCAATTACATAATTAATTACAATAAGTGATTAATCCTTAATTACTTTCATTTAGTAATTTCATTTAAACAATTTATAATTGATTATCTAAATTAATTAATCCAATTAATTATTAAAATTAATCACCTTAATCAATACTTAATAATCCTTAGTTAATTATCTTCATTAACTAATAACATTTCTTAATCACTTTCTTAAGAAATTATCTTAGATTAAATCATTATTAATCATTTCTAATTATAAATAAATCTAATTTATTTATTTATAAATTATAAATCATTCTTTAGTTACTTATTATTATTTTTTAAAGAAATTGCTTGCATAAATCATTATTAATTAAAATTGATTAACCGTTAATACTCATTAATTAACCCAAACGTTAATTAACCATTCTAATTAACTTAATAATTTATGAATTACAAATTAATAAGTTTAATTAATTTTAAAGAAAACTTATTATTATTAATGATTTTATTTATCACTTTCTTATGTTTGAAAACATTTATTTCAAATTTACCTTTAAAATTTCATGTTAAAGTAATATTAGTCTTGTAAAAGAAATTCAAAAGAGTTTAAACCCAATCATTTAAATTCAAATCATTTTATAAAATATACTTGAACATTTTAAAGTTGTTAAAATACTTTAAATTTTATAGAACTTCATTTATTTCAAAAGTTAATTTGAATTCCATCTTTCAAATTCTAATTTTAGACTTATATAAAAAAATCTGTTTTAAATTCAAATTCTGTTTTAAAATTAAATAGACAGGTTCAGGTTTTAAAACCTGGAAACAACTTATACCCGAGCTTCCCTATTAAAACCCGAGTGTAACTTCTTCACGCAATTTCCCCTAGTACCCGATACATCTTCTTCTTTTTCCTTTTTTTTTCATTTCTACAGGAAGTTAATTTTTTAAAACTTAAGTTAAGATAAACTAGCATCAGGTTCGCTCACGTATCTCGACCAAAGCCCTGAAGCAACCATCCAATTATCTCGAGAACGACACGCGACCGTGCTCCCCTCAAAATCGCTGATACACCACCACTGCCGTACACGTGTACGGCGGCGCGACGTATCTCCGGCGAACCCCAATGTCGCAAGCAAGTCCCAAATCATGCGTAGACATGAAAATCAAACTCGAATCACCTCAAGAAAATTCGAGTCAAAAAATAACCCTTTTGCTAGAAAAACTGTAACTTGACCATCAACTAAAAATGTCACGCGACCGCCGCATAAGCCACCGGAGGTGCTCAAACTTTTCCCACCTGACGACATCACGTTCCTCTTCCACCACCAAAAATCTCGTGACACTCGATCGCGTGATGAAGATGAACTCGACACATTACAAACATGGACAAAAAGTGGAACTCAAGCCCTAAATTGATCTCATATCCTAATTCCATGCAATAGAAAAATATTTTTACATTTTTCCCGAGATTATGGGTGGTTATACTTGCTTTAATTTAAGTTTCAACAATTTAAATTGATTCAATTATCTTAAATTTGTGAAAATGAAGTTTTTCTTCTACTGTAAACTGCTCTTAACATACAAATTGAAAAATCAAAACTTTTGTTTTAAAAATCATAGTTTTCCCTGATGATTCTATGTATATATTCGATTCAACAAATTGTTATACTCGAATTTTCCATGTATATATATTTTCCTCAGAACTATGAAACTTCAGACCTCCACTTGAATTTATTTTGCTAAAAACAATTTTTTTTCCACTTTGGTTTATGAACAAACAACATTTTATATTTGAAGCCTTTAGCTTAACAAAGATCAAGTGATTAGATATTTGGGTTTTGATCAAGTTGGATGCTCTGAAACTAAAGAAACAGAGAGTTTTCATATGAGCAGGCATATGCACTTGTATATATTTATTCACAGATTAAAAATCCATTTATATATATACATACATAGCAACTGCAAACTCAAACTTCATAAGCAATAAACAGATACATTCATAGTTGGATTAAATTAGTTACTCACATTATTGTCTAGAATGAACAGAGTCTATGATGAAACAGGCTTTTGAACTGTAAGCTGGAACCCTTCTTCTTTAATCCTCTGGTTTGATTTGTATTGTTGAATTTTGTTTTAGTTTGCATGATATTACTTTAGATTTCTTTTCTCAACTTTTAGTAAACGAACTGAGGTAAAGTTGGTTGATATATAAGGAAGTTTACATGAGACATACTTGTACATGTTGATTATATTATTTGGTAAAATAGGCATGGTTGATATGCTTGCATTAATTGCCTTGGTACTTTGTTCCCATGCTTAGCCCATGTCTTCATACTTTATCTTTGATAAAGCACATTTCTGTAGTGGCTGCAGCTTTGTTTTGGTGGCCGAAATAATGTAAATTGTGTGCTAAAGATGTTGGCATTTATTTCTTTTGTTTATATTTTATATCATTTCCTTCATACATACTTAAATATATATTTGCTTTGTCTTATTTTGCAAGCTTGTAGATATTTTGTTTTATCTTTTGTTTACATATTTATTTACAACTTTGTTTCTTTTGTCTTGTTTTATACACTTTCATTTTTATTTATATTTTAAATATTTATTTTTAACTTCAATACTTATTATCTTGTATCTCTCTCTCTATATATATTTATTTAACTTAATGTTTTATATCAATTACAAATTATTTCACAAATTTTTTATTCAAAAATGAAATTAATTATCAATTTAAACTCAATTAAAATCCGGGATCGTTACAATTGATATACATTGTATATTGATATTACTTTCTATATACATGTTTCTCATTTGTTTGTTGAGTGTATAATAGGTGCGGATGGCGTATGCTTCACATTTGGAGGTCGCTTTCGCACTATATTAGCCGTGTATGCTCGTTGATAATATATAAGGTACATATCTCGAATTACATATCGTGCTTTTATATTTTTTCCCTATGGGATGCCTCATCCTCGAAAATGAGATATATATTTCTGATATATATATTGTCATTTTTTTCTGGATCAAACCGCGTAAAGGAGGCTATGGCGAAATTTTTGAAAACTTAAGGCGTTTGAAAATTTTAGAAATTTTTTTTTGACAACTAAAATTTTGTTTTTGAGTTAAAAGTTAAACGATATTAGTTGGCTTTGAAAAGATAACTAAGTATGGATTTGAAAACATAGAAAAGGTTTTGTAAGGAGTTTAACTATTGGATTTCGAAAAAAGTTAAAAAGGTTTAAATGGATGTAGTAAATCTAATTTGAATGACTTATTTCGAAAAGTTAATGGATTTTATGGCTTTTTCTTACTTGGTAATTTCGGGGACGAAATTCTTTTAAGTAGGGGAGAATGTAACGACCCAGAATTTCAGTCATTTGAAAATTCGGATATTTAATTGAGTTTAATTATTCAAAAGTAAATTTTATAAGTTGGATAACTTATATTTCGAATATAGTGATTTAATTGAATAATTAAATTATTAATTTAATATTTGAAATTGTGTAAATAATTGAAATTTAATTTAATGTGAATAAAAATGATTTATAAAGTTGAATTAAATTCTATTTGAATTAGAATGGAGTTAGAGAACTTATAAAATTGATTTAAAAGATAATTTATAAAAATTGAATATTTTAATTTTAATTAACATGTAATAATATTCATTTTTGACACAGTCTTGAATTTCTATGAAACTAGTTTCATTGGATTCATGATGCTATATTATTATAGGATTTCAAATTTCATGTCAATCGAATTTACGGTTTAGTCGTGGCAAGCTGAAATGCGTAGAAATTTGTTTAAGTAAATTTTAAATTTAAATAATTCGATTCGAAAACCTATCTTCCAAATATGATTGAATTGGCTTTCGATATATATTCCATTGTGTTCGGAATTGGGGTAAAACATTATAAACGCCAGGCGGCATGCTTCGTTTGGAGTTTGAATTTTTTTTTGGGTGAATAGTGTCGTGAAATTTTCTATAAAAGGACCTCATTTTCCACAATTTTCACAATCCCTAGCCGCTGCCATTAGATTAAATGGCCAAAATTTTGTTTCTTTCCTCCTCGATTATCACTCGATCCAAATAATTTTAGCCTTCGATTCCTAAATGAAAGTTGTAGAGGATCGCGAGATCTTCATATCCAACGGCTGTGATTGGCTGTAACACATTGAATCATCGACAAATCGAGTTCAAACGGCTGACGTTGGTGCATGTTTTTCAAGGCTAATGCACGACCGAGCTCGGCTAGGTTACGGCCGAAGGTGGAGTGAAGCATGGGTGTTCGAACGACGTTGTTTGATCGTCGTCAAACAAGCGTGGAGGCCGCGACAATTAGGGTTCGATGGCGGCTATTCGGTTTTCTCAGTAATGAACGAAGAAGGGAAGAAGATGATAACAACGACCAGGATTTGATGGTGAGAAACGTGCGGCTCAGATTTTCTAGAGGTTTTTAAATAAAAAAGAAAGAAAAGAAATTGAAATTAATTATATATTTAAAATCGTGTAAACTTTAAAATGCTATAACTTCTTCATATGAGGTCCGTTTTTGACGAAACAAGTTGCGTTGGGTCTGTATTAACAAGCAATACATTTTAGAGCTGGTTTGATGTTGATTGGAGATAGTGAAAATTTAGGTAAAATTAAATGTCTGTTTAATTTTATTCGGAAAAACGTTGCAACGACAAAAGGAATCAAAGTGAGTATAACTCAATCTTTCTAACTCACTGATATTTTCATATAAGTGAGAATAAATTTATTTTATGCTGATTGATGATGGTTTGGATGATATATGATATATTATTTATATATTGATTGGTATTAGGATATATTCTTGCCTATTGGAGCAGATGAGACCCTATATGTTCCCATGTATGAGCGGATGACCTTTTGTATAAGTGTCTGCCTCAAAGCGGACATTGTACACATATTCTCATATGCATATTTGTTGCAGTGATAGGTTGGAGGGATCCTACTGGATTCCTCACCAGTATTGGTTTTATTTACAAATATTGTGATGTATGCTTTTATCATGTGATATATGATGATTTGGATGTCGTGATTGATGTATTTAGTGCTGTTGCAACATTGGACCTATCTTTGGAATTTTAAAAATATTAAAATGAATATTTTAAATTAAGAAGGATTCCAATTGATTTTGGAAATAGATGTTTTATTAATTTTTGAATTGTTAAGAAATGGATTTATTTTAAATAAATAAAAGTTATGATTTTTATGTTATAAAAATTATGTTTTTTGTGAATTATAATCAGAATGTGATTTTAGAAATATAGAGTTAACTATTTTTGTAAAAAAGTTTAAATTGAGATTTTTGAATTATTATAAATGGTATATATATATATAAGATTTATAAAATTGAATTTTTATAAATCAAAATAATGGAATTGTAAAGGAGTTTTATAAGTGTTTAAAATGAAGTTATAATTCGATTTTATAAGTGAATAAGATTTATGAATTGATGATGTTATAAAAAGAACGAATTTTGGAAATAAGAGATTTATAAGTAATTAACTTATAATTTGGATTTTGGCATGTAAATGAGATATAAATAGAATATGTTAATAAAGGAATTTTATAAATGAAAGTTTTATAAAATAGAAATGTGAATTTATAAACATTGTTTTATAAATCCGAAATCAATTGAGTTTGATAAGTTAAATATGAATGCTTACTAAAGTGATTTTATTCACAATTTTGGACAGTGAATAATCCTTTAATTAAATGTGTAGAAACATTGAATTTGGTAAATGAATTATATTCATGATTTTAGACAATGAATAATCTTTTAAATTTAAACGAATGATTTGGGAAGTGATCTTTTAAATAGAGTTAAATGGCTGAAGATATTTTAAATGTATTAAGTATCGAATACAAAGATTTCAACATTCATTGTTGAAATAGACGTTTTTGAGAAATAAGGAAATGATGGACTATAACACTATTGTTATAGTAAATGGTTTTCGAATGGAGATGTTTTTGTATAATATATGTGATTTGTAACGACCCGTATTTTACGGATCGAAAAGTTCGTTGAAATCTGGAATTCTCAGCATTTTAAGTTGTTGCAGATTTTGGATGAAATTTGCTAAGTCCTAAGTCGTGAACGACTTAGTGTAAGTCGTAAGTCGTATACGACTTAGGGGATAGGAGCGACTCAGGGATTTGGCTAGTTAAGGGTGCAAGGATAAGTCGTTTGAACGACTTAAGGGGTAGGCGCGACTAAGGACTGGGCGAGATAAGGCTTAAGTTGTAACAGTTAAGTCGTGACCGAGTTAAGGTGATGAGTCGTATCCCAATTATCTGATGAGTCGTATCCCAGTTATCTGATGAGTCGTATCCCAATTATCTGATGAGTCGTATCCCAGTTGTCTGATGAGTCGTATCCCAATAAGCTGTTGAGTCGTGAGCGACTTAGGAGTTCACTAAGTCGTAAGTCGTAGTCTATAGGTTAAGTCGTAGCCTAGTTGAGTCGTGGACGAGTTAAGGTATTGAGTCGTAGGATGTGTTGACTTGCTAAGTCGTAACCCAGTTATTTGATAAGTCGTAGAAGCATAGATCTGTTAAGTCGTATCTTCTGCTAAGTCATAAGTCGTGACTAGTGGTAAGTCGCTAGGTGCGCGTGAGCCTTAAGTCGTTAGAGGTTTGGGTCTGGTGAGTCGTAAGTCGTGGTGTTCTGATGAGTCGTAGACGACTCATGAAGGCGGACGAGTTACGACTTAAGGGATTTTCAGCTATAAATAGAAGGGGGTTGGCTTCATTTTTGGGATCCGGATTTCGAAGCGACGAAGTGCTGCCATTTTGAGAGCTCGACTTCTACACTTCTTCACTTCTTTTCTCCACTCTAATCTAGTGCTTCCTTTCATCCAAATCGAAGATCAAGATTGAAGATTCAAGAGCATAGATTGAAGATCTTCATCTTTTCAAGAGAGATTTCTTCGTTTGAAGCGGATTCTTGATAGATCAAGCTTGACCCTTTGCTGTCCAGATCTGAAGTGTGTTGATTTGAGGTTGTTTAGGTGATTTGGTGAGTGGTGATTATCTCTCACACGGATCCAAAGGAGTATATCGGATTGTTGGCTCGATTTGGTGTTAAAATAGAGATTTCCATGCATTTTCTTCATCCAAAGTGTAGATCCATATAGATCCATTGTTCATGATGATGTTACATCCATTTTATCATATGTTAACCTATGCAAGTTCATTCATCAAGTTTGTAGAGATATAATCCATGTTTTCATGCTTATTGGACTTTCAACTCTTTAATTACGAAAATGCCATTATTGTTATAATTGTCTACTTAGATCATTTTTGAATGCTTGATTGCTTGGATTGATGTTTGATTTGATTGATTGTTATGAACTAGATGATTAGATTTAGATCGAAGATGATTCAAAAGCTAAGGGAAAGGCTCTTGAATTGGGGAAAGCTGCTCGTGGCATATGTAGCGGGATGATGAAGCTCTTATGCATAGATTTGATGATGTGATGTTGAGATGAGGCTTTGCGAGGATGTAATGAAGCGAGGCATCATGTGATGAAGACTTGGTCTAATCCAGACGGGATCATTCCAAGCATGTTGATAACTCGGTGATATGATTCGAGTTGAGGATAATGAATGGATATAAGAATAGTCGTCGAGGAGGATGACTAGGAGGTTTGGATAGCATCGTTGTTGAAGGTTCTAGCATGCTCTAAGCAAGAGTACGTTTGGGCAGATTCGATAATCCCAACGACTAACTGTTGATGGTCGAGTACTCTGGACAGATTCGATAGTCCTAGGCACGGGTTGCGACGACGTGCGGGAGTTATGTCTAGAACCGGGGTTTCCATTAGCCCTTGACGGACGGCTGAAAGAATGTGCCGGTCATTCAATTAGCGGTGATATCGAAGCAATGATAACAGTGATAGCCAGAGTCATGGATGTTTGGTTGTATCGTCATTCGGACTCAAGAGCGGTATTTTCTGGGTGCTTATCTGATTTAGGCCTTGGTACTTGGAAAACATCGCCATTGACTAGAGTGATAGTAGCTTTACTTTAAATTGTATGCTCTGCTATGTTTTCTTCTGCTTAGTGTGTGTCTGGGGGCTATCACTGTAGAATGAGGTTGGAGTGGGAGGGTTGTATTCCTATTCCTTTTCCTTTATGCTCTTTTGGTATGTTGTTAGTTAATTTACTGCTCACTAAGACTGTTGTCTGACTCAAGGCTTTATGTTTTAATTCTTATTGCCTTGGGCTGTTCGTCCATTTTGGGACGGGCAGACTAGGTAGCAGGTGGCAGGTGCTGTTCTCTTCTCACGATGTTGATATCGAAGACGAGCTAGAGGGTTGCATATTATCTTCTTATATGTACTGGATATTCCGCTGTTTTGTATTCTCTGAAAGATATGTAGTGAGGCTTGATGTATTGACTATTTGGATGCTTGTATTCAACTATTATGAAGTTTTATATGATGTCATTTTGTTCTGTAAAGCTTCACTATACATATGTTCTATTGTATTTTGTCCATGCGCTGTGAGTAATACGATAGATTCTGTTGTTTTAATCTTACCTTGACAATCGTCCATGGTCGCCTGGCACACTTTACAGCGCTCTATCTTTAGATTCGGTGCAGGGGTCATGGGCGGTCGTCACATTTGGTATCAGAGCATTGGTTAATCGATTTTACCCAACGCTTGCCGTCGTAACTACGTATGAGAGACGTAATTGTATTTTGATGGATGATTACTATATATAATATAGTAGCTTAGTAGAGTTTGAGTCCTTTATGCAGTTGTTTCTCTAGATGTTCTAATCATTCCTTTTTATAGATATTGAGAATGAGTCGAAGAGGGAGACCAACTGCTAGGGAAGGTCGTGCTACTGAAGAGACTGCTGATTATGCAGCCATGTTCGAAGCTATGATGACTGCGATCATGAGAAGGATACCAGTTCCGGGGGCGGCAGTTGATGTTGGAGTTCAAGTCCAAACTCCGAAACCAGTGGATTTTGCTAAGTTGTGCAAGGATTATACTGCTCTTGGAGGGAAGGTTTTCTTGGGAACAGAACCAACTATTGAAGTCCAGAGATGGATCGATGCTTGTAGAAGGATCTTTGGTGATTTGGGAATTGATGATGCAACTAAGAGGAAGTTGGCATCAAGGCAGCTTCAAGGGAGAGCTTCTGATTGGTGGAACTCTATTACCATCGATACCGCGGAGGAAGAGATTACTTGGGAGCAATTCCAAGTCAGATTTGAAGCTAAGTTCATTTCTACAGCTCAGAAGTCTGTTCTGTTCAAGAAGTTTGTGGAGCTCAAGCAAGGTGGAAGATCAGTTCTTGAGTATGTTTCTGAGTTTGAAGCTTTGTCCAAGTATGCTCGGTCATATATTGAATCTGCTTATCAGAAGAATGAGAAGTTTGTGACCGGCTTGGATAGTTATCTTGGGAGATAGTTGGTGGATCATTTGGACGATTCATTTGAGAAGCTTGTGGAGAAAGCTCTTAGGCATGAGAGTCTGTTTCCTAAGGAAGGACCTGTTGTTGCTGTTACCAGGGGAGAGTCTAAACCACCGCAGGGTGGAAACCAGAAGAGGAAGCAGCAGCAGCAGCAGAAGGGTAAGGATGGCCAGAAGAAGCCGAAAGGCGAAGTGACTTGTTACAATTGTCAGCAGAAGGGCCATTTCTCGAAGGATTGTAAGAATCCGAAGGTGCCGATGAAGTGTCACAACTGTGACAAGCCAGGGCACATCAGGAAGAATTGTACAGAACCGAGGAAGGACAGGCAGATTGTGCAAGCTTATGCTTTGGGAGCTGTTCCGTCGTCTTCGAAAGCTCCTACCGCTGAAGAGAAGGGAAAGAGTGTGGTGGTTTAAGGTACTCTTTTCCTATGTGGTGTTCCAGTTAGAGTTCTGTTTGATACTGGAGCGTCGCATTCGTTTGTTTGTAGTGAACTTGTAGGCCGGTTAGGTTTGGAACCGGATATTGTTGATAGGACATTGGTTGTGACTAATCCAGTTGGGGGTTCGTCTTGTTTGTGTATGTTATGCCGTGGTCTAGTTGTATCGAGTCATGGTTGCTCTTTTGTTTGTGATTGCTTTGTTCTGAACTTTGAGGGGTTCGGAATTATTTTGGGTATGGACTGGCTTAGGAAGTATGCGGCAAAGGTTGATTGCGAGAGGTTGGAAGTGACAGTCGAGAATGTGGAGGGGCGAAAGGTTGTAATACGATGTAAGCATGAGGAAGGCGTCTTCATGAGCTTCATGTATTCGCCGGTTGTTCCACGGGATGGACTGTCATCGGTGCCAATCGCTAATGGATTCGAGGATGTCTTTGACGAAGTCAGATGGTTGCCGCCGCATAGAGAGATCGAGTTTCGTATAGATCTAGTTGAAGGAGCCAGACCTGTTGTGATGCCTCTAAGGCGGATGGCGCCTAGGGAACAGCAAGAGTTGAGGGTGCAAGTTGATGACCTTTTACAGAAAGAATTCATTCGGCGTAGTGTGTCCGAGTGGGGTGCACCAGTTGTGTTTGCAACCAAGGCAGATGGGTCGTTGAGATTGTGTGTGGATTATCGTGAGCTGAATAAGGTGACTAAGAAGAACAAGTATCCATTGCCGAGAATAGATGACTTGTTTGATCAGCTTCACGAAGCCAAGGTGTTTTCTCAGATGGATTTGGCAACGGGATTTCACCAGTTGAGAGTGGCTAAGGATAGTGTGCCGAAGACTGCTTTTCGGACACCATCTGGTTTCTTTGAGTGGCTGGTAATGCCGTTTGGATTGACTAACGCGCCAGCATATTTTGTGGATCTTATGAATAGAGTGTTCAGAGATCAGTTGAATAAGTTCGTACTTGTGTTCGTGGATGATATTCTGATTTATTCCAGAACGAAAGAGGAGCACAAGACGCACTTGCGTATTGTTTTGGAAATCTTGCGGAAACATCAGCTGAGGGCTAAGTTTTCGAAGTGTCACTTCTGGAAGAGTGAAGTGAGGTTCTTAGGCCATGTGATTTCTGGAAATGGGATAGCAGTTGATCCCGCTAAGGTAGCAGCAATCCAGGATTGGGTTAGACCTAAGAATGCATCTGATGTGAGAAGTTTTCTTGGATTAGCAGGATATTATCGACGGTTTATCAAAGACTTATCCAAGATAGCTGCACCGTTAACAGGATTGACGAAGAAGAACCAAGTGTTCAGTTGGGATGCTAAGTGTGAGCAAGCTTTCGGAATCCTGAAAGAGAGACTGACGAGTGCTCCTGTTTTGACTATTCCAAGTGGGAATGATGAGATGGTGGTTTACGCCGACGCATGTGGTACTGGACTTGGAGCAGTGCTGATGCAGAGGGATAAAGTTGTTGCGTATGCCAGTCGACAATTGAAGCCGCATGAAAGGAATTACCCGACCCATGATTTGGAGTTAGCGGCGATTGTTTTTGCTCTGAAGATGTGGAGACATTATCTATTGGGAGTTCGATTTGAGTTGTTTACGGATCATAAGTCGTTAAAGTATCTTTTCTCCCAAAAGGATTTGAATCTTCGGCAGCAACGTTGGCTAGAGTTTTTGGCATCATATGATTTTGGTATAGCTTATACTCCGGGAAAAGGTAACGCAGTGGCAGATGCGTTAAGTCGAAGACATGCAGGATTGGGAGCCATGTTTTCAGAATGGACGAGTCTCGAGTATTTAGCTGGATTTGACTTCAGGCCTAGATGTGAATTGGAACCTGAGATGTTGGCAAACTTATCGATAAGACCCACTCTTGTGGAAAGGATTGGCGAGAGCCAAAAGCGAGACGGTATGCTTGTCAGGATTATCCATGATTTGGAATCTGGATTGGATCCAGAAAAGGATAAAGGATTCGAGGTCGATCGAGAGGGTTGGCTTCGGAAGCAAGGATGACTAGTTGTTCCCGATATAGATGAATTGAGGAGTGAAGTTCTGAAGGAAAGTCATCACTCGAAGTTGACAATTCATCCAGGTGGAAATAAGATGTATCGGGATATGAAGAGAACCTACTACTTGAAAGGTATGAAGAAGGATGTTGGAAATTTTATTTCCAAGTGTATGAACTGCCAGTTGGTAAAGGCTGAACAGAAAAGCCAAGTGGATTGCTTCAACCATTAGAAGTTCCTACATGGAAGTGGGAACAAGTATCGATGGATTTTATTGATGGATTGCCTAGAACCAGAACAGGAAATGAAGGAATTTGGGTTATCGTTGATCGTTTGACCAAGAGTGCAAGATTCATTCCTGTTCGATCGACTAGGACTGCATCAAAGTTGGCGGAGTTGTATGTTAAGTGGATAGTTCGATTCCATGGTATTCCGAAGAGTATAGTGAGCGATCGAGATCCATTGTTCACTAGTGGATTTTGGAAGAGCTTCCAGGAAGTTTTGGGAACCGAGTTGTGTTTGAGTACAGCTTATCACCCTCAAACGGATGGTCAGACCGAGAGAGTCAACCGAGTTTTGGAAGATCTTCTTAGAGCTTGTGTTTTGGATTTCGGAGGATCATGGGAAGATCACCTTCATTTGGTAGAGTTTTCATACAACAACAGTTACCAGTCAAGCATTGGTATGGCACCGTATGAAGCGTTGTATGGAAGACCGTGTAATTCTCCGACATGTTGGATAGAGACTGGAGAAAAGCTGATGCTTGGGCAAGAGATGATTCAGCAGACTTCAGATTGCATAGAGATCATTCGGCAACGAATGAAGGCAGCCCAAGACCGTCAAAAGAGTTATGCCGATAAGCGTCGGAAGGATTTGGAATTCGACGTAGGAGACATGGTTTTTGTGAAGATTTCTCCTCTGAAGAATGTTATCAGATTCGGGAAGAAAGGAAAATTGACTCCGAGATTTGTTGGACCATTCCCGATTATCGAGCGAATTGGAAAGCTCGCTTATAGATTGGAATTACCAGAGAAGATGTCGAGTGTGCACAATGTTTTTCATGTATCGTATCTACGGAAGTATGTGCACGACTCGAGTACGGTGGTTTCTGTTGATAGCTGTGAAGACTTAGAAGTTGATCCAGTCGATAGAAGACCTCGTAAGCCGCTTCGTGTTGTGGAAACCGACACGAAACAGCTTAGGAGGAAGGTAGTTAAGTTGCTCAAGATACAATGGAGTGACGATGATAACGACTGTACATGGGAGGTGGAAGAGAGGATGAAAGTAGCTCATCCCGAACTCTTCAAGGTATGACCCTAAGGTGTCGTATCGTCTAACAACATTGTAACTTGTTCTAAGTCTTAGAATTCTGTACGCTAAGCTAGAATTGGATGCATGGATTGCTGATTGTTATGGATGGTAGGCGTACAGAATAGTCTTTGATTTCTTTGTTTGTTTGGAATTTCGGGGGCGAAATTTCTAAGGGGGAGAGAATGTAACGACCCGTATTTTATGGATCGAAAAGTTCGTTGAAATCTGGAATTCTCAGCATTTTAAGTTGTTGCAGATTTTGGATGAAATTTGCTAAGTCCTAAGTCGTGAATGACTTAGTGTAAGTCGTAAGTCGTAAGTCGTATACGACTTAGGGGATAGGAGCGACTCAGGGATTTGGCTAGTTAAGGGTGTAAGGATAAGTCGTTTGAACGACTTAAGGGGTAGGCGCGACTTAAGGACTGGGCGAGATAAGGCTTAAGTTGTAACAGTTAAGTCGTGACCGAGTTAAGGTGATGAGTCGTATCCCAGTTATCTGATGAGTCATATCCCAGTTATCTGATGAGTCGTATCCCAGTTATCTGATGAGTCGTATCCCAGTTATCTGATGAGTCGTATCCCAGTTGTCTGATGAGTCGTATCCCAGTAAGCTGTTGAGTCGTGAGCGACTTAGGATTTCACTAAGTCGTAAGTCGTAGTCTATAGGTTAAGTCATAGCCTAGTTGAGTCGTGGACGAGTTAAGGTATTGAGTTGTAGGATGTGTTGACTTGCTAAGTCGTAACCCAGTTATTTGATAAGTCGTAGAAGCATAGATCTATTAAGTCGTATCTTCTGCTAAGTCATAAGTCGTGACTAGTGGTAAGTCGCTAGGTGCGCGTGAGCCTTAAGTCGTTAGAGGTTTGGGTCTGGTGAGTCGTAAGTCGTGGTGTTCTGATGAGTCGTAGATGACTCATGAAGGCGGACGAGTTACGACTTAAGGGATTTTCAGCTATAAATAGAAGGGGGTTGGCTTCATTTTTGGGATCCGGATTTCGAAGCGACGAAGTGCTGCCATTTTGAGAGCTCGACTTCTACACTTCTTCACTTCTTTTCTCCACTCTAATCTAGTGCTTCCTTTCATCCAAATCGAAGATCAAGATTGAAGATTCAAGAGCATAGATTGAAGATCTTCATCTTTTCAAGAGAGATTTCTTCGTTTGAAGCGGATTCGTGATAGATCAAGCTTGACCCTTTGCTATCCAGATCTGAAGTGTGTTGATTTGAGGTTGTTTAGGTGATTTGGTGAGTGGTGATTATCTCTCACACGGATCCAAAGGAGTATATCGAATTGTTGGCTCGATTTGGTGTTAAAATAGAGATTTCCATGCATTTTCTTCATCCAAAGTGTAGATCCATATAGATCCATTGTTCATGATGATGTTACATCCATTTTATCATATGTTAACCTATGCAAGTTCATTCATCAAGTTTGTAGAGATATAATCCATGTTTTCATGCTTATTGGACTTTCAACTCTTTAATTACGAAAATGCCATTATTGTTATAATTGTCTACTTAGATCATTTTTGAATGCTTGATTGCTTGGATTGATGTTTGATTTGATTGATTGTTATGAACTAGATGATTAGATTTAGATCGAAGATGATTCAAAAGCTAAGGGAAAGGCTCTTGAATTGGGGAAAGCTGCTCATGGCATATGTAGCGGGATGATGAAGCTCTTATGCATAGATTTGATGATGTGATGTTGAGATGAGGCTTTGCGAGGATGTAATGAAGCGAGGCATCATGTGATGAAGACTTGGTCTAATCCAGACGGGATCATTCCAAGCATGTTGATAACTCGGTGATATGATTCGAGTTGAGGATAATGAATGGATATAAGAATAGTCGTCGAGGAGGATGACTAGGAGGTTTGGATAGCATCGTTGTTGAAGGTTCTAGCATGCTCTAAGCAAGAGTACGTTTGGGCAGATTCGATAGTCCCAACGACTAACTGTTGATGGTCGAGTACTCTGGGCAGATTCGATAGTCCTAGGCACGGGTTGCGACGACGTGCGGGAGTTATGTCTAGAACCGGGGTTTCCATTAGCCCTTGACGGACGGCTGAAAGAATGTGCCGGTCATTCAATTAGCGGTGATATCGAAGCAATGATAACAGTGATAGCCAGAGTCATGGATGTTTGGTTGTATCGTCATTCGGACTCAAGAGCGGTATTTTCTGGGTGCTTATCTGATTTAGGCCTTGGTACTTGGAAAACATCGCCCTTGACTAGAGTGATAGTAGCTTTACTTTAAATTGTATGGTCTGCTATGTTTGCTTCTGCTTAGTGTGTGTCTGGGGGCTATCACTGTAGAATGAGGTTGGAGTGGGAGGGTTGTATTCCTATTCCTTTTCCTTTATGCTCTTTTGGTATGTTGTTAGTTAATTTACTGCTCACTAAGACTGTTGTCTGACTCAAGGCTTTATGTTTTAATTCTTATTGCCTTGGGCTGTTCGTCCATTTTGGGACGGGCAGACTAGGTAGCAGGTGGCAGGTGCTGTTCTCTTCTCACGATGCTGATATCGAAGATGAGCTAGAGGGTTGCATATTATCTTCTTATATGTACTGGATATTCCGCTGTTTTGTATTCTCTGAGAGATATGTAGTGAGGCTTGATGTATTGACTATTTGGATGCTTGTATTCAACTATTATGAAGTTTTATATGATGTCATTTTGTTCTGTAAAGCTTCACTATACATATGTTCTATTGTATTTTGTCCATGCGCTGTGAGTAATACGATAGATTCTGTTGTTTTAATCTTACCTTGACAATCGTCCATGGTCGCCTGGCACACTTTACAGCGCTCTATCTTTAGATTCGGTGCAGGGGTCATGGGCGGTCGTCACATGATTTATACATCTATCTAATTATCAAATCCCTATACTAATGATTTTCGGTTGTCGTAATGATGTTTTACGTAAAATTCGTTTTGACCCAAATAAATATGTTTAAAGAGAATGTTTTCCTTAGAAAATAAAATATATACTTAATCGTGATTTAAGTATATGTAATATTTTCTGAGTATTGAAAATAAAGAGATCTGTGAATTACTTATTATTAAATAAGTATATGAAAATGTTTTCCAAATAGTGGAATATTGGAATGGTTTTGAAATTATATCTTTTTAAATGATAATTTTAAGCGAATATTTGGAAAGTGATTTAATTAATAAAAGATTAAGTAAAAGGGCCTAGTGATTGCTTATGGTGCTAAATATTTCTTTGTTGCTTTGATAGTTAAATAACCAACTATCAAATTTGGCCATTTTGGTTCCTAGACTTGATGACGGAACTATTTAGTTGTACACTTAGTATGTAGCCATATGTGTAAGCTTGATTATCGTTTGTGTTAATGATGTTGATTCGTGTAGTGTGGAGTATTACTCCAATCTATCGAGCTTCCTTCTTGGCCAAAGGATAGCAAGTTGAAAGTTGGAGACGTGATAAGTCTATGAGACTTAGTTTCCATATGAGGTTGAGAAACGCTTTTGCGTTGTTGTGCAAAGAGACCGGCATCAGTTTATCCAAAAACCACTTCGGACCAACGCATATGCATTCGATTGTGCAGATTGTGATGATATTGTGATTTAGAATTTTCATATTGGAGGACTGCTTGTTGATAATTTGGGGTTAAAATCTCAATATACATATAGTAGCAGTGGTCTCTTCGTTTTGAAATATCCATTGCAAGGACTATTCGCTACTAATCCTACGGATTTCCTGACAGGATGTGGTAGGAAAGTACCTTCGCTTCGACCTGTTCCTAGACAGCTTGTATGAACATTTGTCTGACATTGCAGTTCTAAAGATTACGTACATTGGTTTTTACAAACGTACATCAATGGTGGTGGAGAATGCAACTTCTC
The DNA here is from genome assembly GCA_030737815.1 of Allium fistulosum. NCBI lineage: Eukaryota > Viridiplantae > Streptophyta > Magnoliopsida > Asparagales > Amaryllidaceae > Allium > Allium fistulosum. The sequence continues at coordinate 1,035,234,736 of CM060907.1, read as the reverse complement.
TTAGCTTAACACTCTCCTTGAGACATACAAGCTTAAGGATTGTATTTTTGTGGAAGGCAATTAGCAATAAACGAAAATGGCCGTGTGGCATTAAAAGTGATGTGATATGTGAGATGTGAAAGGTAATCATTACCTCAGGTCTCATCAACTTGAAAGGACCGAAACAGGGTTAGATGCAAAAAGGCTAAGTGTGTCGCTCCCATTAGGATATGATCATCCTCTTCTAGATATATTTCTTCCCGCTATGATGTTCGGGATGTAAATTAATGTGGTTTATATGCTATGAGAGCCCTCATGAAAAGGTCGGTAACGACCAAAGGATGATATATTCAGTACTATCTAGTTATAGAAATAGACCAATCTTGTGTTGGTAGAGGTTCCTTTGTGATGTTCCTCGATGCATTCCTCTAGAGATGTACCGCTAGAAGGTCTTCACCTACTCATTTGTATGGAAATCCAAACTCCACTACGTGCCTTCCATTTTGGTTGTATTACCCATTTTGGGCTATTTGCTAGAATTTAATCAATGTAACAATTTCGTCTATGATTAATATTATTTGTGCAATAGACACTATTATAATATAAGAGGAATTAGATATGAAAGGTTTTAGTTATCGTAAGGTAAAAACATGTCCGTGTTTGAGGAAATTAAATTAAAGGCTCTACATTATTAACATTTGATATAATATATGCAAATGAATGTAATATATATACTAATGTTAAAAATAAAATTTATCCTATCAATATTAAATATAAGTGTAAAATATAAAATAAAATATAAGTTATGAATTAAATGTTTGATAGTTAAACTATAAATAGAAATAAAATTTAAGAATTTATGTTAATAATAAATTATATGGTCATATGGCAACATAAGATAAATACATACTATAACAATTTTCATATGAAGTACATGTATATTGTATGTGAATTAGGCAAGCAAGAAATAACAAAACAAAGTGTTATGTACATATAATAAAAAAGAAATAAAAATAATAATATCTACAAAACAAAACTGCACACATACAATTCAAATAGGATTGTTTGTAAACAAAAATGGGGACATATGCATTTAATACCCTATCTTCTCAAGCACAAATAAAATCATTTCAGCCGAAATAAAATCACTCATTTCAGTAAACAAAGAAAAAATCTGGTGTAGTCAATGAAAACAAAAATCTGACCAAAGATAAATTTATACTAGATAATATCTACCCCTCTACAAAGTCTTTCCCTTATTTATACATCCATACTTGTCTCTGTTCGTTCATAACTTAGCATTCCAGAAAAAAAGTAAACACCATTATTTTTGTACAAATACAAATTCAAAACAGAAACAAAACAGAAAGGAATTAAAGGAAGATTAAAAACTGTAGTTTTAAAAACACAGAATTGTTTTTGTTCAAACTTTTGCCAGGTGAGTAGGCAAACTGTTTTTAAAATTTAAATTTGTATGTTTGATTTATGAATTACTTATGTTTGCTGTATATTGTAAAGAAGAAGCTCTGGGTATTTCTGTTGTACTGTAAATTTTTGTATGGTTTACTCTCCTTCATTTCCAGTTTCAGAGCAAAGCAGAATTGAAAAAAAAACTAATAAATTTTCATACAAACATCTTTAATTTAGGATTTTTATACAAAGTAAGTGTTGAATTTTGTGACACTATATGAAGGAGAATTGAAGGGGATGGTTGTAGCTTGGTGTCGGAGAAGACGGTTCGCAAATCGGAGTCCGGAGGAAGAAGATAGAAGGGATGAAGCTGGTGTTGCTGCTGTAGGTCAAACGTCTGGTTGAGAGGGCCAGACGTCTGACGAGGTTCAGCCTGTTTCCAGAGAAGTCCTGTAGACGTCTGGGATCAGTGGCCAGATGTCTGGTCCTGTCTGGTTCTGCCATCCAGAACCTGGGCTCAGACGTCTGAGATCAGTGCCAGACGTCTGGTCCTGTCTGGTTCTGTATCCAGAACTTGGCCTCAGACGTCTGAGGTCTGAAACCAGACGTCTGAGGCGGCGTTTTCCTATTTTTCTGGGCCAAGTCTTTGAGCTGTTTTGTGATTTGTTGAAGGGCAAAGTGGACTTTCGCCAGAGTTTTCTCCATTAGTATATATACTCTATTCAGGTTTAGAAGGAGCAAGGCTGATCATCTCTATTCAAGGGTTTAGTCCTCCATTAATTAGGGTTTTAGGCAAAACTCTATTTCTTCAATTCTAATCTCCTCAAATAGATATTCTTATTGAATAGATCATTGTAATCAATCTCTTGTACTCTTCTCATTTGGTGATAATAAAAGATCTCTCTCAAAGTGGATGTACACTAACGTGACGTTAGTGGAACCACTATAAATCGGTGTGTGATTTATTACTTTCGTTGTTGCTTGTTATCATATATTGCCTGTGGTGTTATCGTGATCGTGATTGTCTTTGGATATATATTGAACGAGTAGTGATCGGTTGTTTTGCACTATCTATCACGATCTAGCTTTTCCGCGTGCGTTTGGGGATTTGAGTTTGAGCGGTCTCGATTGAAATCCACCATAACATTTGGTATCAGAGCTTTGGAGTTGGTAGGTGGTTGTTGAAATGCCGGAAACGGAAACCTCTGAAAATTCAATGGTTAGTCCAAGTAGTATAGCGCCGTATGTGCGAGGGTCGTATGTGGCGTCGGGATCGCAATTGGTTATCGACAAGTGGAATGGCGATAATGATTTTGAAAAATGGCAATGGAAGATGAAAGCGGTTCTAAGGAGGAATCGGGTACATCGAGTGGTGTTTGATACTCATTTGTTGCCGGCGGACATCTCGGATGTCGAGAGAGAGGAAATGGAAGAGTGGGCATTTACTACACTTCAACTTGCAATGGGAGAGAATGTGATCTCCAAAATTAGTGGTGAGACCACCGCTAAGGGAATTTGGAACAAGTTGGAAGAATTGTATATGAAGAAGTCTCTAACTAATCGTTTGATCTTGTTGCGAACGTTTTTCACCTATAAGATGAAAGAAGGAACTTCGCTAAAGGCACATTTGAATGTGTTTGATGATTTGCTTATGAAGATGAAGGCAGTAGATTTGAAGATTGAGGAAGAGCAAAAGACGATGATATTGTTATGTTCGTTGCCGGACCGTTATACGGGTTTCTCAAATAGTTTGATCTATAGCCGGGATACATTGACGTTAGATGATGTCAAGACGGGTCTTCTTAGTGAGGAATTGAGAGATCAAATGAAGGAGTTGAGTGTTGGTGGTAGTAGTGCCGGTAATGGTCAAGGTTTGTTTGTGGAGAAGGAAAGATATGTGAAGAAGGACAACCGGGGGCGTTCTAAATCAAGGAATTCCAGTTGGAGAGGAAAATCAAAGGAAAGGAAAGGCAAGTGCTATATTTGTAAGAAACACGGTCATTGGAGAAATGAATGTCCGGACAAGGAGAAGGGTAAAAGGGAAGTAGCATCTTCATCTGTAGCGGTGGAGAGAAGTGTTGGTGAGGAAGATGTAGATGTGTTGACGGCGGTAGCATCGGATGTTTCCGGTAGTGAGTGGGTGCTCGACTCGGGGGCGTCGTATCATATGACGCCTAATAGAAATTGTTTTTCTTCTCTTGTTGCTAAAGAGGGAAATTCAATTATTATGGGAAATGGTACTATGTGTAGGTCTCAAGACATTGGTTCCGTGCAAATTCGAATGTTTGACGGGGTGGTTTGTACTCTCACCAATGTGCGCTATGTTCCGGGACTTCGGAAGTCTCTTATCTCTTTGGGGCAATTGGATTCTCTTGGTTGTAAGATCACTATTAAGAGTGATTGTTTACGGGTTTCGAAAGGGGCACTTATGGTCATGAAAGGTGCTAGGGCTCATGGTGTTTACTTGCTTCGTGGAGAGACCGTAGAATGTGAAACTTGTGTAGGTGTTGATAGTTCTCGTGGCTTGGATGCGACAAGGTTGTGGCATTTGAGGTTGGGTCATAGCTCGGAGAGGAGTTTGGAGATTCTTCGGAAGAGGGAGATGATCGATGGTGAGAGTTTCAACAAATTGGAGTTTTGCGAAGAGTGTGTCTTGGGGAAGCAAACAAAAGTATCATTCGGTGAAGGAAAACATGATTCAAGAAATGTTCTTGAGTATGTGCACACGGATGTATAAGGACCGGCACCGATAGCTTCTTTGGGAGGAGCAAAGTATTATATTTCCTTTATAGATGATTTTTCTCGGAAAGTTTGGGTGTATGTAATGAAGGCTAAGTCGGAGGCATTTGCAAAGTTCAAAGCATGAAAGGCTCTTGTTGAGAATGAGAGTGGTAAGTCTTTGAAGGTTCTTAGGTCCGACAATGGCGAGGAGTATGTTTCCGGAGAATTCTTAGAGTTTTGCAAGCATCATGGAATTCAGAGACATTTTACTACACCGGGAGATTCGCAATCAAATGGTGTTGCGGAGAGGATGAATCGTACTCTACTTGAGAAAGCTTGATGCTTGAGATTGACATCGGGTTTGGCGAAGGGATTTTGGGCTGAAGCTTTGTCAACCGCAGTGCACATTATTGATCGAATTCCATGCTCAGCTATTGGTAACAAAATTCCGGAGGAAGTGTGGAAGGAAAAGAACATAGACTTGAGTTATCTTCGTGTCTTTGGAAGTCCAGTTTATGTGCATGATCCAGGAAATGATAAGCTTGAACCTAGAGCTTTCAAGGGGATTTTGCTTGGTTATACGGATGGAGTAAAAGGCTATTGGATTTGGAATCCGGAAACGAAGAAGGTAGTGAATTCTCGTCATGTTACTTTTGATGAGTCGGCGATGTTCAAGGAGAATGGAAGCTCATCGGATGTTCCAGATTCGGTTCATGATGAATCAAAGGAGAAGGAAATTATTTCCACATTTTGTCCAAGGAGTAGAGAGAGTAGAGTAGTTGGAGATGCTTGCGAGGAGGTAGCGGTTGATGTTACATCACATAGTCCACAGGGTACCTCTAGTAGTGTTGGTGATGTGCATGATTCTAGAGAAGTTTCGGTTCAAGGTGGAGCCGAAAGGAGTTTGGGTGAAAATATTGCTACTCGGGTTGGTCGTCGTCCTATAAGACCACCCGAAAGATATGGTGATTGGAACTATCTTAGGTTTTGTGATAAGTTGGACTATGCGCTTCATGTAGTCCAAGGTGAGCCAATGGACCTTGATGACGTCATGAAGTTGAGTGATAGCTCGAAGTGGATTTGTGACATGGAGGAAGAGATGCAATCATTGTTGAAGAATCAAACTTGGGATTTGATTCCACTTCCTAAAGGAAACCGTGCTATTGGGTGCAAATGGATATACAAGGTGAAGAACGATGGAAGATACAAAGATAGGCTAGTGGCTAAGGGGTTTGCACAAAGGAAGGGGAAGGAGTATGATGAGATATTCGCACCGGTTGTGCGTCATACTTCTATCCGGATATTACTTGCTATAGTTGTTGTTCATGACTTGGAGTTGGAGCAACTTGATGTGAAGACCGCCTTCTTGCATGGTGACTTGGATGAAGACATTTACATGGAGCAACCGCAAGGTTTTGTTGTAAATGGTAAGTCAAATATGGTGTGCAAGTTGAAGAAATCACTATATGGGTTGAAGCAATCACCTAGACAATGGTACAAGATATTTGATCATTTTATGCTTGAAAACGGTTTTAATAGAAGCATCAAGGATGCTTGTGTGTATTTCAAGAAGTTGGGAAATGATTGTTGGGTGTATTTACTCTTGTATGTGGACGATATGCTCATTGCTTCTAAGGATAAGAATGAAATCAACAAGTTAAAACTGAGTTTGAAATAGGAGTTCAAAATGAAGGATCTTGGAGAAGCAAGAAGGATATTGGGCATGGAAATTGTAAGGGATCGAAAGCATTTTGAGTTGAAATTAACTCAAAAGGAATACATTAAGAAAGTGCTTTTCCGGTTTAGCATGGAAAATGCAAAGGCGTCAAATACACCTTTACCTTTGCATGTGAAGCTTTCGAGTAAAGGCTCACCTATCTTGGAGAGAGACAAGGCTTATATGGCAAAGGTGCCATATGCAAGTGCGGTTGGAAGCTTAATGTATGCTATGGTATGTACAAGGCCCGATATAGCAAATGCCGTCGGGGTGGTTAGTCGTTTTATGTCTAATCCGGGAAAATCGCATTGGGAAGCAGTGAAGCTTATATTGAGATACCTTAGGGGTACGTCATCTCATGGTTTTTTTTTGGCGGTAGTGGGAAAAGGAGTTGCAACTTAGTTGGTTATTGTGATTCGGACTACGCCGGTGATAGAGATAGGAGAAAGTCAACTTCCGGTTATGTCTTCACACTTGGTGGTATGGCCATAAGTTGGAGATCTAGATTGCAGACCGTAGTAGCTTTATCCACTACGGAGGCGGAGTTGATAGCCGCGGTGGAGGCGGTGAAGGAAGCACTCTATTTGAAGCGATTGTTGTGTGACTTGGGTATTGAACACGATAGCATTGATGTTCAATGTGATAGCCAAAGTACTATTCACTTGGCGGAGAATTTGGCGTTTAGCTCACGGACGAAGCATATAGAAATGAGGGAGTCATTCTTGGTAGCCATGGATGAGGATAAGCAAGTATATCTTCGAAAGGTGCACACAAAGGAGAACGCGGCAGATATGTTCACTAAGGCATTGCCGGTTGGGAAGTTCGAGCATTGCTCGGACTTAATTCGCTTGGAGAAGTGCTAGGTGCCATAGGGTGGCACGGTTGAGAGAGATACTTGTGTAGATGAGGAAGAGTATTGGTATGAGATTGTCGTTCTATCTTCTTGGTGTAGTGCTAGTTTACACTCCTAGTGCTCTTGTCTTTGGTGAGACGGTGTTTGAATGTTTCAACATTTCGTTGGTGGGTGGGGGCTTTGTGCCTGAACTCATTGATGGAGTGCAATGGGGGGCGGCTTTGCCAGAACCCGTTGGGGAAACATTCATGTTTGGTTGAAGGTAGAAGTGTTGGTAGTTGGAGCTATCGGTTGTTGATGGTATGGTACCATTGGTGTTGGAGATGGATATAGTGTCAAGGTGGAGTGTTGAATTTTGTGACACTATATGAAGGAGAATTGAAGGGGATGGATGTAGCTTGGTGTCGGAGAAGACGGTTCACAAATCGGAGTCCGGAGGAAGAAGATAGGAGGGATGAAGCTGGTGTTGCTACTGTAGGTCAGACGTCTGGCTGAGAGGGCCAAACGTCTGACGAGGTTCAGCATGTTTCCAGAGAAGTCCTGCAGACGTCTGGGATCAGTGGCCAGACGTCTGGTCCTGTCTGGTTCTGCCATCCAGAACCTGGGCTTAGACGTCTGAGATCAGTGCCAGACGTCTGGTCCTATCTGGTTTTGTATCCAGAACCTGGCCTCAGACGTCTGAGGCGGCGTTTTCCTGTTTTTCTGGGCCGAGTCTTTGAGCTGTTTTGTGATTTGTTGAAGGGCAAAGTGGACTTTCGCCAGAGTTTTCTCCATTAGTATATATACTCTATTCAGGTTTAGAAGGAGCAAGGCTGATCATCTCTATTCAAGGGTTTAGTCCTCCATTAATTAGGGTTTTAGGCAAAACTCTATTTCTTCAATTCTAATCTCCTCAAACAGATATTCTTATTGAATAGATCATTGTAATCAATCTCTTGTACTCTTCTCATTTGGTGATAATAAAAGATCTCTCTCAAAGTGGATGTACACTAACGTGACGTTAGTGGAACCACTATAAATCGGTGTGTGATTTATTACTTTCGTTATTGCTTGTTATCATATATTGCATGTGGTGTTATCGTGATCGTGATGGTCTTTGGATATATATTGAACGAGTAGTGATCGGTTGTTTTGCACTATCTATCACGATCTAGCTTTTCCGCGTGCGTTTGGGGATTTGAGTTTGAGCGGTCTCGATTGAAATCCACCAGTTTGTTTAAATATAAACCATGGTCCAGAATCTTTTTAGCTTGAAGATGAAAGAACTTGACCCTGTAAACTCATTTTACAGTTAAATAAGGAAACATATGATTTATTCGAGTAGTTTAAATTATTGATTTGATTATATAACTTGAATAAGCATACAAAGATAGGATTTTTAAAATTATTATGATGATTTTTAATTAAGTATTCCAAGTGCAGTTCATATTTGAACAAAATTTGCATTTTGGTCAATTTTTGATGATCGAACCAATTTCGAACGATGAGATCTTGCTTGGATCAAGTTTGGCAATCGATAGTAATGGGAAAATTATTGAATAATTTTTCCATTGTACAAATTGATGAGACGAGGCGTAATTAGGGTTCGTGATCGAGTTTTTGATGTGTCTAGAAACGAAGTGATTTCATCACCTCGGTTTGATCGAGTTGTACGAAACTTAGGGGAATGGAAGAACGAGGGGTTGATGTGGTAAGGTTGAAGTCATGGCGTCTCCGATGGTGGGAGCGACCGTGGCGAAGTATTTTTGTATGGTGAGTTCGAGTTCCAGGTTTAGAGTGGAATGCTTATTTTCGATCTAGAAAGTTTGGCATCGAGATGATCCTTGATTTCGATTGTAGTGCAAGTTTGCGACTCGTTGGAGGACTCGAAGTTCACCGAAGCGCCGACGAAGTGATGTGCATGTGCACAACCACGTATCGGTGTCAGGAAGTTGATGATGGCCGACGCGAGTTGATTCTCGAGTAAAATGGTGATTGCTTCGAGGTCGTACTCGAGTACGCGGGCTTGGTTACCTGATACTTTCGTTTAAAACTTAAACTTAACTCAACTGGGAAAAAAAGAGTAGAAGAAGAAGCATACGAGAAGAAAGAGAGGGGGACTCGGGAAAGTTGGTGAGAAACTCGAAGTGATACTCGAGTAAAACCTGAGAAGTTCCCGGGTGGTTTTCTTCAAACTGCAATATTATAAAAAAGTTAAGTTAAGCCGATTATCTTTCAAAAAGTTTTAAATATCGTAGACTTAATAAGTGTTTAACGATTTGAGTTAAGACATTAATACAAGTTTTAATTATTTTAGAATGTTTTTAAAATCTTAATTAATGTTTTAATTAAGTAGATAATTTAAGTTAAGTATTAAATTAATTAACATTAAAGTTTTGTAGTTGGTAATAATTTAAATTTAAAAGTTTAAAGAAGATTTTTAAAATGTTAATTAAGACAAATAATTATTATTATTAATTATTTAAAAAGGGTAATTAAGAATGGATAATTAATTTAAAATTGTAATTAACTAAGTGATTAGAGATTTATCAATTCGAAATTAATGATTTGTTAATTAACAATTAGGTGTTTAATTTATTTTTAATTAAGAATTGTTAATTAGATAATTAAAGTTGATCAACTTATAATTAGTAGTTAATTAAGATAATTGATTAAGGAATAATTAATTAAAAATTTAATTAATTTATCATTAAGAATAGTTAATCATTGATTTAAATAAATCAATAAAAATAGTTATGTGGTTAATTCTTTTAAATCACCTTCACCTTAAATTGAAGATGATTGACTATCATCAAACGTTGTGTACTGGATTGATATTTCTGTTTGTGATTGTGATACTGTGTGATGTGAATTGCCTTATGCTGAACTGTTATTTGTGATTTGTTTCTGCATTTATGTGAAAACCCCTTTTGCCCGTAAACGGCATTTGAACTTCGATGCGACAGGGAGTCGGATTCCAGTTGGTTATCCGAAACCCACATCGAATCGTAATGATGAATCTTTGTGATTGATAAATTACTTTATCTGTGAATCTGTGAATGAAGATAAGCATTATGGATTATATCGCTTATCAATATTGATATGATTGAATCTGTAATGATTGAAGCTGTGCACTATTGTGTAAAACCCCAGGACCACACTTATACACACACAAATATGGATTTCACGTGGAAATCGGTTAAGTCATAGATTTTTAATAGTTTTGAATTTGAATTTTAAATCCAAACGGTTTGGGAAATGGATTGGGTTTAAAGTGAAAAGCTTTTGAAAAGGTTTTTTAAAAATGAAAGTTATTTTGGATAACTTAATAAAGATTTGAAATTTGAATAATTTGATTTAAATTGGAATTCAATATCTGAAATTGAATTCTATATTTGGTATTTATGATTTAAAAACGGTATACAAGTTATATGGGTTTTAACCCATTTTTTTAAAGTGTTGTCTTTTTTGGAATTTCAATTAACCTAAAGATTTTAACTTGTATAAATGAGATTGGATTTTACGAAATAAAAAGTTTGTTTTCAAATTATAAAAGCTTTCATAAAAGAAATGAATTTCCAATTTGTATTAAAGGTATTTCAAGTTTGAATTGAAATAGTTTTCCAAGTTATGGATGAATCTTTGGAAACGAGTTTTGAAAGCTATGAGATAAATCTTTGATTTAAAGATTTAAATGGATTAATCCAATTGAAACTGAAATTGTTTTGAAACCCGTGAATGGATCTTTGTGAAACTAGGTGAACTTTGTGAAACAAATCTTTTTGTTTAAAAGATTTGAAATGGTAATTGGTTTAAAACATTTGAAAGAAAGTTTTGAATTTTAAAGTTGTGACTTAATTGAAATCCTATATCCATATGTTTTTAAATTTATGCTCATTATTCGGTTTAGCCGGGAGAGGACCTTTGTGTCATATAACCCATTCCGAATAATGATACGACGTTATGGATAGCATTTGACGACTGGTGGTGAAGACACTACAAGAAAATGTGCTTTCAACGGCATTAGCAAACAGCGTTTTTTCCATAGCTGCTGACAAAATAACTTTGAAAAATAAAAATTAGAAACCGAACGCTGTTTAAACTTACCCTATTCGTTTTGAGAATTTTTTCATTACGCGGTTACTTTGCCGCCTTCCTTTCTTCCTTCCTAACTTCGCTCTGTGTAAAAGTAAAATCCTTAATCCAATCGTGGAAGTTAAGCATAAATAAATATGAAATCTCCCATGAAAGGTCGTTCCTCCTCTATGCTCTCCTGTAATATCCGATTAGCACAAAGCCCTAATTCCCTTTGAATCTCTTATTGGAAATCACTTGAGCCCTAAAGCCCCGTGAACCCATTGTTGGCAAACACAAGAAGATTAATCTGATTCCAAGTCCACTCAAAGAGCGCCTCACTCAGTAATTTTTTGTCAATTCTCTTCAAAAATCAGATTTGAGGTAATTTATTTAACCTTAGATGCAACATCTGAAATTGCTTCCTTTTTATTATTATCATGTATAATACGGCAGTTATGTTTGTAAGTTCTAGAGAAAAAAAGATAGGTCTTTGTATGGTAGGATTAATCAATAATCAACAGTTTGTTTGCAAATGGCTAGTCAAGATTTAATCGTTTCTCATCATAGAAACTTTGAATTTTTATTAGTGTTTTAATTACAAAAAGTACGAATAATTTGATCAAAAAGCATTTCGAAATAGACACGCTGGTGATAAAATAGTTTTTACCTGCTAAATATCATTGTTTTTCTATTCATGTATTAAAATTCAATGAAGATCCACTGGCTGAAATACTCTATTTCTATCTCTATAGTTGCTCCTGAATATAATGGATTCACTTATTATTGAGTTTGGACTTTGTTTAGTGATGTCTATTTTTTCTTCAGTCTTGCACATAATTCCTTATATTTATGTTTAATCATCAGTTTTTTCTCTCTTTTAATTTTATAGTTTTCAAGTTGCTAATCAGCACTAGATCAAGTTACCATCAATTGCCGAATCAATTTTACTTAGTGACTAGGAACGAGCTTCTTAACATAAAAAATAAAGTCTAACGCAATGTCGGCTTTATACTACAATTAATTTCAAACATTTTCAGTCTTATTGTTATGATGCTGCAGTTTGTTTATCAAAATGAGATAGCTTTGGGGAAGTCTCTAGAGGTACTTTTATTCACATTACATAACCTATGATGTTTGAAATTCTCGTTTATTATTTTTTGATCAAAACTATTAGGTCTGTAGTTTTAGTGTTGGGCCTTCATGATTTAATCTACTGCAATTATTTTCATACATCCTAGAGTGGGTCTGAACAAATTGGAAGATGACCAAACTGAACAACACATAAGGAACCTTTACAATTTACACATACATGTCTATGAGTGTTTGTGCGCACATGCTTACACACGCGTGTGCACACACTTATGGATATTCTTTTTTTATTTTTCTCTACAACTTATTCTTGCTTAATGAGATTAAATAGTAAAGTGGCATCTTAAAGTATAATTGCCTCATTCTAGTTGCATCTACATTTGATCACTTTAGTGATGTTTGTTTAAAATGCTTAAGATGTTATATATTTAATAATATATCAATTCTTAGTTTTATATGATTAAAAAATGAAACTATCATAATTAGTTTTCACTAAATGTAAATACTTGATGACCATATGATGATTTTGAAAGTGAATAACTGATACTTTAAATTATAATTGATTAAATCGGGTAACAATAAAACAGAGTGCACGAATAAAGATGGTGTGCAGGATAAGGAACAGGTGTAAGAAAGCATTCTATTAGGTTGGGAATGCTCAAGTGTGCATGCTAGACTACACATTTTCAGCCAGGTAAGGAGATCTTGTTTGCAGGTTGAGTAACAGAATTGTAGGCAACAAATTTTTGCTAGAATGCATGCTACTACAAGTGATGACCAAGCGACATGGTTGCGATAAATATCATGGTTGAAGGCTGCAAATTGGTAACTGAGAGGCATGGTTGTACCAAATACTCCAGAGCACAAATCCAGATTTATTCCATCTGTGTTCGGAGACCGAACCGGGGCCAGTATAGTTATGTTCTGTACAACAACGTTAGTGCTGTAAACTGGAAGAACATTCCATGCAGTAGAGTTCACCAATGTCAGATTCGAAATGAGAACCTGATTTGAATACATGAGTTCGATCAGGTACCCACGAGTGTTGTTAAGCTGTCTGTTGTGAAATTTGTCCCACCATGTCTATCCTTGTCCATTAATCGTTCCATTGTTTCCTATATCAATTCATCCTCAAACTTTAAGTTACACACACATACACACCTATGTACATATACATATGTATGTATGTATATGGTAGCTATTTATACAAAAAACACAAAATGAACATAATATATGACATGATTTTTTTATACCATTATGTTTACATATGAGGTAGAAATAAAGAAATATCTAATAATTGAGATTTATTGTATCATTATAGTTAACATATGATGTAGAAATATATGGAGATGCTACAAAAAAGGATGACATTGAACCTTCCTTACACATATATACATACATACACATACACACACATATATACATATATACACATATATACATATGCATATACATACATACATACATATGTGCTGTATGTGTAAAAATGCATGAACCTATAGCGATACTGGAAAATAAATCTTATATAAAAGCCTGTGATAACAACATCAGCGAGGTTGGTTCCCATGATCAAGTTGGCATATCTTTTGTCTGTTGCGTCTCTTGCTTTTCCATATGAAGGTAGTGGATCAATTACAGGCCATTCTTCCTCAGTCTGCATTTTTTTGTTAATTTTCTTATTATTAATTGCAATGCATATATATATGATTTTTTCTTTTTCTTTTCTTTTATCATCATAGTTACTTTGATCATAGAAAACCACAGGCACTATGGTAAACTTCATTATCTGTCTGGAAGTTAAAATATCTATGTTATGAATCACTAGAGTATGAAAAACTTATCGATATAAAAAATGAAAGAACAAGTTAATCATATAACTAAATAAGGCAATCTTTAATCTTTGTTAAAAATGTTTATTAATCTTGCAAGAAAGGCCAACACAAAGAAAGTGATAGGACCATTTGTCCTACAAGATTGCAAGTTTTTAACGGCTTAAAATTATTAAATGGAAATAAAGACTCCGACGTTAATATAGCCAGTCTCTATAATAGTCTAACCTAACTTAAGATGTTACCTTTGTTGCATGTAACTTAAAACATTAAGTTTCATTCATTGTGTTCACACATAAAACCAAATCTTTTCTTTATAAAAGACATGAAACTTTCAAAAAAATTACAGTAATATCTACCAATTTCCTATCCATTCTAACACCCAATACCACTGTAAATATTATTGCATCCACTAAATATTGCAAATATATGGAACTCATTTTATAAAAAGGTTACTAAACATGTTCTTTCAACTGTTGCTGATGGCCGAAAATAAGTGGTCATTACTTGTGAAGCTATGCCATCAAATAATATTTCTGCGAGCTTTGAAATTATGCCAAATCTCTGGTCCGACGATGATTTAACGAGTTCAGAAGATTCCTTTTCATGTAGCCCTACTAACATGTGACTTGCCAAGGCCAACTCCCAACTTAATAAAATCTGATTGCAATACTTACATGCCTAGCGATAATGTTACTTTATGTACAGAGATCTCTTCATGCGTGTGTGTAAAATTTGTTTGTCATAACAAGATGACAGGTACGCGGAAGATGATCTTAAGGCTATTTAACACTAGAGGGGGGGTGAATAGTGTTTTAAGAATTTCTTTAAAACTTCTTTGATTTAAATTGATTTAACTAACTTAATGCAAATACACAATCACAGATCAAATCACAGAATCACAAACAGATGCAAATATAAATAAAAAGAAAGTAAAGGAAAGAACACACCAGGAATTTTATACTGGTTCGGTGTTACCCTACATCCAGTCCCGCACAACTCGTACGGCTTTCTATTCAATAATAATCTAGATTACAATCCCTCAATTCCAAGGCAACGAGGTACACCCTCCAGATTCTCAGGTCTCTGGGTAGAACCACTTGATTCACAGGACACAAGTTCACCCGATCGATTTCCAAGGACACGATCACACCTTTATAACCCTACACAAGTTTCTTTGAGTACAAATGTATCTATAACTCTGATAAGCACTGAGATTCTTTGAAGAGAGTGGTAGAGAATCAAACTAGAGATATTCTGGTTTGATTCACTTAAGATTTCGGCAGAATATGGATAGGATGATTAGAAAATAAGATAAGAGAATAAAGAGGAGAGAAAATAAAGAAAGTAGTTACTTGAAAACGTTCATAACCGTCTCTATTTATAGAGAATGAATGGATGTGTCCATTCGAAGAGGTTTAAACGAATAGACACTTCTTTTGAAAACAACCTTTGCTGTAACGGGAAGCATGTCGACATGACGAGTAAATAGGATGTCGACATGGTCTAGTAAAAAGTGATGGTTTGCTTTACTTTGAAAATGATGATTTAAAACATATGCAACTTTATTCAAATGGACTCTATGTATTTGTAGAAGGTATTTTAGAAGTAGAAATACTTATGAATGTATATATGTATATATACTAAAATATATTTAAAATCAAAGTAAATAAACTAAAGTAAAAATAATATTAAAATAGATTTTGAGGCTAAAATATCAAGGACAATTTTGAAATCAAAAAATATAACAAAATGATAAATATGATTTTGAGGCTAAAACATTTTTGGAAATGTGAACGAAGGTTTTTCTTTTGAAAAAGAATATTTGAAAATCATTTTATAAAACAAGAGATAATTTTGAAAATCATTTTGAATCAAAATTAGTGGATAACAAAATAGGGCTACTATCCGTTCCACTAGATATTTCGTGAGTTCCATCTCACTAGGGTTCCATCCCTTTAACAAGAACGAAGTGGATTCCATTCCACGAGTAAATTGGATAAAAAAGAATGATAGTGCTTTCAAGGAGTTTTAACAAATATCTAACATAACTATATTATTTGTCTTGAACTCTTGAATATCTTGAATCTCATGAGTCTTCAATCTTGAACTCTTGATCTTTGTCTTCATCAATTTTATCTTCTTTACTGTACAGTCTTCTTTTGTTGATACCTACATATAGATTTCCTGCACATATATATTTTATAACACTTCTATAGTTGTTGTCATCAAAACCTACTATCCTATGGACTAACATTCTCCCCCTTTTTGATGATGACAACCTTTGTTTATAAAATATTTATATTCTCCTTATAACTCCCCCTAAATCTAATAACTCCCCCTTAATCTATGCCTAACTAACCTATTTTATACTTCTCCCCCTTTGTCATCAAAAAAAAAATGACACTAACTCCCCCTAAATCTATGATATTAATGATAGTGTTATCATTAATGATACTGAAACTAGATATAACAATGCTAAATTTTGTATACTCAGAATGATATATGAGTAATATAAGAATGAGAATAATAAGTGTAACCACAAATTATTTTATTCATATCACTATATACATAACTGTTAAATGAAAAGAAAATGCATACAATAAGTAGACAAATCAATCAAACATAAGCACACCTATTTATGTCTTATTACATAATCAATATAGTAAGTTATCATAAATCAACCATGTTTAAAACCAAATCAAGTATTTCAAATCAAATCAATTTTAAACCAAATCAAACAAGTTAAATGTTACGTGGAACTTCAACCCATCCCTCTTTTCCAAAGATGGGATCCGCTTTGATTACTTCCCAATCTTCATCGTCCTGGAGCAATGTCTTCGGTGGATTTACTTGGAGATCCTCTTTGTTGAGAGCGGAGATCATCCATCGTAGTGCATCGAAATGCCTTTCTTGTTCCTTTATCATCTGCATTTGACTCAGTTCTAAGTGCCTCTGATTTCGTAGAATAAAAGTAAGAATGTCTTTGAAGGATTTGAGAGTCTCTTCAAGATTATCACTTAGATTTGAAGAGGATGAAGCCATTTTGACGATAAGTAAGAAGGAAATAAGTAGATAAGAGTAGAGAGAAGTTATGAGAAGTTTTCTGGAAGAAAATAGGACTTAAATAGACAGGAAAGTCGTTTGAAATGAATAGACATAAGGAGTTATTTTGAATTTCAAATTGAAATGTCCATTCAGAATATTACCAGTATATGTCGACATGACCTCTATACAGTATGTCGACATACATAGCAGATTTTGCACATCTTATTTTTGAATTTTCAGTGTATATACATATGATTTATATATATATTACTTGATATAAATAAGAGTAACAGTAAGATAAACAGAGAATAAGCTTCATTTCATACTAGAAAAGAGAAGTACATGAATTTCATAAAGAAAACATAAAGATACAACTTTCAATATACCAAATTTCATTGATATACAAAGAGTAAACTCTAGAAACTAGTAGATGAGGATGAAGATGATGAGATATTGAGCTTCTTGTTGACTTTGGAGAAGAACTTGTTCATAGTATTGGACATTTTGTCCAATTTTTTGTTTACGGAGTGTTTGAGAGCTTTTTGATTTTTCACAATCACTCGTTGATTGTGAAGGAGAGTCTTGTTTGATGGTCGTGTGGGAAAATCAATACTCTCTAAGGAAGTTTCTTCACTTTCTTCCTCTTCTTCTTCTTCCTCACCTTCTTCTCCCTCCTCTTCCTCTTCTTCTTCTTCCTCCTCATCTTCTTGCATTTCCTCATACCCCAATCGTGCTTCTTTTTCCGTTAGTGTTTCGTATGGTTGAAACACGTGCGGAATTTTCATAAGTGAAATATTGGAATGATTAAAAACCTTTCGTGGAAAGAATTCTTCACCTCTCATATCCACTCCAAAGTAATTAAAAATTCTAGTGAGGTATATTCCATGATATAATGCATTCTCTCCCGAATCCAAGTTTTTGTGTCGAAATTCATCCAAGATAACTTGTGCCCAATTAATATCATAATTTCCAAAAATTGCAAAAAGAGCCTTACACACTTTTTGAGTCGGGTTATTGTAATTTCCCGATCTCGGAGTAATAGTGCGTTGAAGGAGAAGATTAACAATACGGGCTTTTGGTCGAAAAAATTTATTTTTGAAATTCATTTCTTCCTCAAAAATATTGTGAAAAGTTTCTCGATCGGTTTCCTCGATTTCAAAAGAAGAAAGATTGGAACCAGTACTTTTACACTCAAGTATGGTTCCTAAAACATCGGTATCCAAAACAATTTGTGTCCCCTTGACACTACTCCACACTTCATCATCCCTTCCATTATAAAAACCACGATTTAAATTTGCATAAAACATTTTGACAAGGTTTGGATAGCAAACAAAATCATTTTGGTTATTGTCAACCAAGCTTAGAATACCATTGTTTTGAAAGAGAGCATCAATTTCATAAGAAGCGAAGTCATTAAAAATAGCAAAATTCCCCGAATGAACTTTTCCATAAGTTGCATAATTAATGTATGCAAGTATGGCATCTCTATTATTGTAGAGATGATCTTTGGTGGCTTTTGACAGCCTCATTCCGGCTACGTTGCTAGTGGATGCCATTTTTGAAGAGATAAGAGTGTTTGAAGATAAAAGTTGTTTTGAATTTGAATTGAAGATGGAGATAAGTGTTGATAGAAGATAGATATAAAGAGGTTGAATAGGTGGATTCTCTGGTCAAAGAGTCATAACTATTCAGAACATAGGAGTTAGTGAAACGGTGGAGGGAAATTTGAATTTTGAATTCAAATTTAGAAATCTGATTTGCTACAGGTATGTCGACATTACCAATAAGTGCCATGTCGACATGCACATCAAATTTTGCAAACATGATTTCAAGCATGTACAAGATTTATATATATATATATATACTTATATATATTATAATTATTGTCTGAATATATTTTGAAAATATATTATACAGAAAATATATAAAAATAATATTTTATAAAATTTTTAAAAGATATTTAAAAATTTTTAAGTTAATAAAATCAATTATAGACTTAATTAATAAACTATTCTAAGCAACCAATTTTCAACCAATTAAAATAGTAAACGTGTACCTTGTTTGAGTTCCATATCATCCTGATTATCTGAATTCTGAGTTGTCATAAAACACATATTTGCCAATTTTGTTTTCTGTTCATCATCACTTGAGGACGTATCTGAATCATCCAGTGTTGCTGCAAATGCTTTCTTTCTTTTCTTTGAATATTCTTTGTTCGATTGAGGAGTTTGCTTTTCTTGATGTGGACAGTCTCTTTGATAATGACCAAACTCATTGCAATTGAAGCATTTGATGTTGTTGAGTGATTCAGTGTTATTTCCAAAACTTTTTCTCTTGTGATTATTCATTTTTCTATACTTCAAGAATTTTCGAAAGTTTCTTGTCATGAAGGCTATTTCTTCATCATCATCACTAGAGTCTGATTCACCAGTTAGTGCATTAAAGGCAATGGACTTTTTTTCTGATGACTTATTCTCCCTTCTTCCCTGAATTTGAACTTCATATGACATCAGATTTCCAATTAATTCATCAATCTTCAAGGTACTGATGTTATTTGCTTCTTCAATCGCCAGTGTCTTCAAATCCCATTCTAGAGTGAGTGAATTCAGAATTTTCCTGACTTGATCTTCTTCGGAGATTGCTTTTCCCAGAGATACTAGTGAATGAACAATATCCTGAAAACGACTATACATATCTGGAATAGATTCACTAGGCAACATCTTAAATAATTGAAATTGATTAGTAAGAATAGAAATTTTGGTCTGTTTAACTTTGCTTGTTCCTTCATGAGTAACTTGCAGAGTTTTCCAGATTTCATATGCAGTTTTACAAACAGATACCCTATTAAATTCATTTCTATCTAGTGAACAAAATAAAATAGTCATGGCTTTTGAATTGTTTTGAGCCACTTCTCTTTGAACGGTCGTCCATTGAGCAAAATCAGTTGTGGGCTCAGTGTATTCAGTTTGTGTCATATTCCATGTTTCTAAACTAATGGATTGTAAATATATCTTCATTCTACATGCCCAATATGCATAGTTACTGCCATTGAAAAGTGGTGGTCTGGCAGTGGACTGACCCTCTACAAATGAACTAGAAATACCAGTGTTGGTAGCCATTGTTACTTTTCAAAAATCAGGTTATGAATACTTTGAAAAACTTGCTCTAAATACCAAATGACAGGTACGCGGAAGATGATCTTAAGGCTATTTAACACTAGAGGGGGGGTGAATAGTGTTTTAAGAATTTCTTTAAAACTTCTTTGATTTAAATTGATTTAACTAACTTAATGCAAATACACAATCACAGATCAAATCACAGAATCACAAACAGATGCAAATATAAATAAAAAGCAAGTAAAGGAAAGAACACACCAGGAATTTTATACTGGTTCGGTGTTACCCTACATCCAGTCCCGCACAACTCGTACGGCTTTCTATTCAATAATAATCTAGATTACAATCCCTCGATTCCAAGGCAAAGAGGTACACCCTCCAGATTCTCAGGTCTCTGGGTAGAACCACTTGATTCACAGGACACAAGTTCACCCGATCAATTTCCAAGGACACGATCACACCTTTATAACCCTACACAAGTTTCTTTGAGTACAAATGTATCTATAACTCTGATAAGCACTGAGATTCTTTGAAGAGAGTGGCAGAGAATCAAACTAGAGATATTCTGGTTTGATTCACTTAAGATTTCGGCAGAATATGGATAGGATGATTAGAAAATAAGATAAGAGAATAAAGAGGAGAGAAAATAAAGAAAGTAGTTACTTGAAAACGTTCATAACAGTCTCTATTTATAGAGAATGAATGGATGTGTCCATTCGAAGAGGTTTAAACGAATAGACACTTCTTTTGAAAACAACCTTTGCTGTAACGGGAAGCATGTCGACATGACGAGTAAATAGGATGTCGACATGGTCTAGTAAAAAGTGATGATTTGCTTTACTTTGAAAATGATGATTTAAAACATATGCAACTTTATTCAAATGGACTCTATGTATTTGTAGAAGGTATTTTAGAAGTAGAAATACTTATGAATGTATATATGTATATATACTAAAATATATTTAAAATCAAAGTAAATAAACTAAAGTAAATATAATATTAAAATAGATTTTGAGGCTAAAATATCAAGGACAATTTTGAAATCAAAAAATATAACAAAATGATAAATATGATTTTGAGGCTAAAACATTTTTGGAAATGTGAACGAAGGTTTTTCTTTTGAAAAAGAATATTTGAAAATCATTTTATAAAACAAGAGATAATTTTGAAAATCATTTTGAATCAAAATTAGTGGATAACAAAATAGGGCTACTATCCGTTCCACTAGATATTTCGTGAGTTCCATCTCACTAGGGTTCCATCCCTTTAACAAGAACGAAGTGGATTCCATTCCACGAGTAAATTGGATAAAAAAGAATGATAGTGCTTTCAAGGAGTTTTAACAAATATCTAACCTAACTATATTATTTGTCTTGAACTCTTGAATATCTTGAATCTCATGAGTCTTCAATCTTGAACTCTTGATCTTTGTCTTCATCAATTTTGTCTTCTTTACTGTACAGTCTTCTTTTGTTGATACCTGCATATAGATTTCCTGCACATATATATTTTATAACACTTCTATAGTTGTTGTCATCAAAACCTACTATCCTATGGACTAACACAAGAGGGGGGGTGTGTATGTATGTGTGTGCACATAGAGGGAGAGAGAGCATATTTTTTGCATTGTACTATATTTGTTGCTTTCAAAGTTGAATATGAATAAATACATCTGGGAATACCAAATACAGTGTTTAAATATTGAATTGCTCATTCCGTGTACATGTATTGAATTTTAGAAAATTAGCTTCATTTTTTATTGATCCACTTTTAGTTACATATTTACAAATTTAATATTATTATTATTATTGTAACGATCCGTATTTTAAACCAATTTAAAATATTACATTAAAGAATGATTTTGAATAAAAGTATCTAAAAATTAAAATTTTGCGATTAAAAATTTATTTTAATAAGTTTAATTTGAAAAGAGAAAGGAAAGAGAAATTAGTTTGTTTATTTAGAAAATCCGTTCTATTTTCAATTAATCATATGTCACTGCAAAATAATGTATCTTGCATAGTTACATGCTTGCTTATTAAAATAAGCCACATGAATAGGGAAACAAGAGTACCGTTGAAGATGAAGACATCGAAAGGCTTCTTCTTCTGCTTTCTTGTGTTCTTTGCAATAACAAGTATTGTGGCAGCAGCAACTTCTAGTATTATTTTGAAGTAAAGAAAAGTGACTTTCCACCTGGGTTCATCTTTGGTGCTGGTACCTCTGCTCTTCAGGTGATTTATTTATTTTATTTTATTTTTCCTTTAATTTTCTACTTGTTATAAAAGAACAAAATGCATGAATTGATAGATACATTTACAGCTTTTGGATTAGAAGTCTCGTTTAATATGACATACAGTCTAATGTGTTATGACACAGATTAGTATCATTAGCATTGGTCAAGTATCAAATAAAATGGATATTTGTTTACACCCCTTGTTTTCATAATTGATATGTGAAAAGCCTTCTCGACAGTATGTTTTAAATTCCACCCCTATTTTAAATTTCGATAAAAAAGAAAATTGTTTTTGATTGGAGATTAAATCGGATGTAAATCGTGTGTTTCTATGATCCAAACAGATATTTTTGAGTTCTTTTGAAAAATTGAAAACACTTAAAAGAAAAATCTCCAAACATTTGTAGAGTTTCCGCAAATAATATCCTAAAACTTGAATGTAGAGGTTGTTTTATAATATGTTTTTGAAAGGGGATGATTGTGTATTTTGAAACTCAAAGAGTGTGTTTTGCAAATTTTCCAGTAGATAATTTGTTTGATATGTGTGATATGTACCATAGGTAGAAGGAGCAGCTTCAGAGGATGGAAGAAAGCAAAGCATTTGGGATATCTTTACACATTCTGGTATTTATGTCTAAAATTCAATAAATAGATCTTATCAAAATATCAAAGAGTTTGTTTTAAGTTTTAACAAGATCGCACCTACTCCTCCTTTTCAACCTTAATTAGGTTTAAGGTATGTTTTTTTTCCAAATCTTTGCAACAAGCAGAGAAACCAAGGATGTGCAGTCACATTTTCCCTGTTCAAATATAACATATTCAAATATTCAAGTTGGTAAGAAAACTAAGTAGATTGTATAATCTGAAAGTTTAATTGATGTCTTGATAGGTTACGACATACTCGACAACAGGACCGGCGATATAGCAGCAGATCAGTATCATAAATACAAAGTAAGTTCTCATTGTATGCTAGCAATAACAATACTAATATTTCCCGAAGTTGTTCTGAACAGGGAAACAATGTGTATGCGTGTTTGCTTCCATATATTCTATGTCTTCTTCAAAGCATTTCACGTTTAAAACCATCAATTTCTGGTGATGTTCTTTCAAATGAATTTCAGTTTGAACTGAACGTTGAAGAGTGGCTTCAGCCTCAATTATGTACCACAGAGTACATATGGTGTACTATACATGAAAGTAGATCTTTCCAATTTGAAAGCAAAACTTCAAGCTGGGAACGGCAAGGTAAGGGGTGTCATTTGAATATTCATTCACATTATTTATTACAACTTTGGACACAAGTTTCATATACTGTGTATTTGATTATTATCAATTTTCGTATGGTGATTTTGCAGTTGAAGGTTAATTGCATCAAAGATCATCCTGAAGCAGATATTATGTCTTTGTCTAATGTATGAAGTTATATTCGTTGTGCAAACTTGAGACTAGTGCATACGAAAGGTGGTGCAGCAACTAAAGGGAGTCACGGAGTATATAAGCTGCTGCTAAGAATTAACGAACTATACTCATTTTTTCACGATACGAGTTGAGTATTATGTCTGGAAAATTCTACAAATAGTGGTTTTCCTACAATAGACAGGAGGTAGTTTTCTTTTAGTTTTTGAGAAGGCCTAAAAACATTAGGTGTGAGTATGCCTTTCACTGTTACTTTTTGTTTTCCAATGCCCACATTGAATTACTCCATGCCTAAAATATAACATATTCCTATATCATATGCAATACGATAGTGAATTCATATCCTTCATCATCTCCAACTAACCGTTTGTGTATGTATTTTCCAACCTGCATGCGTATGTCTATGTATTATAAGCATATGCTTAGGCGTTTATAGCTTTTAAATTGTCTGTCTATATATTAGATAAGAAAGAAGTTGTTCGTTCTGAGAAAGCACCTGCAGCATTAGGACATTATTCTTGGGTTATCAAGGCTAACAAGCAATAATATGCTTTTGTATCTAGTTTTCCTGGCATTATTCCTGAGGTAGTTTCTTGCTCAATTTCACTTTTTTATTCTTTCCCATACCGGTCAATACTTTTGCTTTTATTATTACCAATCCATTGTAGGGAAAATCATATAATCGGAAATTTGATGTTAAATTTGGATCAAAAAAACACTATAACATCAGAGACAAGAATATATTGTGTTTTACCAATTTAAGGGATGAAAGGTGTTGCCTCCATGTATATTTATGTCAGGATTTTCTGCATTTTCTTATACTTTCTTTTCCTTTACTATTAGTTGGTTTTGGTTGTTGCCGCGTTTTAGTTTTCTTGTTTATACCCATTTTTATACTGGTTTTGTTGTGCATTTTGAATTAGAGTACACTAATATTTTCCAATGGATGTATCTAGATAGCATATATTCATCTTTTATTAGAATTTTAACTAATTCATTGTCTGCACTATTGTAATATATATTGGAATTAAGATAAATGTTATAAGTTTTGAGTTGCTCTAATTTTTTGAACTAATCTAAGTTATATATTGTAACTTAGTCGATAAATGTTCTAATTTTTGGTGAAAAACCATATATATTGACGATTTAGTAATTATGCTTAGCTTGTCGTGCATAATTTTGATGCAGCTCTAGGTATGTGGGCGTTGAAATTATTTATTTTCTCTTGTAAGCAAGATTTAGTTTTTGAGGTTTCTAAGGAAGCTTTACTCGGGATGATGCAGGAAATAGAGAGAATAAAATCAATTCACACGAGTCTACTAGGGAACAAGGCAACAACTCAAAACAACAAATTTATCATGCTTCTTGGAAAGATAAGAGGGAACAGAGAGCACAAAAGCACTTGAGGTGCTAATTTTATTTCCTATAGGCATATGTTTGTATACATATAAATGAGATGTAGTTTATTTATATATTCATTTGACGGTTTAAGAAGAAAATTTAATGTTATCAACCATAAGACCATGTTGAATGATTTTACTTATGATTTTTTTATTGTTTTTTGATAGTATATCGGAGTTTTTAGTTATAATACTTTAGTTGTCATTTTTTATTGATCATTTTTTCTTTTTTGTTGCTTCTTCACTTTTCCATGTATTTTTATAATTGACTTCACTGCATTTGATTTTTTATCTAAATTTCTTAGTTAAAATGCCAGCTGTTATTTTTCAGGCTTTAGCTGCTTCTGGTTTAAGAGCAATTCAATATGCTTGAGAAAATGAAGGTTTCCATCAAGTTGTAGCATTGTACAATGATAAAGGTACATCTACAGTTACACAAAATTTGTTACTTTTTCATTATTTATTCATGTTCACTTGTTGGGTAAGCATTTATTACTTTATTCATAATTCACTGGTTGGATTTTTCCAAAATACGATAATGTTAGAATTTAGTTGTAGCATATGCATATATAGCTACCAAACTAATTATGTTAACTAAGTTTTATAAAAATTAACTAAATTTTATAAGTTTTTATCTTAGTTTTATAAAATTATTTAAGTCTATAGAAATTAATTAATTTTATAAAATTCTAATTTTTATAAAATATTAATAAGTTAACTAAGTTCTATAAAATTTAAAGTTACTAAGTTTATAAAAATCAAACAAGTTTATAAAACTTAACTAAATTTTATAAAAATTAACCAAGCTTATATGAATTAACTAAGTTTATAAAAATTAACTAATTTAACTAAGCTATATAAAATTTAAGTAACTTTATAAAAATTAATTAGTTTTATAAAAGTTTAACAAAGTCGACTAAGTTTTATGAAGTCAACTAAATTTATAAAAAGTAATTATTTTTTCATAAAAACTAACTAAGTTAACAATGTATTTTATAAAAATTAAACAAGTTTATAAAAAATAAGTTTTTAAAAATTAATTAAGTTTAAAAAAATCAACTAAGTTTATAAAGACAACAAGTTCATAACTATTAATTAAGTTTTGTAAAAATCAGTAGAGGCTGTATTTAGAACAGTAGTATTTGTTTCTTGAGCATGTATATGACCATGAACAACATTATTTATTTCTTGATCATGTACATGACCATGTACATATACAGCATCATTCACATTTTTGGCAGCTGTCGAGTCATTCTTATGTACCTGACGTGCATGAGATTTCTTCTTAATCCAATGTTTGTGTGTTTTAGTTCTCCATCCAGCAGTTCATCATTCTTAGTGGCAGCACCACCTTTCCTCGCATTATCAGTATCAACTGTATCATGTTGTATTGGATTACACAGAGTATCAAGTACCAGTTGTTCTTTGCATTCTGTATCAGTGTGCATGCACTGTATTTTACCAATACACGTAGCAGCTTCATGACCAAAACATTTACAATGGACATATTTTCGGTCTCCGGTCATAATAAACTTCAACAAAAACAACATCATCTCCTTCTCCACATTTAATAAGGTTAGGCAGCTCCTTATCAAGTTTAATTACTATTGGACATTTTGCATATTCAAATCACTGCATTTTTTCAGTAGCTTCATTATGACAAACTAGTTTAGCCAAGTGACAAGCCAGCCAGTTAATGCCTAGTAATGTCTAGGCAAGTATTGGAATTTTGTGAAAATGCACCCATATAGGAACCAATTTAATTTAGGATTGTGCACTTTTGAAAGTGGATTTCCACGAAGTGATAATAAACATTTTGCCTCTAATAAAAATCGAATCACTTTCAAGAATCTTTTGTCTATCTCCTTCATCAGAAAATTCAAAATAAAAATTCGAGTTGTCGGATTTCACCTTATATTTTCTTTTAAGTCGCCATATCTTCTGCAAATGGTAGATAACAGTATTGTATGGCAGCTTATCATTCAAGAAAAACCCATCTAGATGTTGATTCCAGTATTTTACCCCTTCGTATGTTAGATTGAAAGATCTCAGTGAGTATTTGCTAGCATTTCTAGGCTTAGACTTGGAAAGTGATGCCCACGGCACTGTGGTAGTAGATGAAGACTCTGATATGGTAAGTGGATCCTTAGCGGGGGATGGAAGGTTAGATGTAGTCAGCAGGTCCGGACTATTGTTTTTCGAACAGGGATAGGGTTGGATATCAGGTGGTTTCGATATGGGTGGAATCAGTGGTTGTGTCAGATGTAATGGGTACGCATTGGAGATGGTTGGGTCGATGAGTAGAGGAAATCTCTTAATCATAATGATATCGATTTCCAAACACAGTCATCGTGCATGCAGGAAGCCACACGTCTTCTCATACTCTTCCTTCTCCTTCTTCTTCTCCGCCGCTTTCAACTGTACATATAATTAAACAGTTAACCTAAAATATTATGTGTGTGTATATATATATATATATCGATATTGTTTCTCCACTAAACATGTTACTTAATCACATCATAATTTTTTAGAACTATGTTATTTTGATCATTTGTTTCTAAAATAATAATTCAAGAAATCATGTTCTGAGTTGCATCGACTATCAAAATATATAGTGTTCAGAATATTTTACGATTTGATAATTCATGTCATAACCTGAAGTCGATCTACTAAAAGTATTTCTGTACCAATTACATTTGAGTGACCCCACTGTGTCTAGGTTGTGTCAGTGGTCGTATACTATAATGATTTAATACCTATTTTTTAAATGTTGCCATATGTTCTCTAGTTCACTAGCTCCATATTGTAGGCTGACACCTTCAAACCCATATTCATTGTCAAAACAATTAGGATCTATAAAATATCCAGTATAGAATTTTTTTAGAGTAAGAGATTCTTCAGAATTTTCTTTAGAGTGCTTTCTTTTACTGAGTTCTTTCAGTCTCCTAATTTCCTCTTTTATCTTTACCTTCTATAGTAGTTTAAATCGGTAGTCGTACTCTTCGAAATAGGATATTTTATATTCTTTTGAAAGCTTGGCGATATGGGATTTTGTTAAAGGACAAAATTTTGGCAAATGATTGTATTCGTCCTTTTCACTTTTACCTTTTGAAACTGCAATGAAATCGATATCATTATGATTAAGAGATGCCGGATAATCAACTATTAATAATGATTAAGTTCATAACTATTAATTAAGTTTTGTAAAAATCAACTATTGATAGCTATTGAATTACCTAGTTAAAGATACACCTATCTCGTGCTAAGAAAAAGAGACATGTGAGTATCAAACCATGTTATTTTGGAGTTGTCTGACTGGTTTTTGGAAATGGACGTTTCTTTCCATGCCATGACCGACCCAAATTCAAATAGAAGATGTTAGATAAAAGCTGCAACAGTCCCTTTCTCATGTTTTTTCTTCACCTATTGTAATCTCTTTTTTTAGATACATTTACAGTGCTTTTAATCAAAAGCTTGCATTAATTGCAAATGTTGGCTAGTGTATCATCGCTACTTTGAAACATGATAGTATATTGTCCCTGTATGTATAAAGTATATCTATTCCCCCTTCTGTCCAATGTAATCAATGCCACTGCGTTGAACATCCAATTTGAAATTTTATCTTTTCTTTTATATTTGTTCATTTCGAACGATTCAAATGAATAACGATTTACAAGAAATATTCAGATACAGTTTTGTTCCTAAGCAGGCTATATAGCTCATTAGTTTTATTAGCTGCCAACATTTATAGCTAATATGTGTTATGGAATAATAAAGTATCCACTATTATGTAAAGAGTCAATTTGATCCACTAGTAGCTTTATCCCAATCAAACAAAATCATTTTAGTCTTTCTACTGCTCTCTCCTGTAGATCATTTTAGTCTTTCTGCTTGCCTTGAGCCTGAACTTGACTTAAATGTTTTCTTTCCTGAAATAGTTTGCTTCAATTCATTAACTATAGAAACACCCATATTTTCTTCTTGTGTAGAAACTTCTTATCCCAGCAAAGTAAAAAAGAGTGCTGTGTTAAGAATAGGGACAAATGCCTATTGTTCTAGAGATGATAAGGAAAAAATAGTTAAAAACAACTTGGCAAAGGAAGGTGAGGATGTGAAGTGATAATGAAGTGTTGAAGTTGGGGTATTTATTGTATTTGATGGAAGTGTGAACTGATTTCAGTTTTATATGACAGTGGTGTAGTTGTTTGGTGATGCAACAGTATGTAGGCTGGTGATGACTGTGTGCAGTTTTGATGTAGGGGAAGCAGTGAAGATGAATGGTGGTGTAAATGTAATGACAATGCTTGGTGTCTGGTCGTGTAGTTGAGTGGATTTTGTTGCAGCTGTTATGGCCGTAGCAGAGTGTATTTAAATGGTGATGATGGAGGAATTTGCAATAGGGTGGTAGTGGGGGTAGTTGGGGATGGAATATGGTGCAGTTTGGTTTGATGTTCACTGGTGATGTGCACTGGTTTGTATTGATTATAGTGGTGGGTTGTTAAGCATTTACTCACTGATCACTTCAAATTTTTAGATCCATATAGTGATTTTTTGGCGTAGTTAAGCATTTTAGCATATGAAACTTCAAATTTTTAGATGGTGTTTACTCACTGATCATTTCAAATTTCTTCATTGCAGGTAATTAAAGATGGCGATGACACATTCTTCTTCCGTAGCAAGTAGCAAGCATATGAAACTTTTTAGATGCACGTTTTGTTGTTGGCATTTGGTGTGGACTTACTGTATTGATATTATACTTTTACTTAACATATAACGTGTCTTTGTTTAACAGAATTTGTGGCAACTTGGTTTACTTTGTTATTTTTGTTTATGGATATTATTGAAACTTGGTTTATGGATGTCTTTTGTTTATTAATATTGTCTTAACTAGTTTATGTAACCAATTAATAGTTATTAGAACCTGTTATATATACTAGTTGCTTGAATATGCTTAAAATATAGTTTTGGAATATTCAAAAATAGAGTGGAATATTAAAACTGTTATATAAATAGAAGACATCGTTTGATTAATGCTGTCAATGAAGAAACAACAGCGTTTAATTCGTGCTGTAATTATCTTAAAATTGTCAATAACAGCGTTTTTTACATGCTATCGAAATAGTTGATGATTCAATAACAGCGTTTAGAAAAAGCTGTTGTAAACAGTTAAAGTAGAATTTGAACATCTTCGACAACTAAATTATAAACGCTGTTGAAACATAATACAACACGTCTGAAAACGCTGTAAAAACATTATTGACAGCTCGTAATAAACGCTGTCACAGAGATGTTTCAACAGCGTTTATAGAAAAGCTGTTGTAAGTTATGTATATACGACAGCATGTCGTTATACAGCGTTTGAAATAACGCTGTTTTATCATATTACAACGTTTACCAAACGCTGTTAAAAGCCTTTTGTGGTGTAGTGAGACCGGGTATTTGCGAGAATGATAGGATAACCTATTGATTGTCTCTGCAATGAGTATCTACGGTATAGAGATTCCCTAAGTGATGGGAAGTCTGATCGGGATTATGAATACCTGGATTTGCAAGGGCTTCTTCGGAAGTGCCTTCGGTTCTATTCGAACCTGGAACAGACTTGTATGGTTGTATGTCTGACATTACACTTTGAGATATAAAGCAGATTTCTTTCAAATACATATTTATTGGTGGCCGATAATTTATTCTCTTAGCTTAACACCCTTCTTTGAGACGTACGAGCTCAGAGGTTATGTAGTTGAAAGTTATCAACGATATACTCCCAATTTGGTAGTGTGGCATGCTAAGTGCTGCTGTGTGTTGATGATCATTTGTTGATCATTTGTGATCAAAGCATGGCTTTCGTGTAAAGCTTAGCTTTGCGGATGAGACCTCATCGAGCCTCACAAACCGGTAATGGTTGAAACATGAAAGATGCGACAAGATTTCAGGGGTAGCTCCCCTAGGGTATGTCCATTCCTTCTGGAAAATGGTAGTATCATGGTATGGAGCCCAGATACTTACTCATGTGGGCACTGTAGTATATTTATTACTGTGTGATGTTTTTGGTGTAGAGGATCCTCGTATAAAGGTCCCAAAGGACCGGAGGTGGCATATCTCAGGTTTTATCCCCGGGAAGGGGGTAAGTGGCCTTGTGTTGGCAGAGAGCCAGGTAGGTTCTCGGGGTGTCCCTCCAGAGGCGTTCCCATGTGGCAATAGGAAGTTCCTTAGCCTGACCATTTGTTGGAAATCTAATCAAACAATACGCGCCTTGTACGGTTTTAGTTGTAGAACCTGTCATTTAAAATGGCAGCTATAATAGGCATAATATAATGGTACCTATGCTGGCTAAGATTAATATTATACTTTCGAAATGTTTTCCACTATGCACTAATATTAATATCAAAAGGATTTTTGCATAGTAAGCATGTTTGACTATCATAAGGAGAAATCTCCCCCAAGTGTGCGATTGCATAGTGTGTGTTCCGGGAGGCCTTATGGTAGATTCATTTTCCAAAAAGCATTGCGGATTTCAAATTTAAAATCTTTTGATTGTTTTGAAAGATAAACTGTTTTTGTTTGCTCATACCAGTCCCATGACTGACCTGGAGTTTATTGTTCTCTTCCTAAACTCTGGATGCCCACAATTTTCCACACGGGCATTCTAGAGTTTGGTTTTTCAGATAGTCCGGTAGTAGATATCGTTTTGGTAGCCTTTAGCTTCCTGTTTGATACATTTTGGAGTCTTTGGAGTCCGTGGACTGCACTTGCTTAGCTTTGTGCAGCCTTGATGGAGATTCGAGCTTGAAGTTTAGAGCTTTGGCTTGGGAGTTTTGGATTGGAGTTGCAGTATTAGATTCTGTGAAGACTTATCTCATCTTGTATCGTGTTCCGCTGTATTTTGTGCTGTATATTCTCTAATGTTGATGATTATCATTGTATCAAATTGATGTATTGGATATTGTATTCATGTTGTATCAGTGATACCATCTTTTATTTCCCCTGTGTTATTTATCATCTAATGTTGTTGCAAGCTCCGGCGATACGAATTTGATGTTGTTTGTCGGACATCGAGTTTGGGTCGTCACATTTGGTATCAGAGCTAAAGGTTGAGTAAGAACTTTAGCTACGGAGTGTAACACATTAGATGGCTTATTAGAGATAGAAAGAGGTATACCCTAAAATGAGTACAACCAGTGAAACCAAAACCCAAATTTCTTAGTCTATTCTCTTTATCTGTTGTTATTCTCTAAGATATTTCGTCCGAATGCCTAAATCGGTCTTCTTACTATTACAGATAGTAAGAATGAGTGGAAGAAGAGGACGAGATAGGGGACAGGGAAGTACCACTACAGCTGGTTAAAGCCCTGCAATGACAGATATTCCCATTCAATCTCAATCAAATCTAGCTGAATTATATCAAAGCTTTTCTAGACTTGGTGGAAAGCCGTTCACAGGCAAGGAAACCGTTATCGAAGCACAAGCCTGGATTCGATTGTGCGAAAGGATTTTCAAGGGACTAAAATTAGAAGATGATCAGATGCGATTGATAGCTTCTTGGTAACTCCAGGAAGAGGCTTTAGTTTGGTGGGAAACAGTTACATTAGA
Organism: Allium fistulosum; assembly: GCA_030737815.1. Taxonomy (NCBI): domain Eukaryota; kingdom Viridiplantae; phylum Streptophyta; class Magnoliopsida; order Asparagales; family Amaryllidaceae; genus Allium; species Allium fistulosum. The sequence goes on along the minus strand of CM060907.1, from coordinate 1,035,202,279 downwards.
TGAGCCGGTGGATGAATTTACTTGGAGTCGTTTCAAGGAAGTGTTCGAGCAGCGATATATGCCGTTTGCTGGTATCTCTAGAATGTACCAAGAGTTCGTGGATTTGAAGCAAGGAAGTTTATCATTTGAGGAATACTTAAACAAATTCAATGAATTATCTCGATTTGGTCAAGAATTGGTGAATACATCGTTAAAGAAGAATGAAAAGTTTATTCGGGGAATGAACAAGGAATTTCAGGAGAGGATGACTACTCACGTTAAGGAATCTTTTTCTGAATTGATTGATATGGGTTATAGATACGATACTCTAGATAAGCAGGAAGATCCGGAGGAAAATGGAGATACAAGTAATCTGAATTGGAGAAAAAGGAAGTTTGGCGGAAAGAAATCGAGGAAAGATAAAGGAAATAAGAATATACAGAAGAAAAAGGTGAAAGAAGTTACTTATCTCAATTGCTTGGAAAAAGGCCACTACTCGGATAAATGCAAGAATCCTTGGAAGCCAGTAATGAGAGAGCCATTTATGAGGCCAGATCAGGAATCTAGTGGATGCTATTACTGCCGCAAGCCAGGACATAGGATCAAGGACTGTCCAGCACAGAAGCAAGCTCTAGTAGCAAGGGTGTATGCAATCAGAGATGATTCTTCAACCTCAAGCTAATTAAGGAAAAGAAATTTTATAAGGTAACCTTATCGTTTACGATTAAATTGATCGAATTTGTTTGAAATGAGAACTACCCATAGTTTTATTTCTCAGCAAATCGTAAATGAGTTAAATCTTGAATCTAAGATCGTAGTCGAATCTATTTCTGTCTGTTTCATTGGGTTTTGATATAATCTACGAATGGTTAGTTATCCCTTCGAACTAACCAATGCCCCTATATACTTCGTAGATCAGATAACCCAATTGTTTCGTAGTTGATTGAGTTTTTTCTCATATCTATTGTTGATATTCTGATTTGGTAAGCCAAATGCAGAATAAACATTTGGTTTGATCTGAAAAGATATTTCTCTATCTTTTATCCGTACTTAGTTGTCTCTCTGGCAAATTTCGGGGTCGAAATTTCTTAAGGGGGGGAATCTGTAATGATCCCGGTTTAAAGACGAATTTAAATTTGTAATTAAATTAAAATTTTGGGTTAAATTGTGGATTTATTTGAATTTTTCAAATTTAATAAGATATATATACTTATTTATTTTAAAATTTTGGATTTAAACTCAAAATAAATATTTTAAAATGAATTGGATTTAAAAATTAAAATTTGGAAAAGGATAATATATATGTTTATTTTGGAAGGAAATCTATCCTATTCAATTAAATTAAAGGCTCTACATTATTAACATTTGATATAATATATGCAAATGAATGTAATATAGATACTAATGTTAAAAACAAAATTTATCCTATCAATATTAAATATAAGTGTAAAATATAAAATAAAATATAAGTTATAAATTAAATGTTTGATAGTTAAACTATAAATAGAAATAAAATTCAAGAATTTATGTTAATAATAAATTATATGGTCATATGGCAACATAAGATAAATACATACTATAACAATTTTCATATGAAGTACATGTATATTGTATGTGAATTAGGCAAGCAAGAAATAACAAAACAAAGTGTTATGTACATATAATAAAAAAGAAACAAAAAAAATAATATCTACAAAACAAAACTGCACATATACAATTCAAATAGGACTGTATGTAAACAAAAATGGGGACATATGCATTTAATACCCTATCTTCTCAAGCACAAATAAAATCATTTCAGCCGAAATAAAATTACTTCATTTCAGTAAACAAAGAAAAAATCTGGTGTAGTCAATGAAAACAAAAATCTGACCAAAGATAAATTTATACTAGATAATACCTACCCCTGTACAAAGTCTTTCCCTTATTTATACATCCATACTTGTCCCTGTTCGTTCATAACTTAGCATTCCAGAAAAAAAAGTAAACACCATTATTTTTGTACAAATATAAATTAAAAATAGAAACAAAACAGAAAGGAATTAAAGGAAGATTAAAAACTGTAGTTTTCAAAACACAGAATTGTTTCTGTTCAAACTTTTGCCAGGTGAGTAGACAAACTGTATTTAAAATTTAAATTTGTATGTTTGATTTATGAATTACTTATGTTTGCTGTATATTGTAAAGAAGAAGCTCTGGGTATTTCTGTTGTACTGTAAATTTTTGTATGGTTTACTCTCCTTCATTTCCAGTTTCAGAGCAAAGCAGATTTGAAAAAAAAATCTAATAAATTTTCATACAGACATCTTTAATTTAGGATTTTTATGCGAATTAAGTTTGTTTAAATATAAACCATGATCCAGAATTTTTTTAGCTTGAAGATGAAAGAACTTGACCCTGTAAACTCATTTTACAATTAAATAAGGAATCATATGATTTATTCGAGTAGTTTAAATTATTATTTTGATTATATAACTTGAATAAGCATACAAAGATAGGATTTAAAATTAATATGATGATTTTTAATTAAGTATTCCAAGTGCAGTTCATATTTGAACAAAATATGCATTTTGGTCAATTTTTGATGATCGAACCAATTTCGAACGATGAGATCTTGCTTGGAGCAAGTTTGGCAATCGATAGTAATGGGAAAATTATTAAATAATTTTTCCATTGTACAAATTGATGAGACGAGGCGTAATTAGGGTTCGTTATCGAGTTTTCGATGTGTCTAGAAACGAAGTGATTTCATCACCTCGGTTTGATCGAGTTGTACGAAACTGAGAGGAATGGAAGAACAAGGGGTTGACGTGGTAAGGTCGAAGTCGTGGCGTCTCCGATGGTGGGAGCGACCGTGGCGAAGTATTTTTGTATGGTGAGTTCGAGTTCCAGGTTTAGAGTGGAATGCTTATTTTCGATCTGGAAAGTTTGGCATCGAGATGATCCTTGATTTCGATTGTAGTGCTAGTTTGCGACTCGCTGGAGGACTCGAAGTTCATCGGAGCGCCAGCGAAGTGATGTGCACATGCACGGCCACATATGGGTGTCAGGAAGTTGATGATGGCCGACGCGAGTTGATTCTCGAGTAAAATGGTGATTGGTTCGGGGTCGTACTCGAGTACGCAGGCTTGGTTACCTGATACTTTCGTTTAAAACTTAAACTTAACTCAACTGGAAAAAAAAAGAGTAGAAGAAGAAGAAGCATACGAGAAGAAAGAGAGGGGGCTCGGGAAAGTTGGTGAGAAACTCGAAGTGATGCTCGAGTAAAACCTAAGAAGTTCCCGGGTGGTTTTCTTCAAACTGCAATATTATAAGAAAAGTTAAGTTAAGCCGATTATCTTTCAAAAAGTTTTAAACATTGTAGACTTAATAAGTGCTTAACGATTTGAGTTAAGACTTTAATACAAGTTTTAATTATTTTAGAATGTTTTTAAAATCTTAATTAATGTTTTAATTAAGTAGATAATCTAAGTTAAGTATTGAATTAATTAACATTAAAGTTTTGTAGTTGGTAATAATTTAAATTTAAAAGTTTAAAGAAGATTTTTAAAATGTTAATTAAGACAAATAATAATTATTATTAATTGTTTAAAAAGGGTAATTAAGAATGGATAATTAATTTAAAATTGTAATTAACTAAGTGATTAGAGATTTATCAATTCGAAATTAAGATTTGTTAATTAACAACTAAGTGTTTAATTTATTTTTAATTAAGAATTGTTAATTAGATAATTAAAGTTGATCAATTTATAATTAGTAGTTAATTAATATAATTGATTATGGAATAAATAATTAATAATTTAATTAATTTATCATTAAGAATAGTTAATCATTGATTTAAATAAATCAATAAAAATAGTTATGTGGTTAATTCTTTTAAATCACCTTCACCTTAAATTGAAGATGATTGACTATCATCAAACGTTGTGTACTGGATTGATATTTCTGTTTGTGATTGTGATATTGTGTGATGTGAATTGCCTTATGCTGAACTGTGATTTGTGATTTGTTTTTGCATTCATGTGAAAACCCTTTTTGCCCGTAAACGGCATTTGAACTTCGTTGCGATAAGGAGTCGGATTCCAGTTGGTTATCCGAAACCCACATCGAATCGTAATGATGAATCTTTGTGATTGATAAATTACTTTATTTGTGAATCTGTGAATGAAGATAAGCGTTATGGATTATATCGCTTATCAATATTGATATGATTGAATCTGTAATGATTGATGTTGTGCACTATTGTGTAAAACCCCCAGGACCACACTTATACACACACAAATAGGGATTTCACGTGGAAATCGGTTAAGTCACAGATTTTTAATAGTTTTGAATTTGAATTTTAAATCCAAACGGTTTTGGAAATGGATTGGGTTTAAAGTGAAAAGCTTTTGAAAAGGTGTTTTAAAAATGAAAGTTATTTTGAATAACTTAATAAAGATTTGAAATTTGAATAATTTGATTTAAATTGGAATTCAATATCTGAAATTGAATTCTATATTTGGTATTTATGATTTAAAAACGGTATACAAGTTATATGGGTTTTAACCCATTTTTTTTAAAGTGTTGTTTTTTTGGAATTTGAATTAACCCAAAGATTTTAACTTGTATAAATGAGATCGGATTTTCCGAAATAAAAAGTTTGTTTTCAAATGATAAAAGCTGTCATATAAGAAATGAATTTCCAATTTGTATTAAAGGGATTTCAAGTTTGAATTGAAATAGTTTTCCAAGTTATGGATGAATCTTTGGAAACGAGTTTTGAAAGCTATGAGATAAATCTTTGATTTAAAGATTTAAATGGATTATTCCAATTGAAACGGAAATTGTTTTGAAACCCGTGAATGGATCTTTGTGAAACTGGGTGAACTTTGTGAAACAAATCTTTTTGTTTAAAAGATTTGAAATGGTAATTGGTTTAAAACATTTGATAGAAAGTTTTGAATTTTGAAGTTGTGACTTAATTGAAATCCCATATTCATTTGTTTTTAAATTTACGCTCATTACTCAGTTTAGCCGGGAGAGGACCTTTGTGTCATATAACCCATTCCGAATAATGATACGATGTTATGGATAGCATTTGAAGACTGGTGGTGAAGACTGGGTATTTGCGAGAACGATAGAATAACCTATCGATTGTCTCTGCACTGAGTAGATACGGTATAGAGATTCCCTAAGTGATGGGAAGTCCGATTGGGATTGTGAATACCCGGATTTGCAAGGGCTTCTTTGGAAGTGCCTTCGGTTCTGTTCGAACCTGGAACAGACTTGTATGGTTGTATGTCTAACATTACACTTTGAGATATAAAGCAGATTTCTTTCAAATACATATCTGTTGGTAGTGGAGAATTTATTCTCTTAGCTTAACACCCTTCTCTGAGACGTACGAGCTCAGAGGTTATGTAGTTGAAGGTTATCAGCGATATACTCCTAATTTGGTAGTGTGGCATGCTAAGTGCTACTGTGTGTTGATGATCATTTGTTGATCATTTGTGATCAAAGCATGGCTTTCGTGTAAAGCGTAGCTTTGTGGACGAGACCTCATCGAGCCTCACAAACCGGTAATGGTTGAAACAGGAAAGATGCGGCAAGGTTTCAGCGGTAGCTCCCTTAGGGTATGTCCATTTCTTTTGGAAAAGGGTAGTATCATGGTATGGAGCCCAGATACTTACTCATGTGGGCACTGTAGTGTATTTATTATTGTGTGATGTTGTTGGTGTAGAGGATCCTCGTATAAAGGTCCCAAAGGACCGGGGGTGGCATATCTCAGGTTTTACTCCCCGGGAAGGGGGTAACCGGCCTTGTGTTGGCAGAGAGCCAGGTAGGTTCTTGGGGCGTCCCTCCAGAGGCGTTCCCATGTGGCAATAGGAAGTTCCTTAGTCTGACCATTTGTTGGAAATCCAATCAAACAATACGCGCCTTGTACGGTTTTAGTTGTAGAACCTACCATTTAAAATGGCAGCTATAGTAGGCATAATATAATGGTACCTATGCTGGCTAAGATTAATATTATACTTTCGAAATGTTTTCCACTATGCACTAATAATAATAACAAAAGGATTTTTGCGTAGTAAGCATGTTTGACTATCATAAGGAGAAATCTCCCCCAAGTGTGTGATTGCATGGTGTGTGTGCCGGGAGGCATTATGGTAGTTTCATTTTCCAAAAAGCATTGCGGATTTCAAATTTAAAATCTTTTGATTGTTTTGAAAGATAAACTGTTTTTGTTTGCTCATACCAGTCCCATGACGTACCTGGAGTTTATTGTTCCCTTCCTAAACTCTAGGTGCCCACAATTTTCCACACAGACTGTCTAGAGTTTAGTTTTCAGATAGTCAGGTAGTAGATATCGTTTTGGTAGACTTCAGCTTTCTGTTTGATACATTTTGGAGTCTTTGGAGTCCATGGACTACACTTGCTTAGCTTTGTGCAACCTTGATGGAGATTCGATCTTGAAGTTTGGAGCGTTGGCTTGGGAGTTTTGGATTGGAGTTGCAGTATTAGATTCTGTGAAGACTTATCTCATATTGTATCGTGTTCCGTTGTATTTTGTGCTGTATATTCTCTGATGTTGATGATTATCATTGTATCAAATTGATGTATTGGATATTGTATTCATGTTGTATTAGTGATATCATCTTTTATTTCTGTTGTGTTATTTATCATCTAATGTTGTTGTAAGCTCCGGCGATACGAATTTGATGTTGTTTGTCGGACATCGAGTTCGGGTCGTCATAGTGTTTATGTATGGGCGTGTCTTACGAGATACTTTTATTTTGAAAGGAAAAGTTTGGTAATCTAATAAATTCAGTTGATTGTGTTTCTCACGCTGGTTTACCAGACTAATCCGGACGTTCTTCCCTTTCAATGCTCGGGTCAGACCGAGTATATTTACAGGTTTAGAGTTGGTGCTTTTAGAGATTCAGCAGGAGAGCCGGAGATCTTCATTTTTGTTAACGCTGAAAATTGAATGCTAACACCCCGGTGTGTGTAAAGAAAAAGTGAAAGCACCACCCGTTGGTACGGGAACAGGATATAAGCAGAAAATAGCAGAAAAGTAAAGAGACAACGGTTTTATAGTGGTTCGGCTAGAAATTAAGCCTACGTCCACTTTATCTTCTTTATTGCTGATTCAATTACAATCTTTACAACAATCCTTCGATTACAATTTGATTACGACAAACTTGAGACAAGTAGCTAAAACTTTGATGCAAGAGAGCTCTTTGAATCCATGTCGGATGTCTTAGATCTTCTCTTGAAGTTCGTTGAAGTGTCTTCGGTGTTTGAAGTGTTGGTTGAGTCGAGAAAGCAGCAGAGTATAGGCGCTCCAGAGAATGATCCAAAAGTCCCCTTCAAGTTGGAGTAGGTGTAGTATTTATAGGGAGATTTCTGGATAGGTGTTAGGTCGTGGACGACCTAAGATAGGTCGTAGGTCGCCAGCGACCTAAGGAGCACGGGCTACGACTTAGTGGTTTTGCACTGAATCATTTGATGGAAGTTCACAAGTCATAGGTCTTGAACGGTTTAAAATAGGTCGTAGGCCGCGAGCGACCTAAGGGGCAAGGTTTGCGGCTTAACAGGGTGCACTTGATCTGCCTGAATGAAGTGGTATGTTGTAGGTCGTGAGCGACCTAAGGAGTAGTTGCTAAAGCTTTTAGGTCGTTGAACTGTTCCATCTTTGGGTCGCTGGGCTGCTTTGTGATGTTAGGTCGCTTTAGCCTTTAGGTCGTTAGCCTCTATCAGGAAGTAGGTCGCTAAGATTCTTTGTGATGTTAGGTCACTAGGAGCTTTAGGTCGCTAGGTCGCTGGAGAAGTTAGGTCGCTAGGTCGCTGAGTGTTAGGTCGCAAAGTTTTAGGTCGCTCCAAAAAAGAGGAGTTAACATTTGCCCCTCGAAGTACAGGCCTATGTCATAGGTCGTGTGCTTCGATCTAACTCTGCTAGGTCGTGAGCGACCTAAGACCTGTGCTAACTCGCATGCCTATTCGCCTTCTTCTCGTTGCCCCATATAAACTGTTAGGTCATTTCTTCCTCCTTACCTAACTGCTCCGATTTCTTGCTCTGCCATTGACGAATCTTCGAGCTTCCAAGGGCGAATTCAACCCATTTAGTCGTCGATTCATCTTTACCAACATATTACGTAAGTGAATTCAATCTCTATTCAACCATAATCGCCGCCAAATTGTGAATCCATGTTTTCCGACCCAAGTCCAAATCCATGTGTCGTGCTACATTTTGAGTGATGTTGCGATTGACTTTTGATAGCCGTTTGCTATGTTGTTGTTGTGATTCATGAAAGCACAGCAATGCGTTGAATTTATGATGGATCGGAGGTGTTTGGAATCGATTTTCAGTTGATTTGGTAGTATGTAGAGATGATGAATTTCACGAAGAGGATGATGGATTTCTTTGTATTGGCGATAACAGGTTATCGGGTTAACAGTGAACGAGATAGTGAGCCGTTGAGTGGAGAAGAAGTTAGCGATTTAACAGATCTGAGCGACTTAAAAACCTGGCCGACCTAACGAACCAACCGATCTAAGAACTCTCGCGACCTAAGTATCCTTCGAATCTGCGACTTAAGTTTTAGGTCGCACTGGGATTCGAATGACCTATGACTTAGCAGCTTGGACGTGAATTGCACGACCTAACTTCCTTGCGAGCTAACCTGCTCGAATGACAGCTGAGCGACTTAACAAATTAACGACCTAATTCTTTGCGGCATAGGCTTTAGGTCGCGGCCGAGCTAACACTTGGATGAATTTGAATTGCCTTGATCCCTTTGACTTGCACAGTGCGACCTAAGGAAGCTCGACCTATGCTAGGTCACTAAACGACTTAAGACTTGCAGAATTCTGAAGGGACTTGATTGAACACTTGAACTGTTTGAACTTGGATTTTTTTGAACTTCTTTACATATTATACTAACTTTTAAAGTTGACAACCTGTTAAATACAATATTTGCAGAAAACTAGGGCGAATATACTGCCATTGACTGCCCACATCGAATGACAGATTAGTCGACAAAGAATAATCAACTTAAATGAACTTTGTGAATGAAATGCTGTGAATCAACAAACTCAAGTGAAGTATTAAAGCAAAGCTAAAATAACCAACTAAAGCTGATTTGTTTGCATCAACACCGTACTTGGACTTAAAATAACAAGCCCTGAAACTCTATAATCGACATATGTCAACTAATTTGATTCCAGTTATATTTACTTGTCATTTTACTAGTTTTGCACAACACTTCACACTTTTAGGAAACGTGCACCTTCATATTTGAATGTCCAGTTCCTTGTGTAGAATGACTTCTCAACAAGAAGAAACAGGACCAGCTGGAGAAGCCTTTCCAATTGCTAATCCATTGATCGATCCTCCGGAAAGAACCCCGACCTCCTTGACTCATAGAGTTTTCAGCCAATTGTGCATTCAGTTTGGACTTGCTGAAACGGATGTTTTGCTTCCTGGAGTAAACGATACTGCTGACAGGCCACCTCTTGGTTTTGTCGTAGTTAATCGTTAGATGTGCTTAAGTGGAGCTATTCCTCCCTTTAATGATTTTCTTCGACAGCTTCTTCTTCGATTGACTATCTCTCCCTTCCAGTTACACCCCAATGGTTATGCCATCTTGATGGGGTTGTGTGTGTTGTTCAAGAGGACACTCGATCGTCTTCCAAGTTTTGAGGAGATTTTCTATTTGTGCACTTTTGCGAAGAACAAAGACCACCCCTCGATTATACTTGTGAGAGGCGCAAGAAACCGTAGATTGATTCTAGACTTACCCGATAGTGCACACGGGTTTTTAAGTCAATTCTTCTTCGTCCGCTGCCCCCCGGGATTCTATGTCGTTTGGAGAGTCGGAAGTAAGACTGCTTATTTCCGCTTGCTTCATTTTCTGAAATTCTCGAAACTCGAATTGTCAAATACTTAACTTCATTCTTTACTTTTTGCAGCACTTCCTCCTCCGCTTAGAGATCCCAGCCACAAGCCAACCTTTGAAACATTAAGCGTTGTTGCTGCTGAAGAGAGAAGCACTAAATTTTTGCTAAAAGATGAATTTTTGCACCAGTTCAGACTTTTACACCTCTCTCGATCTACATAGATTCATGAAGTTTCTGATTCTCAAGCAGAAATATCGGATGCCCCAGTTTCTGCAGAAGAGATTATATCGAAGGAACCTGCTGTAGAGGCTGCATTGGTGAAGTGTTCCACCTCTGCCGATGTCGTGGGGTCATCTGGTAAACTTACACTTTCTCCGGTTATCGAAGAGGAGGAATCTCCACAACGCTCTGCGAAGGCAGCCGATGAAGAAGCTAAAAAAGAAAGTTCCGCTCGGCATGATGGTGAAGACATTTTTGGTGAGCTAAGTGACCTAATGGTGACTTCACGCGAGCTTTTTAAAGATGACATCGTCAACGCTAAAGTTGCCTCTCCAATGATCGAAGCGACATCTGCTTTACGACCGCTTTCGTTGACCCAAGAGTTGACTCCTGCCGCAAAATCTGATATTACTCCTAAACCGAAGAGTGGTTTGTAGTTTGACGCGCATAGATTGCACATCACACACACTTAGGATTTTTGACACTTATACGCACTTAGCTTCTTTACTTTGAAGATTTTGAAGTTTCGTATCTTTTTCATTTTCAGATTCTCCAATGGGACGCAGTGGTTCATATTATGATGACTTCCGGCGCTATGGAGGGCGTGACACTTATGACCACCGACGCTATCTCCCTGTTCATAGGGAAACCGATGAAGAAAGAGCTGCTAGAAAAGCTCGTGAAAGGCGGGACTATGAGGAGCTGCAAAGAAGAAGGGATGATGACTACCACAAGAGGAAATCTTACGATGTTAAAGGGAAAAGTCACGTTGTTGACGATCCGAGCAAACGGGTCAAACTTAGCGATCAATCAGCATCTGTGATTTCTGAAAAGACCGATGCTCCTAACCCTCTTGACATCCCCTCCGGTTCTCCTGCTCTTAAGAAATCTGACATTCAGACAATTATCAACAGGCCTTAGTATCAAGTCGGGGATGGTCCTCCTACACTTCAAAGCCGATTCCCAAATTGGTGTTTAAAGGGAGTGCGTTTCGACTTAGACTTGGTGCTGATTGATAAGCAAGCTATGTTAAGAAACCTTGATTCTGTCAAACTCGATATCGAGAGGATGTCTGGCTGGCAGAAACTAGTTGACGAACTTCAAAGAGTTAATCATATGAATCTCGAAGCCATGTTAACTATGGAGAATGACAAGTCAGAGTGGGATAAAATTTGTAAGCAACATGATGCAGAAATGACGAGCATCGCTGACGACAATGCGAGACTTGAGTCCGAAGTTAAGAAACTCAAGGAGGATCTCGCCACTTCTTCTGCTTCGCATTCCCAAAAAGAAGAGGTCTTTCAAAAACAAGTGCGAGATGCACATGCTGCTCAAAGAGATGCTGAGACGAAACTTGAGGCAGAGCGGCATGTAATTGAAAAATACCGCAATGACACCGTCCAACTGCGGGAAAAAATTAGCTCTCAAGATTTGGAAATTACAAGGCTGCAAGCTCAGTTATTGAAGACCGAAAAAGAGCGCGATGAGGCCATAGCTGGAAAGGAAGCAGCTGAGCACTCGCACGAAGCGATGAAGGCCAATATTAGCTCAACTTTATTTGATTTTTATCTTCATAGTGTTTTGGGGCGCGAAAGCCTCTTATTCTTGGGCCCGAAGTATGAGATCACCTTGGCTGAAGTGTGGGAGGCCGCAGTTGATATGCTCGGAGGTGCTGGCTATGATGAGGCAGAGCTTGAGGCATATTATTTTGATGATGAAACTCGTGCCGCTCTTGCCAGATGAAAGGAGCAACTCGCTAGAGCAAGAGCTGAAGCAGCGGCAGGGGAGCATCCGGAACAGAAAGTATCTCCAACTGCCCTTGCCCATACTTCGATTTCGGCCGACGTTGATATCATAGGCTCCAGTTCCCGTTCTCTGTCTCCTGCTAAAGCTGAAATCGAGATTACAACTGCACAGGGCGGAGACAAAGGTGAAGAGAGCGCCGAAGCACAAGCCTATGAGATTGACATTATAAAGCCAACTTCTGCAGGTAACTTCAACGTTGAACTAAGTCAAGCGGATTACTCGTTTGCTTCACCTGAGCTTGATGAATTTCTCGCTTATTACTTAAGTCCCGATGATCCAATATCTTCTCTTTTTTCAGAGAATACTGATTTTAACTTCTTTTCTTCTGTAGCGGAAACACTGAATGATGCGCACACTTCTCCCCTTCCAGTTGTTCCTCCTCCATCCCTTCATATCACTCCTGCTTCTCAGCCGGGATTGCAGGAAGAACAAATAGGAGCCCTTCAAGGCTTGGACGATCCACCTGCTTCGCAAGAGCAGAAGACTGGGGAACTTGAAGAAGGCGAAAAGACCCCGGAGCAAATTTATGATGACGACACAAAGCTTTCTGAGTTTTTTACTCCGGGCAGTGAGTCTTCTTCGAAAAAGAAGGGGAAGCGCGCAATTGCGAAGAAGAGAAGGAAAATCACTTCTGCTACTGGAGAGGAAGTGGAAGTTGACCCAGCCATACATTCTTCTCCTTCTTCCCCGACACGTCAACGCCGGCTTCAGAAATTAATCATCAAGCCGGGCAAGGGCTCCAAAGGTAGCGGGAAGAAGGAGTGATGAACTGACTTCATGCTTATCGTTTTGCTTTTTTTTCTTTTTGCATGCACTGACCGGGGATTGTCCGGATACCGGCCTCCGCTTGAAACCTGCATATGTACAAAAAATTTTATAGTATGGAATAAAATGATTCTTTTCACTTGTACAATTTCTTGTATATATTCGTAAATGCATTTATTCCTTGTTTCTGCACAAGTTTCTTTGTATGATATTGCAGTGAGCTAGTGGTATGTTGTTTAAGCGTTGCTTTTATTAATGTAGCTATATTATATCACATTGCCCCCATACCACGGCTCATTGTAATATTCTTCATTTCGAGGATACTTGTATTCCTATTTTAGAAAATAATTATTCCGTTTTTGAGGAAGTATTATTCTTTTTTAATAGAGTGCGCCTCGTTTTGGAGAAGTTTTTTATGCTTTAATCTTTCGGAGATAGTCACTTTTTATTTCTGAGAAGTGGACTCTCCTACGCAGTAAAGCGGGCCTCTAAAGAGGACTTTACTTAGCACTTCAATATCTGGGGAAGAATTTTTCCAAGATAAACAAGTTGATCTTCCTTGAGAGTTGAAGTGTGCCTCTGAGGAGGGCTTTCTTTCTTTTTCTTTTATATTTGTTGTGTTCGCTTGAAATTACTTCCTCACAATTAAATGGAACCATGGGGTGGACGCAAGTTACTTGATTGGATGTTCGTTTGCACAAGCGATCGCAGCCAATTAACAAGGGCCCTGTGCCTTCATGTTGTGAAGGTGCTCCTCCGGTGGTTCCATCAACTTTGTTGTTTGAGAAGAGCATTTCATTCTGGGACGTGCCTCCGAAGAGGTCTTGTGCCTTCGGAGAGGTCTTGTGCCTCCGGAGAGGTCTTGTGTGCCTTGGGGAAGGTCTTCTGCCTCCGGAGAGGGCAGTATGTGCCTTTGGTGAAGGCTTGTGCCTCCGAAGAGGTCTTGTGGTGCCTCGGGAGAGGTCTTGTGCCTCCGGAGAGGTCTTATGCCTCCGAAAAGGTCTTTATTTAATTGCCTGGAAATTACTTTCTCACAGTTAAATGGATCCACGGAGCGGACGCAAGTTACTTAATTGGATGTTCGTTCGCACAAACGATCGCAACTAGTTAACAAAGGCCCTGTGCCTTCCACTTGGGAAGGTGCCTTTCCGGTGGTTCAACCAACCTTTTTGTTGAGAAAAGCGCTTCCATTTTTTGGCGTGCCTCCAAAGAGGGCTTGTGCCTCCGTAGAGGTCTTTATCCTCCGAAGAGTTGCACCTCCGAAGAGGCCTTGTGCCTCCGAAGAGGGCTTTTGTTGATTGGCTTGCCCATGTCTCTCCGTCGTTTGCTCATTAGCGGTCCCCTGTTATCGTCTCCGAGCCCATGTTCCTTTCTTTTGCAAGTAGTTTGCTCCATCCGAAGAAGTGTACTTCACTGTTAAGTGATTCCACGGGGCAGGCGCAAGCTATCTAATCAGATGTCTATTTGTACAAACGATCGTAATTAGTTAACAAGTGTCTGGTTCCTTTTCTTTGGAAAAGTGCCCCTTCGGCGGAATCATAAACTTTTTTGCATGAAGTTCAGCTTATGTTGGATTTAAATCTGGAACTTTTTGTGGCTTGAAATTCGTTTATTGAGTGACTTACGGGGCTCACTTGGCCTCGTGATGGGTAAGCTTTGTTTTAATGGCCTGCAATATTAAATCGACATTTTAGCAATACATTTAGAGTATTTACACATCGAAATGAAACAGGCATTTTATAATAATAAAGAACATAGAATTTATAGTGGTTCAACCAAGAATTGGGCCTACATCCACTTTATAGTTCTTTTATTGATTATCACTGATTTTACAATGGTTTACAATATAATTGATACATCCATAATCATTTTACAATTTCAAGCAGAGCTTTTTAAGTAAAATATGGACGCAAATGGTTGCTGTTCCAGGCTCTTGGGATTGGATCTCCTTCGATAGTTGTGAGTTTGAAGGTGCCATTAAGAAGTTTATTGCCTATGACATATGGTCCTTCCCAATTTGGTCCAAACACTCCAGTTGCTGTCATGATCCTCTTCAAGACTAAGTCCCCGATTTCAAAGCTTCGTTGACGGACTTTAGAGTTGAAGTGCCTTGCTATCCTTTGCTGATGGGCCGCAACTCTGAGCCTAGCTTCTTCCCTTTTTTCATCAAGAAAGTCAAGTGCTTCGAGTTGCAATTTTTGGTTTTCAGCCTGGTTGAAATGAATTCTCCTGTGTGAAGGGACTTCTAGTTCTACTGGAATCATCGCTTCCGATCCGTATGCCAATGAGAATGGAGTGTGCCCAGTCGCAGTTTTATGGGTTGTTCTGTATGCCCATAGTGCTAGTGGTAGCTTATCAACCCATCCACCTTTTGCTTTTTCAAGCTGGTTTTTGATGGTTGACTTGATAATTTTGTTTACTGCCTCCACTTGCCCGTTTTCCTGCGGGTGAGCCACCGCTGAGAAGCTTTTTCGAATTTTGAATCGCTTGCAAAAGTCCTGGAACTCTTCGCTTTCGAATTGAGTACCGTTGTCTGTGATTATCTTCTGTGGCACACCATACCTGCAAATGATATTTTTAGTCACAAAATTTATCATCTTTTTAGAGGTAATAGTAGCCAAAGGTTCAGCTTCAGCCCATTTAGTGAAATAATCAACAGCAACAATAGCATATTTGATTCCCGACTTGGCAATTGGTAAAGGTCCGATTAGATCTATCCCCCAAATGGTGAATGACCATGGACTGATCATCTGTGTTAGTTCGGTGGAAGGTGCTCTTGGGATTTTTGCAAATCTCTGGCACTTGTCGCATTTTCGGGAGTAGATAGCAGCATCTCGATTAATATCTGGCCAAATATACCCATACCGGAGAACTTTCTTGGCAAGAGTTTGGCCACCTGAATGATCCCCACATTCTCCTCCGTGCACCTCTGCTAAAATTGTCTTGGCTTCTTCCTTGGTTACACATCGGAGTAATGGCATTGAGAATCCCCGCCTGTATAACCGGCCGTCTTGAATTACATATCTCGATGCTTTTCTTAACAACTTTCGGCGTTCTTTAGAATTTTCCGGCAGGGAGCCGTTGAGTAGATATTCTTTGATCGGGGTCATCCATGACTCTTGTTCTTGAGATACAGCCATGATCCAGTCGATATCCATCTCATCAGTGCTTGGAGCTGACAAGACCTCCACAGGAACCAACCCCAATAATTGAGCTTCTCCGGAGCTTGAATACTTTGCGAGAGAATCCGCTTTCATATTTTCCTCTCGAGGTACGTGGCTTATCGAATAGTGATCGAAATCATCAAGAAGCTCACAAGCCTTTGACAAGTAAGCAGGCAGATTTCCTCCTTTAGTTTGAAACTCCTTCTTGACTTGACATACAATAAGCTGAGAATCACTGAAGATCTGCAATGCTTTGATGTTCAGTTCTTTCGCAATCTTTAATCCATCAATTAGAGCTTCATATTCTGCTTCATTATTTGTAGAAGGAAATTCCAATCTCAAAGCGTAACATAATGATCGCCCTTCGGGGGTTTCAAGCACAACCCCAGCTCCGGAACAGTGTTCATTTCTTGCGCCATCAACATATAACTTCCATTTGGTTGGGATGTCAACTGTAACCTCTTCCTCACTGTCACCCTTATCTGTGTACTCTACAATAAAATCTGCTAAAGCTTATCCGTTGATCGCTCTTCGGGGATGGTAAGCGATATCATATTGGCTAAGTTCAATATTCCACTTCAGAAGACGTCCCGAAGTTTCAGGGCGAAATAGGACTTGCTTTAGGGGCTGATCAGTGAGAACTTTGACAGGGTGAGCTTGAAAATATGGCCTCAACTTTCTGGAAGCAATCAGTAGACAATAGGCGAGCTTTTCTAGCTTTGAATAATTCATTTCTGCCCCAGTGAATCTTTTGCTGATATAGTAGACCGGGCGCTGAACTTTCGCATCTTCCCGCACTAATGCTGCACTCAGGGCATGAGACGAAACTGCCAAGTATATGGAAAGGTCTTCGCCATTGTTTGGCTTGGAAAGTATTAGAGGCACTTCCATGTGACAGATTAGTTCATCGAAAGCTTTCTGTCATTCAGGGGTCCATTCGAAGTTTTTCTTTCCTTTCTTTAGAGCGTCAAAGAAGGGGATGCATTTATCGGTGGCTTTGGAAATAAACCGACTTAAAGCAGCAACTTTCCCATTGAGGCTCTGCAGTTCCTTCTTTGTCCTAGGGGCTTTGACTTCTCTCAGAGCAGTAATTTGAGCAGGGTTAGCTTCAATGCCCCTAGCGCTTATGATAAATCCCAAGAATTTCCCGAACTCTACTCCGAATGAACATTTCAAAGGATTGAGCTTCATTCCATACTTTCGGAGAATTGCGAACATTTCCGCTAAGTAATCCATATGGTCAACTGCTTTCTTTGATTTCACCAACATATCATCAACATAGACTTCCATAGTTTTCCCAAGCTGTGATTTGAACATTGCATTAATAAGCCTTTGATATGTTGCCCCTGCATTCTTCAGTCCGAAGGGCATGACTTTGTAGCAGTAAAGACCAACATCGGTGACGAAGCTCGTATCCTCTTGATCCGGCTCATGCATCATAATCTGGTTATACCCGGAGTAAGCATCCATAAAAGACAACAATTTGTGCCCGGCTGTTCCATCTACCAGTTGATCAATCCTCGGCAACGGGAAGCAGTCTTTGGGACAAGCTTTGTTTAAATCTGAGAAATCGATGCATACTCTCCACTTTCCATTTGCTTTTTTAACCAGTACTGGATTTGAAACCCAATTTGGATAGGTGGACTCTTTGATTAAACCATTCTCCATGAGCCGATCTACTTCTTCCTTTAGCGCTGCTGACCTTTCTGGACCCTGGATTCTCCTTTTCTGTTTCACAGGTGTGAATTTCGGATCAATATTCAGAGTATGTACAACAATCTCTGGAGATATTCCACACATATCGGCGTGACTCCAAGCGAATACGTCCAGATTTGCTTTCAAAAATGATATCAGCATATTTTGGACTGCCATACTGAGTTGCGAACCCACATTTAGCACTTTGTTTGGGTCTTTAAAATCAACAAGTACTGGTACCGTTACTTCCATTGGCACCACTCTATTTTCCCCTGCACTGGCCTTTCTGGGGTCCATTTCTCTCCTTGCACCACTATACTCGCCAGTGCAGGGGCCACCCTATACTTGCTACAAGGTTGGCTTTTTGATGCGGAGTGGGGCTGCCGCATCTTTCCCCATCTCTCTCTTCCTTGCCTCTCGAAGCTCTATAAGATAACATTCCCGCCCAGCATTTTGATCCCCTTTAATGACACCAACACCATTATCTGTGGGAAATTTCATAGTTAGGCACCACGGGGCGAGAATGGCTTTGAATGCAGCTAAAGTTGGCCGGCCCAGGAAGGCATTATAGGCAGAAAATCCATCAACAATTACAAAAGTCTATTTCCGAACCACCTTTTTCTATCCCTCTCCAAGTTCCACAAACAAGTCGACAGTTCCAATTGGCTGCTGTGGTTCCCCAGTAAACCCAACAATCTTTTGCGATGAAGCCCGAACGTCAGTCATTGGAATCTTCATTTGATCAAACGTCTTCTTGAGAGTATGTTGCAAGAGGCGCCGCAATCAACAAGCACTCGTCTTAAAATAGCTGGCCCAATTCCTGCAGAAATGACCAAGGGATCCATGGTTGGAGCTTCAATACCCATAGAGTCCCTAGCTTTAAACACAATGTCATCATTAGAAGTTCTCTGCTGTTTCAGGGGTGCAGCGTCTTCTAAAACAAAAACATCTTCTTCCGCTGGGGTATATTTCAAAGCACGAGCATATCTTTCCATCTCACCCCAGCTTCTGCCCGTTGGGTGTGGGCCTCCTGTAATCACATTGATAACAAGCCTTTCAGATTCATGTGCGGTAGTGCCCTCACCCGAGCCAGATGGGTGAGTAGGGGGTCGCTGCCCCTGAGCAGACGAAGTTGGGTCATTTCTGTTCCTCTTAACATACTGTTGCAGCTTGTTTTGTCTTAGCAATTCTTCAATCAAACTCTTCAAATGACGACATTCGTTGGTATCATGGTCGGGTTGGTTATGAAATCGACAGAATTTTCCATTTCGCATAGCATTCTTTCCAGGCTTTATCTCAGCTGGTTTAGGATACTCCACGGCATCTTTGGTGGCAAAGAAGATATTCTCCGGAGTGTCGGTTAAGGGGGTGAAATCTGAAGGTTTAAAGAAGCGAGGTTTCTTTATATCTTTTTGTTTCTTCCCATCATTATTCTCCCTCTTCTAACCACCAGGATCTTTCTTAGCTGAAGCAACAATGTTATTCCCCACTCCTATCGCCACCACTTTCACTGGAGCAGGAAGATTTTCCAAGCGCATGAACTCGTCATCTTTCTTATAAAATTTCTTGAGTGAATTTGGCTCCTTCATTTTTAGCCATTTCCCAAATTCACTTGACTTATCGATAGCCCACATTAGATAAGTCAAAACCATCCGTGGCTCCGCGTTGTCGACTTCAGCCAAAGCTTGAAGCAATTCAAGAAGGACTTAATAGACTCTCCCGAATTCTGCTCAAGGCTAGACAATGACATTATGTCTTTCGCCTTTGAAGCGTACAGTCTGAATTGCTCTTTAAACTTCCGAGTTAAATCAGAGAACTGGTCAACAGATCGGGCTGACAAATTTGTAAACCAAAGTAGTGCCACCCCTTCCATGTACACCGGAAAGTACCGGCATTTAATTTCATCCGTTGCCCTGGCACCCGTCATGTGCCAGTCGTATTTGTACAAAAATTGATTGGGATCGCTTGTTCCTCGGTAAGCCGGAATGGTAGGAGGAACAAACTTTCTTGGAAATTCAGCTTTTAGAATTTTCTCAGTGAACGGAGTCTTACTTGGAGCGAACCCCCAGTCGCTCTCATCTTCATTTCTTTGCATGCTCTCTTTCATGATCTGTCGTATCATTTCCGAGAGGTATTCCTCATTGTTCAGAGGCTCTGCGGGGCAGTCATCAGCCATTTTCTCGGAAGTTTGCTTAAACAAACGTTCGTGGAGAGTTGGTTGCGGCCTTGTCACTCCGGCTTGGGGAGGTGCCCCTTCGGCAGTGCCAGCTGCCCTTTGAGGAATGTTCCTCCCTTCAGAGTTGTGAACAACATCAGCAAAATTTTCCTCATTATTCGCTGGTTGACGGTTAGCTCCGAGCGTAGCATTCAACATTTCTAGCATTAAGGTGTTCTGGGTTTCAATTTGCTAATATAACCCAGACACAACAACATCTAACTCCGCTCGTGTCACTCCAATGCTTGGAGCTGCTTGACTTGATGAAGGAGAAGTAGCAGTGTTATCATGAGTATCGACGGATCTGGTAGACTTACGCTTTCTTCCGGGAGCCATTATTTCCGACAAACTTCTGGTTTTCAAAGAAACTTTTTCTACAAACTCTTGTGAAGCAATGATGACAATATTCCTGAGTTGGGTTCTCAGTGAAAGCACCAAAATGTTAACTCTGAAAATTGAACGCTAACACCCCGGTGTGTGTAAAGTAAAAGTGAAAGCACCACCTGTTGGTACGGGAACAGGATATAAGCAGAAAATAGCAGAAAAGTAAAGAGACGGCGGTTTTATAGTGGTTCGGCTAGAAATTAAGCCTACGTCCACTTTATCTTCTTTATTGCTGATTCAATTACAATCTTTACAACAATCCTTCGATTACAATTTGATTACGACAAACTTGAGACAAGTAGCTAAAACTTTGATGCAAGAGAGCTCTTTGAATCCATGTCGGATGTCTTAGATCTTCTCTTGAAGTTCGTTGAAGTGTCTTCGGTGTTTGAAGTGTTGGTTGAGTCGAGAAAGCAGCAGAGTATAGGCGCTCCAGAGAATGATCCAAAAGTCCCCTTTAAGTTGGAGTAGGTGTAGTATTTATAGGGAGATTTCTGGTAGGTCGTGGACGACCTAAGATAGGTCGTAGGTCGCCAGCGACCTAAGGAGCACGGGCTACGACTTAGTGGTTTTGCACTGAATCATTTGATGGAAGTTCACAAGTCATAGGTCGTGAACGGTTTAAAATAGGTCGTAGGTCGCGAGTGACCTAAGGGGCAAGGTTTGTGGCTTAACAAGGTGCACTTGATCTGCCTGAATGAAGTGGTATGTTGTAGGTCGTGAGCGACCTAAGGAGTAGTTGCTGAAGCTTTTAGATCGTTGAACTGTTCCATCTTTAGGTCGCTGGGCTGCTTTGTGATGTTAGGTCGCTTTAGCCTTTAGGTCGTTAGCCTCTATCAGGAAGTAGGTCGCTAAGATTCTCTGTGATGTTAGGTCGCTAGGTTGCTGGAGAAGTTAGGTCGCTAGGTCGCTGAGTGTTAGGTCGCAAAGTTTTAGGTCGCTCCAAAAAAGAGGAGTGAACAATTTTCGTATACACGTATCTGTTTTGCTTATCCGCTTTTCTTATTGATTTTTGTTGTATATTATCAGCAATTGTAAGGATAGGTTATTATAACTGTTCGGGCTGATGATTAGTGATTGATTGTTGAACTCTAATTGATGTATGTATATACAGTTTCTATTTTGTAAAGATCATTGATATGATATTGTATGTTTTCCGCTGCGATGTGAGATTCTGTATTGTTCTGTTTAGCTCTCTCTTCTCACTTTCTTATCTTCTCTCTTCTTTTCTTTCTCCTGACTTTCCATCTGTCAGTGCTTTTTGGGTCGGACATGTGTGTTTTATTGTCGATTCAAATGGTACGGATTTGCGGGTCATCACAATGATATAGAAGACAACATATTTTCCTACACACTTGAAAAAAATTATGACTCCCATTCATTAATTTGCATGGTTGCGCCAGTTGTCTTAGCCCTAATTTTACAATGTTGTCCCCATTCGCTTCCTAAATTGCAATTCGCGACCTTCAATCCAACACTGAAATCTCTTAACACTATGACAAAAAAGGCGCTTGTCCATAGTAGCGTGAAAGGAAGGCCCTACTCTAAGTTATTTAGGAATAGTATTATTGAGTTTCTTGACCATTTGCCTAAGAATTAAACATATCAATCTATCTTAGAATAGATAATTCTGATGCTTTAGGTCAAACATTCTTCCGATTAATTTGAAAGTCCTTCTCAAATACAAGAAAACGATTTATTTCTATAGCTAAAGATTGTTGTTCTTGAATAAGCAATCAAGAGGATTCTAGAGCATCCCTACCACTCAAATGTCTGATTTATGAGTTTCTACACATTTCATATCAATTAGTCAATACCATAAAATCCATATAAAAATAATACACCATTTGGATCAGGTGTATTGGCAACGAGGCAAACATGGGAAAATTTATATATATATATATATATATATATATATATATATATATATATTATTACACTAAATATTCACCTTGTGTTATCTTGAATAATTTTCGTACATTAAATCAAATTTAATGTTGTTTGATATAGGAGAGTGTTGTAGTTTAAAATTTAATTAACCTTTTTATATATTATTTTATGTTGTATTTATTATTAGTTATTGAATTTACACATACAATATTGGCACTAATAGTATCATATGGATGCAACTACACATATGAGTGTTCAACTCATGTGTTGCACAAATTAATATTATGAAATCATAGTATTCATGCTTTTATTGTTAGAAACATAATTTATTATGATTTGTATGGTATGTATATTGTGATAAATCATTATAAATTAAACTTTTTATTATTAGAATTTGTTATATATTTTCTGCTAATCAACCTATATCTTTTTATAAAAATTTGATACCCTCATTTTTAATATGAATATGATGTAGATATTGAAATTGAATTATTTTGACTTATTAGACTATGTAAATAATCGTAAATAATCATGGAATTTTCATTTCATGTATGAATGTGGTATGTATATTGAAATTGGTATTGGACTTTGTTAATATGATTATGGTATACACAAATACGAATACCTAGGTATACATACAAATATTGTGAGACCATGCTGTCCAGTCGAACGAGTTTTCTCCTTGCTAAATCATCAACAATAGTTACATCATTTCATGTAATATCAAAGTATTATACCAAGTGCATAATCACATAACCAAAAGAGTTAGAGGTATGTTATGTAGGTAGTTATGTAATTTTTTTCATATATCTAACTCTGTTGTTAATCCCGTTCATAGCAATGGTGTTTGATTTCTATTATATACTTTGTTATATTATGATATAATTATTTAAGTAATTAATTTAAAGTATATAAGAAAATCCTTAAATAAAATGTCATGTGGTTGTATTTGCTAATAGTTGTAATCGTGAGAAATTAATTACAAAACAAAATAACATATTGTTTTAAATATTCTTGGTGGAGATGTTTTGAGAAAGAACATCGATGCATCCGTTGAGACCAAAGTGCATAACGCTCTCCAAATATTTATCAGTGTATTACTCATAGTTGTTAGGGGCACCACGAGACTACGCACTCGTAACTATTGGATTACTATAGAAAGACTCATCTGAAGTTTTTAGCTGGGTCAAACAAGAAATCTCAAGGTGATAATGTTATGTAGTTCCCTAGACTTGAAAATACTATAGAGCTGCAATATGAATACTCCACTTTTATTATAGTAAATCATGGCATGATGATCCATTGAACGACTATAGTTGGATCGGAGTAGAAACATTGGAGTGAAACACTATTCAATAGAAAATTCATCTCCTCAGTTGTAACGATCCGCTATTTCGAACCACTCAAATCGATAATCATCCACTCACATTAGATTGAGTTGCTCAAAAAAAAAGATTGTTAATTTAGAAAAACTTAGCATATAGAGTAAATAAATCATTCGCAAAATCACAGACACAGAGTATTACAACAATAAGCAACGGAATAGATAATGGTAGTTCATGAAGCTACTATAAAACATCAGAGTTAGAAACAAAATACAATAGAATCTCAAATACAAATGAATCTCTAATACATAAGAAACTGACGAGTCTGAACATAAATGACTAGAATAAACTGAAATAACTAAAAGCTGGATAGATAGATCTTCAAACAAAGCACCAATCTCCAAATATGAGTCTCAAATGCTATGACACTTAGTCTGACCCGAGCATAAAGCAAAACACAAAACACTCGAGTTAGGTTTAACATTCTTATATTAGTAAATTTAATTCAACTGAAATACAAGTAACTTAAAGGATATTTGGGATACCCATCCTCTAAGGATCCATGGAACTATCTACTTTGTAATAATATACGCTATTATAATATGTCTATCAGTAAAGTAAACTATTAAAATAGCTTTAAGACGTTATCCATATCCCCCTTAACAGATTTTATATAATGCCGTAGTCTATACAGATACTGTAAACTCCACCCGCAGGTGGGCTATCAGGGAGCACTCTATCGGTATGACACAAATCAAACTCGTAGAAGGCGCGATAAGGCATGTGACAAGGCATGCGAGGCAATGCCAAGGTAGATATATAGTTGGCGCATCCGGACTGGTGGTAACGCATAGCATCTACTACCGCCTACCTCGAGAAACACTCCCCAAATCAAAGGTGCACCCAATCAAATCACAAAGTAATAGAATGGTGTCGAAAAAATGTGTCTGATAGGAGGAATGACCTCACTTGGTCGGGCGTGGCTCCTATTTCAGCCACATCAAGCTGACTCATGGGAGGCAGGGCTGCGCTAAAACCTCATATAGAATCATCGCCACCATCTTACTTCGTACTGGAATCTCCACTACATACACAGTTGTTAAAATGGTTTCGGTATTGGCAAATAGTATGAAAATATCTGATCCCGGTCTCTTTAACAACCATACGCTTATTTCACACCGTGGTCATTATATTTCAAAAAGTTCGTACTTCATACCAAAATATCATATTCATTTCAAAACCATATCAATTCGATATCATTATTCACTTTAAATAATATTCATTTCTAGAATCGTAACACTTTCAAATTTATAACGCTTTCGAAATTATAACACTTTCGAGATCATAACACTTTGGAAATCATAACACTTCTGAAATCATAACATTTTTGGAATCATAACACTTCCATAATCATAACAGTTCCAACTTAAATAGTTTAGATATTGAAAATAGTATATATATATATATATTAAAATAATTTATATATTAAAATAGTTGTAAATTAAAAATAGTTTACATTTATTGTTCGCCGACGGAATGTCTATCGGTTTAGAAAACCGTCGAATGAATTTAAATTAAAAATAACTGCAAGCGCACGGTGTACGAATGTAGCACGCGGCGAATACGGGTCGATCCGCAGGGAATTGATGATTTTAAAATTCTATTCAATCAAATTAAACCAAAGTCGAATGATTGTTAACTAACTAAAAGAAAGTAAAAACAAACTAAAACTAAGGAGAATAAAAAGATGAGATTAAAGAGCAATTTAGAGGCAAATCCCCTCTAATGATCACATAAATCAACATAATGAAATTATGATCTCTTTTTGGTCATTTGTGACATTAGTTGATGCATTTATCATAAGCATGGCCTAATTGTGTTATTAATTAACACACTTAAACCATCAAACTTTAATGCACCCTCTAACCCACTTACTAACTTCAAAGAAAGTGATTTGAAATTAAAAGTAGAATCTATTTTAAGCATGGTTTATTAACTATTGAATTAGAAACATAAACCATCAAATTTTGATTCTAAATCCACTTCCATTACCATGATCATATGTAGATGAAGAGGTAATTAATGATTCATATGACTAAGCATAGCTTATTTGTTTTGAACAATATAAGCTATCAAACTCAATATTAAACACAAAACCATACAAACATCTACTTTCCATTAAGCACAAAAGAGACATAAAAGAAATTATGTTGCATCTACATGATTCAAGAGAGCATCATTACCCCTAAATTGAAGGGATTAGCTTCTCATTTTTGTTATCAAATCAACAAATGTAGAAAGCAACATTAAACAAACAAGAGGAAAAAGAGAGAAAAAAGAAAGGAAAAACTAATCTACTTGCATAAAATAAGAGAGATCTACACTACAAACATGAAAGTAAATAAACTAAAGAAGCATGTAAAAGAAGAGAGCACTAATTAACATTGCATAAAAAAATGGAAGTTACATGAAAATAAAAATGGCTAAGTAGCCATGGAAAAGAGAAGAGAGCTTTCTTTTATGTTCTAAAACTAACTAAGAGAGACTAAGGAGAGAGAGCAAGTTACATGAAGATATGAGGTATTTATACAAGTGTTAAACCCTAATTCATATTTTTTGGGGAATGCCCAAATTGCCCTTGAGGTAGTGTGGTAGCCAAGTAATCATTAACATCCACTATTCCCCACTTTAATGTACATGAAGCTTTAATGTCCTTTTATCATGTGCTTAGCTACTAATTTGAAAATCAAGGTAAGTGGGTGGGGTCCTCCATGATCACCACTTTGAATTATTTCCATCTTCATTTGTTCTCTTCACTCTTGTGCATGCATATATTATCATGAAGCCACTTGTAAACTTCACCAAATTTCCTACAAAACAACATAGAAAATTCCAAGTAAATTTTCACAATTTAATAAATACACAAAAATGACCATTTTACCCCTATATGAAGATGAATATGTGACAATTTGAAAATAATTTGAATTTTGGTTTAAACAAGTTAAAATACCCAATATGATCATTTATTTAATTTAAATAGATTAAATATGGTGGTAAAAATGTGCATATTTACGTGCACATCAAATACCCCCACACTTATCTTTTTATTCGTCCTCGAATAAAGAAAAACTAAGATAAATCCGTTTTCGTAGGGAGCACGATTGCATTGAGCGTATGCAACAAGCCGTTAAACCTCTGGGTGTCCCCAGTAGGACGAGTGTTGTCTCGTGAGGGTTTTCAGCGGATACTACCCACAAAATCCAAATGCAAAATGAAAATATTTACAAAATGCAAGATTTATTTACAAGGAGATGAATGCAAGTTTTTGAAAATATTTACAATGAAGGATTTATTTTTAAATTGACACAAATAAGTTAAATACAGGTTTGGTCATTATCTTGAAATTTAAGTCATTTACTCGTCAAACTTTCCAACAAAAATTAAGTTATCATAACAAATAGACAATAGTTTAACTCGTTGTTTCAGTTTATAACAAAGTGTAACCATGAAATAGGTCCTTAGTTGATTATCAAAGTTTATTAAAGTGGTATTTCATTTCATTTCAATAACAAATCAAATAAGTTAAAACAGTGCTTGGATTTCATTTTCTTACTCTCTTCATTTTTTGAAAATTTTATTGATATTTACAATATTTACATATGCCTAACTCAGATAAACTGAGGCCAGATATATTACCCATGCACTGCCTTGCGGACTGATGTGAGCGGAATACAGAGCGTGGCGAGTGAACACACGAGTGTGAACACCTATTGACTGTAGGCGTTATTAAAAAGAATTTTTATATATATACACCAAGCTCAGATAAACTGAGGCCAGATATACCGATCATGCACTGCCTTTCGGGCTTACGTGAGAAAGGTACAGAGCATGGCGAGTGTACACACAAGTGTGCACACCTATCGACCGTAGGTGTTAATAGAAAATATTTACATATATACAAATGTTTTTTTTTCTTTTTCAGATTTTTCTTTTTTTATAGAAAGAGAGAGTTTTGCAAAATCATCTTAACACCATTTAACTTAGAAGACAAAAAAAAATGTTATATCCTTTACTTTTAATCAACCACTTTTTTAAAACAAAGATTTTCAATTAGGATATATTTCATAATTATCACGTATGAATCTTCCTATATACTAGTTAACCATTATTATTTGTAATCAAACTTCATTTTTATTTTTGTTAAGACGAATTAATTTTCAAAAATTTCAATTTAATAAACCAAAACCATATATTTATCTTATAGTGTTTCTTTAAAAATAAATTAAAATGCTTTAAAAAAAGAATTTGTTTGTTTTTTTGTTTTTGAGATTTTTTTTTAATTTTGGAAAAATTGAAAATGATGGTGAGTCTCCCCCCACACTTGATTTTGACCGTGTCCCCACAGTCAACCCAAGTGGAAGGAGAAAAATAAAAATAAAAATAAAAATAAAAAGATGACCTATATTTACATGAAAACGAAAAGATTATTATTTACAAGAGTTCAGAAAGTATATCGTCAAAAAGTAAATGAAACGGTCTTCCAAAAACCGATTCATTTGTCTCGTCAAGTATGCGAGACACAGTTGAAGCTTGAAAAACCAAATCGTAAAAGATTTCAAAGTTGAATGTTGATTTGGAAAAACGAATGTCGCTTTATTAAAAATCGTACGAGTTGTTTTGGTTTCGATAACTTTTGGGGTAGATATAACGATTGATTGAAGTTCAAGTTTATTTTCACCAAATTGAAATTCAAGCAGTTCATTGAAAAATTCTTCAGAATTATTGATTTCAAAATCAAATTGGTGATTTAAATCTTCCCCATCAAAGTTGAAAGACTCGTTTTCAAAAAGTCCAAAGAAATCGTGTTCGTTCAATTCGTCTTCCTTATTTGGATTTTCAACAACTTCATTGCATATCTCAAGTTCAAAATCCAAAGTTGTTGTATTCAAATTTTCAAAATCGAGAAAAGGAAGGTCGAATTTTAAATTTGGTTCCACACCCTCAAATGAATTGAAATCCAACTCAATTACCGTGTTTTCAACAACTTCATTAAGATTATTATTTTCAATTTCAAAAGTTGTTATTTGAAAATCATCGATTTGGGTAAAAGATGGATTATCGTTTGACTCGTCACACATTGGGATTTGATTTTGTTTCTCACGTTGTTTCATATATGTTTCAAACAACGAATTCGTGTGATCATCGTAAATTTCGTTCATTTGCTCTACAAAATCCAATTTATAATTATTAACATGAGGATTTTCACTTGGAAATTGTTGAGAACAAAGATTTTCAATCGTAACGTGGTTAAGATTATTCCCATTGCCAAATTCATTTGAAAAGTTGTTTCCATTTTGAATTTGAAATTCATTTTGGAGTTCGAAATTGAGTTGGCATGGGTTATAATCGAAATCGTTTGAATTTTGAATTGACTTAAAATTTTGAAATCCTTGACTCGAGTTGTCACACAAATATGAATTACACAAATCATTTATCATTTGATTTTGTTGTGTAGAGATTTCAAGTAGAGATGAAATGCTATTTTCGAGATTCGATGGTGGTTCGTCATTTTGAAAATTTTGTGGTTCGAAACTCAAATCGTTTAAACAATAGTTGTTGTTGAAATATCCATAAGAATTTGGAGTGAAATCATATGGATTATATTGATTTTCACAACTATTGTAAAATTCACGTAAGTGGGGAAACTCGGACATTTTCAAGAATGTTTATTTGTTTTTTTTATAAAGGAAAAATATTTACAAATAAAATTTATTTTTCAAAAAGGGAAATTGATTTTTTTTTTGGTTTTTCAAATTTTTTTTGAAAAGATTTTATATTTTTTTCTTTTTGGATTTTTTTTTTGGATTTTTGAAATTTCAAAGGAAAAGCAAAAAAAATTTCAAAGTAAAAGAAGAGGAATATTTACAATTTTTTTAAATTTTGGATTTTGAAATTTTTTTTTGTTTTTTTTTAAATATGCATGAACTAATGCAACTAAATGAATGCAAGAGTTAATTACAAATGATTTATCCTAAGTTAACCCAAAATTGTATAATCACACATTGTCGTAGATAAACAAGATAGTTCTCAGCCAGGTAACACACAGGGGTTATCGGTGCACCATGAATCACCGTAGCAATGCAACCGAAGGTTTAAGTACCTTCAGAGGAACAACCACTATAATATTTACGAATCACCGTAATATTTATAAATGGTTATTACTCTGCCGTAGCCTAGACACCAAGAAATTAAATTGTTCAAAGAAGACAACTTGCAAATATACAATTAAGTGCTATCGATGTCTAACCGTTATTATTAACAAATTCTAGGATGAAATGCAAAGCAGAAATTAAACGTGTATTAACAATGCAACTACGAATGGATTTTTGTTTTTTATTGAAAATTTTCGAAGGAAAGGAATTTTTTTTTTAAAATATATAAATGCAAATGCAAGCAACCAACAATACTAGAGATGAAAGCACAATACCAGGGTATTTATACAAGTGTTAAACCCTAATTCATATTTTTTGGGGAATGCCCAAATTGCCCTTGAGGTAGTGTGGTGGCCAAGTAATCATTAACATCCACTAATCCCCACTTAAATGTACATGAAGCTTTAATGTCCTTTTATCATGTGCTTAGCTACTAATTTGAAAATCAAGGTAAGTGGGTGGGGTCCTCCATGATCACCACTTTGAATTATTTCCATCTTCATTTGTTCTCTTCACTCTTGTGCATGCATATATTATCATGAAGCCACTTGTAAACTTCACCAAATTTCCTACAAAACAACATAGAAAATTCCAAGTAAATTTTCACAATTTAATAAATAGACAAAAATGACCATTTTACCCCTATATGAAGATGAATACGTGACAATTTGAAAATAATTTGAATTTTTGTTTAAACAAGTTAAAATACCCAATATGATCATTTATTTAATTTAAATAGATTAAATATGGTGGTAAAAATGTGCATATTTACGTGCACATCATTTATTTAAAGAGATTATACTGAAATAGTTCCCAATTAGAATTGTTTCATCCAATTCCACAAATCGATTCAAATCAACTTAAATTCCAAAATTCAATTTAAATCAATCCCTATTCAAAACTTTCAATTTAAAAGGTTAAAGATTCAATTCAAATTCTCAATAAACCATTTCAATTTTTATCGATTTTTAATCCAGATTTGAACTATCATTTCAATTCCAATAAGATTCAAAGTTTAAATATTTAAACATTTCAAAATAAGTATCATTTATATTTCAACATTTAACTTCAATTTTATTCAAATTAGATAATATTCACTTATCATTTTAATAACAATTAAATAAAATCTCTAATTACACCTTTAATTCTATATTAAATATTTAGTCTTAATTTTATTTAAAGTTGAAAATATTCATTTAATCACTTTTTATCAAAATCAAGTTATAAGATCCTATTTTTAAAATCTTAAATTCAACAAGTTTCAATTCTTATTTTTTTTATAAAATTCTAATATAAATATTTAAAATAATGTATATATTAATTAAATTAAATTTTATTAAAGTAAATCTTATTATATATATTTTAAAAATAATAAAGTTATAAGAAATATTTTAAAAGTCATATTTTCAAAACTAACTTATAAATTTAAAATTTCCAAAACGTAAAATTTTAAAATCTAAATTTTATACATATATAAAAATAACATCTATATATTATATATATTTAAAAAAAATCAATATTCATTAAAACCCATATATTTTCTTTCAAACCTTGGAAATCATTTTTAAAAATAAACCAACGGTGTCCGTATATAATTCTCTATCCTATGGTCAAGTGCTATGGATATTTATCATTTCAATCTGCAATAATATAATATTTACGGGTGTATATCATTTCCATCCACAATCCTAAAATTTCAAAATCAATAAAAATCGCTTGGGTTTATCATTTCAACCCATAATGATTTTTCCTTAATCTACAAGATCGTTCGGGTATGTATCATTTCAACCCATAGGGAATTCTAAACTAATAGGGAACTTGCAGAGTGAGAACAAATATGATAATAATATAACATATCAACAACAGGCATGTATCATCAGCAACAACTTTAAATATAACATGTACGACAGGGTTATGGTGTCACTTCTCATAGGTGAACAATTACTGAAAATGGCATATAATATTTAACAATTAAATAACTAAATAATTCAAATTTTATAGCATATTTCAATTGTCATTTTAGGTTAATTAAAGTCACTAAATAAAAGAATGTTAATTGTGAGTGATCGCTCATCTTTCGAGGCTAGAGAAATTAGACAACACGATAAGCTATGAATTTTGAATCATGAACTTTACATCAAAATTCAAAGCGAAGCGAAGCGAAGCGAAGCGAAGCTAGCACGATCTTGAACTCGCTAGATCCGCTGAAACATATATATATATATAGCTATATATTAAAAAAAATTAAAATTAAAAACAAGTATTTAAAAATAAAATCTTTATAATATATATATTTGAAAATCAATATTAAATTTAAAGCATATATATGCTAAAATCAAAATCTGTATATATATATATCCCAAAATCATTACATCAAATAAAATCAAAATATCTGTATATATTTCTTCTAAAATTCTCAATTGAACATTTAAACATAATATATATATTTTTAAAGCTATTACAAAAGACAAAATAATCTTTATATATATATATATAAACCAAATTTTTAATTCAAAACCCATAAAATAAAATATACACATATATGATATGTATTCACTTCAAAGTATTAACATAACCTATTATGTACATATACATTACAAAGTATCACCTTTAAAAAATAATAATATATAAATCAATATCTCTATATAATAAAATCATTACTACAAATCATATATGTTTACATACAGACTTAGATATATATACTGTGACGACCGCCCATGACCCCTGCACCGAATCTAGAGATAGTACGCTGTAAAGTGTGCCAGGCGACCATGGATGATTGTCAGGGTAGATTAAAACAACAGAATCTATCGTATTACTCACAGCGCATGGACAAAATACAATAGAACATATGTATAGTGAAGCTTTACAGAACAAAATGCCATCATATAAAACTCCATAATAGTTGAATACAAACACCCAAATAGTCAATACATCAAGCCTCACTACATATCTCTCAGAGAATACAAAACAGCGGAATATCCAGTACATATAAGAAGATAATATGCAACCCTCTAGCTCGTCTTCGATATCAGCATCGTGAGAAGAGAACAGCACCTGTCACCTGCTACCTAGTCTGCCCATCCCAAAATGGACGAACAGCCCAAGGCAATAAGAATTAAAAACATAAAGCCTTGAGTCAGACAACAGTCTTAGTGAGCAGTAGATTAACTAACAACATACCAAAAGAGCATAAAGGAAAAGGAATAGGAATACAACCCTCCCACTCCACCTCTTTCTACAGTGATAGCCCCCAGACACACACTAAGAAGAAGCAAGCATAGCAAAGCATACAATCTAAAGTAAAGCAATTATCACTCGAGTCAAGGGCGATGTTTCCTAAGTACAAATCCCAAGGTCTATACCAAGGTCAGATAAGCACTCAGGAAATACCGCTCTTAGGACCGAATGACGATACAACCAAACATCCATGACTCTGGCTATCACTGTTATCCTTGCTTCGATATCACCGTTAGTTGAATGAACGGCTCCTTCTTTCATCCGTCAGTCAAGGGCTAATGGTAACCCCGGTTCTAGACATAACTCCCGCACGTCGTCGCAGCCCGTGCCAAGGATTTTCGCAACTACCCAGAGTACTTGACCATCAACAGTTAGTCTTTTGGGCGTCCCCATGTACTCTTGCTTAGAGCATGCTAGAACCTTCAACAACGATGAGATCTCAGCCTTCTAGTCATCCTCCTCGACGACTATTTCCATACTAGCTCAAGCGCCTCTCGAGCATCCATTATCCTCAAACTCGAATCATATCACCGAGTTATCAACATGCTTGGAATGATCCCGTCTGGATTAGACCAAGTCTTCATCACATGATTGCCTCGCTTCATCACATCCTCGCGAAGCCTCATCTCCACATCACATCATCAAATCTATGCATAAGAGCTTCATCATCCCGCTACATATGCCACGAGCAGCTTTCCCAATTCAAGAGCCTTTCCCTTAGCTTTTGAATCGTCTTCGGTCTAAATCAAACCATCAATCATCTAATTCATAACAATCAATCAAATCAAACATTAATCCAAACAATCAAGCATTCAAATAAGATCTAAGTAGACAATTATCACAATAATGGCATTTTCGTAATTAAAGAGTTGAAAGTCCAATAAGCATGAAAACATGAATAATATCTTTATAAACTTGATGAATGAACTTTCATAGGTTAACATGTGATAAAATGGATGTAACATCATCATGAACAATGAATCTATATGGATCTACACTTAGGATGAAGAAAATGCATGGAAACCACTACTTTAACACCAAATCGAGCCAACAATCCGATATACTCCTTTGGATCCGTGTGAGAGATAATCACCACTCACCAAATCACCTAAACAAACCCAAATCAATACGCTTCAGATCTGGACAGCGAAGGATCAAGCTTGATCTATCACGAATCCGCTTCAAACGAAGAAATCTCTCTTGAAAAGATGAAGATCTTCAATCTAAGCTCTTGAATCTTCAATCTTGATCTTCGATTTGGATGAAAGGAAGCACTAGATTAGAGTGGAGAAAAGAAGTGAAGAAGTGTAGAAGTCGAGCTCTCAAAATGGCAGCACTTCGTCGCTTCGAAATCCGGATCCCAAAAAGTAAGAACAACCCCTCCTATTTATAGCCAGAAACTCCCTTAAGTCGTCTGTCCTCATAAGTCGTTTACGACTTACGACTTAAAACCTTCCGACCTAACAACTGCTGGCTTCTACGACCTAACCAGACTCCCCTTCGCGACCTAACGCTCACCTGCGACTTAACCAAGCTACGACTTAACAAAGCCTTCAATCTAACAGTCTACGACTCAACCACTAAGTCGTCTACGACTTAACGTGCTCAGCAGCCTACGACTTAAGCCCATGCGCACCCAGCGACTTACCATTGGTCACGACTTTCGACTTAAATCATACGACTTAACTCCTTAAGTCGTATACGACCTAACGCTTAAGCCAACACGCGACCTAACTAAAACAGAGCTCACGACTTAACAACTTGCTGGGATACGACTCAACAAACAAACTCCTAAGTCGTCTACGACTTAACACACTCATAAGTCGTTCACAACTTACGACTTAACAAAACCCCCAGTTTACGACTCATAACTAAACAAGGCCTCCGACTTACATGCTACGACTTAGTGATCTGGCGACTTAAGACTTAGCATTCTCCTTAACCCAGCCACGACTCAACTTGGCTACGACTTAAACACTTAACTCGGTCAAAACCTTAAGTCGTCTACCATACCTTAAGTCGGTCACTTCCTTAGGTTGTCTATCCCTTAACTCGGCAACGACTTACAACCTACGACTTAACACTTGCCGAGTTAACTTCGACCTACTTACTTAGCCTTGGGTCACTCCCATCTCCTAAGTCGTATACGACTTACGACTTATGCAAAGTCGTGAACGACTTAGGACTTAGGCAAAATTTGCCTAAAATCTGAAATGGCTCAAAAATGCTAAAACTCCAGATTTGACGAACTTTTCGATCCGTGAAAATACGGGTCGTTACATTCTCTCCCCCTTAGGAATTTCGCCCCCGAAATTCCAAGCAAACAAAGCAATCAAAGACTATTCTGCACGCCTACCATCCATAGCAATCAACAAACCATGCATCCAATTCTAGCTTAGCATGCAGAATTCTAAAACTTAGAACAAGTTACAATATCGTGAGATGAGACGACACCTTAGGGCCATACCTTGAAGAGTTCAGGATGAGCTGCCTTCATCCTCTCTTCCACCTCCCACGTACAGTCGTTATCATCATCACTCCATTGTATCTTGAGCAACTTAACTACCTTCCTCCTAAGCTGTTTCGTGTCGGTTTCCACAACACGAAGCGGCTTACGAGGTCTTCTATCGACCGGATCAACTTCGAAGTCTTCACAGCTATCCGCAGAAACCACTGTATTCGAGTCGTGCACATACTTCCGTAGATATGATACATGAAAAACATTGTGCACACTCGACATCTTCTCTGGTAACTCCAATCTGTAAGCGAGCTTTCCAATTCGCTCGGTAATCGGGAATGGTCCAACAAATCTCGGAGTCAATTTTCCTTTCTTCCCGAATCGAATAACATTCTTCAGTGGAGAAATCTTCACAAAAACCATATCTCCTACGTCGAATTCCAAATCCTTTCGACGCTTATCTGCATAACTCTTCTGACGGTCTTGGGCTGCCTTCATTCGTTGCCGAATGATCTCTATACAATCTGAAGTTTGCCGAATCATCTCTGGCCCAAGTATCAGTTTTTCTCCAGTTTCCAACCAACATGTCGGAGAGTTACACGGTCTTCCATACAATGCCTCATACGGTGCCATACCAATGCTTGACTGGTAACTGTTGTTGTACGCAAACTCCACCAAATGAAGGTGATCTTCCCATGATCCTCCGAAGTCCAAAACACATGCTCTAAGAAGATCTTCCAAAACTTGGTTGACTCTCTCGGTCTGACCATCTGTTTGAGGGTGATAACTGTACTCAAACACAACTCGGTTCCCAAAACTTCCTGGAAGCTCTTCCAAAATCCACTAGTGAACAATGGGTCTCGATCGCTCACTATACTCTTCGGAATACCATGGAATCGAACTATCCACTTAACATACAACTCAGCCAACCTTGATGCAGTCCTAGTCGATCGAACAGGAATGAATCTTGCGCTCTTAGTCAGACGATCCACAATGACCCAAATCCCTTCATTTCCCGTTCTGGTTCTAGGCAATCCATCAATAAAATCCATCGATATCTGCTCCCACTTCCATGTAGGAACTTCTAATGGCTGAAGCAATCCACTTGGCTTCTTCTGTTCGGCTTTTACCAACTGGCAGTTCATACACTTGGAAATAAAATTTCCAACATCCTTCTTCATGCCTTCCCAGTAGTAGGTTCTCTTCATATCCCGATACATCTTATTTCCACCTGGATGAATTGTCAGCTTCGAGTGATGACTTTCCTTCAGAACTTCACTCCTCAATTCATCTATATCGGGAACAACTAATCGTCCTTGCTTCCGAAGCCAACCCTCTCGATCGACCTCGAATCCTTTATCCTTTTCTGGATCCAATCCAGATTCCAAATCACGGATAATCTTGACAAGCTTATCATCTCGCTTCTGACTCTCGCCAATTCTCTCCACAAGAGTCGGTCTTATCGATAAGTTTGCCAACATCTCAGGTTCCAATTCGCATCTAGGCCTGAAGTCAAATCCAGCTAAATACTCGAGACTCTTCCATTCTGAAAACATGGCTCCCAATCCTGCATGTCTTCGACTTAACGCATCTGCCACTGCGTTACCTTTTCCCGGAGTATAAGCTATACCAAAATCATATGATGCTAAAAACTCTAGCCATCGCTGCTGCCGAAGATTCAAATCCTTTTGGGAGAAAAGATACTTCAATGACTTGTGATCCGTAAACAACTCGAATCGAACTCCCAATAGATAATGTCTCCACATCTTCAGAGCAAAAACAATCGCTGCTAACTCCAAATCATGAGTTGGGTAATTCCTTTCATGCGGCTTCAGTTGTCGACTTTCATATGCAACAACTTTATCCCTCTGCATCAGCACTGCTCCAAGTCCAGTACCACATGCGTCGGTGTAAACCACCATCTCATCATTCCCACTTGGAATAGTCAAAACAGGAGCACTCGTCAATCTCTCTTTCAGGATTCCGAAAGCTTGCTCACACTTAGCATCCCAACTAAACACTTGGTTCTTTTTCGTCAATCCTGTTAACGGTGCAGCTACCTTGGAGAAGTCTTTGATAAACCGTCGATAATATCCTGCTAATCCAAGAAAACTTCTCACATCAGATGCATTCTTAGGTCTAACCCAATCCTGGATTGCTGCCACCTTAGCGGGATCAACCGCTATCCCATTTCCAGAAATCACATGGCCTAAGAACCTCACTTCACTCTTCCAGAAGTGACACTTCGAAAACTTAGCCCTCAGCTGATGTTTCCGCAAGATTTCCAAAACAATACGCAAGTGCGTCTTGTGCTCCTCTTCCGTTCTGGAATAAATCAGAATATCATCCACGAACACAAGTACGAACTTGTTCAACTGATCTCTGAACACTCTATTCATAAGATCCACAAAATATGCTGGCACATTAGTCAATCCAAACGGCATTACCAGCCACTCAAAGAAACCAGATGGTGTCCGAAAAGCAGTCTTTGGCACACTATCCTTAGCCACTCTCAACTGGTGAAATCCCGTTGCCAAATCCATCTGAGAAAACACCTTGGCTTCGTGAAGCTGATCAAACAAGTCATCTATTCTCGGCAATGGATACTTGTTCTTCTTTGTCACCTTATTCAGCTCACGATAATCCACACATAATCTCAATGATCCATCTGCCTTGGTTGCAAACACAACTGGTGCACCCCACTCGGACACACTACGCCGAATGAATCCTTTCTGTAAAAGGTCATCAACTTGCACCTTCAACTCATGCTGTTCCCTAGGCGCCATCCGCCTAAGAGGCATCACAACAGGTCTAGCTCCTTCAACTAGATCTATACGAAACTCGATCTCTCTATGCGGCGGCAACCCTTTGACTTCGTCAAAGACATCCTCGAATCCATTAGCGATCGGCACTGATGACAGTCCATCCCGTGGAACAACCAGCGAATACATGAAGCTCATGAAGACGCCTTCTTCATGCTTGCATCGTATTACAACCTTTTGCCCCTCCACATTCTCGACTGTCACTTCCAACCTCTCGCAATCAACCTTTGCCGCATACTTCCTAAGCCAGTCCATACCCAGAATAATTCCGAACCCCGCAAAGTTCAGAACAAAGCAATCACAAATAAAAGAGCAACCATGACTCGACACAATCAGACCACGGCATAACATACACAAACAAGACGAACCCCCAACTGGATTAGTCACAACCAATGGCCTATCAACAATATCCAGTTCCAAACCTAACCGGCCTACGAGTTCATTACAAACAAACGAATGCGACGCTCCAGTATCAAACAAAACTCTAACTGGAACACCACATAGGAAAAGAGTACCTTGAACCACCACACTCTTTCCCTTCTCTTCTACGGTAGGAGCTTTTGAAGACGACGGAACAGCTCCCAAAGCATAAGCTTGCACAATCTGCTTGTCCCTCCTCGGTTCTGGACAATTCTTCCTGAAATGCCCCGGCTTGTCACAGTTGTGGCACTTCGCTGGCGCTTTCGGATTCTTGCAATCCCTGGAGAGATGGCCTTTCTGCTGACAGTTGTAGCAAGTCACTTTGCCTTTCGGCTTCTTCTGGCCATCCTTACCCTTCTGCTGCTGCTGCTGCTTCCTCTTCTTGTTACCACCCTGCTGTGGCTTAGACTCTCCCTTGGTCATAGCAACAACAGATCCTTCCTTAGGAAACAGACTCTCATGCCTGAGAGCTTTCTCCACAAGCTTCTCAAATGAATCATCCAAATGATCCACCAACTGTCTCCCAAGATAACTGTCCAAGCCCGTCACAAACTTCTCATTCTTCTGATATGCAGATTCAATATATGACCGGGCATACTTGGACAAAGCTTCAAACTCAGAAACATACTCAAGGACTGATCTTCCACCTTGCTTGAGCTCCACGAACTTCTTGAACAGAACAGACTTCTGAGCTGTAGAAATGAACTTAGCTTCAAACCTAACTTGGAATTGCTCCCAAGTAATCTCTTCATCCGGAGTAGTGATGGTAATAGAGTTCCACCAATCAGAAGCTCTCCCTTGAAGCTGTCTCGATGCCAACTTCCTCTTAGTCGAATCCTCAATTCCCAAATCACCAAAGATCCTTCTACAAGCATCTATCCACCTCTGGACCTCAATAGTTGATTCTGTTCCCAAGAAAACCTTCCCTCCAAGAGCAGTATAGTCCTTGCACAACTTAGCAAAATCCACTGGTTTCGGAGTCTGAACTTGAACTCCAACATCAACTGCCGCCCCCGGAACTGGTATCCTTCTCATGATCGAAGTCATCATAGCTTCGAACATGGCTGCATAATCAGCAGTCTCTTCAGTAGCACGGCCTTCCCTAGCAGCTGGTCTCCCTCTTCGACTCATTCTCAATATCTATAAAAAGGAATGATTAGAACATCTAGAGAAACAACTACATAAAGGACTCAAACTCAACTAAACTACTATATTATATATAGCATTCATCCATCAAAATACAATTACGTCTCTCATACGTAGTTACGACGGCGAGCGTTGGGTAAAATCGATTAACCAATGCTCTGATACCAAATGTGACGACCGCCCATGACCCCTGCACCGAATCTAGAGATAGTACGCTGTAAAGTGTGCCAGGCGACCATGGACGATTGTTAGGGTAGATTAAAACAACAGAATCTATCGTATTACTCACAGCGCATGGACAAAATACAATAGAACATATGTATAGTGAAGCTTTACAGAACAAAATGCCATCATATAAAACTCCATAATAGTTGAATACAAACACCCAAATAGTCAATACATCAAGCCTCACTACATATCTCTCAGAGAATACAAAACAGCGGAATATCCAGTACATATAAGAAGATAATATGCAACCCTCTAGCTCGTCTTCGATATCAGCATCGTGAGAAGAGAACAGCACCTGTCACCTGCTACCTAGTCTGCCCGTCCCAAAATGGACGAACAGCCCAAGGCAATAAGAATTAAAAACATAAAGCCTTGAGTCAGACAACAGTCTTAGTGAGCAGTAGATTAACTAACAACATACCAAAAGAGCATAAAGGAAAAGGAATAGGAATACAACCCTCCCACTCCACCTCTTTCTACAGTGATAGCCCCCAAACACACACTAAGAAGAAGCAAGCATAGCAAAGCATACAATCTAAAGTAAAGCAATTATCACTCGAGTCAAGGGCGATGTTTCCTAAGTACAAATCCCAAGGTCTATACCAAGGTCAGATAAGCACTCAGGAAATACCGCTCTTAGGATCGAATGACGATACAACCAAACATCCATGACTCTGGCTATCACTGTTATCCTTGCTTCGATATCACCGTTAGTTGAATGAACGGCTCCTTCTTTCATCCGTCAGTCAAGGGCTAATGGTAACCCCGGTTCTAGACATAACTCCCGCACGTCGTCGCAGCCCGTGCCAAGGATTTTCGCAACTACCCAGAGTACTTGACCATCAACAGTTAGTCTTTTGGGCGTCCCCATGTACTCTTGCTTAGAGCATGCTAGAACCTTCAACAACGATGAGATCTCAGCCTTCTAGTCATCCTCCTCGACGACTATTTCCATACTAGCTCAAGCGCCTCTCGAGCATCCATTATCCTCAAACTCGAATCATATCACCGAGTTATCAACATGCTTGGAATGATCCCGTCTGGATTAGACCAAGTCTTCATCACATGATTGCCTCGCTTCATCACATCCTCACGAAGCCTCATCTCCACATCACATCATCAAATCTATGCATAAGAGCTTCATCATCCCGCTACATATGCCACGAGCAGCTTTCCCAATTCAAGAGCCTTTCCCTTAGCTTTTGAATCGTCTTCGGTCTAAATCAAACCATCAATCATCTAATTCATAACAATCAATCAAATCAAACATTAATCCAAACAATCAAGCATTCAAATAAGATCTAAGTAGACAATTATCACAATAATGGCATTTTCGTAATTTAAGAGTTGAAAGTCCAATAAGCATGAAAACATGAATAATATCTTTATAAACTTGATGAATGAACTTGCATAGGTTAACATGTGATAAAATGGATGTAAAATCATCATGAACAATGAATCTATATGGATCTACACTTAGGATGAAGAAAATGCATGGAAACCACTACTTTAACACCAAATCGAGCCAACAATCCGATATACTCCTTTGGATCCGTGTGAGAGATAATCACCACTCACCAAATCACCTAAACAAACCCAAATCAATACGCTTCAGATCTGGACAGCGAAGGATCAAGCTTGATCTATCACGAATCCGCTTCAAACGAAGAAATCTCTCTTGAAAAGATGAAGATCTTCAATCTAAGCTCTTGAATCTTCAATCTTGATCTTCGATTTGGATGAAAGGAAGCACTAGATTAGAGTGGAGAAAAGAAGTGAAGAAGTGTAGAAGTCGAGCTCTCAAAATGGCAGCACTTCGTCGCTTCGAAATCCGGATCCCAAAAAGTAAGAACAACCCCTCCTATTTATAGCCAGAAACTCCCTTAAGTCGTCTGTCCTCATAAGTCGTTTACGACTTACGACTTAAAACCTTCCGACCTAACAACTGCTGGCTTCTACGACCTAACCAGACTCTCCTTCGCGACCTAACGCTCACTTGCGACTTAACCAAGCTACGACTTAACAAAGCCTTCAATCTAACATTCTACGACTCAACCACTAAGTCGTCTACGACTTAACGTGCTCAGCAGCCTACGACTTAAGCCCATGCGCACCCAGCGACTTACCATTGGTCACGACTTTCGACTTAAATCATACGACGTAACTCCTTAAGTCGTATACGACCTAACGCTTAAGCCAACACGCGACCTAACTAAAACAGAGCTCACGACTTAACAACTTGCTGGGATACGACTCAACAAACAAACTCCTAAGTCGTCTACGACTTAACACACTCATAAGTCGTTCACAACTTACGACTTAACAAAACCCCCAGTTTACGACTCATAACTAAACAGGGCCTCCGACTTACATGCTACGACTTAGTGATCTTGCGACTTAAGACTTAGCATTCTCCTTAACCCGGCCACGACTCAACTTGGCTACGACTTAAACACTTAACTCGGTCAAAACCTTAAGTCGTCTACCATACCTTAAGTCGGTCACTTCCTTAGGTTGTCTATCCCTTAACTCGGCAACGACTTATAACCTACGACTTAACACTTGCCGAGTTAACTTCGACCTACTTACTTAGCCCTGGGCCACTCCCATCTCCTAAGTCGTATACGACTTACGACTTATGCTAAGTCATGAACGACTTAGGACTTAGGCAAAATTTGCCTAAAATCTGAAATGGCTCAAAAATGCTAAAACTCCAGATTTGACGAACTTTTCGATCCGTGAAAATATGGGTCGTTACATATACACAGCATATATATAATATTTATGTGTGCATTTCTTATAAATAAGTAGAGGAAACAAGGTAGATGAATGCAAACGTATTAAAAACTACCTATAATTATATATATATATATAATATAAGAAGAGAAAGTTGCAAGGTCATCGAGTGTGGTCTAATGGAGGGCGTAGGACTTGGATGGGTTGCCGCATGGTGTGGCGAAGGTTGATGGCTGTTGAAGTGCTGGACGGGTGTACGGAGGCTGCTTGCGTGCTTGATGGAGGGAGATAGACTCTTGCGTTGCAGGCTTTGGCGTGGACTTGTGTGATATTGTTTGGGTCGCACAGAGGTCGGCCATGGAGGCTGTGACATGCGATAAGAGGAGATGGAGTGGTCAGGTGAGGAGGAAGGCCATGAGGTAGTGGGTGGAAGGATTGGTGATGTGGCGGAGGTCTGCTGTGTGTTATGCTTTCGATCAGGGGTGGTGGGCGATGTTAGGTTGTGGGTAGGTGGGCCACGGTGGACGGGAAGGCGGAGAGTAGGCTTCGGTTCAGGAAGTGGCGGAGCGGTGTTGCTGCTTCGGTGGGGTTGGGTCGTGGACCAGGTCTGGTCAGAGCTCAAAGGATAAAGCAGTTGATGTAGGCGATGCAAGGAGGGGTTGTTGTGGTCGGGTGGTGGATGGCTGCATAGCAGCGTTCATGTGGGACGTTTGCGGGCTGTCAGTTGGAGCAAGAGGGTGCTGAGCTGGTGGCCGGTTGTGGATGTATGGTTGAAGCGAGGCTAACGTGGCAGGGTTTAGGCGGGTGGTGAGGCGGTGTGGCATTCGACGATCGTGACTAGGTCACTGGAAAGTGGAGCAGGTGGAGCTACAAGGGAAATGGCTATAGGGGATGGCTGTTGGTCGGAGCAGAGGGAAGGAGTGGTGGGTTTATGGAAATGAGGGAACGAGCAGTTTTTTTTTCTTTTTTCCCAAAACAAAATATAGGAACGAAAGGAAGCAGCAAGCTCTCAGACCTACGAATGCAAAAAGATTATGTATATAATTTTTTTTCAATCAAGGATGTCAAACGACTGAACTTTTGAACATGTTGATAGAGAACGTGAGCAAGAAGGTCTCGGCCAGAACCAAATAAAGAAGAATGAGCACTTAACAATTATATATAGCTTCATATATTATAATATTTTAAATTTTTCAAAGAAGAAGAGCATAGAACAAAATGAACTGTAGGGAGAGGAATCGAATTGACAAACCATAATAATATATTGGAACTAGTGGAATAACAATACTCAGAAGTTGAATAGCTAGGAATATTAATAACAAGTGATCATTTATTCAACCGATGGATAATGAATGGTCGCACAAACCAAAAGACTCTAGAAATGGGTACTATTAGGGCCAAAATTGGTCACTAACATCCAAATCCAGATGAAAGCACCAAATCATAGTCATAGATCACAGATAGAATGTATGAAGACAGTATGAATGTGAAGAACAACAAAAATAAAAAAGAAAGCAGTAATAACACAGGATTTATAGTGGTTCGGCTAACTCCGGCCTATGTCCACTCTAAAAATTTCCTTTCTATTAATATCCGAATCAATTACAATTACAATCCATAGT
The DNA here is from genome assembly GCA_030737815.1 of Allium fistulosum. Lineage (NCBI taxonomy): Eukaryota > Viridiplantae > Streptophyta > Magnoliopsida > Asparagales > Amaryllidaceae > Allium > Allium fistulosum. The sequence continues at coordinate 1,035,158,071 of CM060907.1, read as the reverse complement.
TTTAAAGCAACAATGGCAGAATAGCCTTCATAGGGAAGAAGAAGGGAAGCAGAATCAATCCTCCCTCTTTGAAGCCCCGCCTGCTGTATTTATAGGCAAAACCTGAGTTGCTAGGCTTCCTTAGTGGTCCGCGCCCTCTAAGACACTAATCGATCCAAACCTCAAACACCACGACCGACCTCGAGTTCACAATATGCTGACCTGATTTTCCCTGGGCATGACTCAAAGCAGGCTTATCCATTAATCAGAGGAAACAAGGCTAGAACTCGGTGCATAATGAAGTCGATCCCTTCCTTTAACATGCCGATCCATAGTTTGCTGCCGATCCATAGTTTGCTGCCGATCTATAGTTTGCCGAGCCACACTAATACCGAGCCACCTCCATCACCGATCTACACCACTGAGACTGACCCACTTCAACATGCCGAACCACCTCATCCTAACCATCTTGGCCGACCCACACATGGCCGATCCTAAGTAATGCAAACACACCGAACTCATCCTATAGCATTCAGTCCCATAATGTTGTTGCCAAACTACTCCCCTATGCCGACCCTGGGAATATGCAAATGTTGAACTAAGTAAATGACTCACATTTGATCATGCCGACTGTAACGACCCGGAATTTTCGATCCCGAAAATTCCAGATAGTTATGAAAAGAAGAAGAGATAGAAGAAAAGAAACAGAAAACATAACACAGATGCTCACATTCGCAGCGGAACAAAATATAATATCAAATAATAACAGTTTACAAAAGAATACTGTATCTGTCAATTTACATTTATAATACATCAGAGTTACTCTCATACACAATACTGAGCATATACAAATCAAATATATCTCAGATAAACAGAAATAATAGTCACAGCGGAACACTCGATACGTCCTGCCATCCAGCTCGCCATCCCTGAGCTCCAGAACGTCCTTACCTAAAAATCTGTAATACTCGGTCTGACCCGAGCATTACCAAAAAGTAACACCCGGGTCAGGCTGGAAACCAGCGTGAGTAAACCCATATAACATGAAATACTAAATCCAATTTAAAAGGAAACCCGGGTAACTCGAACTTCACTTCGAGTTCATTACTTGTTATACTCAACCCTCATTTCACGACTCAAATACTAAGTATCCTAACTTAGTCAAAGGTTCATATTATTTCGTTTCAGCCAATTGACATCACATATTAATCTATATAGAATCGAAGTGGTTTCGGGTATTTACTAATATCCGACTCCGGTCTCTTCGAATCCAATGTCATCTTAACCCAAGTTATTCGAATGAAATATAAATCAAACCTTAAATATAGGAGTCACCGTTTTAACCTAAAATATTATACCACATAGCATTCCATATCACATACCAGAGATATCAACTATTCTAAGGCATATTATACCATTCAATCATTCATAGCCAGATAAAACAACCATACCATCTTTAATTAATTTAATTAACCACAAATGAATTAAATTAATTACTTCAATTCCCTTTAAATCTTTCATATTTAACATAAATTAACTACAAACCAATTAATTAACCATCCTTGATTAATTACTCTTTAGTTACATTAAGTAATTACCCTTTAAATAAATTAATTATTCCTTACCCTTTCTCATTAATCAACCCTTAATTACTCCTACTAATTAATTTATGATCCTCTGATTACTTCCATTAATTAATTATTCCTTTTAATTAATTACATTCAGTAATTACTATCCATTAATTTCAAATTAAATTTGTTAACTTTTATCAATTTAATTCTTAATTACTTACACTAAGTAACCATCATTTAAGTAATTAATCTCTAATTGCTTACATTAATTAATCCCTAATAATTTAATTAATCTCTAATTAATTTATACCCCTTAATTATTAAGTAATTATCCTTAATCATTAATAAATTAATTTCACTTCAATTACCTCATTAGTTTAATTAATCATTAATTATTCAAGACCTTAATTAACCATTTATCTTTATGAAATTTTCTTAATTAGCGTAACCATATTTAACACATTTAACTTACTTAATTAAATCATTTAATTTTAAGTTTAAAATAACTTAAGCATTTATCATAACAAACTTAAGTTAAACAAAATCACTCAGACTCGAGACTTACCCGAGTTCACCCACGAGCCAAATTGCCAGTCTTCCCGAGTTCTTCTTCGGGACCACACCCCCCCTTTTATTTTATATATAAATTTAAAACTAGTTAAAAATCATACTAAACCCATACGAATTCACCCGAGCCTTTACTCGAGCCACCACCTCATTTTCTCGAGAGGAAACTCGAGCTCGCTACCTTCTCAAATCATCAGCAAATCAAAACCAAACCTGACACCTCGTGCACATGCACCAGAGCTCCGACTATCTCCAGTCGATCTCGCCGTCAACCACAACTCGTCGACGATCATCTCGAGACCTCTGACCATCCAGCACCTCGAAACAACGTTGATCTCGAAATCGAACAACTCACCACATCCTCCACCCCAAACCGGATCACCAAAACTGCCTTGTCCCGCCACTTCCAGCCACCAGCGACCACGAAACTTCGACCAGAGTTCCGCCTATCTCCCACGCTTCAAATCCCACTCGTGCGATCGACTCCGCCGCACTGACGAAGCTGCAGCAACCCGATATTCAACCTCGACCATACATGGGTTTAAACCCTAAATCCACATCGTGACGTCGCCATGGGACATTAGAATTTTATCGAGCAATTTTCTCAACATTCCTGACCCCCCAGCAAGCTTCGGCCATGATCGCGACAACCAACGCTTCACCGATCGCCAGAATTTGGTGAAACTTGCGATTCCGTTCATCTCACATTCCTCACTCGATAACGAACTAAAAAAAAACTGAATTTATTCTTAAAAATCATGGTTTACGAAGACGAATCAGATGACATAGATGAATCAAGAAATTATGATACTCAAAATTTGACATTGTTTTGAAATTTACTGTGTATCTTCTTCCCTGACCAAAATTATCCTTATTTTAACTTTAAAAAAAAATATTTTTAAAACCTAGATCTGGATTTCTCAAATACATTTCATTTATACTTTAAAGCCCAAATTGAATTAAAGGGAGAGATTTGAATTTTAAATCAGGTGTGAAAACTGGTAAACCTGGAACAGAGCTTATACTCAAACATGCACACCTCATGTACATGTATATTCATACATGCAGGCATACTTACATATGTACAAATACTTCTCCCAACATTTCATCATACAACATCAGGATTAAGTAGTTTACTCACAGATTTAAGAAAGAACACTGCTTGTTTTTATTTTCTTGCTTAACCAAGTATAGGACCAACCCTCAAAATAAAGGATAAGCTAATTAACAGTTATATACCTAGCCTCTAAAGGAAATAAGTAGAAGTTCTGTAATATATGGATTCATGAGTAAAGTAAAAAGAGAAAAGTTGGTTATACTCACAGCCTCTAAAGGAAAGAACACTGCTTGCTCCTTCCTCTGCTTCAAGCTCATGCCTTTGATCTTCTTTTATTTGTTTGATGGCAGATCTTAGTTTGCTTTCTACTTAAGTTTGTGAAATGGTAGTGACATTTTGTTGTTTACTTAGCTCGAATAATTTAAAATGGAGACAATATTGGAAGAGTGTACTGCTGCTCTATATTTAAATATGTAGGGAAGTGTATTTAGGAAGCTACAAGCTTCCAGGCCTTCATATTTATATATATTTTTTTCTCCGATGTTGCCTAACCAGACTTATGTTTTTGGAGGCTTGAATGATATATTGTGTGCGTGCATTTATTGCTATGTCTCCACTTTTGTTTACAACCCTTTTCATATGGATTTATATATGCATATATATTTTTATGTGTAAAAATATGGGTATAGTTATGCAATTCATCCTAGTTTTACCTGCACCATCACTATTATATACATTTGCTTTATATATTATTATCATATACATACACTTACATTTACATATGTTTACCATCATATATACATATATTTAAACATTTTATCTTTATCTAATTTATGGGATATATATATATAATTCCATATGCATTTATTTTCAAATAATATATTTGTTTATACTTAAATTTAATATTGATAAGATTTATTTTACTTGAACCATTATTATCCAAATTATATCATGGATATATATTTAAATCACATATTAATAAAGTTAAATAAGATAGATTTCATGTTTTAAATATTTAGGAACTCTTTATATTAATTCCAAACCATATCTTCTTCCAAATACATTTGTTTTCTTTAAAAAAAATAAACTGTATTTTAATAAATTCAATTAAATATTTATTAGAATATTATTGCTAAAAATCTGGGATGTCACACACCTCCCCCCTTAAAACTTTTCGTCCTCGAAAAGGAATGAAGCCAAATTTATTAAAATGCTCAAAATAAGATAAATTTTCTTTATCATTTTTTTTAAACTACTTTAAAAATCTATATATATTTCTAAAATAGTTTTTATAAAAATACTATTACAACTCGATGTTTCAACAAGTCCATCCTCGTACTCATAGAGATTCGGTCATACGTTGATCAGGCGTAGGACTGAAAATCTATAAGTACTTGGCAAACCCGTTTCCAACACCCAGTGAAAATACTTTGGAAAATAATTTTATTGAAAACAGTTTTGAAAATAGGGAAAATATTCTGGTAAAAATGCTCTGGAAATCATCACTCCCATCCATGGTCATAGTTACATCACGGGTTACGTTGCCATCGCAGCAAAAGTCCATGTAACTGATTACACTATGGAACCCACAACAGATCGCAGTTACATCCAGGGTTACGTTGCCGTCGCAGCAAAAGTCCATGTAACTGTTGGCTCTCAGCGGCACAAACGATTTTCGCTGTCAAAATGAAACTTCTCCACTCCTACATAGGTCTCAGTCTACCGATATAAAATCAAACTCAGACTGTTGGCTCTCAGCGGCACACAAGACTTTCGCTATGTTACCATAGTGTCGCAGTCTACCGATATAAAATCAAACATAGACTGTTGGCTCTCAGCGGCTCAAGCGACTTTCGCTATGGTCTGCAGTAGATCGCAGTGACATCGAGTTACACTGTCGTCACAGCATAACCCAAATGCCTCTGTGGGCACCAGCCCATCGACTTTCGCTACACAAATAATCCTCAAGAACTAGTTTTGTCCGGACTCCTCACAGGATTAACTTTAGAAACCCCCCCTTGGGGCTCAAGGCAGTACCACCCAGTGGCACTCCTGAGAAGTTCATTTCAAGGGAGCGCCTTTTTCCCCAGAGCAAATCTCAAAACACTTTATACTATACACATATAGTATTTTCCAAATCATACACCTAGTATGAATCTCATATAAATGCTTTTACACAAAATCGATTCTCAAAATCGATAATTCACAAATCAGGCTTTCCCAAATCCCAAAATTGATTTTATCCAAAAATCAAAAGCCTTTTCCAAATCCAAAGGTTCACAAAACCTTTTTCTCAAAACCATTTCCATAAAATCTTTTATATATATATTCATATATATAATTTTCTTGGGAAATCTTTAAATCACTTTATACTTATATAAGTTTCCTTTGTATACTTCAAAACTTCCAAAAACATTTTTTTTTTCTGGCAATGGATTCAATAAGGGGAGTTTTATCATATATAACAAAGATACGTAACTTTGTTTATTCCCAATCAAATATTCAAATTTGATTACTTTATAAAGTCACTTGCCAAATTTCTTTCTTTCACAAAGTAAATTTTTACCATAGAAATATCCAATTTCCACTTTACTTCTATAAAGTTAATTTCTACCATAGAAATATAAATTTTAAATTTATTTTATTGTAGTTCCACATATATTCACAAATATATTTTCCATTTCAAAAATCATCTTATAACCTTTTATCTACAACTTCAAAATCAAATTTCCACCTTTATTCATTGTCAGTTTCTCAAAATATACTTTCAATTTCAAAAATCTTTTCAGTTTTTATTCATAAATTTTCAATGCCAATTTCATTCAAACCCGTACGATGTCCCCATATCATTCATACGCAATACCAATCTGATCGCTCACTCGATCACACAATTTCACTTCCGAACTAGTATCGTCCACCCGACTTCCTAGTGCGGACTCAGATCTGGTTTCTTGATCAGAAACCGTCATTCTCCTTGCATAGTCACACCTATGATAGAGAATATCCAGAACCAATCAAAAATCCATATCCAGGTTCGCCGTCGAAAATCGAGCGAAAAATCCCAACTCGGATCGATAATACTATCTCGAAATTCTATGCTCGAATCTGGATCAAATCACTATGCGAATAGAATAATATACGTACATCCTACGTATTTGTCTTCATTGATTATCACCCAAACCAATTTCTTATTTTCTATTCACATTTACTTATTTACGATTGCTTTAATTCCCATTTGGATTATCACTTCAATTCTTATCTCAGTTGGGTATTTACTCAATAACAGTTTGATTTCCGACCAGTTTATATTTAGAAAATAGCTTGAAAATTTTAAAAATAGATAAATAGTTGAAAGATAATTATTAATTTGTAAAATAGCTGTAAAATAGTTAAGTAAATGTAAAATAATTGGAAAATAGTAATTACTTATAAAATAGTTGAAAAACAGTAATCAGTTTATAAAGTAGTAGAAAAATAGTAATTAGTTTATAAAACAGTTGTAAAATAGTTAAATAGTTCCAAAGTAATTGTAAAACAGGTTTAAGATAGTTTTAGGTTTAAACAGAAAAGTTGTGTAATAAATAGTTTGGAAAAATAGGTTTATATTAAACAATTTATTTTGAAAATAGTCCAGAGTCAAACTGTTTAATACCCCATCTCCATTTCCATAAATTCAATTTAAATTTCCACTTTCATTTAAATTGACTCAATCCCAATTTGAATAACTTCAATTTTATTTCAAATTAATCCAATTCAAATTCCCTATTTGAATTTTATACTTATCCATCATAAATCACAATTCCCATTAATTCAAATCAAATTCAGTTTGAACTAATTCAATTTAAATCTCAATTTTAAACCATCTCGAATTATATAAATTCGAGTTAAATTTTCAAATGTTGATTTATTCCCTTAATCCAATTAACATTTATCTTCAAATCAATATCTTTAAACAATTTAATTTCTGAGTCCAATTCTCAAAATTCCATTTTAATTTATCTTTACTTATGTATTTCCAAGTTCAAATAAGAGTTCAATACAATTTTATTTTAAAAACTTAATTTATTACTCAATTTTATCTTCCAGTTCGAAGCTGTTCTTTAAACAAGTTTAATTAACAAATTTAATTATTCAAATTTTCAATTTAAAGTAATTCCACATCCTTAATTTCAAATTAACGTTAGATTTCCCTTTTTCTCCATAATAGATATATTACCACCCTTCATTTCTTATTCATTTAAACCAACCCAATTTACAATTTTAAAGATTTTACCAACAATAGGATGATATCATCCAATTTCTTTTAAAACATCCATTCATATACAACTTCCAGACCTCAAACCCATTTTGAGGCTACACAAACCCCCAATTCAAATTACCACTTAACTTCCCAAGTTCAATTCTGATTTCATCTTAAAATTTCAAATGCGGGTTGCTTGTTCTACACTTATTTAACTTTTCCAAAGTTAAATTTTAATTTACTTAATCCAATCAACCTTACTCAATTTGAATTCCCACTTCAAATTTCAAAGTTCTTTCCCTCCTATAAGTTCAAAACTTATATCACTTTGGGTTTTACATCACACTTCAGGGAAAATCAAAACTCAATACTTTGGAGTTTATTTCAAATCATCATTGGTATTATGTACATTCCTCATATATACATTTTCTTTACACACCAAGTTATACCTTACATTTTTAAACCACCTTTGGTTTCAATTCAGAACAATTTCCTTTAAAATAATTTCAAGTTATTTGGTCTTAGATTTAAAACTTCACCATTTAAAACCCATTTTAATTTACGAGTCATACTTGCCTAAATGTTTTACTTTCCTAAAACATTTCATCTTGCTTACTCATTAATAATATTTCATTATTAAACACAACAACCATTTCTGATAATAACCAGGATTATCATATCTGGAAACCAATTCATTATTATTTTTATTCTAAAAGCATTTTCTACAAATTCAGGATTTTAATTTCAGTTTGGATCCATTTCAAATTTACCTTCATTCAATTTCAATTTGGTTGTATTATTATTACCATTAAATTCTCATTATTTTATTTAATTCCAATAATTTTTTTTTAAACAACCAATCACTTTAGTATTTATTAATAAGAAATATTACTTTATATATATCAAAATATATCCTTATATAAAATCATTTAAAACCTTTATATAAGAAAATAACAAGTACGCTCTCATATATATATATATATATATATATATAAACACTCAACTCATTCTAGGGTACTATTGACCCTATTCTTATGAGTACACCCAACAGAGCCAAGGTTCTCGCTCAACCTTCGCTCTGATACCAACTGTAACGACCCGGAATTTTCGATCTCGAAAATTCCAGATAGTTATGAAAAGAAGAAGAGATAGAAGAAAAGAAACAGAAAACATAACACAGATGCTCACATTCGCAGCGGAACAAAATATAATATCAAATAATAACAGTTTACAAAAGAATACTGTATCTGTCAATTTACATTTATAATACATCAGAGTTACTCTCATACACAATACTGAGCATATACAAATCAAATATATCTCAGATAAACAGAAATAATAGTCACAGCGGAACACTCGATACGTCCTGCCATCCAGCTCGCCATCCCTGAGCTCCAGAACGTCCTTACCTGAAAATCTATAATACTCGGTCTGACCCGAGCATTACCAAAAAGTAACACCCGGGTCAGGCTGGAAACCAGCGTGAGTAAACCCATATAACATGAAATACTAAATCCAATTTAAAAGGAAACCCGGGTAACTCGAACTTCACTTCGAGTTCATTACTTGTTATACTCAACCCTCATTTCACGACTCAAATACTAAGTATCCTAACTTAGTCAAAGGTTCATATTATTTCGTTTCAGCCAATTGACATCACATATTAATCTATATAGAATCGAAGTGGTTTCGGGTATTTACTAATATCCGACTCCGGTCTCTTCGAATCCAATGTCATCTTAACCCAAGTTATTCGAATGAAATATAAATCAAACCTTAAATATAGGAGTCACCGTTTTAACCTAAAATATTATACCACATAGCATTCCATATCACATACCAGAGATATCAACTATTCTAAGGCATATTATACCATTCAATCATTCATAGCCAGATAAAACAACCATACCATCTTTAATTAATTTAATTAACCACAAATGAATTAAATTAATTACTTCAATTCCCTTTAAATCTTTCATATTTAACATAAATTAACTACAAACCAATTAATTAACCATCCTTGATTAATTACTCTTTAGTTACATTAAGTAATTACCCTTTAAATAAATTAATTATTCCTTACCCTTTCTCATTAATCAACCCTTAATTACTCCTACTAATTAATTTATGATCCTCTGATTACTTCCATTAATTAATTATTCCTTTTAATTAATTACATTCAGTAATTACTATCCATTAATTTCAAATTAAATTTGTTAACTTTTATCAATTTAATTCTTAATTACTTACACTAAGTAACCATCATTTAAGTAATTAATCTCTAATTGCTTACATTAATTAATCCCTAATAATTTAATTAATCTCTAATTAATTTATACCCCTTAATTATTAAGTAATTATCCTTAATCATTAATAAATTAATTTCACTTCAATTACCTCATTAGTTTAATTAATCATTAATTATTCAAGACCTTAATTAACCATTTATCTTTATGAAATTTTCTTAATTAGCGTAACCATATTTAACACATTTAACTTACTTAATTAAATCATTTAATTTTAAGTTTAAAATAACTTAAGCATTTATCATAACAAACTTAAGTTAAACAAAATCACTCAGACTCGAGACTTACCCGAGTTCACCCACGAGCCAAATTGCCAGTCTTCCCGAGTTCTTCTTCGGGACCACACCCCCCCTTTTATTTTATATATAAATTTAAAACTAGTTAAAAATCATACTAAACCCATACGAATTCACCCGAGCCTTTACTCGAGCCACCACCTCATTTTCTCGAGAGGAAACTCGAGCTCGCTACCTTCTCAAATCATCAGCAAATCAAAACCAAACCTGACACCTCGTGCACATGCACCAGAGCTCCGACTATCTCCAGTCGATCTCGCCGTCAACCACAACTCGTCGACGATCATCTCGAGACCTCTGACCATCCAGCACCTCGAAACAACGTTGATCTCGAAATCGAACAACTCACCACATCCTCCACCCCAAACCGGATCACCAAAACTGCCTTGTCCCGCCACTTCCAGCCACCAGCGACCACGAAACTTCGACCAGAGTTCCGCCTATCTCCCACGCTTCAAATCCCACTCGTGCGATCGACTCCGCCGCACTGACGAAGCTGCAGCAACCCGATATTCAACCTCGACCATACATGGGTTTAAACCCTAAATCCACATCGTGACGTCGCCATGGGACATTAGAATTTTATCGAGCAATTTTCTCAACATTCCTGACCCCCCAGCAAGCTTCGGCCATGATCGCGACAACCAACGCTTCACAAATCGCCAGAATTTGGTGAAACTTGCGATTCCGTTCATCTCACATTCCTCACTCGATAACGAACTAAAAAAAAACTGAATTTATTCTTAAAAATCATGGTTTACGAAGACGAATCGGATGACATAGATGAATCAAGAAATTATGATACTCAAAATTTGACATTGTTTTGAAATTTACTGTGTATCTTCTTCCCTGACCAAAATTATCCTTATTTTAACTTTAAAAAAAAAAATATTTTTAAAACCTAGATCTGGATTTCTCAAATACATTTCATTTATACTTTAAAGCCCAAATTGAATTAAAGGGAGAGATTTGAATTTTAAATCAGGTGTGAAAACTGGTAAACCTGGAACAGAGCTTATACTCAAACATGCACACCTCATGTACATGTATATTCATACATGCAGGCATACTTACATATGTACAAATACTTCTCCCAACATTTCATCATACAACATCAGGATTAAGTAGTTTACTCACAGATTTAAGAAAGAACACTGCTTGTTTTTATTTTCTTGCTTAACCAAGTATAGGACCAACCCTCAAAATAAAGGATAAGCTAATTAACAGTTATATACCTAGCCTCTAAAGGAAATAAGTAGAAGTTCTGTAATATATGGATTCATGAGTAAAGTAAAAAGAGAAAAGTTGGTTATACTCACAGCCTCTAAAGGAAAGAACACTGCTTGCTCCTTCCTCTGCTTCAAGCTCATGCCTTTGATCTTCTTTTATTTATTTGATGGCAGATCTTAGTTTGCTTTCTACTTAAGTTTGTGAAATGGTAGTGACATTTTGTTGTTTACTTAGCTCGAATAATTTAAAATGGAGACAATATTGGAAGAGTGTACTGCTGCTCTATATTTAAATATGTAGGGAAGTGTATTTAGGAAGCTACAAGCTTCCAGGCCTTCATATTTATATATATTTTTTTCTCCGATGTTGCCTAACCAGACTTATGTTTTTGGAGGCTTGAATGATATATTGTGTGCGTGCATTTATTGCTATGTCTCCACTTTTGTTTACAACCCTTTTCATATGGATTTATATATGCATATATATTTTTATGTGTAAAAATATGGGTATAGTTATGCAATTCATCCTAGTTTTACCTGCACCATCACTATTATATACATTTGCTTTATATATTATTATCATATACATACACTTACATTTACATATGTTTACCATCATATATACATATATTTAAACATTTTATCTTTATCTAATTTATGGGATATATATATATAATTCCATATGCATTTATTTTCAAATAATATATTTGTTTATACTTAAATTTAATATTGATAAGATTTATTTTACTTGAACCATTATTATCCAAATTATATCATGGATATATATTTAAATCACATATTAATAAAGTTAAATAAGATAGATTTCATGTTTTAAATATTTAGGAACTCTTTATATTAATTCCAAACCATATCTTCTTCCAAATACATTTGTTTTCTTTAAAAAAAATAAACTGTATTTTAATAAATTCAATTAAATATTTATTAGAATATTATTGCTAAAAATCTGGGATGTCACACCCCAATCTCAGCCCAACTGCTTTGGCCGAACCAAAACGTGACGAACCACCAAGGCCGATCCCATTGTGGACGAACCACAAATGCTGAACCATATCCGACCGAACCATATCTCCCAGACCGAACGACCCCATCCTGACCGACACCGAACCATCCATGACTGATCGTCTTTCCATCCAGATGGCTCAAACCCATCGTATTCCAAACTCGACAAACGAGTAGTCGATGTAGTTAAATCAGCCTGTCCATGGCCTTGCCAAAAGACGGGTTAACATTTGCCCTCCAAAACATGCCATGCTATTGGAAGGTGTGTTTTGAATAGCTTCAAATTCTATATCTGAAGTCCATATGTTATCCATAGCCATATCTTCTGATTCGTAATCTAGTCCATTTTATCCAAGTGCCATTGCTGTATCCTTATCCAAATCTACGACTGCTCCGAGTCGATATCTGATTCCTATCCAGTAACCAAATCCTCATCCAATTCTACATCCATTTGAACCCGACAACCGAGTTCTAATGTATCCATATCCAATAACCAATGACCACATCCATGACCTCTCTGGGTCGATATCCAAATCTAGGACCGCTCAAGGTCTACGATTAAATCCTTAGCTGTTCATAGCCAACATCCTAATCCGTATCTTCTCCGGGTTCTTGCCAAGCACAACCTGCACCTGACAACCTATGTCAAGTAATGCTATGGTGTTCCTGGTTCAGTATCCCTAAACGTTAGGTAATGCCATGGCTTACGTCCTAAGTCGAATTCTGATCGCTACGACCCTTGCCGAGCATAGTCCATACTCGACGACCTGAAATAGTAACCGATTGATATTATAGGGCCTAAGTCCTAGGTCGAATCCTGGTGTCTTCAGACCTTTGCCGAGCATAGTCCATGCTCGATGACCTTTTAGACAAAAACCAAAGGAAAATTCAATCGAAATCTAGATTCAAACCAGAAAATTGGAAATTCATATCAAAAGTCCAAATCAAAATTCAAGCATCCAAACCAAAATCCAACCCAGAAAACCAACAAAAACCGGGAGTTCAAACCGAACTCCAAAACCAAAGCAGAAAAAGCAAGTGTCCAAGCCAAAAAGAAAAAACTGATTTCGCAAACCAAAGCGTCATGGTTTATCATCATCTCAGAGCATGCCTAGGGGTTGTCTCCATCCCCGTACATGAGTTAGTGACTTAGCCACCTTCCTAGAGTTTGTACTTATTCCAAACCATCACGATTAGTTGATAACAACCCGGCCACCATCCCTGAGCCTCGTGCCATCGTCATTCAAGGTAGGCGGTGGCTACTCTTGTTCCACTGCTGCATTCTGAAATTCGACATATTGCCGCAACTGACCATTCCTTACATTCTTCTCGATTATATCCTTTAGATGTTGGCAGCTGTTAGTATCATGCCCGTCTAGGTCATGAAAGAGACAGTGCCTTCCTGATGACCTTTCGCGTTCTGAGGGTTCCCTCCTTGCCGGCCTTCGATAAGGAATGCGATCCCGAGTATCCAAGAATATCCGCTCCAATGTCTCATTCAGTCCTGTGTAAGTGGATAACTTTGGTTCTCCCCAGCGCTTCCTCTTCCCTTTATCCTTATCTTTAACTGCGCCCTCACCAGGCGGTTCTCCATCCTTAACCATGTTTACTTCCTTTGACCTCATATCCAAACATCCATCCTCTTGCCGAAGAAATCTCTCAACTTTGTGAAAGAATTCTCCAAGATCCATTGGTGGGTCTCGTATCAACGATACTTTGAAATCTGAATTATCCCCGACTCCTAACACTGCCGCCATCAGAACCATTGATGGATTCGGCCAATCCGCCTAGGCAACAACTACATTAAACCGAGTTAAGAAAGTCCTAAGCGATTAATCTGCCCTCTTCTTAACTGACATGAGTGTCATCACATTCTTTAGCCTTTTTATGTGAACTCGAAACTGTCTCAAGAACTTATCCACCAGTTCTGTCCATGTTCCAATAGATCCATCCTCTAGCTGTTTAAACCACATAGCAGCATATCGGTCAAGTACGGGGGAAACACCGAGCCATAACCTCCTCTAATGCCCCGGCACTTCCATATGCCTTGTGTACCTCATCAAGTGATCAGCGGGATTCGTCTTACCGTTGTATACTTCCAGAGTGCGTAGCTTGAAATTGGGTGGATTCCTAGCCATTCTAATGTTATGGTTAAACGGACTTCTGTTTACTCCCTCTAAATCCCTTTTTGTCAAACCTCCATGAATAGTTCGCCTGATGATGTCAGCCAATCCAGTGTTACCTGCCAAGGGTTGCCCCTCCATCTACATTTCCTAAGTACCGTCCAAGTCCTTGAGGAATTCCAGTACATACTCCTCGTCAAGCACTCCTACATTCCTGTTAGCTCCGGGTTGTGCAGTGTCATCTGTTATCCCTTCATGGGTTGCTCCAGCATTACCTGGAGGCATGCCCCTGAGTCTAGGTCCACCCGGATTGATAGTTGTTTGATGATTGGGGGCTGCCCCCTGCTGAACCACTCCATCTACTTGCCGGTTGAGTCCTTCTGATCCAGCTCCATGGATCCAAGCTTATGCAGTTCCTGCTTGTCCAAATTGTCTGAAAAGTGCCTGCATCATTTCCTCTTTCCTTTTCAACTGTTCCTGCATGAGATTCATCATGGCTTGCATCTCGTCCCCAGTGATGTAGATGGAGGCTTGATTGGCTCTAGATGAAGCCTCCTAACTTCCCTCTTGCTGACTTCTTTCCGTCCTCTATCTCCTAGTTGATTGCTTTGCTATAGTCTCCAGAATCCAAGTTCATAAGCCTTTAAATCCAAAATCTAAGGTTCGGAATCCCTGAGTGCTAGCTCTTAGTGAAAGCACCAAAATGTTAGCGCCAAAATTGGTACTAACACCCAAATCCAGATGAAAGCACTAAATCATAGTCACAGATCACAAATAGAATGTATGTAGAGCATATGAATGTGAAGAACAATAAAAATTAAAAAGAAAGTAGTAAGGAATCAATCCTCCCTCTTTGAACCCCTACCTGCTGTATTTATAGGCAAAACTGAGTTGCTGGGCTTCCTGACTGGTCTAAGCCCACCAAGACCCTAACCAATCTAAACCTCAAACACCACGACCGACCCCGAGTTCACAATATGCCGACCAGATTTTTCCCGAGCATGACTCAAAGCATGCCTATCCATGACTCGGAGCAAATAAGGCTAGAACTCGGAGCATAATGAAGCCGATCCCTTCCTTCAACATGTTGATCCATAGTTTGCTGACGATCCATAGTTTGCTGCCGATCCATAGTTTGCTTCCGATCTATAGTTTGCCGAGCCACACTACTACCAAGCTACCTCCATCACCGATCTACACCACCGAGAACGAACCACTTCAACATGCCGAACCACCTCAGCCTAACCATCTTGGCCGACCCAGACATAGCTGATCCTAAGTAATGCAAACGCACCGAACCCATCCTATAACATGCCATCCCATATTGTTGCCGAACTACTCCCTTATGCCGACCTGGGGAATATGCTAATGCCGAACAAAGTAAATGACTTACACTTGATTATGCCAATCCAATCTCAACCCAACTGCCTTGGCCGAACTAGAACATACCGAACCACCAAGGCCGATCACATCATGGCCGAACCACCAATGTCGAACCATATCTGACCGAACGGTATCTCCCAAACTG
This sequence comes from Allium fistulosum, assembly GCA_030737815.1. Classification (NCBI taxonomy): domain Eukaryota; kingdom Viridiplantae; phylum Streptophyta; class Magnoliopsida; order Asparagales; family Amaryllidaceae; genus Allium; species Allium fistulosum. The sequence goes on along the minus strand of CM060907.1, from coordinate 1,035,142,155 downwards.
AACGAACCCATCCTGACCGACACCGAACCATCCATGACTAATCGTCTTTCCATCCAGCTGGCTCAAACCCATCGTATTCTAGTTTCGACAAACGAGTAGTCGATTTAGTTAAATCCGCCTATCCACGGCCTTGCCAAAAGGCGGGTTAACAAGTACCGATACGGTTAACCTTCTCACGGTTTTCGCCACGTACCGGATACCGAAATGCACAAATTAATATACTATGGAGATCAACAGAACGAGACGAATAAAATGGTACATAGATATCAGTGATACGATCATCCTATCAAAAATCGATATTTCACTGCTAAACTACTGCAAATTCGTCGAAAATAAGATAAACAGGGCTAGAGAAGTCCAAATTTAACGAAACAAAATATGACGTTTCACTCGGAAAATGATTTACAATTTTATTATATAAAAATATTTAGATTTCAAAATTATTTTATTTCCATTAATTTAATGATTTTAAATTGAAATTGAAAATTACACAACAGAACCAATATCCATATTTTCCAATGAAAATTTACTATTTGCTATGTTTAAATAGTCGCATTCCAAATATCAAATTTTCATTACAAAATTTTACTGTTATATTTTCAAGCAAAATTCAGTTAATTACGTTATATAAATCGTTAAAATTTATGGGTTGTTACACTCTCCCCCACTCAAAACTTTTCGTCCCCGAAAAGGAAAGAGATAGGAAAATAGGAGCAATGGAAGGAAAAACATATTCAAAATACATAGCACTGGATACAACAATTTATTTAAAACCATGTAAATTTCATTTGTTTTTTTAAATTGATTTATATTCAACTAATTTGGTTTAAATCCATTTTATTAAATCAATAAATATTCAATATATTCACATTTGATTGATTTCAATTCAATATATTTTCATTTAATTGATTTGTATTCAATTTATTAACATTTATTACAAAATTTTCACAACAAAATTTTGTTTTATTTAACTCGTTTATTAAATCTATTAGATCGACTATGGTTAATTCCACCTCAACATTCAACTTCAATTATTCTTAAATTCATATTTATTTATTTAAATAGAATTTCCCTTTTATTTTTCAGTTTATTTCACTGACATATCTTGCAATATAGGTTTAGTGTATAACATTTATTATAATCACCTAAATTTTTATTTATAAATTCCCTAACAAAATTCATTTGGACATCTTTTTTGTTATTGTATATTACCTAATTACATTCAAAACTCTTCCAGGAAGTTTTATTTATGTTTTTGAATATAATTGTATGCTATACAAATTTACCTTTTATTTACAATATTTTTATTAAGCATGATTTTAGTTTGAACAATTTATTACTTAACTTTTCTCTTGTATAACCCTTAATTATGTGATCACCTTAACATTTTAACTTTTTGAATAATTTAGGTAAGTTATCTATATTAGAATGCATTTTATTATTATACAGATAAATTTACTTCATTTTAGTAATTGAAAACCACCACTTCACAAAGAACTTAAGGATTAATTTTCGGTTTCACTTCAAATCATTTTGAAATAATATATACATATATAAATATATATTTTTATACATCAAATTATACTCAACAAATTCAAATCAAATCCATTTTCCCAAAACAAAAGTGTAGCGAAGCTACTTTGTGGTCTTTCCGATTTGAGACTCGAAAATGAATGTCGATGATGCTGTAGTCAAATCCGAAATTATTTTCTAACAACACAAGAGGAGAGTACAGATTTTCTTCTTTTAAAATTTTATTTTGAAATAAAATTCCATTCAAAAATACTTTCAGATGATATATTTTCCAAACCTTGAAAATAAAATTTTGAAAAGCCTTGGAGATTAAATTCTCAAATCCTTAATTTAAATTCATTTCATTAGCAAATCAAATTTATAAACCATACTTTAAAATTTCAACTTCTTATACAACAATAGTTAATGGTTTAGAAATGTTAGCAAAACAATAAATGATAATCTAGTATTATCATTCCTAATACCCAAATCATTTAACCATTTAATTTCAGAAAATTATACTTATATATATAATCATACATAAACTTATTTCATTTACCAATTTCAAAACAATATTGTGTCAGTTTGCTCTGTTCAATTGTTTTGGAATTCCTATCGATAGTGTTGGCCAGAAGAATGGATCGAAACCCAAAATTCAAACTTAACAACTCAAACGACACAATATAAAACATTTTATATTAATTACTAATACACTCCTTCATAGGATGGTTCAAGAGTAGATTAAAACAAGGATAGAGATTTAAATTTAGAGGGACCCTAATCAAAGAGAATTTCTAATCAAGAAGATAAATTCAAAGGGAAGATAAGATAATTAAATTACAAGAGAGGTGAGATGGATATATTTATATTAATCACATGTCACCTTAACCGGGTCAACCGAGACTTAGAAAAACATGAAAATCATTAACGAAAAGGGAGGCAAACTTGTTCAGAACATCGTGGAAAACGCGATTCATAAAATCAACGAAGAAGGCAAGAGCATTGGTTAATCCATAGGGGATGACTAACCATTCATAGAAACCATTTGTCCAGGGTAAGGACAATAGGTCGAGCTTCAGGAATAAGATCGATGAGGAATTCAATTTCCCTCTTGGGAGAAAGAGAAGTGACTTCACCAAAACATTCGAAAATAGTCGGACAACAGAGGTGGATTCAAGATCATTAGGTTGAGCATCAAGTGAAAGATAAAACTGCCTGCAAAAGTTCTGAGGCAATCGACAATCGATCACAAGAGAATTACCCGGTTCGTCTTTAAAGAAACAGTTCGGGCTTTGCAAGAAATAACATGTAACGACCTAGAATTTTCGACCCCGAAAATTCGACACTAATACGTTCACTGTAGAAGTTCCAAGCAATTGAACGCCGAAAATTCCAGATTGTTATGGTAAAAAAGAAAAAAGGTAGAAGAAGAAACGGAAAACAACAGCACAGAATCTCACAATCACAGCGGGACAAAATATAATATCAAATAACAGCATTTATACAAAGAAAAGCTGTAACTGTTACTTTACATACAATATCAAAGTAGAATCATCACAAATAAACTGGACAGTTATAATTAACTTGTCCCTACATACAGACTACACAGTCTCTAATACACAGCGGAATATACTCCATACGTCCCTGCCATCCTACTTTTCTCCTGAACTCCAGAACGTCCTAACCTGAAAATCTGTAATACTCGGTCTGACTCGAGCATTACAATAAAGTAACACCCGAGTCAGGCTGGAAACCAACGTGAGTAAACCCATATAACTTGAAATACTAAGTTATAAAACTTCTTCGAAACCCAGGGTAACTCGTACCTCACTACGAATTCTTAACTTATTATAGTCAACACTTATTTCACAAAATAATATCTTAGTATCGTTACTTAGTTTAAATGGCCATGTGACTTAATTTATTCCATTCCAGCCCATTTGATTCCATAATCAAATCTACAAAGAATTATAGTAGTTACTAGTCGAAGTGGCTTCGGATATTACTGATATCCGACTCCGATCTCTTCGAACCCAATACCATTTTAAAGCCAAGTTATTTAAGTTAAACAATTCAATTTATATTCAAAATAACATATCCTCACAGCAATACATCACCGATAGATAACCCACATTATCGCAATTCAACCCAAACATATCATATCACAGAACATCACCATTTATCAGACTAGAGACATTAATCCAAACATTCAATACAATTTAATCATCCATAAGCAAGATTAATTTGTCACCCAAGATAATTAATTTAATTAACACAAAATAAATTAATTACCTATAAATCCTACTTAATTAACATTAATTAAACCATTTAATTAATTATTGAAATTAATTAATTATCCTTTAATTATTTAATCATTCACATAATTAATTAACCTTTAATTACTTACATTAACTAATGACCCTTTAATTACTTACATTAATTAATTTCATTAAGTAATTATCCTTTAATTACATTAATTAATTATCCTATAATTAATTAAGTTAATTAATTAACCCTTAATTACTTAAGTCCTTAATTAATCTAAGATAAACCATTACCTTAATTAATTACTTAATTAAATCATTTAAATCTAATTTAAATTAAATGCTTGAAATTATACAAAATTACTTAAATCATTATGATTAATTAAAATTTAGTATATATGCCTTTAATAATTTACTTAATTACATCGTTTTATTTTTGAAAACACTTAGGGATTTAATTAAATAATTAACTTAATATGTAATTATTCAAATCAAATCGGCTTAAATTCAAAACACATTTGACTTTGTAATTTAAATGTTGAAACTTGTTTTGAAAACTTGATCAACACTTGCTTTGAACTTGTTTAATATTTTACTTTGGAAACTTGCATTTTTCTTTTGTTTTCAAAACTTGTTAACAAACTTTACTCCCATTTAAAAAAATTAGGAAAACCGAGCACAAACCAAAATTCCCCGAGCAATCACTCGAGCCAAACTCTAATTCCCCGACCCTCTTCTTAAACTCACGTACACCCAAGCCTGACCCGATACCTCTTCGAGTTCCCACTAGAGTCGTCATCTTCTTACCTCTTCAACACAACAATCTCAAACCTGACACACGAACACACGTACACATGCACACAAGATCTGATCACCTCCGACCAACGCTGACTCCCCGATCCTTCGTCGACGACCACGCCGACGTTCCTGACCACCCAGATCATCGATCGACTCAGCCTAACGAAAACGAGCTAGACGAACCACACAGAATCCAGACCTGATCAACGAAAACCACCTCGCGCCACTCACTCCGATCGCCATAGTCCTCGCCGATCAACCCCGAGCCTCGTTACAAAACCACGCTTCATTCCCCCTCACTCCGGTCAAGTCTGATGCACCCACGACGTCGCTACGCCCTCGAATATAACATCAATCAAATCTGGACGTTAAACCCTACATCGCCGTCGACCAGCCACTACGATGCTCGATAAAATCCCCGACTATTTTCCAATGATCTCTAGCACTCAATCTTCCTCCAGCACCAGGCCCGACGCTCTTATTCTCTTCGATCGTCGAGAATCGATGAAAATGCAATTCCCATTCATCTCGCCAATTCTCAACAACCATCATATTAAAAATCATGAAATCTATACCAAAATTCATTACTTTCGAAAACGAATCAGTTTTTATAATTAAAACTTGAAATTTTAAAAATTAAATTTTTGATTTGAATTTAGTTCCACTGTCATTTCTTATCTCCAGTAATCCTACTTGTTAATTACGCTTAATAATGTTTTTAAAAGCCAAATTTAGCTATTTCAAACAAATTTCCTTTAAAGATCATAACCTAAAAGTGTTTATATGAAGAAATACGAATTTATATAAGGTATTCATGAGCCTGAAGAACATAACAGAGGCTTATATACATATACACATACATGCACATAACTATTCATAGTAGTTCATCTATATTCTAGGTAAAATACATCCATGCAAACATTATTCACAACATTATCTCACAAATTAAGCACATACATCAAAGTATAAACACAGATTTAATTTTTTTTAAAAGTGTTTACTCACGTATATTTGTTAAACAGAGTACAAAGCCCTTTTCTTTTGATCTGCAACTTGATAGTTGAATTTGAACTGAAGCTTGATTTACTTACGTTGAGATGAATTTGCTCAGGTTGAAACTTGAAGAAGTTTTGATTTAGTTTCTCTCGGGTTTTTAATTTGGAAGATGAAAGAAAAGAAAATGGAGTTGAGGAAATGTAAAAGGTTTTGAACTGAATAGCCTGGTTTCTTATTTCATTATTATTTATATTTTTTTCTTCAATTAAAAGAAACAAATGCCACTTGTAATTTGCATGTTACACCTAGCTCACAAATGTCTTAAACATATATTACATACTTTCTTATATTTTATTAATTTATGTTTTTATGTTTAATACTTTTATATATATAACTTATATTTATTTCATGTATATTTTAAAGAAAATATATTAACCTTTTATTAAACCCTATTTTAAACTATCATACTTTTAAATAAATATTTATCTTCGAGAGTTTTTAAAATATAGAATCTAACTTTAAACAGCTTTTGAAAATTATTATATTGAATTCAAATTAATGCTTCCAAATCACAATATATATACATATATATATTATAATTAGAAATATCTTCTGTGAATTTTTGATATATATATATATATATATCCACACTTCCACAAACTTCCATATATTCTACTTCACATGGCATATATACACATATATACACTCACACTTATATACTTGTATATGTATACACTTATAATTTTCAACATTTATTATAGTTTTCAAATCCATTTATATATCCAGATATTTTTAACTACCAGAATTTTATTTGTTCAACTAAATGAAATCAGTATCTCGTTAGTTTAAAATCAGTTAATTTATCCAATTATCCGATGTCTAAAAATCCGAGTTATCACATTCCTCCCCCTTTAAATCTTTTCTTCCTCGAAAAGGAACAAAGAAAGAATTTTAAATTATACTGTTTATCGGTTATATTACTCTATGAACATTTTTAACTCTTAACTCCTTTTATTAAAAAAATTTAAAACACTTTTTAAAATCTACATAATATTACCAAAATAGTTTTATAAAATACTTTTTATAACTCGATATTTCAACAAGTCCATCCTTGTTCTCACAGAAATTCGGTCATACGTTGATCGGGCGTAGGACAAAAAATCTATAAGTACTTAGTACACCCATTTTCAACACCTAGTGAAAATACTTCAGTGAAAATACTTGGAAAATATTTTGGTGAAAATATAGTAAATATTTTTGAAAATATAGAAAACATTTTTGAAAATATAGAAAACATTTTTGGTGAGAATGCTCTGGAAATCATCACCCCCTCCATGGTCGCAGTTAACCCGATGATTACGTCGCCATCCCGACAAAACCATAGAAAACTATAGGCACTCCACGCCCCTCGATTACACCATGGAACCCGCTACAAATCCCAGCTACACCCAGGGTTACATCGCCATCACGACAAAAACTCATGTAACTGTAGGCATCAGCGCCCTCGAATTTCGCCGCCAAATGCAACTTCTCCATACATACCACATAGATCACAGACTACATCAGTCGAGTCCCAATGTAGCCTGGAGGCACTCACTACCACACGACTTTCACTATGTCTTCATAGATCGCAGTCTACCGATGTTACATCGCTCTCCCAGCAATATTAAACGTTGACCGTAGGCAACGACTGCTTCTCGACTTCCGCTATGGTGCGCAGTAGATTGCAGTGAAATAGAGTTACACTGTCGTCACAACATAACCCAAATATCTCTGTAGGCATCAGCGCCTCGACTTTCGCTACCCCAACCATAATCCTTGGAAACTTCAATTAGTCTGAACTTCCTCCCAGGATCAAATTTAGAACCCCCCCTTAGGGCTCAAGGCAGAACCACCCCGTGGATCTCCTATTAGAAGTTCATTTCAATGGGAGCGCTTTTTTTCCACAGCCATTCTCATAACATTTTATACTATACACATATAGTATCTTTCAAATCATAATCTTTATATGAATCACATATAAATCTCCTTTACACAAAATCGATGTCTCAAAATCGATAATTCTCAAACTTGGCTTTCCAAATTCCAAAATTGATTTTTCCCAAAAATCAAAAGCCTTTCAAAATCCATAGGTTTCAAAACCTTTTTCCCAAAATCATTCTCATAAAATCATTTATAGATATATATAATCTTGAAAAATCTTTGGATTACTTCATACTTATATAAATTCCCTTTTTATACTTTAAATATATTTTACAATTTTTTTTTCTTCTAGCTATAGATTCAACAAGGGTAGTTATCATATAACCAAAAATATATATAACTTTACTCATGCCAAATCAACATTCAAATTCGATTTCTTTTATAAAGTTACCTACCACATTTCTTACTTTTCATAAAATGAATTTCAATCATAGAAATATCCAACATCCACTTTTATTCATCATATATTTCCCAAAATATACTTTTCAATTTCAAAAATCATATTTACGTTTCTCTTCAAAATCTTCAATATCTATTTCATTTAAGCACGTACGATGTACATATATCATCCGTGCGCAATATCAAATCCGATCGCTCCTCGATCACACAATTTCACTTCCGAACTAGTATCATCCACCCGACTTCCTAATGCGGACTCAGATCTGGTTTCTTGATCAAAAACCGTCGTTCTCCTTGCATAGTCATAACTATGATAGAGAATTTCCAGAACCAATCAAAAGTCCATATCCAGGGTTCGCCGTCGAAAATCAAGTGAAAAATCCCAACTCGGATCGATATACTACCTCGAAATTTTGTGCTCAAATCTAATCAAATCGTTATGAGAATAGAATAATATATATACATCCTAAGTAATTACCCTCATTAATTATCAGCTAAATTAATTTTCTTTTTATTCACCTTCATTTTAATTCTATTCACTTATTCACAATTGCTTTCATTTCCATTTGGGTTATCACTTCAATTCTTATCTCCATTGGTATTTAATCATAAACAGTTTGCACTCTAACCTGCTTGAATTTAGAAAATAGCTTGAAAAAGTTTAAAATGGATAAGTAGTTGTAAATTTGTTATTAACTGTAAATAGCAGTAGAATAGTTAAGTAATTATAAAATAATTATAAAATAGTTAAATAGTTGTAGAATAGTTAGATAGTTGCAAAATAGTGATTAGTTTGTAAAGCAGATGTAAAATAGTAATTTGTTTTCAAAATAGTTGTAAAATAAGTATAAGATAGTTTGGGTTTAAAAAGAAAGGTTGTATAGTAGATAGCTAGGAAAAATATATTTAAAACAATTTATATTAAAATAATTTATTTGAAAAATAGTTCAGAACCAAACTATTCAATTTCCCAATCTCCATTTCCAATCAATTTCCAATTCAAGTTGAATTAACCTCGATTCCCATTCCAAATTCAAATCAATTTTCATTTGAATTTAAACTTATTCAACTCCAATCACAATTCCAAATTATTCAAATCAAATTCAATTTGAACAAATTTCAATTCAAATATCAACTTTAAACCATCTCGAATTATATAAATTCGAGTTAAATTTTCACATGTTGATTTAATTCCTTAAATCAAATTAACTCTTACTTTTAATTTATCAACCAAGGTTTTTAAACAGTTAAATTTTGAGCCCAAATTTTAAATATTTATTTTAAATTACCTTTACTTAAACTTATTTCTAGGTTCAAGTAAGAGTTCAAAACTTTTTAAACAATTTAATTTTCAGAATCCAATTTATTACCTAATTTTAACTTCAACTTTGAAACCAATTCTTAACAATTTTAGTTAGCAAGTTCAATTCTTAACATTCAAATCCTAAGTTCAAAGTGATTTCATTTTCCTAAGTTAAATCTTTATCTCTTTAAAATCAAAATAATTTCAAATTAAAGTTTAATTTCCATTTCATTTCTGCAATGGATGTATATTATCTCAATCCACTTCTTAATTCATTTAAAATAATCCAATTCACAGCTTCATAGATTATTAATAACAACAAAAGGATATTAGGTTAAGTCAAAGTAAATAAACATCCAAGTTATTTAAAACATCCATCAATAACATCGATCTCACATTTCCATAACTCAAACTCGTTTTGAGATCAAACATAACTCCCTTTTCAAACCAACCATTTAACTTCCCTATGTTAAATCTCAATTACATCTTGAAATTTCCAATTCAGGTTGTTCGTTAAAATTATTTAACTTCCCCTAAGTTAAATTCAATTCATTTAATCTAGTCAACCTTACTCAATTTGAATTCTCTATTTCAAATTTCTAAACTTCTTATCAATATCCTTTCCCACTTATAAGTTCAAAAACTTATTTTACTTTGGGTTTACATCACATTTCAGGGGAAAAATTCAAAACTCAATACTTATTGTTTACCTCAAATCTTTATTGATATTATGTATATCTACTTATATATACACATTTATTTCATTTGCACACCAAGTCACATTTTAAAATTTAAAACCATTCTTGGTTTTTTAATTTCAAAACAAATTCCTTTTAAAATTTAAAAACAACTCCTTTTTTAAAATAAGATTCCTACATTTAAAAATATTATTCATCATATCTTTTAATACTTTGAAACAATTTAATTTTTCTGGACTTAGATTTAAAACTTCACAATGTAAATTATTTTCAATTTATAAGTCATATTTACCTAAATTGTTACCTTCTTAAAACATTCCATTTTACTTTACCATTAATTATTATTATTGGGAAACAAACATCCCATTATTAGACACAACAATCCTTTTATGATAATAATCAAGATTATCATATTTGGAAACCAATTCACTATATACTATTCCATAATTTATTTGAAAATAAAATCAACATTCCGAAAACATTTCCAATAATTTTAGGATTTTAATTTCTGGTTCGAATCCATTTCTAGCTCATCTTATTTGTATAGTTCATATTATCCAATTCCTATCTGGTTATATATGTTACCACTTAAATCTTATTAATATATTTCATTTCAATAATTCAATAACCAATTACGTTAATATATATATATATATAATAATTAGAAAAATTATTGCTTTATATCTCAAAATATAAGCTTATATAAAAACTAATCTTAAAACCGTTTTAAAATCTTTATATAAGAAAATAACAAATATGCCCTCATATATAATACACTCAACTCATTTTAGGGTACTACTGACCCTATCTCTAATGAGTAACCCCACTAGAGCCAAGGTTCTTGCTTAACCTTCAGCTCTGATACCAAATGTAATGACCCGGAATTTTCGACCACGAAAATTCGACACTAATACGTTCACTGTAGAAGTGCCGAGCAATCGAACGCCGGAAATTCCAGATTGTTAGGGTAAAGAAGAAAAAGAGGTAGAAGAAGAAACGGAAAACAACAGCACAGAATCTCATAATCGTAGAGGAACAAAATATAATATCAAATAACAGCATTTATACAAAGAAAAGCTGTAACTGTTACTTTACATACAATATCAGAGTACAATCATCACAAATAAACTAGATAGTTATAATTAACTTGTCCCTACACACAGACTACACAGTCTCTAATACACAACGGAATATACTCCATACGCCCCTGCCATCCAGCTCATCTACTGAACTCCAGAACCTCCAAACCTAAAAATCTATAACACTCGGTTGACCCGAGTATTACAGTAAAGTAACACCTGAGTCAGGCTAGAAACCAGCATGAGTAAACCCATATAACTTGAAATACTAAGTTCTAAAACTTCTTCGAAACCCAGGGTAACTCGTACCTCACTACGAATTCTCAACTTATTATAGTCAACACTTATTTCACAAAATAATATCTAAGTACTGTTACTTAGTTTAAATGGCTATGCTACTTAATTTATTCCATTCCAGTCCACTTGATTCCATAATCAAATCTGCAAAGAATTATAGTAGTTACTAGTCGAAGTGATTCCGGATATTGCTGATATCCGACTCCGGTCTCTTCGAATCCAATACCATTTTTAAGCCAAGTTGTTTAAGTTAAACAATTCAATTTATATTTAGAATAACATATCCTCACAGCAATATATCACCAATAAATAACCCACATTAACACAGTTCAACCCAAACATATCATATCACAGAACATCACCATTTATCAGACTAGAGACATTAATCCAAACATTCAATACAATTTAATCATCCATAAGTAAGATTAATTTGTCACCCAATTTAATTAATTTAATTAACACAAAATAAATTAATTACCTTTAAATCCTACTTAATTAACATTAATTAAACCATTTAATTAATTATTGAAATTAATTAATTATCCTTTAATCATTTAATCATTCACATAATTAATTAACCTTTAATTACTTACATTAATTAATGACCCTTTAATTACTTACATTAATTAATTTCATTAAGTAATTATCCTTTAATTACATTAATTAATTATCCAATAATTACTTAAGTTAATTAATTAACCCTTAATTGCTTAAGTCCTTAATTAATCTAAGATAAACCATTACTTAATTAATTACTTAATTAAATCATTTAAATCTTATTTAAATTAAATGCTTGAAATTATACAAAATTACTTGAACCCTTATGATTAATTAAAATTCAATATATATACCTTTGATCATTTACTTAATTACATCATTTTATTTTGAAAACACTTAGGGATTTGATTAAATAATTAACTTAATATATAATTATTCAAACCAAATCGACTTAAATTCAAAACACATTTGACTTCATAATTTAAATGTTGAAACTTGTTTTGTAAACTTGATCAACACTTGCTTTGAACTTGTTTAATATTTTACTTTGGAAACTTGCATCTTTATTTTGTTTTCAAAACTTGTTAACAAAATTTACTCCCATTTAAAAAAATTAGGAAAACCGAGCCCAAACCAAAATTCCCCGAACAATCACTCGAGCCAAACTCTAATTCCCCGACCCTCTTCTTAAACTCACGTACACCCAAGCCTGCTCGATACCTCTTCGAGTTCCCACCGGAGTCGTTATCTTCTTCCCTCTTCAACACAACAACCTCAAACCTGACACACGAACACACATGCACGTGCACACAAGATCCGATCACCTCCGACCAATGCTAACTCCCCGATCCATCGCCGACGACCTCGCCGAAGTTCCTGACCACCCAAATCATCGATCGACTCAACCTAACGAAAACGAGCTAGACGAACCACACAGAATCCAGACCTGATCAACGAAAACCACCTCGTGCCTCTCACTCCGATCGCCAGAGTCCTCGTCGATCAACTCGAGCCTCGTCACGAAACCATGCTTCGTTCCCACTCACTCTGGTCAAGTCAGATGCAGCCACAATGTCGCTACGCCCTCGAATATAACGTCGATCAAATCTGGATGTTAAACCCTACATCGCCATCGGCCAGCCACTACGACGCTCGATAAAATCCCCGACTATTTTCCATTGATCTCCACCACTCAAGCTTCCTCCAGCAACAGGCCTGACGCTCTTCTTCTCTCCGATCGTCGAGAATCGATGAAAATGCAATTCTCGTTCATCTCGCCAATCCTCAACAACCACCATATTAAAAATCATGAAATCTATATCAAAATTCATTACTTTCGAAAACGAATCAGTTTTTATAATTAAAACTTGAAATTTTAAAAATTAAATTTTTGATTTGAATTTAGTTCCACTGTCATTTCTTATCTCCAGTAATCCTACTTGTTAATTACACTTAATAATATTTTTAAAAATCAAATTTAGCTATTTCAAACAGATTTCCTTTAAAGATCATAACCTAAAAGTGTTTATATAAAGAGATACAAATTTATATAAGCTATTCATGAGCCTGAAGAACATAACAGAGGCTTATATACATATACACATAGATGCACATAACTATTCACAGTAGTTCATCTATATTTCAGGTAAAATACATCAATGCAAACATTATTCACAACATTATCTCACCAATTAAGCACGTACATCAAAGTATAAACACATATTTAATTTAAAAAAAAAGTGTTTACTCACTTGTATTTGTTAAACAGAGTACAAAGCCATTTTCTTTTGATCTGCAACTTGATAGTTGATTTTGAACTGAAGCTTGATTTACTTATGTTGAGATGAATTTGCTCAGGTTGAAATTTGAAGAAGTTTTGATTTAGTTTCTCTCAGGTTTTTAATTTGGAAGACGAAAGAAAAGAAAATGGAGTTGAGGAAATGTAAAATGTTTTGACCTGAATAGCCTGGTTTCTTATTTCATTATTATTTATATTTTTTTCAATTAAAAGAAACAAATGCTACTTGTAATTTGCATGTTACACCTAGCTCACAAATGTCTTAAAACTATATTACATACTTTCTTATATTTTATTACACTACAAGAAAAAACCCTTTCAAAACATTGGATATTCACTGTAAAAACCCTTCAACAAAGTTTAAGTTAAAGTTGTTACATTCATTGTTGTAAAAGGGGCTTGCATTTCACAACAATTTTCTGGATGTTGTGTATAGTGTTGTAAAAGCACTTGCTACAACAATTTTTATATATGGTAGCAATAGGCTTATAACACTCCAAACCCTTTATTACAACCTTTATCAAATATCATTTAGAATATTTTTGTAACACTTTTCCTATACCATTCCAATCTTTTTACAACAAATACTGAAAGTCATTATTTGAATTCTCATTAATTCAAAACATTGTAAATATAATTTGACTATGTTGTTTGTCCACTACTAGATAACGTATATATTCACCAAAAATACTATACATAAGTTTCATACAATAAACTGTAAATAAACTATCAAATTCATCATTTCAAAATCAAACCTTTAAATATAATTTAAATAGCATCATTTTTATTAATGTTAACAAAAAGTCCGCATCATACAGGGAGCACAAATTTTATACATTAATTTTGAAATATTATAAGTTTATACATAGATGTAAACAAACTACACCAAAATGTATACAACAAGAATAAGAAAAGAAGCAACCTTGGGAACTATGACCCATGTAAATGTTAACATCCTTTGTATTTGAGATTCAATTTCACCAAGCATGTACCTTTGCATCCATGCTCTAATTTGGGACCTGCTTTAAGAACAATAAGAGCACAATTGATTCTTTGTATATAGTAATAGATTAAATGGAAAATTAAATAATTTTCATAACTTGGATACTAAAATTATAACCATTTGATTATACAATTGCAAAACATACCATCATGACGAAGTCATTGTTGAAACCATTTCTTGGGGTTCATTTGGCAAAAATGAACTATTTGAAAATGAATCCCTTCCATTACTTCCTGGGAAACCCTAAAAGACATTTTAAGATCATGTTCATCTTGAACTATCAGACTTTTAGCTCTTTGTACCGTGACATAAAAAATACAGTTTATATCTAGAATCAAATAATGGTAATAGTTAGACTTCAAATTTCAAAAAATGATCAAAGGTTTCCATGGAAAGAAACTTAGTTGTAGGTTCCAAAGTTTTGGCATCATGGCCAAAGATTTGGGGACCTTGGAAAATTTCAAATTGTTTTAAGAGTCAAGATACTAATGTCGGTGTGTTATTATTCATAAAAAGATGATACATCTGCAAGTCTATAAAGCATAAATAACTAAAAGTTTAGTTTAATAGTGAACTAAAAGTGAATGATGAAAGGAAAAGGTTATTAAGTTTATTGATGCTTCTCAAGAAAGAGCATCTTTTAGTATCCTAATACATTTCAAAATTTAGAAATATATATGCCACAATACTGAAAAATTGGACCATTCATTTTGTGGAAAACTAAAACCCTTAGAAGGAAATAATTTGCAAAAGTTAAGAGCAAAAAATTCACATTGTTGTGAAGTGAAGCGACTTACCATCCATGTACAACAAATCAAAGGACTACAACTACCCTTAAAAAGTATAAGAGGAAGTTCAAAAACTTCATAGAATAGTTCTCATTTTAATTTTTATATATAATGTTACAAATTAATAATAGATAAGACTGAACTACATCACATGAAACCCATCAAATTTCCTAAGTTAATAGTTATTTTATCTTTGATTTCTAGAGGATATTAAATTGGTGATATATTACCTTAAATAATTACTCTATATGTTCCTTCTACATTTTATCAACAATCCACGTAAGAAAGGCATCTTGTATGTATTTTTGTTGTTTGATTCTTACCATCGCTACTTTCTTCATTTTAGGCCTATGCACGGATACTTCCGGATGTGAGTAGTGCCATATCCTCATCCGAAATAATTTCGAATATCAGATATCCATATCCACAGATAAAATGGATATCGGATTATTATTGTATCCGCTAAAGATCAAACATAAATTGAAAATCTTGGTTTAACATAACTTTTTCTCAATTACATTAATTAAAAGTATGCAAAATGAACAAATATGACAATAATAAATAGTTTTGAGCAGTTAGCATACATTAGATGCATATAATATAAACTATATTAACGTAATAAAAAAATAAATACATGTCTTCCATTATACTGAAATACACAAAATAAAATATACTCTTAAGAAAAATCGGATTAACTATTTTCGAATGCGGATGCATTCATATCTACATCTGTTTATGCTTTTCTAGATATTAGATATTTGTCCACATTTTGAATATGGATGCAAAATTTGAAATTTTCAGTTATCCATTGACAGCCTTACTTCATTTATTACTATCAATCCACTTTGAGGTTCATTTATTAAAGTCCTATATAAAATACTAATTTCAAACCAAAAATCGAAAATCAAAGATATTCAAAATTGGTGATGCATACGCTTGTTGTACTGCATGTATATATATATATATATCTTGGTAAACAAACACATTTCAAGTTGGGCATGATTATAAAAAACTTAAATCTAAGAAGAAGGTAGATAAAATCATCATATTATTAAGATAAAAATGAATATTGGATTTTGCAACAGAATAAAATCTAGAATGGTAAGCAGTAATTCATATTAATAATTTGCAAAGTTTTAAGATAAATTGTGTAGATACCTATTGGCTTTGCACTCCTAGTAATTAACTATAATGTTCCTTAAATAAAGAGATTTACTTTGTTTGCCAAAAAGAGTATCTTACTAGAAGGGCATAAAGGATTTGGTTAAGGGAACCACATAACAAGTAAGTTTTAAGGCAAAATTTTACATCAATATCTTTTTGACTTACAATTGTAATTTTGGGTTTCGTATGTTATATTCTAAAAGTTTAAGAAGAATAAATATTGTCCATACTACTATGAATGTTAATATAAAGAAGAAAGGGTCAGACTTATACAAACTAAAATATGTGTAATTATGACTAAAAAGATATACAAATAAGCCATTGAGATAAATTTTCAATTGCTAAATTTTATTGATCTATTTTTACATGAATCGTAAAATTTGTGATTTTTGATTTCTTATATCATAGAACATATTATAGATTATAAAAAAACAGTTAATTAGGTAAGTGCAATTCCCTAATGCTAGGTATAACTTACAATCAAGCTTGTGCAATGCATCTAAATGATATTAAGGTGGCCTTTGTCACTTTTGTTGCTTCTAACATATAGGTACATTTAAATAAATAATGAAACATTACGATAAACAGATATTATAAATAAAAGTACTAGCCAATGAATATATATACACACACACATACACAAAAATACTTGTATATATATATATATATATATATGCGTGTGTATACATACATACGTGTATATATGTGTATGCACACACACATACCACACTATAAATACACACACAAAGTGTGGTAACGGTGCACGTGCACATAAGCTATAATGTTTTACCATTCTCATGTGGATATTTAAAGAAACTTGAGTCATTACAACATTCAGACATACATGCATAAATGATATGAAGGATCTATATATATGGTTGCCTTTCTTATATTTCTAGTATAGTAGAAACCTCTAAACTGCTCAATGGCTTGCTCACCTACTTTTTTAGTATTAAATATTAAATTCACGTATAAAATGTTAGATTCAGTGGAAAAAATTAGTATTTAATCATTTTCATTTTCATTACTTCGAACAACAAAAATAGAAGAAACGTAGATGGAAATAAAAATTGGACATCCAAGAACATTTTGAAGGAAACCATCAAAATATGTTGAAGGTGTCAATATGTGCACACTAACTACTTAACAAAAAATAAATCAAAATACAAACATTATCTTTAAACTTACATGCTTTGACATAACTTTCTGAAATAAACAACATCATCGGTTAACTTCATAGGAACCTTGGAAAAACTCTAAATTTTATAAACTAAATATACTTGCAACGCTGGTAACGTAAAATGCTAAAATACTTTCACAATCTTCAACTACAAAGAAGACAATTAGATCCATTGAAATAGCCATCTTATGAAGTAAAATTATTACAGTCATGAAACTGTATGTAGACCAAATAAGCAAGACTACATAATATACATGTAGAACCAAAATAAAAAGGAACAACTAAACATAATATTCATTACAGTCAATATTCAAATAGAAAGAAAAAAACAAAACTTTATGATAAGAAAATTGTATCTGTGTTCATTTTCAATATAATCAAAAGAACTTATCTAGCAATAAAACAAAACAAGTAAAATAAGTGACAATAACCAACTGTGCACCTCAAAAACCTTAATTGAAATATACCGCTTACCAATTTGGGTGAAATTTTATGCAATCATAATCTTCACAATTTTCAATAAAAAATTATTAAATTCTGTACTAAGAACTCAACATGGAATAGGGATCTAACTATTATGTGATGCTCCAACTATGATAAAGATTGATCTTGTGTGCGGTAAAGACATGGATTAGAGGAAATTACGAGCTATGGGTTTGTTCTACTGCAAATGGAGTAATAAATTAGGGTTTAATCTTAGGGAATGTTGTTTGTGAAGGAGATTCGTGCGAAGGAGAAGGGTTTATGAGAAAATGTGCGTGCACCTTTGGCGGATCTATGATATGAACAATTAGTTCATTATAGCCGCTAGATTATTAGTAAGCCTGTCAACAGACACTTTTGGATGCGGATAGTGCCATATCCGCTTCCGCATCCAAAATGATTTTCGGATATCGGATATCCGCATCCGTGGATACAGACGAATATCGGACAATTATCCTATCCGCTAGCGACTGATAAATCAAGAAATATAAATATAAATTTTAAGTTTGACATACATTTTTTTCAATCCAATTGATTATAAAAGTGTTAAATATAAACAAATATGGCGATAATAAATAGTTTTGAACAGTTAATAAGCATTAAGTGCATATAATATAAACTACTAATTTAATAAAACAATAAATAAATTTCTTTCATTATACTAAAATACACATAATTTATACTATAATCTTGACAAAGACCGGACTGATAATTTTCGTATCTGCATCCGCGTCCATTTTTCGGATATCGGATATTATCCGCTTTTCGAATAAGGATGCAGACGGATTTCGGATTTTTCGGATATCCATTGACAGCCCTAATTATTAGTGGAAAGCTAGGATTATTTTTAACTGGTTACAATAAGAAGCTGATCTAACTCACTAATCAATGGTAGATGATTGCAATGTGATTTGTAGGCGGATCCCGGATTGTTAAAACTAATCTCAACCGTAAAAGATTCAAGTGCTATCTTTGTAGTGATCACTAAAATATACCGATCAAAGAAGTTTGAGACACTTAGATATGGCACTCATTAAAAGCAAAATGATATATTTAGACTTTTGTAAATTATAAATGCATCTAGTAGTGAGTAGCAAGATCTACGCTTAAAAAGTTTATATATCAACAATTTAATATGATGGATGTAATGGTATTGGTTTTAAAATGATTTAAAATATGAGTAGGTTCAACTATTTATATTCAAAAACCAAAAAAATATTGTTGTATGTGAAACATAATCGATAACTTATAAATTATTGTAACATGAACATGGATTTACTTTTTGATCATTAATTATTGTTTGATGGTTAATAATAAATCTTATCCATTCAATTATAAACTTATTGTGGATAGAATCAAACTACGTTAAGATCAGACGAAAGTTATTTATTCATAAAAACTTCTATATGTTACGAAGTAACTTCACTTTATCGATATTCAAACAATGTTGTAAGCTAGCATATGCTTGCAACATTTTACTAAAGTTCTTGAAATATTAATATTTTTACAATATCTGGAAAATATTGTAGAATTTAAGCATTAACAACATGCATTAAACATTATAAATTATCACGATATGAGATAAATGTTGCTGAAGGCTATATGTATAACTATTTTTTGAGATGTTGTAGAAATAATTTTACTTCAACATTTGATAAAAAATGTTGTCACAAAATTACTTTTACAATGTTTTTATAACAAATGTTGTAAATGACTTATATTATCTACAATGATCTTAGCAACTGTTGCAAAATTCATGTTGTAAAATGGGTTTTTTCTTGTAGTGTTAATTTATGTTTTTATGTTTAATACTTTTATATATATAACTTATATTTATTTCATGTATATTTAAAGAAAATATATTAACCTTTTATTAAACCCTATTTTAAACTATCATACTTTGAAATAGATATTTATCATTTAGAGTTTTTAAAATATAGAATCTAACTTTAAACAGCTTTTGAAAATTATTATATTGAATTCAAATTAATGCTTCCAAATCACAATATATATATATATATATATTATGATTAGAAATATCTTATGTGAATTATATATATATATATCCACACTTCCACAAACTTCCATATATTCTACTTCTCATGGCATATATACACATATATATACACACACTTATATACTTGTATATGTATACACTTATAATTTTCAACATTTATTATAGTTTTAAAATCCATTTATATATCCAGATATTTTTAACCACTAGAATTTTATTTGTTCAACTAAATGAAATCAGTATCTTGATAGTTTAAAATCAGTTAATTTATCCAATTATCCGATGTCCAAAAATCTAGGTTATGACATAACAGCATCGAAACCGGGGACGAAGAAATCTCTTGATGAATCAATGCATATTGTAAAGAAGTTTCACCCCTTTACAAATAACACAAGATTGGCAGGACTGCCAATGGTAATTAGACACACATAAGAACGAAGTTGCTAATTAAGGTGGCAAGATGAGCTCAAATTTATTATAGAGATCAACAAAATAGAGCTATGGGACGCTCTAGTATCAAAAGATCCTGAACAGGACAAGGCAAGAATGGATTTCAAAGCGAAAGGGAAAGTTCCAAAATCCAAAGGACATCCGTATCGAAGAGGACAAATTCAAGCTCGAACGAAGGTGATTCTTTATTTTATTTTTGTTCCATATGCTAAGTTTTTCCTAAAGTAGAGCTCTGATACTAACTGTAATGACCCGCTATTTCGAACCATTCAAATCGACAATCATCCACTCATGTCAGACTTGAGTTTCTCAAAACAACAGATTGTTAATTTATATTTGGCAAAACTTAGCATATACAGTAGATAAATCAATCATAGAATCACAGACATAGAGTATTACAACAATAAGTAGCGGAGTAGATAAATAGTAGTTGATGAAGCTACTATAAAACATCAGAGTCTGAAACAAAATACAACGGAATCTAAAATACAGATGAATCTCTAATACATAAGCAACTGACGAGTCTGAACATAAATGACTAGAATAAACTGAAATAACTGAAAGCTAGACAGATAGATCTTCAATCAAAGCTCCAATCTCCAAAGGTGAGTCTCAAATGCTGTGACACTTAGTCTGACCCGAGCATAAAGAAAAACACAAAACATCGAGTCAGGATTAACATTCTTATATCAGTAAATTTAAGTCAAGTGAAATGTCAACTGAAATACAAGTAACTTAAAGGATGTTTGGGGTACCCATCCTCTAAGGATCCGTGGAACTATCTATTATGTAATAATATACGCTATTATAATATGTCTATCAGTAAAGTAAAGTATTAAAATAGAGTTAAGGCGTTACCCATATCCCCCTTAACACATTTTATATAATGTCGTTGTCTATGCAAATACTGTAAACTCCACCGGCATGCGGGCTATCAGGGAGTAGTCCATAGGTATGGCATAATCAAACTCGTAGAAGGTGCGATAGGGCATATGACAAGGCACGTGATCCAATGCCAGGGTAGATATACCGTTTGCAAATCCAGACTGGTGGTAATGCATAGCAGCTACAACCGCTCACCTCGAGACACACTCCTAAAATCAAAGGTGCCCCAAAACAAATCACAAAGTAAGAGAATGGTATCAAAGAAATGTGTCAAATGGGAGGAATGACCTCACTTGGCCCGGCGTGGCTCCTGTTTTAGCCACATTAAGCTAACTCACGGGAGTCATAGCTGCGCTAAAACCTCATATAGAATCGTCATCACCATCCTAGTTCATTTCGAAATCTCCACCATGTACACAGTTATTAAAGTGGTTTTCGGTATTGGTAGAGAGAATATGACAATATCCGATCCCGGTCTCTTTAACAACCAAACGCTTATTGCACACCAGGGTCATTATATTTCAAAAAGTTCGTACATCATACCAAAATATCATATTCATTTCAAAACCATATCAATTCGATATCATTATTCATTTTAAATAGTATTCTTTTCCAGAATCGTAACACTTTCAAATTTATAACGCTTTTAAAATTATAACACTTTCGAGATCATAACACTTTGGAAATCATAACACTTTTTAAATCATAACATTTTTGAAATCATAACACTTCCGTAATCATAACAGTTTCAACTTAAATGGTTTAGATATTGAAAATAGCATATATATACATTAAATAATTATAAATTAAAATAGTTTATATATTAAAATAATTTATATATTAAAATAGTTGTAAATTAAAAATAGTTTACATTTATTTGAAGAGATTATACTGAAATTATTCCCAATTAGAATTGTTTCATCCAATTCCACAAATCGATTCGAATCAACTTAAGTTCCAAAATTCAATTTTAAATCAATCCCCATTCAACACTTTCAATTTAAAAGGCTAAAGATTCTATTCAAATTCTCAATAGACCATTTCAATTTTTATCGATTTCTAATCCACATTTGAACTATTATTTCAATTCCAATAAGATTCAAAGTTTAAATATACAAACATTTCAATATAAGTCTCATTTATATTTCAACATTTAACTGTAATTTTATTCATATTAGAAAATATTCACTTAATCATTTTAATAACAATTAAATAAAATCTCCAATTACACCTTTAAATCAACATTAAATATTTAGTCTTAATTTTATTTAAAGTTGAAAATATTCATTTAATCACTTTTTATCAAAATCAAGTTATAAGATCCTATCTTTAAAATCTCAAATTCAGTATGTCTCAATTCTTATTTTTTTTATAAAGTTCTTATATAAATATTTAAAATAATGTATACATTAATTAAATTACATTTTTATTAAGTTAAATCTTATTATATTTATTTTTAAAATAATAAAGTTATAAGAAAAATCTTAAAATTCAAATTTTCAAAACTAACTTATAAATTTAAAATTTCCAAAACATAAAATTTTAAAGTCTAAATTTTATGCATATATAAAAATAGAATTCATATATTATATTTTAAAAAAATATTTATTAAAACCCATATATTTTCTTTCAAACTTTGGAAATCATTTTTAAAAATAAACAAACGGGGTCCATATATAATTCACTATCCTATGGTCAAGTGCTACGGATATTTATCATTTCAATCCGTAATAATTTAAAATTTATGGGTGTATATCATTTCAATCTGCAATCCCAAAATTTCAAAATCAATAAAAATCGCTTGGGTTTATCATTTCAACCCATAACGATTTTCTCTTAATCTACAAGATCATTCGGGTATGTATCATTTCAACCCATAGGGAATTCTAAACTAATAGGAAACTTGTAGAATGAGAACAAATATGATAATAATATAACATATCGACAACAGGCATATATCATCAGCAAACAACTTTAAATATAATATATAGAACAGGGTTATGGTGTCATTTCTCATAGGTGAACAACTGCGGATAATGGCATATCATATTTAACAATTAAATAACTTAACAATTAAATAATTTACAGCATATTTCAATTGTCATTTCAGGTTAATTAAATTTATTAAATAAAATAATGTTAATCGTGAGTGATCGCACACCTATCGAGGCTAGAGAAATTATACAACACGATAAGCTATGAATTTTGAATCACGAACTCTACAAAAAAAATCCAAAGCAAAGCGAAGCGAAGCTGGCATGATCTTGAACTCGCTGGATCCGATGAAACAAATATATATATAGCTATATATTTAAAAAAATTAAAATTTAAAACACGTATTTAAAAATAAAATCTTTATAACATATATATATATATATATTTGAAAATCAATATTTAATTTAAAACATATATATACTAAAATCAAAATCTGTATATATATCCCAAAATCATTACATCAAGTAAAATCAAAATATTTGTATATATTTCTTCCAAAATTCTCCATTGAACATTTAAACATAATATATGTATTTTTAAAGCTATTACAAAAGTCAAAATAAGCTTTCTATATATAGATATATAAAAAAACCAAAATTTTAATGCGAAACCCATAAAATGAAATATACATATATATGATATGTATTCATTTCAAAGTATTAACATAACCGATTATGTACATATACATTTCAAAGTATCACCTTTAAAATATATATATATATATATTAAAATCAGGACTACAAATCATATATGTTTACATACATACTTAGATATATATACACAGCATATACATATATAATATATATATGCGTTTCTTTTAAATAAGTAGAGGAAACAAGGCAGGTGAATGCAAACATATTAAAAACTATACTATAATTATATATATATAATATAAGAAGAGAAGGCTGCAAGGTCGTCGGGTGTGGTCTGATGGAGGGCGCAGGACTTGGATGGGTTGACGCATGGTGTGGCGAAGGCTGATGGCTAGGTTGAACTACCGAATGGATGTACGGAGGATGCTTACATGCTTAATGGAGGGAGATGGACGCTGTCGTTACAGGCTATGGCGTGGACTTGTGTGATGGTGTTTGATTCGCACAGAGGTCGACCATGGAGGCTGTGACATGTGAGAAGAGGAGATGGGGTGGTCAGGCGAGGAGGAAGGCCAGGAGGCAGTGGGCGGAAGGCTTGGTGATGTGACTGAGGTCTGCTGTGTGTTGTGCTTTCGGTCAGGGGTGGTGGGCGATGTCAGGTAGTGTGTAGGCGGGCCACGATGGAGTGGAAGGCAGAGAGTAGGCTTCGGTTCAGGAAGTGGCGGAGTGGTGTTGCTGCGTTAGTGGGGTTGGGTCGTGGATCAAGTCTGGTCGGAGCTCGGAGGATAGGCGGTGGATGTAGGCTATGCAAGGAGGGGTTGTTGTGGTCGGGTGACTGCATAGCGGCGTTCATGTGGGACGTTTGTGGGCTGTCAGTTGGAGCGAGTGGGTGCCGGAGTTGGTGCCCGGTTGTGGATGTGTGGTTGGTGCGAGGCTAACGTGGCTGGGTTTAGGCGGGTGGTGAGGCGGTGTGGCATTCGACGATGGTGACTGGGTCGCTGGAAAGTGGAGCAGGTGGAGCTACAGGGGAAATGGCTATAGTGGATGGCTGTTGGTCGGAGCAGAGGAAAGGCGTGGTAGGTTTATGCAAATGAGGGGATGAGCAGTTTTTTTTTTCTTTTTTCCCAAAACAAAATATAGGAACGAAAGGAAGTAGCAAGCTCTTAGACCCACGTATGCAAAAAGATTATATATATAATTTTTTTTCAATCAAGGAGGTTGCACGGCTAAGCTTTTGAACATGTTGATAGAGAATGTGAGCAAGCAGGTCTCGGCCAGAACCAAATGAAGAAGAATGAGCACTTACAGTTATATATAGCTTTATATATTATAATATTTTAAATTTTCTCAAAGAAGAAGAGCGCAGAACAAAATGAACTGAAGGGAGAGGAATCAAATTAACAAACCAGAATAATATATTGGAACTAGTGGAATAACAATAGTCGGAAGTTGAATAGCTAGGAATAAGTGATCATTTATTCAACTGATGGATAATGAATGGTCACACAAACCAAAATACTCTAGAAATGGGTACCGATACGGTTAAACTTTTCGCGGTTTTCGCCACGTAGCGGACACCAAATTGCACAAATTAATATACTACGGAGATCAGCATGACGAGACGAATAAAATGGTACACAGATATCAGTGATACGATCATTCTATTAAAAGTCGATATTTTGCTGCTAAACTGCTGCAAATTTGTCGAAAATAAGATAAACGAGGCTAGAGAAGTCCAAATTTGATGAAACAAAATATGACATCTCAATCAGAAAATGATTTTCAATTTTCTTATATAAAAATATTTAGATTTCGAAATTATTTTATTTCCATTAATTTAACTGATTTTAAATTGAAATTGAAAATTACACAACAGAACCAACATCTATATTTTCCAATGAAAATTTACTATTTACTATGTTTAAATAGACGCATTCCAAATATTAAATTTTCATTACAAAATTTTACTGTTATATTTTCAAGAAAAATTTAGTTAATTACGTTAAATAAATAGTTAAAATTTACAGGTCGTTACATCTGTTGTATGAGGTTAGTATCATGGTCAATTGTAGTCAACTCAATGTCAAAATGCATAGCCAGAGCAGTACAGTTAATAATCAATGTTATTATTTAACCAAGAACTTTGTTTTTGGATCCTGTTGAATGTGGGTAACATTGGAATTTTGACCGATATCAAATTCCATATATCCTATAGTGATACAGTTTTGAGAAAGAGAATGTATATAAATTACGGTTACTCAAAGGTACCGCTTAAGAAAATGTAAAATTGGATTTTACCTAAAAGATATGTAAGCGATGAATTTGGCCAAACTATCGCACAACTAGCAAAATGATGTGTGAACGTTAATATTTAAATTATTTGATATTAATCGCAGACTGAATTCATACCTTTGATTCTCACAATTGTATTTGTGAAACCTCCAAAATACTACACGATTTAGTTAGTTTATAAAATGTTTTTTTGAGAAAAATAAGCGATCTTCTCACGGAGAAAAACGCTCACATAATTTTATTTTACACTGGAAAAAAGGAGCTGTCAACAAGGCTGGCAGGTAGAAAACCCCCGTACAGAGAAAAGGAAAAAAATGCCCATCCTAAACCTAAAAAACTTGAGACCACGATAAGTTGCTTGGTTTGAGAACTAATAACTATATAACAAAATGCAAGAACAAATGATAAAATAAAACACCGATAGCACCAATAAAGAACAAAAGTAGCAAGTCCAAGAGTCCGAATCCTTCAAGGGACGTCAAAAAGTATGGCAAGATTTCTGTTGCTCAAATTTATCACGATAGTGAATTGCTCCGGCTCGCATTGTTCAACTGACCCACATAGGCAGTTGTATCCTTCTTGGCCCACATACCACAATGGTCTAGCACTTACCCAGCGTGGCTCAGATAGCAGCAATGGGTCTACCAGGTGCACCAGCCAGGAACATGGCTTGCCTACTTGGCATTCCCACTGACTTACCCAGGCCTACAAGGCTCTTTCAAGGAACATATCATCTACATCAATAAGGGTGTCGGACCAGCCTCCCTACAGGCATCGAATAACATGGCCATGGCAAGTTGCACTCTAAGGGGCCCCTCTACCAATGGCCAGTTTTCCTACTCAGTAGACCGATGGATAGGTCCCTTTCCCATCCTCAACCTGATCTGCCTTCACCCATAAGCCCCTTTAACAGTATTCCTCCATGTCTGCAAACACCGAACTACCTCTGCCTAGAATAGCATCGCATGTACTGCTCCTCTGAAGAGATTGGCAGTAACAGGCACTATTCACCTGACAAAAGCGCCATTGTACAGTAACCATTTCACGTCCTTTCCTGCTATCCTAGTACCTCTGTTGTAACCACTTCTTGATCCCATGCCATCTTCCATATTTCAAGCATGTCTGTTTTACGTGCCGACAGTTGTCGTCATTGGCACAAATGCAGGACACCTAGCATTCCAACCGGCATACATATCAACTGTGTATCTCTATCGATGGCTTAGAGTTATTTGCTGAATCAACACAATCTCAGTCGTTCAAGTATCAAATTCAATAACTATAAAGGGACTAAGGCATGCATTCTTATAAGGGTTGAACAACACTAACATTCAGGTATTTTACATTCTAGTCATTATTTCTTGTAATTTAAGCTGTTGTAATAGAAGTGAAGTAATATGAAATTTCTCATAAGAGCACGTATATCATCTTTAGTCAAACCACTCTAAACTCTTGTTTCATTATTATTTTTATGTATTATTGCCTCTTCATTAACTCTGCCTATGTAGTTTTCTATGCAGCCTGTCCCAAACCAGGATAAAGTATGAGAGTTATGATAGGGTCGGCGAGCCAACATAAAAACTATTGCCTCTTTTATGGAAATGGAACCTTATTATATTTCGTTGGCCCTCTTAGCGATGCACCATATCAAGGCTTGGGTATCGTGATAAGTGAGCAAGGTGATAGCACTATGATTGAGCTGGAAGACTCTTTTGATGACACCGGTAGACATTTTTTTCGGAAAATTCAATAGTCCAAGGTAAATGAGGCACTAAAACGGATGAAAGCTTTTGAGTGTAGGAGAAGCATATTAGTTTCAATTTTTAAAAATAAAGAAGATATTCAAAGTTTCACAAACTACAAAGAAATTAAGCTCATGAGTCATACATTGAAGCTTTGGGAGAGAGTCATTGATTATCGATTAAGAAGGATGACAAGCATTTCAAAAAAAAAATTTGATTTCATGCCTAGGAGGTCGACTACACTGGCGATTTTCTTGGTAAGACAAATTATGGAGAGGTTTAGGGAGCAAAATAAGGATCTACAGATGGTGTTTATCGATTTGGAGAAATTTTATGACAAAGTATCGAAAAAGGTTATGTGGTGGGCTATGGAAAAGAAGAGGGTTCCAACAACGTACATTACCCTTTTCGAGGATATGTACGATGATGTTGTGGCTAGTGTCAGAGCATGCGAGGGTGAAACCAGTGACTTTTCCATTAACATAGGATTACATCAAGGATCAGCTTTGAGCCCCTACATTTTTGCCCTAGCGATGAATGAGGTTAGGAAGGGTATACAAGGTGAGATTCTTTGGTGTATGCTCTTTGCTGATGATGTTGTGCTAATTGACGAAAGTATGATTCTGGTTGATAGACAACTAGAGCTGTGGAAATAGACTTTAGAATCAAAGGGTTTTAGGCTTAACAGAACTAAAACAGAGTACATGATGTGCGAGTTTAGCGGGGTCAGGTCAAAGGATGGAGATGTCACTCTGGCCGGACAGGTAGTCCCTAAGAAGGAACCCTTTCGATATTTAGGATTAGTGTTGCAGTATGATGGTTAGATTGATGAAGATGTTAGTCTTAGAATTCGAGCGGAATGGCCAAAATGGCGACAAGAATCTTGCATTCTCTATAAGAGGAAAGTCCCATAGAAGCTTAAAGGAAAGTTCTATAGAACGGCAATCAGGCCTGCAATTTTGTATGGTGCAGAATGTTGGCCTACTAAAAGCCAACACCTCCAGAAGATAAGTATAGTAGAGATGCGTATGCTGCGATGAAGTTGCGATTATATAAGAAGAGACCAAATTAAAAATGATGGTTCATGATTGCTTAGAGCCCCTTTTCCATCAATAGGTACCCCCAACGCGTCGACCACATGGCCTAACATGGCCTTTCCTGCAGGAACATCACGTGATAAACTTGGAGTAGCACCGATTGAGGAGAAGCTAGTCCAACACCACTAAAGATGGTTTGGACATCTCCAATGGAGGCCTCCCAAGGCACCTGAGCGTGTTAAAATTATAGGCCGCGGCGAATGCTCAAAGAAAGATAGAGGTCAACTAGCATCGACTAAGGTTGACATGGGAGAAAGTAGTAAAAAGGGACCTGAAGGATTGGAATATATCCGAAGAGCTAGTGACAGATAGGAGCATGTGGAAGTTAGAAATCCACACACAAAACCATGAGCTAGGAGTTTATTTGGCTTAGGGTTGGTTTATGATACTGTCATAAGTTTTAGATTATCTGACTAGTGAATCGGAGCCTAAGATGTAATGTTTGATCTTCAGCCAATATTACTATTAGTACCATTATTATTAGCATTATTATTATCATCAACTTTTTACTTAGCTATTATTATTATTATTTATTTACTTATTTAACTTTATTTTATTATTATTATTATAATCATGGTTTTTATTATTATTATTTTTATTATGACTTTTAAATTGAATTTTCATTTAGTTTGGGGTTCCATCTCTAGCTGACCCCAAATTGGGAATAATTATTTGTTGTTATTGTATTGCCTCTTCATTTTATATTTTAAATGAAATATCAATAACCGATCTGTTGCTAATATCACCAATTTATCACACTTTCGAGGTTAGTTAAAATTCTAGTTAGCATTTTAGCGCTAGAAGAAGGGCATCCCCCCAAAGCTCTCAACTTTCATCAATTTTTCTCTAAAAAAACATATTCTAGTTTGTTACCATGGAACTAGCTCCATAGCCTGAGAGTAAAAACTCCAATGATCATGAAACCAATGATAATACCATCGCAAGTGCTGCTTGCCCTATCCCTGGACTAAGCAATGATATATGGCACAATATGTTGTAGCAATTAGCAAACGTGAGTGGTTTAATCCACGAAGTGCAGAGTCCGAGGACAAGGTTGGACGTCCAGGTAGTAGTTAACATTGCTCCAATGTGTAGAAATATTGAATTTGGTAAACGATTTATATTCATGATTTTGGACAGTGAATAATATATTAAATAAAATGGATATGTTTTGGAAAGGGATCTTTTAAATTTAAAGACCGGTTTTGAAAAGTGATATTTTAAATGAAGTAAAATGGTTTAAAGGCGTTTTAAAATATGTTAAGTATCGAATGCATAGATTTCAACATTCATTGTTGAAATAGACATTTTCGACAAAAAAATAAGGAAATGATGGACTGTAACACTGTTGTTATATTAAATAATTTTTGAAAGGAAATGTTTTATATAGTATATGGGATTTATATATCTATCTTATTTTCGAATTCCTATACTATGATTTTGGGTTTTCGTAAAGATGTTTTACGCAACATTCGTTTTGACCCAAATAAATGTGTTTATAGAAAATCTTTTCCTTAAAGAATAAAATATATACTTAATCGTGTTTTAAGTATATGGGATATTTTATAAGTGTTGAAAATAAATTTATTTGTGAATTACTTATTATTAAAGAATTATATGGAAATGTTTCCAATAGAAGTGAAATGGTTTGAGATTATATCTTTTAAAAAGATAATTTGAGGTAAATATTTGGAAAATGATTTAATGAATAAAAGATTAATTAAAAGGGCCTAGTGATTGTATATGATGCTAAATATTTTATATGATGCTAAATATTTGTTTGTTTGCTTTGATAGTTAAATAACCGACTATCAAATTTGGCTATTTTTGTTCCTCGACTTGATGTGGGAACTATTTAGTCGTACACTTAGTACCTAGCCTTCTGTGTAGGCTTGATAATTGTTTGTGTTGAGGATGTTGATTCGTATGGTGTGGAGTATTACTCCAATCTATCTAGCTTCCTTCTTGGCCCGAAGGATAGCAAGTTGAAAGTTGGAGACGTGATAAGTCTATGAGATTTAGTTTCTGTGTGAGGTTGAGAAACGCTTTTGCGTTGTTGGTGCGAAGGGACCAGGATCAGATTTATCTAAAAACCACTTCGGACCAACGTATATGTGACGATTGTGCAGATTGTGATGATATTGATTTTCAGGATTTTCATAGTGGGGGACTGCTTGTTGATTGTTTGGGGTTAAAATCCCAATATACATATAGTAGCAATGGTCCCTTCATTATGAAATATACAATGTAAAGACTATTCGCTACTAATCCTAGGGATTTCCCGACAGGATGTGGTAGGAAAGTACCTTCGATTTATCCTGTTCCTGGACAACTTGTATGGACGTTTGTCTGACATTGCATTTCTAAAAATTACGTACATAGGTTTTTACAAACATACATCATTGGTGGCGACGAAAGCAACTTCTCTTAGCTTAACACCCTCCTTGAGACGTATGAGCTTAAGGGTTGTATTTTTGTGGAAGGCAATTAGTAGTCAAACAGAAATGGACACGTAGCATTTAAAGTGATGTGATTTGTGATTATGAAAGGTAATCGTTACCTCAGTCCTCATTAACTAGAAATGACAAAACAGGATTGGATGCGGCAAGGCTAAGTGGGTCGCTCCCAAGAAGCGTATGATCATCCTCTTCTAGATATATTTTTACACGTTATGACGTTGTGTGTCTGATTATTGTGGTTTGTATGCTTAGAGGGCCCTCAATAAAGGTTGGTAACGACCGAAGGATGATATATTCGGTACCTTCTAGTTATAGAGGTGGGCTGGTCTTGTGTTGGTAGAGGATCCTTTGTGATGGTCCTCGGTACATTCTTCTAGAGATGTACTACCGGAAGGTAGTCCCTTCACCTGGTCATTTGTATGGAAATCCAAACTCCACTACGTGCCTGCCATTTTGATTGCATCACCCATTTTGGGCTATATGCTGGAATTCAATCAATGTAACAATTTCGACTATGACTAATATTATTTGTATACTAGACACTGGTATAATATAAGAGGATTTAATATGCGATGTTCTAGTTATCGTAAGGTAAAAACATGTCCGTGTTTATGTGTGGGCGTGTCTTACGAGATAATTTATCAAGACAAAAGTATCCCGTAAGACAAGTCCACACATAAACAAGGACATGTTTTTACCTTACGATAACTAAAACATTTCATATCAAATCATCTAACATTATAGTAGTGTCTAGCATATACAAACAATATTAATCATAGCCGAAATTTTTACATTGATTGAATTCCAACATATAGCCCAAAATGGGTAATAAAATCAAAATGGCAGGCATGTAGTGGAGTTTGGATTTCCATACCAACGACCAGGTGAAAGGACTAACCTCCGATAGGTACACCTCTAGATGGATGTCCCGAGGCACAGAACATCTGCCCTCTACCAACACAAGACCGACCCACCTCTATAAAAAGATGGTACAGAATATGTCATCCTCTGGTCGTTACTGTCTTTACCGAGGGCCCCTAGCATAAAAACCACAATAATCAGATACACGATGTCATAGTGTGTAAAGATATATCTTGAAGAGGATGATCATACCCTACTTGGGAGAGACCCACTTAGCCCTACTGCATCTAACCCTGTTTTGATCATTTCTGGTTGATGAGACCTGAGGTAACGATTACCTTTCACATATCACATCACTTAGAATGCCACACGACCATTTCCATTGACTACTAATTGCCTTCCACAAAAATATAACCCTTAAGCTCATACATCTCAAGGAGGGTGTTAAGCTAACAGAAGTTGCCTTCTTCGCCACCACTGATGTACGTTTGTAAAAGACAATGTAAGTAATCTTTAGAAATGCAATGTCAGACAAACATCCATACAAGTTGTTCAGGAATAGGACAAAACGATGGTACTTTCCTAGCACATCCTGTCGAGAAATCCCTAGGATTAGTGTAACGACCCGATTTTTCGACGCCCGAAAATCAACATCAATACGTCCACTGTATCAAATGCCAAACAATCGAATGCCAAAAAACAAACCATTAGGGTTGAAGAAGAAAGAGGTAGAAGAAGAAATAGAAAACAATATCAGAATCTCACAATCGCAGTGGAACAATATGTAATAGATAAATGACTGATCTTTAAACAAAAAGAACTATATCTATTTCTACATTTACATCATCAGAGTACAACAAAATTCATAGCACGCAACTGATAGTTATCATAACCTATCCTCACAAAAACTGACTACATAGTTAATCATACAAGCGGAATTATACATCAAATTCGTGTGATACGTCTCGCTATCCAGCTCGTCTCCTGAGCTCCACAGCATTCTTTCCTGTATTCTATAATACTCGGTCTCACCCGAGCATTATAGTGAAATAACACCCAAGTCAGTCTGGAAAACCAGCATGAGAAAACACACTCAATTGGATTATTAAAATTTTCAAAATCCTTTAAAAATCAAAGGAATCTCGTAAGACCATGCCACAAATAAACATGTCGGGTTTTAACCTTAAGATAATCAAAACATTTCTTATCAAATCCTCTAATATTATAATAGTGTCTAAGTACAAATACTTATTCAAATAGCTAAAATTGTTATATTCATTATATTCCAGCAATTACTAGGCTCTACAATCAAAACCGTAAAAGGCACGTAGGGAGAATGGATTTCCATCTAATGACTAGGCACTGGGGTACCACCTGTCACGGTATCTGGTCTAGATCAGCATACCGAGGATCCACCCTGATCCTCTGCAACACAAGACCAGACTACCCCTTACTGGATAGTCCAAATAAGATCACCCCGCGGTTGGGATCAGCAACCGCCCAAACAGCTGAATAAAAGGGACATCTAGACTAGGATGACCTTACTCTAATTGGTTGCTAGCCACTTAGCCTTGTTGTATATCCCCTGGTTTTCAGTCATTCCCGGTTGATGAGGCTCAAGGCTATGCGTTACCTTTTTATAACACATCTCACTTAGAATGCTAATCGTCCTACTGACGATGTTCTGAAAGCATTCATCCATACAAGTCCGTTTCGGGTTCGAACGGAACCAAAGGCACTACTCCTACTACATCCATTTTCGAATCACCCTTAGGATTAGTAGCGATTCGCCCTTGCACTTCACTGCTCCATCTTCAACTCCAAGCTCTTGTCTTCCTCACGAAAACGTACTCATTGGATCGAAGTGGTTTTCGGATCTCAAATCCGATCCTAGTCTCTCCGAAACAACGTTCACTATTTCCCGGTAAACTCAACCTCGGTTCTTTAGGAATACTCAAACGAGAATAAGATAGGAGCTCACCTCATAACCGTTTGTAGATGGATTTCCTTATAAACATCCTAGAAGAACGAACGAGTTTATACGTATAGTATAGCACCTCGAACGGTAAATGTTCCATATAATTCTCATACCTCTTCTAGATATTCCAAAGTTATATTTGGGTAAAGATTTGATAGTCGGTTATTTAACAATCAAAAAAACAATCAATTCAACCAATAGTTTTATTTCCACTAAAAAACTCCAAATCTTATAAAAAATAGATTTTTATAATTTAAATCACTTTACCCAAAAACATTATACTTAAAACATTTTAAAAATAAAACTACCTAAATCACTTTACTCAAAATAATTGTTATGAAATTCAAAAATAGATTTCCAAGTAAAACTTAAGCCCCAAACCATTTTAAAAATAAAAGTTTTATGTAAAGTATAAATATTAGAAAAAACATAGCACTAAATTTTACTTTTAAAAATAATTACTATTAAAATTAATTTGAATAAGATTTACTTTAAAATTTCCAAAACAGTTTTAAAATATAAATTTCTCTAAACATTCTTCTAAAACAATTTTAAAACCCGAATCTTATACATAAAAATCTTCTCTATTAAAATATAATGGCTTTTCGGTGAAATACTCTTTCTATTCCAATATAGCCCATATAATCCTTTACAAATCCTGCTCGACTTATCCAAATTAAATTTACGTCCCAATCCCGTAAATTCTTTCAACACTTTAAAAATAAACAACCTTTTATTTTTAAAAACACACTTTCCATCCCATTATAATCACTTTCAAAAATATATACTTAAATTATTTAAAATCAAGCCTCTAAATTATTTATTCAAAAAAATAATACACTTGAAATTTTATAAGAGTTTCCTAAGTAAAACTAAAACCACATTACCTTTTTAAAATAAAGTTATTATATCAAATATTTATGCTAAAATTTTCCTTTAAAAATCATAATACTAATTTACCTTTAAATATAATTAAATATCATAATTAACTTGAAATAAATATTTACTTTCACTTGAAAATAATTAAAATAATAAATTTTATAAAACATTCTAAAAACATTTTTAAATTTCTAGTTTATACTTTGAAATCTTTTCTTTAAAAATATACTTAGTTTTCCAGAAAAAAATACTTTCCAACTTTTAAAAATAAAATCACCTTTTATTTTTAAACTGAATTGCACCTTTTCTTATAAATTCCACCGGAATCTATACTTTCAAATATATCCACTGATAAATATTCCACTTTATTTATAAACCAGTTTACAAATTTCCATTTCTCATTTTCCTTTAAATCACACTTTCCAAAACACTTAATTAATTTCACTAATATCCTAGTTTAAATTCCCTTTAAGTTTATTACTCGATTTATCCAAATTCCCAATAATTATTTACTTAAAAATTTTCTTTTCATTTCCTTTAAAACCCAATTTATTTTATTCTATATTTTAAAATACAAAATTATTTATTCATCCAAACCATAGCATCGAATAATTTAATTCCAATATATTCTATCATAGGATATCACATAACAAATCACAGATATGAAAAATAATTACAATATTTCGAGGAATCCAGTTGGATCTCTCCAACCTGCTTTCCTGCATCCACAGATGTTAACACAATATAAAAATACCAATTCCACTTCAAGGTGGAATATCGCGGTATATAGGGTCATCCGCTATTATGCAGGGTGCATAGGGTCCCATCCGCTATATAATGCAGGAATCAATCACTCCAATATATATATATACTATTATATATAATATCACATCCAGTCAATTCAATCATTCAACCAATAATTTAAATTTAACTATTTAAATTTAAAGGGTAATCCAAATAAGTGAGATTAACTCACCTTTGATTTTATGCAACCCAAACCAAACCAGCTTTGTTTACTTCACGATTCTTTACGATTTCAGACCTTGAATAAACATTATAATTTTTATTATCATTCGAGATAATCGAACAATCTATTGCCACTTACTTATTTAATTTAACTACTAATTTGATTTTAAACTAAATATTCAATAAATAATATTTTACCCTTTCTTTCTTTTGAAACCCATATACTAAAATATAACCTATGTATAGTTTAAAATAATCTACACATATTTCAAAAAAAGTCAGATTTATATATATGTTTTACAGCATTATAAAATTCCAAAACTTTATCTATATTAAATAATTTTTTTGTTTACTGCTTCCAATATATACATATATATCTTTATTAAATTAAACACAATTGTTTTTCACCTTGCTGAAAATCAAAATTTTATCTGTATATTTTAAATCAAGATATATATTTTACTAATCAAGTTAATCGAGAAAGAAGATAAGATCGCATAGCTCACTGCCTCCACGCGCCGCAGTTCGCAACCCACGCGCATCCTAGTCGCATCTCGACTTCGTGCAATGAATCGCCAACTCCCACATCGCCTTCGAGTCCACGAAGAAACTCGCTACAGCCGTCCCTTTCACAATCCATCGCCACCATCAACGCAACCACACTCTGACATCCTCTTGCCTGCATGCGACACCCTTGCCAACTCGAAGCCTAGCTCGATCGAATAGCTTGACTCCGGTCTCAGCTACATGCCGTCGACGCCTGATCCACCAGTGAGTTTGCCGAGTCCTCTCCCCCGCATGCGACTCCAGTCGCAATGACCCCATCGAGAAAAATACCAAGCCCTAATATCCTCGATCGGAACCTCGAGCTCTATCCAAACGAGCGCCATGCCAAGCCGGTCACGAAGCCCAAATCGCGACTCTGATTACGTCTAGGCTTGATATAAATCGAATTCAATTTATCTATTTAGGCCCTTGTTTTGATTTTTTTTTTGAGAATTCGATTCTGGTTTTGATTTGGAAAAGAATGGACGCGACTATTATTCTTTTCTGCTGAGTGATTTAAGAACGAGGAAAGGGATTTGTTTTGTATTTAAAGAAGAATATATATATAAATATTTATTTTCCAAATATTATAAAGAAAATCTATTTTTTTTAAAGAACAAATTGCCACATGTATACATATGTTTTCTTAAGCCTACAAATGTCCACTTGTATATATTTTATATTTTCTTTTTATTTATATCATGTAACTCAGAGAAATATTATAAACCTTTTATTTATTCTTGTTTAAATTTTAAACTTAAGTTATTAATATTTTAATTAATAATCACACAATATATATATATGTAGTGTTTAAAATGTAGAGCTTAATATAATTTAATAATTAAACCACTCAATAAATAGTGACATTTGAAATTCAAGTTAGAAATTAACTTTTGAATATTTAAAATCAATTAAATATTCCAATTTCAAATGTCCAAAATTCCGGGTCATTACATTCCTTTCCCCTTAAAAGAATTTTGTTCCCGAAATTACTAGTTAAGAGGAATGTTCCACAACCCTTTAACCTTTCTCCCCAACCAAATAGTTTTTAAAAACTCCTTAAAACAATCTATTATTAAAGACACACTATTACCCTTACTAACTTCCCAAACCAACCCATAGGTTTCCAATAATATTATCCCCTTGATAATTCAAATTATAGTTTAAACCAAATTTTAAACTTATCAAAATTTTCTCAAAATTTTTCTAACTCCCTAAATTTTTGAAAAATTTCGCCAGCGTCTCCTTTGCGCGGCTAGATCGGTACAACTAAAAATGCCTCTACCGGCCCCCAAATTTTAAAATGAAAACAAAAGCCAAGTGGCTAGACCAAAAAATCATCAAATTTCATACAGAAATTTAAATACATACCTCTTTTTCGGGCAATTCAAATTTATCCTCTGAAATCAAAACATCAATTCCCTTTGCTTTTAAAATACCTGTATAACCTACTAAGCAATAATACCCAATCACAGAATCCAAATCATTTTATTCACTCTCTTTTACACAATTTCAACATTTGCTTACCATAAGCCCGTACGATGTACATTTATTATCCATACGCAATATCCAATCTGATCGCTACTCGATCACACAATTTTCATTTTCGAACTAGCATCGTCCACCCGACTTCCTA
Source organism: Allium fistulosum (assembly GCA_030737815.1). Lineage (NCBI taxonomy): Eukaryota > Viridiplantae > Streptophyta > Magnoliopsida > Asparagales > Amaryllidaceae > Allium > Allium fistulosum. The sequence continues at coordinate 1,035,103,522 of CM060907.1, read as the reverse complement.
GTGTGGACTCAGATCTGGTTTCTTGATCAGAAACCGTCATTCTCCTTGCATAGCCGTAAACTATGATATAGAATTTCCAGAATCAATCAAAAATCCATATCCGGAGTTCACCGTCGAAATCGAGTGTAAAATCCCAACTCGGATCGATATGACTATCTTGAAATTATGTGCTCGAATCTGGATCAGATCGCTATGCGAATAAATAATATACGTACATCCTACGTATTTATCTTAATTGATTATTAGCTATATCAATTTCTTTTTCTTTTATTCGCATTTATTTTGATTTCCATTCACTTATTCACAATTATCCTTTCACTTTTTACTTAATCTTCATTCAAATACTTAGTATGTTTTTCAACACCAATTTTACTTAAGAACTTCACCATTCGTTTCTTAAGTTCAATATAATTATTTTACAAACTTTTTATATATTTTTTCACTTCACCACTTAAGCTTTCACATCTATTTATACTTAACTTAAATTTCCAATTCCATTCTGAATTCAATTTACCCTCCATTTTTAAATATTGAATTCAATTCATTTCAAACCATATTTAATTAATCATTTCTTTAATTAGTTCCACTTACTAATTTAATTTAAATCTCAATGGATTTTATTTCCAAACTTTAATTATTTTTAGTCCACTCCGAATTAATTTGTACAACTTCACTTAACTCAATTCAAAACGAATTTGAATATTCAGTTTAAGTTCCACTTACTTACAAATTTAAATTAAATATCCTCCCAATATTCATTTCCAATTCATTTTCTTACTCATTTAAATCAATTAGTTTACTTACTAATTTTATTTCAATCATTTGTTTTATTTAGTCCAACTTGACTAACTTTCCGTATTACACAATTCAAATTTAACTCCAATATTGTGACTCCCCACCTCTATACCCATGCTAGCCAAGGACACTACGAGGTAATGCCGTCAACTAGCACGGAGAATAAGGCTATTGAGGAGCGACCATCTGTATAATTGCTTTGTGCGAGTACCGATATGCCAGATAAAAATATAACTTTTCATCTCAAGAGGAAATCCGACATACCGATACAAACTCAAAGCTACTACACAGTGGCTATATGGACTTCAGAAACAAATATAGAAATAAACATAACACAAATCAGTCACAGATAATTCATATCACAAAGGTGGAAATAGATATGAATAAAATACATGAAAGTGTACATCAAAGTAGTGGTCAAATAAGATCCACAATAACACAAAAGAATAGGTACAAGTGCAAGACAATAGAATATGTATACATCAAGGAGTCTAAATCTCAAATGTATACAACAAAAACTACTAAACTAGAGTAGTTAGCCAAAAGTCAGAAGATGGCTCCAGATAAGAAGTCATGAGGAAGCACATGTAAGATCTCAGTCTGACCCGAGTATTATTTAAGAAGAAAATAATAAACGGATCAGTCTAGTTATAATTATCAGATAAAATGAGATAGAATATGAGATATGATAATAAAACGTATGATAACAAAAAGATGTCATACTATGATAAGTATACATTAGAAAACCCACAAAAGTCATACAATATCTCAAGAGTCTCAAAACACAGAAAAGAACGTCATATTCTTACTTTAATTCACCAAGCCACAAATAATGACATACATGTCAATGCCTATTGTAAATGCTGGTGAAACATAAATTCCAGAAATCACAAAAGTTAACGACACACAAATTCTAGAAATCATCAACAAGAAATCCAGAAAACACAAGAAAGAGGATGGCCAATCCCATAAACTGAATATCGACGCACCTAGAAAGATACGCCCCATGTAAAGTCTAGCATCGATACACCTAGAAAGATGCACCCCATGCAAAGTCGAACATCGACGCACCTAGAAAGATACGCCCCATGCTCTAGCATCGACGCACCTAGAAAGATACGCCCCATACATAAATAAACATCGACGCACCTAGAAAGATATACCCCATGTAATGTCTAACATCGATGCACCTAGAAAGATACACCCCATGCAAAGCCGAACATTGACGTACCTAGAAAGATACGCCCCATGCATAGACGAACATCGACGCACCTAAATAGATACGCCCCATGTCCCGACTTATTGAGCCGATTGCTCCACGAAGTAATTAAACATTGACGCACCTAAATAGGTACGACCCATGCGAGAAGTGAGACGAAGCTCATTAAAACGAGGAACAGTCCTCCACGTGGACAAAGAGACATCGCACGTTGCTAGTCTAAACCATAAAGTGATCGTCATCGATCATCAAGAAGTGTCAATCACACCAAGCTAGTAAATATATGAGTTTAGCTTCATGTCCCATAACCACTTTCTTAACTTAAATATTTATGAACAAGTTGTAGGTCTTCACTAGAAAATTGTCACAAAAGGGTTCAATCGAACAAGTCCAAGAGTTAACCGACAAAGTGAACGCGAGCGTTTCATACCACTCATTTTACTAAGTCGTTTAATTCGATTTCTCATCCGAGTGAAGTAAAGGCTTGTATATACTAGTAGCACTACAACAAAAATAGTTTATTACAACGCCCATTTTACAACGGGCATTTGCTGTCCGTTGTAATAGATGGCTATTACAACGGTCGATTCCGGACCGTTGTAATAGATGCCCTGTACAACGCCCTTTTTACAACGTGCAATGACTGTCCGTTGTAATAGATGTTATTACAACGGTTCTTTCATGCCCGTTGTAATAGATGCCGATTTTACAACGTTCACAAAATGCCCGTTGTAATAGATGCCAATTTTACAACGCCTATTCCGCTCGTTGTAATAGTGTTCCTTGTTTTGCCGCTCCTACTTCTGTTAATTTTCATTTGCCCGCTTATCCCATTTTCACTTAACCTAAATTCCCGCTATCCCTCTTTTTACTAACCCTAAATCCAATCCCACTGCAAAATCTTAAACAAAATAAAAAATGTTTCGCATTCCCGGTGGCCAGGCGCCAGAGGCAGACAGCGACGCGCTGGCGGACGGGTATGGCGGCCCGCAATGGGGTGTCCTCTTTGGCAATGGCGGAGCCCAGCGATTCGCAGTCTAGGTTGAATGTGGGGTTTGGACATTTTGAAGTCCTTGCGGAAGTCGGAGTCAGGGTAGGAAGGGTGATTGACACGGTCCCACCAGTCCTTGGACCGGGTCTTGACCCAAAGACGTCTTTGGGATGGGCCAGGCAGGGATGTGGACGAGTCATTGGATTCCACTGCATCCTCTTCTGAGTCGGAGTGCATTTCGTGTGGGTAGGAGTCCTGGAAATAGGTGCTGAAGAATGCGGAGAGGTCTGTTCACTGATTTTTGGGCAAAATCCTTGTCCAGGTTGCTTTTGTAGAAGGATTGTTGAATTTTTCTGAAAGTTTTGGAAACTGGTTTGAACGATGGAGTTGAAATTAAGTAGAAGTTGTTGCTTTATTTAATTTGGCCCAAATACAAAAAAATATCTTTATTTAATCATGTATGAAGATGAATTAATTAATATAAAATGCATAACTTAGTTTGTTAGTTAATAAACAACACCTGCATCTTTAATCGACCAAACAGAAAACAAAAACATCTACATCCTTGTTCAAATACCAATTCATTGCAAGAATTATGTACTTGGAATCTCACGAAACAAATTGAAAGAATTATGTACAAGTTATTATCATCAAATCACAAAACATGTACACAATTCCAGTTGCAAGAATTTTGTATAGAACTTGTACACAAATTACCTTGTTATTGTGTGACTTAAAACATGAAAATCTTATTACTGAGATACATTTGTAATTGCCATTCCAACTGATTCTAGAGATCTAAGAATAGAACTAAGGCTTTAGTAACCTAATATATTGTGCGCATCACAAATTCATATGTCTTGTTCTCTAAATTCTTATTCATAAAAGTTTCCCTTGAATTTGCATTATTTGTTTAATTGCTAGTCTCTTATTTGTTTTTTGAACTTCTTATATGCATTATTTCACATTTTGGTCGTGAACTCAATAAGCTATATATTATCCATGGGAAAATGATCATGTTTGTTTTCTTCCATAGCTTCAATTTTTAGAGAAATGTCCTGGAAACTATCTCTAAATTTTGAAGGCGATACTCGGGACTCTTAGAATGATGTAAGTGTTCCTAGAATGCATTTTATGGTAACCTGCAAATTTAATGGCTATTTCATATAAATTGCATATCACATCTACATGTATAATGCAAATCAAAGACACTAGATTCATCCAATATGTGTTATTTATGATTTTTGATACTAGACTTGGATATCTTATTTTTGTTGTAGTAACTTTTACAAAGTCTATTTCAATTCAGGGACAAGAGTGAAGCGTTTACTGATGAGTGTGCTTGAATTGCTAATATTTTCGAAATCGTCATGTTTGGGTATGTTATACAATGTATATCATTGCATAGAATTGGCAATGCACTTCTTTAGCATTTAATTAGTAAAGTTGGCACTGAAATAATAGACTGTCATGTTGATTGTTACAGTAGATAGTAATACAGATTTGACTTTTTTATGCTTATTACAAGGAATGGCTTAAAAATGAGAAAGAATTCCACACTTGGCATTACGTCATAAATGACAGAATCAGTGCAATTGTTCTTTGGTTTCTGTTTTTTGGTCGTCATTTTCAACCTAATATGAAGCTGTATGAGAGGGGAAAATAAATAAATATCTACATGTAGTATATGGTAATCTTTAATCAAATTAAACTACCATCTCCATTTAAAATAGATTCAATAATTTTATTGTCTTGATTGTACTTTCATATTGGTTTTTTCACTCTTCCTTTCTCTTTGTTATAAATTGGTTACTGTGGAATTGAAGGGTTATTATTCCAGTTTATTGTTTCTAGTTTAAATGTTAAAGTTCCCATATTAAAGTACCACCAGAATGAAAAAAAATAAATTATTTGTGGAATATGCGTGAGGAAAGACGGAAAGTTCCATATATTTTGTTGCCTATTTCTTATAAATGACAATCCTTTTTTATGTTATAAGGTTTGCTCATAGCTATGGAAGTTTCTTGTAGCACCATACAGCAAGCATGAGAGTTAGAAAATGGGAGTTGCTATCTACACATGAAGGATAAGCTGAGTGTTCCATTTCTCTCTGCCTTAACTGAAAATATTCATGTTCTACTACCCGACTTCCATGGAAATTGGTATAATTTCTGATAATATATATGGTTATTTCCTTTCACCTTTCATGGTGGCTCATGTCTTTGAATCCTGTATAAACTAAATGTAAAGGTGTTTACAAATTATATGTTGTATTCTGCATTAGGATTTATATTGGAAGTTTAAACAAATGCACATTTAAGAGAATTCGAACATAGAAAAAGGGTAGAAACTGGATATATTGATGCAGGAAAAAATGCATAATGCACCCACTTTCCCCATTTTACACAACTTTGGGACAAATTCCCTTAAGCATCTAAAATTTGCAAGCATCTAAAATGTGCCTGCCACAAATTAAATTTATGTAAGTATATGTATACACATATGTAAGTATGTGTATACATGTATTTTGCTCAATGTCTGTAATAAATCTGCACATGTTAAAACAACCTGCTTGCCTTGAATTTGCAAAACAAGAAAACGCATTTTGGTTCACACCCTTGCCTTGTTCTGTAATCATGAAACTGCCTGTTGCCTTTTGATTGTGTACAAAAGTCTGTACTAACCCTCAATATTCGACGTTATATATTCAAATTCAGAGATGCAGACTATCAAAGAGGTCGTTGGATCAACCGTCGCGTGGCATAAAGACTTCATCTCTGTGGTATAGTATGATTGTACTTAGAACATGATATTTGTAGGGGACTGTTATGTGTTAATGCTTTATGTATTTGGCATGTAAACTTATCTAACTTTTTGGAGTGTTAGAATTCTATAACTCTAGCTTTTAGTCTTTTCGTATGTGATTTTAATTATTTTACGACAATATTTAATATTAGTATGGATGTATTGCATGGATGCTGCTATAATTTTTTTTAAAATTTGCATTTATTTTGCAACGGGCAATGTGCGTTGTTAAATGAGCTTATTACAACGGTCAATGCACGTTGTTATATAAGATTTTACAACGGTCAACACACGTTATTAAATAGGTATTTTACAACGGTCAATACATGTTTTTACAACGTGCTTTGCCCGTTGTAAAATGTGGTGGATCTATTACAACGAGGCCTATTACAACGGGCACGTGCCCGTTGTGAAAACCATATTACAACGGGCATTGTCCGTTGTAAAAAGACTGTTTTGTTGTAGTGTAGATTAGAAAACAGTTTGATAAACGAGTTGGTATTAAAAATAGAGTTGAAAATATTTTGATGAAAGGGTTTTGATATTTACTACTAGTATTAAAACCTTCATATCTTTAGAGTGACAAGTCACAAAACGATTGTTGAAACAAATCACATAAATTCACATTCGAAGACGTGAGAAAAATCCAAAGAAATCAATTCCCAAAACCATCAAAGTAGGAAGTTCTGTTGAATGTTTTTCGGATAAGATCCCCTACGAAGGGGGGTACGGGGTTCGACCTGCCTAGAAAACGATTCGAAGACGTCTGGATTTAGTCTCTGGAAATATTCCAGAAAACGATCCAGACGTCTGAAACCTAGAATCAGACGTCTGAAGGCATTCAGACGTCTGGGGAAAAGTCCAGACGTCTGGATTCGGTTTCTGGGAATATCCCAGAAAACCAACCAGACGTCTGAAAACATAAATCAGACGTCTGACATCTTTTCAGACGTCTGGAACAATAGTTCAGACGTCTGAAATTAGTCACTGCCCTTTTTATTTTTCTGCCGTATGTTATTTTTCACCAGGAGGCAAAACCAGACGTCTTGCATTGACCTCCAAACGTCTGAACACCTAATCTGGGCAGAAATTTACCTAGGCCAAGATGGCCAAAACGTTCTCGGAAGCGATCGAGCAAGCAATGACAACTAAGGATTTACGTCCAACGACAACCCGGTCTTAAAGGCGCTTCGATACACCCCAAACAACATATCCAAACATCCATTGAAGGATTTTCACAAGAATTAGACTTCAGACCAAGAAATTAGGATGTTCACCAATTCAATCACAAACAAAAGGAAATGTACGTAAATAAGTGTTAGGAATTCATACCCAATCACAAAGATAGATATAGACAAAGATGTGAGATAAAAATCTCACCTTTGAACCCAAAAACAATGAATGAGAAGCTTGAAGACAAGGGAAGATCAACCACACTTCAATCTCAACACAAGAAGCATGAATCTAAGCTAAAAGAGAAACATTTCCCAAATTAGGTTTAGGAATTTTCTGAAATCAAAGAGAGAATGTGTTGGAGAAGAAGGAGATGAAGCTTACCAATGGGTTCTCTTTGAATTTGGAGCTAGAATTTGGATTTGCAAGAGGAACTAGGGCTTGGAGTTTTAATTTCCCATTCCACTCACCATTGTTGCTCAAGAACAGAAATGAGGAGGAAGTGAGGGAGAATGGGGAGAAGTGGTTCAGATTTGGGGGTTAAGTTGGCAAAGGGGCTGAACCCAAACCCAAAGTGCAAATGGTCAAATTTTTGACTAGCTCCAAACATATCAAAGTTTATACTAAAAAAGGTCGCAAACGACATTTTGAACTCAATGGGGGTGGTCTCAAGTCCTAATTCAACTGTTTGCAAAAAGTAGCTTTTTGGACTATAATCCGACTAACGATGAAATATTTAAATAAAATATTTAAATATAAAATCGATAAATATGCGGGTTGTTACAAATATCCAGTTTCAATTTCATTTACTTACAAATGTAAATTCATTTGTTCATTTACAAATTTATTTCATGCTTAGTAAATTTTATTTCAATGACCATAACACTTAGTCTACTTAGACTTTTTCCTCAAATTCACTTTTATTTATTAGATTCAATTACCATCTATTTGCATTCAAATTTTAAGCTTATATAAGTTTCCAACTTATTTTCATTTCATTCACTAATATTTTAATTTACTTCATTTTATTGACTCACTTTTCTGGCTTATTTATATTCCATAGCATTTCAAATAAAATTCCAGAGTCTTTTAAACAATTACTCAATCTCTCAAAATCATTTTTTTTGAAATCAATCATATATACATAATCCATTTGCATATCAAATTACTCTTTGAGTTTCAAAACCAAACCCAGCTTTGCAAACAAGTCCAATTTAAAACAATTTGGCAGCAATTCCTCTCCTGGAAACTCGAAAATGAACACCGATGATGTCGCGATCATCATCAGAATTATTTTCCAGCGACCGAAGAGAGTTTCAGTGCTTTCATCCCTTCAAAAATATTTTTAAATTCCATATCCTTTTAATCCTTATTCAAAAATTACTTTGACATCTTATTTCAATTTATAAATTATATATATAATTCACATTTACAAACTCCAATTTGTTATATAAATTTGTTCCTTAACCTTTGGTTATTATTTCAATCCTTTATTCAACTTCCACATAACTATGATAATAATTTAATATTATCACTTCCTAACAACCAGACGACCATATATAACTATAATAATTTACAGAAAATTATTTCTTTTATATACAAAAATAATTTGGGTAAAATTACAAATTATTTCATTTACCCTATTTTAAAACAATACTGTGTCGGTTTATCTTGTTTAAGAGTTTAGAAACCCTTATCGATGACATGGCGTCCCACATATCGACTAGGATCCATAAACACTCAACCGATAAGTCAACACAATATAAAAAACAATTTTTATATTCACTAACAAATGCGCGCTCATATCTATTAATACACCCAAACTCATTCTAGAGTACTACAGACTCTATTTTTAATGAGTAATCCCCACCAGAGCCAAGGTTCTCGCTTAACCTTTAGCTCTGATACCAAATGTAACAATCCGATTTTTTGATGCCCGAAAATCGACATCAATACGTCCACTATATCAAATGCCAAACAATCGAATTCCGGAAAACCGAACCATTAGGGTTGAAGAAGAAAGAGGTAGAAGAAGAAATAGAAAACAATATAAAAATCGCATAATCGCAGCAGAACAATATATAATACGTAAATGACTGATCTTTTAACAAAAAGAACTATATCTGTTTCTACATTACATCATCAGAGTATAACAAAATTCATAGCACACAACTGACAGTTATCATAACCTATCCTCACAAAAACTGACTATACAGTTAATCATACACAGCGGAATATACATCAAATATGTGTGATACGTCTCGCCATCCAGCTCGTCTCATGAGCTCCACAGCATTCTTTCCAGTATTTTATAATACTCGGTCTGACCCAAGCATTATAGTGAAATAACATCCGAGTCAGTCTGGAAAACCAGCGTGAGAAAACACACTCAATGGGATTATTAAAGTTTTCAAAATCCTTTAAAATCAAAGGTATCTCGTAAGACCATGCCACAAATAAACATGTCGGGTTTTTACCTTACGATAACCAAAACATTTCTTATCAAATCCTCTGGTATTGTAATAGTTTATAAGTACAAATACTTATTCAAATAGACGAAATTGTTACATTCATTAAATTCCAACAATTACTAGTCTCTATAATCAAAACTGTAAAAGGCACGTAGGGAGAATGGATATCCAACTAATGACTAGGCACTGGGGTACCACCTGTCACGTTATCCGGTCTAGATCAGCATACCGAGGATCCATCCCGATCCTCTGCAACACAAGAACGGTCTACCCCTTCCTGGATAGCCCGAATAAGATAACCCCGCGGTTGGGATCAGCAACCGCCCACACAGCCGAATAAAAGGGACATCTAGACAGGGATGACCTTACCCTAATTGGTTGCTAGCCACTTAGCCTTGCTGCATATCCCCTGATTTTCACTCATTCCCAGTTGATGAGGCTCGAGGCTATGCGTTACCTTTTTAGAACACATCTCACTTAGAATGCTCATCGTCCTCTTGACGATGTTCTAAAAGCACTCATCCATACAAGTCCATTCCGGGTTCGAACGAAACCGATGGCACTACTCCTACTACATCCATTTTGGAACCACCCTCAGGATTAGTATCGATTATCCCATGCACTTCACTGCTCCGTCTTTAACTCCAAGCTCTTGTCTTCATCACGAAAACGTACTAGTTGGATCGAAGTGGTTTTCGGATCTCAAATCCGATCCAGGTCTCTTCCAAACAACGTTCACTATTTCCCTGTAAACTTAACCCCGGTTCTTTAGGAGGCGAGAATAAGATCGAAGTTCACCTCCTAACCATTTGTAGATGGATTTCCTTATAAACGTCGTAGAAGAACGAACGAGTTTATACGTACAGCATAACACCTCAAACGGTAACTGTACCATATAATTCTCATACCTCTTCAAGATATTCCAAAGTTATATTTGGGCCCAGATTTGATAGTCGGCTATTTAACTATCAAATAAACAATCAATTCAACCAATAATTTTATTTCCACTAAAAAACTCCAAATCTTATAAAAATTAGATTTTTATAATTTAAATCACTTTACCCAAAAACAATATATTTAAAAAATTTATAAATAAAACAACTTAAATCACTTTACTCAAAATAATAGTTATGAAATTCTAAAAAAGATTTCCAAGTAAAACTTAAGCCACAAACAATTTAAAAAATAAAAGTTTTATATAAAGTATAAATATTAGAAAAACAAAATACTAAATTTAACTTTTAAAAATAATTACTACTAAAATTAATTTGAATAAGATTTACTTTAAAATTTCCAAAAAAAATTTAAAATAATAAATTTCTCTAAACATTCTTCGAAAACAATTTTAAAACCCGAATCTTATACATAAAAATCTTCTCTATTAAAATATACTTAGCTTTTCAATGAAATACTCTTTCCATTCCAGTATAACCCATATAATCCTTTACAAATCCTGCTCGATTTATCCAAATTAAATTTACATCCCAATCCGTAAATTCTTTCAACACTTTAAAAATAAACCTGGATAAGCTAGCGGAAAGCAAGGTCAGTCGTCCCCAGACTGACTAGCTCCAGATAATCTACTAAACCTGGATATCTGAAAACCCCAACTCTAGACTGCCCGTGTGGAAAATAGTGGGCACCCATAGTTTAGGAAGGGAACAATAAACTCCAGATCAGTCATGAGACTGGTGTGAGCAACAAAACAGTTTATTATCTTTCAATCAAACACAAAAGAACTTTAAACATTGAAACCCGCAATGCTTTTGGAAAATGAAACTACCATAAGGCCTCCCGCACACACACACAATGCAAACGCAGAATCAGAGGAGATTTCTCCTTATGATAGTCAAAGATGCTTACTACGCAAAACAAATCATTGGATATTATTACTAGTGCATAGTGCAGAAAACATTTCGAAAGTATAATATTAATCTTAGCCAGCATGGGCATTCCGCGTTATGCCTACTATAGCTACTATGTTCAATAGCAGGTTACCGCCACATTCCATAGCAGGTTATACAATTCCAATCGTAAAGGTTCGTGTTGTTTCTTTGGATTTCCAACAAATGGTCAGGCTAAGGAACTTCATTTCCTACTGCCGAATGGGATCGCCTCTGGATGGACGTCCCGAGAGACAAACTGCTCTCTGCCAACAAGGCCGGGTTACCCCTGTTACAGGTAACTCACGAATATGCCACCCCCCGGTCCTTTGGGACCTTTATCTGAGCGCTCGGTAATCACATCACACATAATAAATAGAGTGTGTCCACATGAGTAAGTATCTGGGCTTCATATCATGATACCACCCCTTTCTAGAAGGAAATGACATACCCTAAAGGGCGCGACCCTCATAACCTTGCCGCAACATTCCTGTTTCGACCATTTCCGGGTTGTGAGGCCCTGACGAAGTCTCGTCCACAAAGCTACACTTTGGCACAAAGCCATGCTTTGGGTCAACAGATGATCAAAGTAATGATCACAAAGATAAATGATCAAACAAATGATCATATCACAAATGATCAAACGATGATCATCACACAGCAACACTCAGCATGTCACATTACCAAATTGAGAGTATATCGCTGATAACCTTCAACTACATAACCTCTGAGCTCGTACGTCTCAGAGAAGGGTGTTAATCTAAGAGAATAAATTCTTCGCCACCAACAGAAATGTATTTGAAAGAAATCCGCTTTATATCTCAAAGTGTAATGTCAGACATGTAACCATACAAGTCTGTTCCGGGTTCGAACAGAACCGAAAGCACTTCCGGAGAAGCCCTTGCTATCCGGGTATTCACAATCCCGATCGGATTTCCCATCACTTAGGAAATCTCTATACCGGCGCGACTCAGTGCAGAGACAATCGATAGGTCATACTATCGTTCTCGCAAATACCCGGTCTTCACCACCGGTCTTCAAATGCTATCCATATACGACGTATCATTATTCAGAATGGGTTATGTGACACAAAGGTCCTTTCCCGGCTAAACCGAATAATGAGCACAATATGTAAAAACATATGGATATTGGGATTTCAATTAAGTCATAACTTATTACCCAAACTCCTCTTTAAATGGTTTAAACAAATTACCAGTTTAATCTTTTTAAATAAAAAGATTCATTTTAACAACCTTCAACGGTTTAAACAGTTTCCACATTTTAATCCTTTAAACAAAAGATTCATTCACCGATTTTCCAAATTAATTCCCATTTCAATTTGATTAACTCGTTAAATCTTTAAAACAAAGATTTAACTTATAGCTTTCAAACAATTCCATTTCAAATGGTTTAAACAAATCATCATTTTAAATCTGTTAAAAATAAACAGATTTAATTCATAGCTTTCTAAAAGAATTCATTCATAACTTAGAAAACCATTTCTCAATTCAATATTGAAATTCCTGTAATTAAACTGGAATTTCATTTCTTATCTGAAAGCCTTTATTCTTTTAAAATAAACAGTTTCATTTTGGAAATCTGATTCATTTATACGAGTTAAGATCTTTGGGTTAGATTCAATTTCTCAAAACCAATACTTTTAAAATGGTTTAACTTCATATAAACATATTTATAACATTTTTTAACCGTAATTTCCAACCATGGAATTCAATTCTTTTATTTTTAAATTCGAATTCAAATTAAATTATTTAAATTGGAAATTTTTTTTCCAAGTTATTCAAAATAACTTTTCATCTTAAAAACCTCATTTCAAAAGCTTTAACATTCAACCCAAATTCATTTCCAAAATCAATTGAAATCGAAATTTCAATTTTAAAAATATTAAATTTAAATCATCTATGACTTAACCGATTTCCACGTGAAATCCATATTTGTGTGTGTATGGTGTAGTCCAGGGGTTTTACACAGTAGTGCAACATTAATGAAACATAACAGATCAAAATAAAGAAATATAGTTGATAAGCGGTATATCATAACGCTTATCTGTTATTCACAGATCACAAATCACAGAGATATAAGTTACAGATAATAATTTACATTCATCCAGATACAGTACAGATCACACACAAATCAGAATACATCATAAAACATCACAGATCATAATATCAAACAATTCAATCATTCAGTTAAGTCCAAACATTCATAAGTAAATTTTATTAATCAACTGATTAATTTAAATCAGATGTTTCAACTATTAATCCGGGTTAATTATCATAATTAAGTTATAAATTATTTGAAAATCTTTCTTTCAAAATTTATTAGTTAAACCTTAATTATTAACTAATCATTCTTAATTAATGAATTAATTGATCTTTATTTATTAATTAAATCTTAATTAATCACCATCATTAATCAATCCTTTAAATTTAATAACAAATGATTATACTCAGATCCCAAATCATCATTTAATTAATTATCTTCAGTAATTATCTATTAATTACTTTAACTAATTAAAATTTCCCAAATTATCAAATGATTATTCTGAATTGATTAACTTAAGAAATTTTAACTTGAACTAATTCGATTAACTCAATTAATTACATTGAATAATTAATTCCATAATTACCGTCATTAAGTAATTATACTTAATAGTTCCACAATTGATTTTTATTAAATTAATCAATCTAAATTTATTGTTAAAATTTATCATATTAATTAATTGTTCAGATAATCTTTGATTTTATTAACTATTAAATTTCTTTAATTGCCTTTTTAAAGAAAATCTCTTATATTAATCATTTTTTATTATAAATTAATTAACCATTAAGAATTCATTCATTAATGAATTTTAAATCATAAATCTTCTTTACTTAAAGTCACTCATTCATTTTTTTTATGATTTAATGATTATTTACCATATATTGAAACATTGTTTCAAATTTTCCTTTTTAATTCCAATTTAGATTTAAAATTTGAAATAAATCTTTATTTACTTTTAATAAAGTTTATAGCAAATTTTCTTAACATTTTAGATTCACATGTTAAAATAATAATTGGTCATAAAGGAAATTTTTAAAAAGTTTAAAATCACTTTTCTCTTCAATTTCTAGCATATTCAACTTATTTTAAACACTTAAGTTATAAAACAAAATTAATTCCAAAATCTTGAAATATATTATATTAACCACTCTTAAACGAAGTCTGCCATTTATTTAAAAAGCCTGGCCTTTAAAAATTCAAACTGATTTTCTTTCAAAACTTTACTTTACTAAACAGATTAACCCTACCACATCAAATCTCGAGTCAAACCCACATTTAACTCGCGCCTGCTCCGAGTCATTCCCCTTCTTCATCAGCTTCGAGTCATTTCCTTCGTTCACACGAGAACCACCCGACCAATCACGAAAACCCAACGTTCCAGATTCGTCATGTCCACGGTGCACGTGCACCAACGTCGCCGTACTCCGGTGGTCATCACAGCTACCCTCGACCATCACACGAATCCACGCGACCCCAACGCGAACCCAGATCACACGAAAATCCACTAAAACTAAATCGAGCAAAAATCTCGACCATCAGGAATGTTACTTGCCGGAAAACAACTCATTCCCTTTGCCTCCGACCTCGAGATCACCTGACCTCTTCACCGCAGCCTCGTCACACCTTCCAGCAACCATCCCCACCACCGCGATTCACTCCGATCCCCAATGGCCATCGCCATTGCCTTGCGAACTCATCGTAACCAAACGACCACCGAACCCTATTTCAACCGTGTCTGACCATCACGTCCATCGGAAAATCGCCTTAATAATTTTCCTACATTCGTCGACAGCTCAGCCAACTCCAATCCTAACCTCGAGTCTCAGATCATCCCAGATCGTCGACAATTGCCGATACACCCAAAATCGAACAACTCAGGATAACTCACCAATTTCCTAACTAAAAATCTTGATACTCCGATCATAATTCATCATTTTGTTATATAAATCAGATTCTATAACCATAAATTGAATTTTACTCGATCAAAATTTATCCCATGTTTTAATATTCACTGTATTTTATAAAATTTTGAGATAAAAACATAATATAACTTCTTGAGTTCATTTTTATAATTAATATCACATTGTTATACACATTTTCTTTTTAGAAATCAATATCTGAAATTGAATACATGAGAAGATAAAAATGTTAAGAGCTTATTTTAATCCTGTAAAAATAACAAAGACCAAACTTCATATACTCACAGGCATTTCCTATATTCATACATGCATTCACATTCAGATACATATGCAAACAATATTGCCACACAAATTCTATCACAAGCATTTAATTATAATCACAGGTTTAAACTGAAATAAAAGTATGTTCACTCACAGTGTTTTATGGAGATGAACAGATCTTTATGTTGAAACATGCTTGAATATTTCAAGTTGAAATTCTTCCTTTGACCTTTGGTTTGCTTTGATTCGTATTGGTGTTTTTATGTTGAGTTTTTGTTTAAGTTTGAAAAAGTATTTGCTTCAGATTTCTATAGCTTGAGGAAACGAACTGAGATAAAGAAGTTGTTGGAGATAAAAGGAATGAAGATTACGAGAGGTGTACAATACAGTATGATATAATCCCTTTGTTTGTACAACAGGGTGATTATGTACAGCCAGAGATTTTTTTTCTTTTGTGAACGAACTGAAATGGAAAAGATAATACATGAAAGATTGTTGTACAGGTGATAATGTTGTTATGTACAATTTGCTTTGCTTGTTGACTATGCAGTCTTGTTTGGTGGTTGCAAATCTCATTTTTTGTGGCCGATACAATCCATATTTTGTGTACTAGATGATCTTGCATTAATTGTTTTGTACATATATATATTTCTTTGTTTCTTCCTTTTTATTTGCTTACAACTTATGCAGGCTGGTACACTTGCTTTTGTGCTTGCATTAATTAACTTGGCTTGTTTGATAAGCCTTCATAGATATTTATGTTTTTATTTGTTCAACTTGACTATATGTATATATTCTTCTTTTATTTGAATACTTGAATATATTTTAGTGTTTGTATTTTCTTTGTTTTTATAATATAAATTCAAGTCAAATATATATCTATATATATATTATTTTCAAATTCACTCATATATGCCCAAATACCTCTATATACATATATATACAATATTTTAAATTTAAATGATTTATACAAAATTTTATTTGAGTTCGGGGAAACTCGCATCCATTTATCAATTTATTTCACAAATTTTATTTAATAATTAATTTAATTATCAATTTAAATATATGTAAAATCCGGGGTCGTTACAGACTTCCCCCTTAAAAGAATTTCGTCCTCGAAATTGCCAAGGAGACACAAAGATAGATGAAAAACATTTCATCAAATCAAACTGAATATCTATTCTACATTTGGCTCACCAAATCAGAATATCAACAATAGATACAAGAACGAATCTATTGAATTCTTTCACACGATACTCGGGTTATCCAGATCTACGAAATATGCAGTGGCATCGATTAGTTTGAAGTGATAACTAACCATTCGTAGAACATACTGAGACCCAAAGTGTGACGACCCGACTTTTTCTCCACTGAAAGTCGCATCATCTTGAAGAAAGAAAGGGATAGAAAAGAGAAAAGATAGAGAAGAAAGAAAGAACAACATCAGAATCTCAATAGCGGAACGAATAAATTATATTAATAACATAAGTATTACATAGTATCATATACATCAGAGATACACAGCTTATAAAACACATACTAGACAGTTATAAACACCTGTCTAGTTATTACAACTCAAAATACATCTCAAACAAAAGACTCAAAGATCAACACAGCGGAACACTATATCTACGAACGCTGAAGCCTCCTGCTCCATTTCTCCTTCAGAGTTCATCAAAGCAAACCTGAATCCCATGGCTACTCGTAAAAATTTGAGTACCCAAGAGTTTAAGAAAACAGAATAAACACTTGGGTCAGACATGGGTCTGGTGTGAGTAAACGAGTTAAAGTTGTTTAACTTTGAAAACCTTTTGAAAACAAAGGTATCACGTAAGACTTCCCACACATAAACATGGAAAAGTTTTTACCTTACGCTAACCAAAACTTTTGATAGGAAATCGAGTTATATTATAATAGGGTCTAGGGTTTTCAAGTAAAATATAGAAATAGCTGGAATGCTTACATCTCACGTTCCAACATAGTTGGGCACAACTAATACGTACGACACTTATTGGAGATTGGATTCCATACAATGGCAGGGCTACTGGGGTACCGCCCGTCACAGTACGTGGCCTAGATCAACGTACCGAGGATCACGCCCAATCCTCTGCAACACAAGGCTGGAACCATCCCTTACTGGATAATTCCCGCATAAGAAACCCCGCGGTTGTAGCTAGCAACCGCCCACAAAGCCGAATAAAAAGGGACTCTAGACAGGGGAAATCTTATCCTACTTGGGCGCTACCCACTAACCTTGCTGCACCTCCCCTGTTTTAGCCATTCCCGGTTGATGGGGCTTGAGGCTACGATTACCTTTAGAGAACACCTCACTTAGAATGCTCATCGTCCACCTGACGATGTTCTAAAAGCATTCAATCCATACAAGTTCGTTCCGGGTTCGAACGAAACCGAAGGCATTATCTCGTTACACTCAATTTGGAATCACCCTCAGAGTTAACGGCAATAACCCTTGCACTCTGAATCTTCATCTTCACTTGAGATTCACGACCTATCGTTAATTTGGATCGATGTGGTATTCGGATATCCAAATCTGGAAACCCGATCCCGGTCTCATCGAAATCCAAACGTATTTTAAAGGCCAAGTTGTTTAAAGGTTTAAACAATTCAATTCAATACTTGAATTCACACAGCATTTAACATAGATAAATATCACACATTTATCACAGATATATCCAATATCATATCACAGAATATCACAGCATATCATTCAATGGATATCATCTAATTCAGATATTCTACACAACAATCATCCATAAGCAACAATTATTAACCCTATGTTATAATTAATTTAATTATCTTAAATTAAATTAATTACTTAAGAATTAATTATCTAACCTTGCTTAATCAATCATTAATTAATTACAAACCTTTAATTAATTACTCATTAACTATTAATCATCCTTGATTAATTATTCATTAATTACATAAAGTAATTATTCTTTAATTAATTTCACAAATTAATTATTCTTAACCATTAACAGTAATTAACCATTAATTACTCTTATTAATTACATTAATTAATAATCCTTAATTAATTACTTCCATTAATTAATTAACTATAATTAATTACCTCCATTAATCCACCTTAATTAAATTTGAACAGTAATTATCATCTTGTAATTACTTACCTTAATTAATTAACTTCTTAATTAATTATATTAATTATACCAAATAATAAATCCTTAATTACTTCTCCTAAGTAATTATCCTTTAATTAATTACATCTTGTAATTATTAATTACTTATAGTAATTACACTTATAAATTTCATTAATTATTTATACTTAATCACCATCAAGACTATCTTTGATTAATATACAAATTAATTAACTTAAATTAATCACATTCGTTTATTTTTTTAACAATTGAGTAATTCATTCCTTAATTATTCTTAAACAAATTAATTAACCTTAATTACAGATTAATTATTCTTTAATTATTAATTAATACACCTTAAGTATCAATTAATAAAATTTAATAACAAATTAATTAATCCTTAATTATTAGTTCATTAATCCTTAATTACCATTTAATTAATCCGTAACTACCATTTGATTAATCCTTAATTAATCTTTAATTACAAATTAATCACTCCTTAATTAATAATTAATAAAACCTAATTATTAATAAATAAAACTTAATTACAAATTAAGTACTTCTTAATTACCAATTAGTTTACCTCTAATTACTTAATTAATCAATCTTAATTACTTAATTAATTCATCTCTAATCATTAATTAATCAATCTTAATTACTTAATTAATAATCCTTAATTACAATTGATTAACCTTTAATTAATTAATTATAACCTTCAATTATAAATTAATTAATCCTTTATCATGAGTTAATTAAATTAATTAATTATACTTGAATCTTCTTAATTAATTTAATTAATTTCAAATCATTAAACCTTAATTATCTTAAGATAAAACATTGTCTTATAATGATCCAATTATCATTAACATATTAAAATATTTTATCTTTAAAATTAACTCCCTTAATTTAAACATTTAATTAAGTTTTGAAATAAAAATAAACCTTTAACTTGATAAATTAAAATTACCAAATCATAGCTTCCTTTAAATACTTAAAATATTATCAAGTAGTAGTTTAAAACTAGTTTCTATTTTAAAAACCTTGTTTTATAAAAACCTTTAAAAACTGCCTACACTCACGAACATACTCCAAGACGAACCCGAGCAAAACTTGCCTTTCCCCGAGTACTCCTTCGAGTCAACCCCCAACCCAAACCCACAGACACACACACACCACTGTGCACATGCACCGATGATCAACGCCACCTTGACCATCGCCAACACCTCCAACCCAACGACGTTCATCCCTACTAACGATCTCGACCACCAATTCTTCACTATAAAGCCTAAATCGAAAACGAGCTACTCAAGTCAAACCTGGAACTAACCCCTCGCCTGAATCTTCCTCGAACTGCCCACCGCCGACCACCAGAACTCCTGGAACTCCGGCCACACACTTGCTGGCCTTCCACTCTACCATTGCCCTAAGTCCGGTGAAACTCGATTCACCAGAGACTCTGCATTGATCCTGTTTCCAGACTTCGACCAAATTAGGGTTTAAAACCTAAATCATCCCCGCGACGTCGCCTCGATGATCAGGAACTCCACCAGACATTTTTCCCGATATCACCTATCTCCACTCAAGCTTCGACAAGAACCCCGACCATCCAGTTGCTGCCGATCACCAGAAAACTCTCGAAAACCCAATTCTGACCAACATCGAAATGCTCACTCGATCCCAAACTATAAATCGTGTTTTCACTCTTAAAAATCATGGTTTAAGACAAGGATTCAGGTTATATAAGTAGATCGTAAAATCACTATGCTTGAATTCCAACATTTTTTAAATTCTTACAGTATATTTCTTGATTTTCAGAGATATACAACTTTACTTTGCTTAAATATATTTTTAGATCTTAATTTATGTTTAAACAAACATATTTTATTTGAAACCCAATCCTAACAGAGATTAGAATAAAGAGATTTTGGATTTTTATCAAAACTTTAAGCTTTGAACTAAGAACAGAGATGCTCACATACAACAGACATGCACACTTCATATATACAGAGACTTAATTATATATGCAGAGCATCATTCATCATAGATATTCACAAACACAGATTTATACTTACTTAAACTTTTTAAATTAAAAGTTTACTCACCTTTGAAAATGCAAAAGGCTTTTGAAACTGGAATGAAATTTGCATGCATTTGTTTTTTATTCCAGAAAACTGAATTTCTTTGATTTGCTTTAAACTGAATTGCTTGATACTTTAGAAACTGGAAAGCTTAAAACTTGAAATTTTGAATCAGAAGAAAATGCTTTGAAGAACTGAAAACCATGGCCTCTTTGAAACTGGAAACTTGAAAACTTTAAGATCTTTGATTTCGGGTTGCATTTGTTTTAGAGGAGATTACAGGCTTTTGTTTGTTTGATTTCTGGTTTGAAATAGTTTTACAGGTTTGAGTTTCTTGCTTTGAAAATGAAAGGATAGAAAAAGAATTGAGAGAGAGAGGAGATATATGTTTATATAAACTAAATTATGATTTATTAAAATAAAAGAAAATTAAAATAAAAATTGACACTTGTCTTTTGCCTTGATTAATATGCTAACACATGTGCTTAGATAGTATAATATGTTAACACTTGTAATACTACATGCATAATTAAATTTTAAATGATTTTTAAAGCTTTTAAATTAAATTTCCTAAATAGATAAATACATATCTTATTTAATAAATGCTTTTCTCAATTTATAAAAATAAAACTTTTAAAAGAAAATAAAATAAAAACCAATCATATCTTAAATAAATTTATATATAGCATATTTAGTCCATTTTTAAATGATAATATAAAAATTTTGTATTTATTACTATTTAATAAACACTATCTTAATTTATATAAATAAAAATCTTTAAGGAAAATAATATAAGACAAATCTTATTTTAAATAAAAACTTTTATTCATATATTTTATCCAAAATATTTTTAAGATATATATATACTTTAAATTCAAATTTAAATCCAAATTTCAAATTCAAATTTAAAATCCAATTCAAATTCAAATAAATATAGATATCCATTTTCAACAAACACATTATTAATTGTCAATAATTATTCTATTTAAAATCAATTTAAATATACATATATATACACCTTTAAACAACACTTATTAAATTAGAAAATAAGTCTATTTAAAATCTATTTCTAAATAACACAAATTAAACTTTTAACTAATTATTCCATTTAAGAATCTATTTATAACTATATTTAAAAACAACTCATTATTAAATTGTTTGAAAATAACAATTTTACCAATTTTAAATAATTAATAAAGAGATTATCACATTTTAAACTTCTTGAAATTCCGGGATATCACATTCCTCCCCCCTTAAAAGAATTTCGTCCTCGAAATTTAAAACAAAAGATAATCCAAAGTTTTTATTTTATTTCAAAAATTTTCAAACAATTTTAGCATACATATCAGCCAACACAAACAAACAACCAATTTCATCCAAACAAATAATTCAATCAAACAATCAATTCTAGCTATCCGGACACAGATCCGGATAAGCTTCCTAAAATTTATCCCCGAGTTTCCCAGGTATAAACACTGGAATACTCGCTCTACAGAATCCAAAACTAGCTATACTACTGCGCTCCTACTCATCTAGATCTACAAAACTGCACAAGATATCAGACCATAGTTAAAACCGACTCAACAACCAAATCCCCCTGAACTGCTGGTTCTAAAACCAGAGATGGATCATACACGTATTCCCTCAAAGATACGCGAAATATATTTAATTCCAGTCTTCCAAACTGGCAATTCAAATCTTATAAGCCAAACACTTATCCCTTACAAAAACTCAAGAAGAACCCAATATACAACGGAGCTAACTTCCTGTCTTACCCAACCTTATTGCTCCCTTTTCCGGAGAAAATCTCAACAACAACAAAGTCTCCAACTTCGAATTCCAAATTCCTCCGTTTCTTATCCACAGAACCCTTCTGACGATCCTGGGCTGCCTACAGATCCTTCCTGATCAGCTCAACCTTCGTTGATGCTTCTAGAAACAAACTGGATGAAAAACAACTCAATAAAATGATCCTCTCAAGATCTACCCAAAATCCAGAACACAAACTCTACTTCACAATTATCACTAGACTACAACTTACTTCTCCTATCCAGAAAAGACAAAACAGATGCACACACCAACCTGGTCTCAAATCCAGAAATATTTCCTGTAGAAATTCTCTAATACTGCAACTTCCAGTTGCTTCCACTCTAAAACAACTGAAATCCTGCTTCCGCTGCGCAACTCTGATCTGGAGTAGATGAGAATGCCGTCGATGAAAACGAGCACAGACTAGACATCACATCCTGGAAAACATGGTTCAACAGATCCATAGAAAAGGAAACTCAGAAGTTCCACCAAAACCTGAGCTACTTCACCAAATACTTTCTCTAGGAGACATCCTTCTACCTAGCTGAACCACCGGTACCACTCCTGGAACCAAGTCGATACGGAAACTCAATCTCAAATGTAGACAAATTTCTGACTTCCCTGAAGACATCCAGAAAATCTCTGATAACTCAAGAGAACACTCAACTATCGCAAGTCACTTTTGCGATCAACCCATCCTAATTCCCAAAGAAAACTGTTCTCTCTTTACCAAACAGAACAGCTTATGCTTATCTAGCCAATCCATCAGAGAAATGGATCCACTCTGCTGCTTCTGAATTCTATCTCTAGAAAACTGCTTAGCCAAAAGACTTCCTTGTCCAAAGCTTCTTGAGGGACTCGGACC
The DNA here is from genome assembly GCA_030737815.1 of Allium fistulosum. Taxonomy (NCBI): domain Eukaryota; kingdom Viridiplantae; phylum Streptophyta; class Magnoliopsida; order Asparagales; family Amaryllidaceae; genus Allium; species Allium fistulosum. The sequence goes on along the minus strand of CM060907.1, from coordinate 1,035,080,076 downwards.
TCAAACCAAACTCAACACCCTGCTGAACTCAGCCACAACACCGAAGCAGACACACTTCCTTAACTTGTTCCAAAGAAAACATTTTCGGAGACATCCATAGTCACTGTGTCTCATCACACAGCTACTTCTTCCTGATTTGCCAAGATACCACCACTCGCTTCTGCTCTTCCGACAAATCCAAACTCTCAAAAAATCTGCTCACACAAGCGTGATTCAACTTACACTTTAAAGATGAACTCCGAACCTTTAAAAGGTTTCCTTCAGAGATCAATGAAATCCTTACATCAAGCAAAACTCACTCGAGACGGTATTAGGTCTACAGTCTCGACATATACACTTCCAACCTCAACACTCAGACTCTAACCATTGGTAGTCATGTTACACACACCACTACCCTATCTACCTTTATATCTTATATTGGAAAACCCGAACAGGTAACCCAACAAATAGGTAGAATATATATATATATATATATATATATATATAGTTATATAAAAATTACAAATACGCTCTCTCAAGATAGACACCACTCCAGAGCCTAGGTATTCACTCAACCAAATGCTCTGATACCAACTGTAATGGGACGAGCCAGTGGCGACTGGTAGGCTTTGCAACCATCCCAGACCCACCGTGGCATACAGTGATACCTCGAATTTGCTTTTACGGCCAGCCTCTCGACTCGCAACCAACCCAGGGCCTTCCTACCCAAAAGGGACATGTAGGGGTAAGAGTCTCCCATTCGCCACCAAACCGCGAAGCGAGAACCCCCTATCATGTTGTACTGTAGCAAATCCGATCCCGGTCTCATCGAAATCCAAACGTATTTTAAAGGCTAAGTTGTTTAAAGGTTTAAACAATTCAATTCAATACTTGAATTCACATAGCATTTAACATAGATAAATATCACACATTTATCACAAATATATCCAATATCATATCACAGAATATCACAGCATATCATTCAATAGATATCATCTAATTCAGATATTCTAAACAACAATCATCCATAAGCAACAATTATTAACCCTATGTTATAATTAATTTAATTATCTTAAATTAAATTAATTACTTAAGAATTAATTATCTAACCTTGCTTAATCAATCATTAATTAATTACAAACCTTTAATTAATTACTCATTAACTATTAATCATCCTTGATTAATTATTCATTAATTACATAAAGTAATTATTCTTTAATTAATTTCACAAATTAATTATTCTTAACCATTAACAGTAATTAACCATTAATTACTCTTATTAATTACATTAATTAATAATCCTTAATTAATTACTTCCATTAATTAATTAACTATAATTAATTACCTCCATTAATCCACCTTAATTAAATTTGAACAGTAATTATCATCTTGTAATTACTTACCTTAATTAATTAACTTCTTAATTAATTATATTAATTATACCAAATAATAAATCCTTAATTACTTCTCCTAAGTAATTATCCTTTAATTAATTACATCTTGTAATTATTAATTACTTATAGTAATTACACTTATAAATTTCATTAATTATTTATACTTAATCACCATCAAGACTATCTTTGATTAATATACAAATTAATTAACTTAAATTAATCACATTCGTTTATTTTTTTAACAATTGAGTAATTCATTCCTTAATTATTCTTAAACAAATTAATTAACCTTAATTACAGATTAATTATTCTTTAATTATTAATTAATACACCTTAAGTATCAATTAATAAAATTTAATAACAAATTAATTAATCCTTAATTATTAGTTCATTAATCCTTAATTACCATTTAATTAATCCGTAACTACCATTTGATTAATCCTTAATTAATCTTTAATTACAAATTAATCACTCCTTAATTAATAATTAATAAAACCTAATTATTAATAAATAAAACTTAATTACAAATTAAGTACTTCTTAATTACCAATTAGTTTACCTCTAATTACTTAATTAATCAATCTTAATTACTTAATTAATTCATCTCTAATCATTAATTAATCAATCTTAATTACTTAATTAATAATCCTTAATTACAATTGATTAACCTTTAATTAATTAATTATAACCTTCAATTATAAATTAATTAATCCTTTATCATGAGTTAATTAAATTAATTAATTATACTTGAATCTTCTTAATTAATTTAATTAATTTCAAATCATTAAACCTTAATTATCTTAAGATAAAACATTGTCTTATAATGATCCAATTATCATTAACATATTAAAATATTTTATCTTTAAAATTAACTCCCTTAATTTAAACATTTAATTAAGTTTTGAAATAAAAATAAACCTTTAACTTGATAAATTAAAATTACCAAATCATAGCTTCCTTTAAATACTTAAAATATTATCAAGTAGTAGTTTAAAACTAGTTTCTATTTTAAAAACCTTGTTTTATAAAAACCTTTAAAAACTGCCTACACTCACGAACATACTCCAAGACGAACCCGAGCAAAACTTGCCTTTCCCCGAGTACTCCTTCGAGTCAACCCCCAACCCAAACCCACAGACACACACACACCACTGTGCACATGCACCGATGATCAACGCCACCTTGACCATCGCCAACACCTCCAACCCAACGACGTTCATCCCTACTAACGATCTCGACCACCAATTCTTCACTATAAAGCCTAAATCGAAAACGAGCTACTCAAGTCAAACCTGGAACTAACCCCTCGCCTGAATCTTCCTCGAACTGCCCGCCGCCGACCACCAGAACTCCTGGAACTCCGGCCACACACTTGCTGGCCTTCCACGCTACCATTCCCCTAAGTCCGGTGAAACTCGATTCACCAGAGACTCTGCATTGATCCTGTTTCCAGACTTCGACCAAATTAGGGTTTGAAACCTAAATCATCCCCGCGACGTCGCCTCGATGATCAGGAACTCCACCAGACATTTTTCCCGATATCACCTATCTCCACTCAAGCTTCGACAAGAACCCCGACCATCCAGTTGCTGCCGATCACCAGAAAACTCTCAAAAACCCAATTCTGACCAACATCGAAATGCTCACTCGATCCCAAACTATAAATCGTGTTTTCACTCTTAAAAATCATGGTTTAAGACAAGGATTCAGGTTATATAAGTAGATCGTAAAATCACGATGCTTGAATTCTAACATTTTTTAAATTCTTACAGTATATTTCTTGATTTTCAGAGATATACAACTTTACTTTGCTTAAATATATTTTTAGATCTTAATTTATGTTTAAACAAACATATTTTATTTGAAACCCAATCCTAACAGAGATTAGAATAAAGAGATTTTGGATTTTTATCAAAACTTTAAGCTTTGAACTAAGAACAGAGATGCTCACATACAACAGACATGCACACTTCATATATACAGAGACTTAATTATATATGCAGAGCATCATTCATCATAGATATTCACAAACACAGATTTATACTTACTTAAACTTTTTAAATTAAAAGTTTACTCACCTTTGAAAATGCAAAAGGCTTTTGAAACTGGAATGAAATTTGCATGCATTTGTTTTTGATTCCAGAAAACTGAATTTCTTTGATTTGCTTTAAACTGAATTGCTTGATACTTTAGAAACTGGAAAGCTTAAAACTTGAAAATTTGAATCAGAAGAAAATGCTTTGAAGAACTGAAAACCATGGCCTCTTTGAAACTGGAAACTTGAAAACTTTAAGATCTTTGATTTCGGGTTGCATTTGTTTTAGAGGAGATTACAGGCTTTTGTTTGTTTGATTTCTAGTTTGAAATAGTTTTACAGGTTTGAGTTTCTTTCTTTGAAAATGAAAGGATAGAAAAAGAATTGAGAGAGAGAGAGGAGATATATGTTTATATAAACTAAATTATGATTTATTAAAATAAAAGAAAATTAAAATAAAAATTGACACTTGTCTTTTGCCTTGATTAATATGCTAACACATGTGCTTAGATAGTATAATATGTTAACACTTGTAATACTACATGCATAATTAAATTTTAAATGATTTTTAAAGCTTTTAAATTAAATTTCCTAAATAGATAAATACATATCTTATTTAATAAATGCTTTTCTCAATTTATAAAAATAAAACTTTTAAAACAAAATAAAATAAAAACCAATCATATCTTAAATAAAATTATATATAGCATATTTAGTCCATTTTTAAATGATAATATAAAACTTTTGTATTTATTACTATTTAATAAACACTATCTTAATTTATATAAATAGAAATCTTTAAGGAAAATAATATAAGACAAATCTTATTTTAAATAAAAACTTTTATTCATATATTTTATCCAAAATATTTTTAGATATATATATACTTTAAATTCAAATTTAAATCCAAATTTCAAATTCAAATTTAAAATCCAATTCAAATTCAAATAAATATAGATATCCATTTTAAACAAACACATTATTAATTGTCAATAATTATTCTATTTAAAATCAATTTAAATATACATATATATACACATTTAAACAACACTTATTATATTAGAAAATAAGTCTATTTAAAATCTATTTCTAAATAACACAAATTAAACTTTTAACTAATTATTCCATTTAAGAATCTATTTATAACTATATTTAAAAAACAACTCATTATTAAATTGTTTGAAAACAACAATTTTACCAATTTTAAATAATTAATAAAGAGATTATCACATTTTAAACTTCTTGAAATTCCGGGATATCACACAAAGAATAGATAGATATATGGATACAATTTCAAAACTTTTAGTTTAGAACTAAAGTATCTATCAACCATAGCAATCAAAGCAACCAATTCATCCATACATACAATTTTGTCTTATTTGGAGTTTATGTCCCATATTAATATATCGAATTTTCTTCCTGGATCTACCAGAAATTATCGATGAATAGAGAAAAGATGTTGAACAAAAGAAATTGATAGAGAAAATTTGTTTCCACTGTTGTTACAGGATATTGACCATTTATAGTCGTATTCCCGTCCCCTATCTCATCCTCTTCTTGCACTCATACTCACTATCAGTGGATAGCAAGAGAATTTACTGAGGCATACAGACATATATCTTAAGGATTACTCATTCTAGGGTATACTTCACCCTATCTCTAATGAGCTACTTAATGTGTTATACTCCTGAGCTAAAGTTTTACCCTCGGCTCTGATACCAAATGTAAGAGTCCAAAAACTCGGCCTTCGAAAATCGGCAACCGTACTTCACTTGTACTCAAAATGCCGTAGATTCAAACGCCGAATCTGGCTTCCCAGAGCTTATAACACCATTAAATATAACAACACAGCGGAAGAAAAAGAATATATCAATATATATAGCATTGATACGATGACAGATACAAAATCTGATACAATATGATACAACAGAATGATACAACAGATATCAATATACATCAGATATGATACAAGAAATAGCAGCGGAAAGAAAATAGATAACACCAGCAGCGGATAGAATATCTCCAATAGAATGCTCCGGTCCATAGCTAGCGGAAAGCAAGGTCAGTCGTCCATAGAATGACTAGCTCCAGATAATCTACTAAACCTGGATATCTGAAAACCCCAACTCAAGACTGCCCGTATGGAAAATAGTGGGCACCCAGAGTTTAGGAAGGGAACAATAAACTCCGGATCAGTCATGGGACTGGTGTGAGCAACAAAACAGTTTATTATCTTTAAATCAAACACAAAAGAACTTTAAACATTGAAACCCGCAATGCTTTTGGAAAATGAAACTAGCATAAGGCCTCCCGCACACACACACACACAATGCAAACGCAGAATCGGAGGAGATTTCTCCTTATGATAGTCAAAGATGCTTACTACACAAAACAAATCATTGGATATTATTACTAGTGCATAGTGCAGAAAATATTTCGAAAGTATAATATTAATCTTAGCCAGCATAGGCATTCCGCGTTATGCCTACTATAGCTACTATGTTCAATAGCATGTTACCGCCACATTCCATAGCAGGTCGTACAATTGCAATCGTAAAGGTTCGTATTGTTTCTTTGGATTTCCAACAAATGGTCAGGCTAAGGAACTTCCTTTCCTACCGCCGAATGGGATCGCCTCTGGATGGATGTCCCGAGAGACAAACTGCTCTCTGCCAACAAGGCCGGGTTACCCCTGTTACAGGTAACTCACGAATATGCCACCCCCGGTCCTTTGGGACCTTTATCCGAGCGCTCGGTAATCACATCACACATAATAAATAGAGTGTGTCCACATGAGTAAGTATCTGGGCTCCATACCATGATACCACCCCTTTCCAGAAGGAAATGACATACCCTAAAGGGCGCGACCCTCATAACCTTGCCACAACATTCCTGTTTCGACCATTTCCGGGTTGTGAGGCCCTGACGAAGTCTCGTCCACAAAGCTACGCTTTGGCACAAAGCCATGCTTTGGGTCAACAGATGATCAAAGTAATGATCACAAATATAAATGATCAAACAAATGATCATATCACAAATGATCAAACGATGATCATCACACAGCAACACTCAGCATGTCACATTACCAAATTGGGAGTATATCGCTGATAACCTTCAACTACATAACCTCTGAGCTCGTACGTCTCAGAGAAGGGTTAAGCTAAGAGAATAAATTCTCCGCCACCAACAGAAATGTATTTGAAAGAAATCCGCTTTATATCTCAAAGTGTAATGTCATACATGTAACCATACAAGTCTGTTCCGGGTTCGAACAGAACCGAAGGCACTTCCGGAGAAGCCCTTGCTATCCGGGTATTCACAATCCCGATCGGATTTCCCATCACTTAGGAAATCTCTATACCGGCGCGACTCAGTGCAGAGACAATCGATAGGTCATCCTATCGTTCTCGCAAATACCCGGTCTTCACCACCGGTCTTCAAATGCTATCCATATACGATGTATCATTATTCGGAATGGGTTATGTGACACAAAGGTCCTTTCCCGGCTAAACCGAATAATGAGCACAATATTTAAAAACATATGGATATTGGGATTTCAATTAAGTCATAACTTATTACCCAAACTTCTCTTTAAATGGTTTAAACAAATTACCATTTTAATCTTTTTAAATAAAAAGATTCATTTTAACAACCTTCAACGGTTTAAACAGTTTCCACATTTTAATCCTTTAAACAAAAGATTCATTCACCGATTTTCCAAATTAATTCCCATTTCAATTTGATTAACTCATTAAATCTTTAAAACAAAGATTTAACTTATAGCTTTCAAACAATTCCATTTCAAATGGTTTAAACAAATCATCATTTTAAATCTGTTAAAAATAAACAGATTTAATTCATAGCTTTCTAAAAGAATTCATTCATAACTTAGAAAACCATTTCTCAATTCAATCTTGAAATTCCTTTAATTAAACTGGAATTTCATTTCTTATCTGAAAGCCTTTATTCTTTTAAAACAAACAGTTTCATTTTAGAAATCTGATTCATTTATACGAGTTAAGATCTTTGGGTTAGATTCAATTTCTCAAAACCAATACTTTTAAAATGGTTTAACTTCATATAAACATATTTATAACATTTTTTAACCGTAATTTCCAACCATGGAATTCAATTCTTTTATTTTTGAATTCGAATTCAAATTAAATTATTTAAATTGGAAATTTTTTTTCCAAGTTATTCAAAATAACTTTTCATCTTAAAAACCTCATTTCAAAAGCTTTAACATTCAACCCAAATTCATTTCCAAAATCAATTGAAATCGAAATTTCAATTTTAAAAATATTAAATTTAAATTATCTATGACTTAACCGATTTCCACGAGAAATCCATATTTGTGTGTGTATGGTGTAGTCCAGGGGTTTTACACAGTGGTGCAACATCAATGAATCATCACAGATCAAAATAAAGGAATATAGTTGATAAGCGGTATATCATAACGCTTATCTGTTATTCACAGATCACAAATCACAGAGATATAAGTTACAGATAATAATTTACATTCATCCAGATACAGTACAGATCACACACAAATCAGAATACATCATAAAACATCACAGATCAGAATATCAAACAATTCAATCATTCAGTTAAGTCCAAACATTCATAAGTAAATTTTATTAATCAACTGATTAATTTAAATCAGATGTTTCAACTATTAATCCGGGTTAATTATCATAATTAAGTTATAAATTATTTGAAAATCTTTCTTTCAAAATTTATTAGTTAAACCTTAATTATTAACTAATCATTCTTAATTAATGAATTAATTGATCTTTAATTATTAATTAAATCTTAATTAATCACCATCATTAATTAATCCTTTAAATTTATTAACAAATGATTATACTTAGATCCCAAATCATCATTTAATTAATTATCTTCAGTAATTATCTATTAATTACTTTAACTAATTAAAATTTCCCAAATTATCAAATGATTATTCTGAATTGATTAACTTAAGAAATTTTAACTTGAACTAATTCGATTAACTCAATTAATTACATTGAATAATTAATTCCATAATTACCGTCATTAAGTAATTATACTTAATAGTTCCACAATTGATTTTTATTAAATTAATCAATCTAAATTTATTGTTAAAATTTATCATATTAATTAATTGTTCAGATAATCTTAGTTAATGATTTTATTAACTATTAAATTTCTTTAATTGCCTTTTTAAAGAAAATCTCTTATATTAATCATTTTTTATTATAAATTAATTAACCATTAAGAATTCATTCATTAATGAATTTTAAATCATAAATCTTCTTTACTTAAAGTCAGTCATTCATTTTTTATGATTTAATGATTATTTACCATATATTGAAACATTGTTTCAAATTTTCCTTTTTAATTCCAATTTAGATTTAAAATTTGAAATAAATCTTTATTTACTTTTAATAAAGTTTAAAGCAAATTTTCTTAACATTTTAGATTCACATGTTAAAATAATAATTGGTCATAAAGGAAATTTTTAAAAAGTTTAAAATCACTTTTCTCTTCAATTTCTAGCATATTCAACTTATTTTAAACACTTAAGTTATAAAACAAAATTAATTCCAAAATCTTGAAATATATTATATTAACCACTCTTAAACGAAGTCTGCCATTTATTTAAAAAGCCTGGCCTTTAAAAATTCAAACTAATTTTCTTTCAAAACTTTACTTTACTAAACAGATTAACCCTACCACATCAAATCTCGAGTCAACCCCACATTTAACTCGCGCCTGCTCCGAGTCATTCCCCTTCTTCATCAGCTTCGAGTCATTTCCTTCGTTCACACGAGAACCACCCGACCAATCACAAAAACCCAACGTTCCAGATTCGTCATGTCTACGGTGCACGTGCACCAACGTCGCCGTATTTCGGTGGTCATCACAGCTACCCTCGACCATCACACGAATCCACGCGACCCCAAGCGCGAACCCAGATCACACGAAAATCCACTAAAACAAAATCGAGCAAAAATCTCGACCATCAGGAATGTTACTTGCCGGAAAACAACTCATTCCCTTCACCTCCGACCTCGAGATCACCTGACCTCTTCACCGCAGCCTCGTCAAACCTTCCAGCAACCTTCCCCACCACCGCGATTCACTCCGATCCCCAATGGCCATCGCCATTGCCTTGCGAACTCATCGTAACCAAACGACCACCGAACCCTATTTCAACCGTGTCTGACCATCACGTCCATCGGAAAATCGCCTCAATAATTTTCCTACATTCGTCGACAGCTCAGCCAACTCCAATCCTAACCTCGAGTCTTAGATCATCCCAAATCGTCGGCAATTGCCGATACACCCAAAATCGAACAACTCAGGATAACTCACCAATTTCCCAACTAAAAATCTTGATACTCCCATCATAATTCATCATTTTGTTATATAAATTAGATTCTATAACCATAAATTGAATTTAACTCGATCAAAATTTATCCCATGTTTTAATATTCACTGTATTTTATAAAATTTTGAGATAAAAACATAATATAACTTCCTGAGTTCATTTTTATAATTAATATCACATTGTTATACACATTTTCTTTTTAGAAATCAATATCTGAAATTGAATACATGAGAAGATAAAAATGTTAAGAGTTTATTTTAATCCTGTAAAAATAACAGAGACCAAACTTCATATACTCACATGCATTTCTTATATTCATACATGCATTCACATTCAGATACATATGCAAACAATATTGCCACACAAATTCTATCACAAGCATTTAATTATAATCACAGGTTTAAACTGAAAAAAAAGTATGTTTACTCATAGTGTTTTATGGAGATGAACAGAGCTTTATGTTGAAACATGCTTGAACATTTCAAGTTGAAATTCTTCCTTTGACCTTTGGTTTGCTTTGATTCGTATTGGTGTTTTTATGTTGAGTTTTTGTTTAAGTTTGAAAAAGTATTTGCTTCAGATTTCTATAGCTTGAAGAAACGAACTGAGATAAAGAAGTTGATGGAGATAAAAGGAATGAAGATTACGAGAGGTGTACAATACAGTATGATATAATTCCTTTGTTTGTACAATAGGGTGATTATGTACAGCCAGAGATTTTTTTCTTTTGTGAACGAACTGAAATGGAAAAGATAATACATGAAAGATTGTTGTACAGGTGATAATGTTGTTATGTACAATTTGCTTTGCTTGTTGACTATGCAGTCTTGTTTGGTGGCTGCAAATCTTATTTTTTGTGGCCGATACAATCCATATTTTGTGTACTAGATGATCTTGCATTAATTGTTTTGTACATATATATATTTCTTTGTTTCTTCCTTTTTATTTGCTTACAACTTATGCAGGCTGGTACACTTGCTTTTGTGCTTGCATTAATTAACTTGGCTTGTTTGATAAGCCTTCATAGATATTTATGTTTTTATTTGTTCAACTTGACTATATGTATATATTCTTCTTTTATTTGAATACTTGAATATATTTTAGTGTTTGTATTTTCTTTGTTTTTATAATATAAATTCAAGTCAAATATAAATCTATATATATATTATTTTCAAATTCACTCATATATGCCCAAATACCTCTATATACATATATATACAATATTTGAAATTTAAATGATTTATACAAAATTTTATTTGAGTTCGGGGAAACTCGCATCCATTTATCAATTTATTTCACAAATTTTATTCAATAATTAATTTAATTATCAATTTAAATATATGTAAAATCCGGGGTCGTTACACACGTGCCCCCCAGTCGCGTCTCGACTTCATGCAATGAATCACCGACTCCGACATTACCTTCGAGTCCATGAAGAAACTCGCCACGGCCATCCCTTTCATGATCCATCGCCACATCCATTTTAACCCCAAACTTGCCACTGCATAGGATATTTCATAATGAAGAGACCACTGCTACTATATGTATATTGGGATTTTAACCCCAAACGATCAACAAGCAGTCCCCCACTATGAAAATCTGGAATATGAATAACATCACAAAGCAACCTGCATAATTGTCGCATATAAGTTGGTCCAAAGTGGTTTTCAGATAAATCTGATCCCGGTCTCTTCGCACCAACAACGCAAAAGCGTTTCTCAGCCTCACATAGAAACTAAGTCTCATAGACTTATCACGTCTCCAACTTTCAACTTGCTATCCTTCGGGCCAAGAAGGAAGCTCGATATATTGAAGTAATACTCCACACAACATGAATCAACATCCTCCACACAAATGATAATCAAGCCAGCACAGAAGGCTATGTACTAAGTATATGACTAAATAGTCCCCACATCAAGTCGAGGAACTAAAATGGCCAAGTTTGATCGTCGGTTATTTAACTATCAAGGCAAACAAACAAATATTTAGCACCATAAACAATCACTAGGCCCTTTTAATTAACCTTTAATTAATTAATCCATTTGCCAAATACTCACTTTAAATTATTTTTAAAAAGATATATTCTCAAACCGTTCAATACTTCAATGTTGGAAAACATTTCCATATACTTATATAATAATAAGTAATTCACAAAACAATTTATTTTTAACACTTAGAAAATATTGCATATACTTAAATCATGATTAAGTATATATTTTATCTTTTAAGGAAAACGTTCTTTTTAAACACATTTATTTGGGTCACAACGAATGTTGCGTAAAACATCGTTACGGCAACACTAAATCACTAGTGTAGCGATCCAAAAATTTGATAGATGTATAAATCCCATATATATACAAAACATTTTCTATCGAAAATCATTTACTATAATAACAGTGTTATAGCCCATCATTTTTTATTTCTCGAAAATGTCTATTTCAACAATGAATGTTGAAATCTATGGTTTCGATATTTAACAAATATTAAAACATCTTTAAATAATTTAACTCCATTTAAATATCACTTCTAAAACATTTATTTAATTTAAAGATTATTCACTGTCCAAAATCGTGAACATACTTCGTTTACCAAATCCAACATTTCTACACATTTATTAACGGATAATCCACTGTCTAAAATCATGGATTTAATTTCTAACCAAATTCATCACTTCTACATATTTATAAAAGGATTATCCACTATCCAAAATCGTAGATATAATACCTTTAATAAACTTCTGTATTTAACTTATCAAATTCAATTGATTTCGAATTTATAAGACAGTGTTTATAAATTCACATTTCTATTTAATAAAAACTTCAAGCTATAAATTCCCTTTGTTAACCAATTCTATATATAACTCATTTATCTCATTTATATGCCAAAATCCTAATTATAAGTTAATTACTTATAAATCGTTTATTTTACAAAATCCATTCATTTTATAACTTCATCAATTATAAATCTTATTTACTCATAAGATTCAATTATCACTTCATTTCAACACTTATAAAACTTCTTTATAATTCTGTCACTTTTGATTTATAAAATATCGATTTTATAAATCTTACATATAAACTAATTAAAATAAATCAAAAACCCCAATTTCAACTATTCTATAAAATAGTTAACTTCACATTTCAATTATATTTCACAAAAATCATAATTTTTATAACATAAAAATTATAACATTTATTTATTTAAAATAAATTCATTTCTTAACACTTTAAAATTTAATAAAACATCTGTTTTCAAAATCACTTTGAAAATCCTTTTAATTTGGAAATCGTCACTTTAACATTTTTAAAATTCCAAAAGTAGGCCCAATGCTGCAACAACACTAAATACGTCAATCACGGCATCCAAATATCATATATCATATCATAACAACATATATCACAATATTTGTAAATAAACCAATACTAATGAGGAATCTAGTTGGATCCCTCCAACCTATCACCTACAACAAATATTCATATTAGAATATGTGTACAATGTCCGCTTCGAGGCAAACACGCGTACAAAAGGTCATCCGCTCATACTGGGGAACGTATAAGGTCTCAAATGCTCCAATAGGCAGGAATATATCCAAATACCATTCAATATATAGATAATATATCATATACCATCCAAACAGTCATCAATCATCATAAACAATATTTATTCTCACTTATATAAAAATATCAGTGAGTCAGAAAGAGTGAGTTGTACTCACTTTGATTTCAACAGCAGTTGTAGTGTTTTATTTTGAATAAAATTAAACAACCGTTTAATTTTATCCAAAATTTACACTAGCTCCAGTCAACTCCAAACAAGCTCTAAAATGTAGTGCTCGTCAATAAGGATCCAAGGCAACTTGTTTCGTCAAAAAAGGACCTCGTATAAAGAAGTTAGGCAATTTTAAAGTTTGTACGAATTTAATATATAATTTATTTTCAATTTTTTTTATTTTTTTAACCTATTAAATCGTGGCAGTTAATAATGGAGAGCTCGACGAGCTCTCCAACATTGATGTTGGAACTGAAGCTTGATAGTGAAGGGATCAAGAGAAAAACGAGGAGGAAGGTTGGACATTTCTGGCTATTAAAGTTTGGTGGCGGGTAGGGTTTAAAACCCTAATTCTTGTGAAAAATGAAATGATAGAGGGCTTTCATAGAAAATTTGACGACACTTTTCATCTGGATTTTTTTTGAACTCAAAACGAAGCGTGCCGCCTGGTGTATATTGTTTTATCCCTATTCCAAATACAATGGAATATATATCAAGAGCCAATTCGATCATATTTAGAAGATATGTTTTCGAATCGACTATTTTAAATTAAAAATTCGCTTAAACATATTTCTACGTGTTTCGGCTTGCCACGACTAAACCGTAAATCCGATTGACACGAAATTTGAAATCCTACAATAATATAACTTTATGGATCCAATGAAGCTTGTTTCGTCGAAATCCAAGACTATTTGAAAAATGGCTATTTTTACATGTTAATTAAACAGATAAATAGGCACAAGGAAGAATTTGCAAAAAAATTTAGTCTCAGGGACAACAAGTTTGTTTTTTAGTCAGAAGGACACTTATTAGTGTAAACTGAAAATGATAGTTACAACTATCATTCTGTGAATTACACTAAAAAGTGTCCTTCAGCCTAAAAAACAAACTTCTTGTCCCTGAAACTATATTTTTCTCTAACCCCTTAATTAAATATTAAAATATTCAATTTCTATAAATTAACTTTTAATTCAATTTTAAAAGTTCTCTAACATCATTCTAATTAAATTGAATTAAATTCGATATTTAATATCATTTCCATTCATATTAAATCAATTCAATTATCCCATTAAATTAATTAACAATTTAATTATCCCATTAAATCACTATATTTGAAATATAGGTTATTTAGCTTATAAAATTTACCATTGAATGTTTAAAATCAATTAAATATACGAATTTCAAATGACTGAAATTTTGGGTCGTTACACTATCAAATTGGTAGTCTAGTTTCTTGACCTTCTAATTGGCATGGATTTGAGTATAGAGAAACCATGACTTTTGAGTAGCCCTTGAGCTGACAATGGGGTCATACAAATATTACATATCCAATGCACCAGGTGAGTAAATGTGAAGATGGATGATGGATGCTATGTTTGCTTGATTTATTATCATCCTTTGTACTTTGACACACAGTACACCCATGATGATGGTCATAAAGTAGTATATATATTTATATATGCTAACTCTGTGGATGCAGGGATAGGTCAGGTATTATAGTACATACCGTTTGTCGTATTTTGATTTATAGTATTTGAGATTTCTGCCGTTCGTACCAGACTGTTGTCTGACCTGGGGTTTTATGTTTTGTTCTTATTACTATGGTTACTTTTAAACGAGTAGATTAGAGGCATCAGGTTTGTGAGCACGTGAAGCTATTCAGATGGCGAGCAGGAGGCTATTCTCTTGTACTATTATATTTACACTTTTGCTATTTTGTTGCACATGACTATGGGACTTACAAGTGCTTTTATTTTGAGAAACAGTTATCTATGCGTTATTTTGAGATGTATAACTCTATTTCTTCCACTACACTGTTATTTCTCCGATGTTGCGATTCATTTTTGGTTATTTACTGTCTTGCCTATTTTGTATCAGTAATGTTTACTACTATGCTTTATCCAGTGCGCAGTGCAATAAATGACTGTTCTATATTGTCTATTTACTTTATAACCTTGATGATTTCCCCATATCGGCCAAGCACCGTTATAGTGCACCACTCGGTTGTCGAAGGTGTAGGATCACTACAACAAAATATGATATTAATAACGCTATTTAATAACGCGTTATTCTGAAGTGTTATTATTGACCCTTTATTATAGGTGTAACGCACGCATTTCCCTTCCCCTTCACGTGTAACGCTGCCCCAAAACATCTCCCTCCAACTTCCCAAATTATTTTCCCTCTCCCTCCAAAACCATTCTCCATTTTTCCCTTTCCAATTTCTCTATTTGCAATCAGTCGACCAAAAGAATAGAAATAAAAAAAATTCCTTCGTCTCAAACCCTTAAATCCCAAAATTCCGAAACCTAATTCTACAAGCTTTCCCAATTATTCGCAGAAAATCATTCCTGATGATCCCAGATCCATCCGAAAAGGAAACATCTCTCTCCTCTCCGAAAGTATCACGATGCGTGACCGAAACGGTAAACGGGTCCTACAAATTCATAATCCAAGGATATTCCTTAGCCAAATGTATTTGAATCTGTAACAACCCGGCGTTTTTCTGTTAATTTATCTTCATCATTAATCGATTAAATTGCTAGCTAATTGCTGTTTGATGTTTTTAAAACCCGGTTTAAATTCTTTTGAAAATTTGTTGAATGTTGAGTGGACTTTAAAATGCAATCTGGGCCCAAGTTCCTTTTTATTTTAGTGTTGCATTAGCCAAACTAAGGACCCGTTCCTCAATTCATTGGATTCGATTCATTCTCAAAAACCCTAGGAAAAACATACAAGAATAATAAATGGCGACTCGCCCTTTTCCTCGTTCGATCAGAACTTAGGGTTTTCGTGAAATTTCAAAGTTGCGACTTCAAAGACTCGGTCAAATTTGATTGCTTTGCTCTGGTAGATGATCCCCTCTTCGATTTTTGAGAAGGCTGCTAGGGTTTGTCTCCGCTTGACTCTCGTGTGCCACGGCTTTGAATTCAACTCGTGCCCTTCGACATAGGTGAGTAAACTTGTACTCACATCTAATTCAATTCTCCAGTGAGTGTTTTGGGTTTGAATCCCCTAGGTTTTTCGTTCGTATAGGTTTGTGATGTTTGGGTTTTTGAATTAATATTGCCGATGAGGTTGATTGCAAGTTATAGGAGTCGAAATCCTTGATTTTCGTCGTATAATAATTATTTGAATTTGTTAACTGATTTTTGCTTGGCTGTTGATTTCCGTATTAATGCTTGATATTGAATTGTACTCCGTGGAGTTTGGCCATACTGTTCACTGTTCGACCTTGTTCGAATTCGTGACTTTTGTGGTTTGGGTTAATTGAAGTTGTTAAAATTTCATTTCGGCTATTTGATTTTTGGTGTTGATGACTTCTCTGATTTTGTCGATTTCATGCTATTAATGATGGCTTGATACTCACGGCTTTGAATCACAGTTGGTATATGTAGTTTGGGGGTATTTGATTCGACCTGCAGTTGTTTTCGATTGTAAACTTGATATTTGGTGTGGATTTTGTTCGACTTTGGCCATCCTTCGGCCCTTGACTTTGTTGAATTTCGATTACTAGGCACTTTCATTGATATTATTTGCAACTGTGATACAGTGGAATTTCATCTGGTTCTATTCTTTGTGTAGTTGACTTTGGCTCCTCTGTCGTTGGTTGTAATTGAATTGCACTGCTGTTTCTTCACGGTTTGAACCTGATTTAATTCGAACTTGTTCTTCACTGATCTGATGCTTCCTGTACACTTCTACTTTGTTCATTACAGTTTTATTGTTACATGTTTTCTAGCCACTGTGATCTCCACTGTTTCCTTGCAATTGCCACTTTGACTATACTGGTGCACTTTTCTATACTTGTGTACTTGACCATGGTTACAGTTGTAATAGCTTCACTGTTATATGAACATTGGTGGTCTTTGTTGCACTGCCTTATGTCATACTTGTTGATGTCTTTGTAGTTGTTTCCATCCAGCACTTCACGGCCTTCGAGTCTTTCACGTTGCATATTCTTGATAGCACACTTGAGCTGGTTTATGCAATGTGTCACCGTATCACATATGACACAGTTTGCATTAGAGTTGTTACTGTTGCCTTGAACTGTTGCCACAACGTTCATGTGCATTTTCTATTTAAGTGAAATGGGTTTCGAGTTGTAGTATTGGACACTTGAGTTTCACTGAGTAGTGTGCGTATTAGTTGTCACTTGTGCTCTAGTCTTTGACTTGAATATGTTGCATAAACTATAGCCTGGCCATCCATCCCTTTCATATGTTCTCTGTCTAGTCTCTGACCATCTTTGTTGTTACCTGATTTCGACTTTTGGTAATTACTGCGGTATGATTATGATGTTAATACTGTCCAGTTTACAGTACTATATTTATGTTTGCAATTTGTACATTCGGGTTTTTGAGGCTGTTTGCATACAGTTGCATTTTAGTCTTCATATATATGTATGCAGTCATGTATGTATATACATCATTTGATATGTATATATGTATGTTCGAATTGGCATTGCTTCATATCTGAGTTGTTGTTTGACCATATGTATTTGTGGCTGCACTTCATTCGTCTTGTTATCAGTGCAGCACTCGCCTCTCTTGTTATTGCCTTTCACTGATTTGTCTTTGATCTTGTTAGTTGGTTTAGTGGTGCACTTGCTTGGCCATTTTGTACTTCTGGTCTTTGTTGGTTCTTGATCATTTCATGTTGATTGTCGAAATTGCACTTGAGTTGAATCCGATTTTGGGTTTGACCTTGTGTTCGCTTGTGACTTTCTCTGAGTTCATGTATATCTCATGCGATAGTGGCGAGGCAGTACACGCGTGCGTGTACTGCAGCCCTATCAGATTTGACAGTTTTAAATTGATGTTTCGATTGTTAAATTGTTTCATTGATTAAATTCAATGCTTTGAAGTTGTATTCTGATTTGGATTGTTGATTTGTCGTTTAACACTGTTTAGTGTTATATCTGCCGTTATCCAATTCTTGTATCGAGAGTTGGATATACGAGATTTCTGTGACTGTCGTCTATTTGATATTGATTATTATTGCTTCTGTGCATTAATAACTGAGTTTGAATTAGACTGACCCGTGTATTATTTTCTTTTGAATTTAATACTCGGGTCAGACCCGAGTTATTTCAGGTTGTAGATTTACTGCTTTGAGTTGCTGTTGAGCTATGAAGACTTTTCATATCTTTTGAAGTGGTCTTCGTCTTGTCGTAGCAGTCTGTGTGTCTGTTTTAAGTTGATATGTATTCATGTATATTAGTCGATAATGTACTTGTATATATAACTTCTTGAGTCGACAGTTGTAGTAGTATCATATGTATTGTGTCAACTGTATTGTAACTGACACCAGTTATATATATGAGACTTTTTGTTTAATCTATGTTCCGCATTTATATTATTTGTGTTGTTATTATATTCATTGTCCTAAACTATTATGAACCGTCGTAGTGCGTTTTGTACTAGAATTGGGTATGTCGATGGGAGTAAATAAATAATAGATGAAAAATAAAAAATATATACCACTCCTATCGAGATAACCAATGTTAGTGTAAGGCCAACTACGGATGGTCGCTCCTATCCAGCCTTATTCTTCGTAATAATAGACAGTATTTCTTTTAATACTCTTTGTTATTATGAGCATAGAGGTGGGGCATTACAGTTGGTATCAGAGCTTGGGGTTTATGGACATAATATAAAACATAACCTAGATGGAACATGTGTTACAACTATCTGTCGATGTTTATTGTGCTTTGAGTCAAAACTAAAGTTTTGAATTTTGATGAATTTTTTTTAAATATCTTTATTTAAAAATAAAAGTGAGATTGTGCTTTGATGATTTGATTGATTTGTGACTGTTTATCAGAGTGCGCAGCGGAAACAGTGAAACTGTCTTCGCTGAATACTGTTGATAATCTTCTCGATTTAAAAATCGAATTATGAAATTGAAATAAATTTCATCTGTTGTTTACACAGTTGTATTTAATTTGTTTTCTTTGAGAATTTCGAATCCGATTTGAGTATTCGAAATAATTGCAGTTATGTGATTCTTATTGAGATTTTTACTGATTTTCCTTTATGCTAATCACATGTTGATTAGATTTTTGGCTGTTTTAAATTATCTTCATTGAAGATAAGAGAGTAATTTCTTTGTTTATATTGTAGTGTGCGTGCAAATATGAATTGCACGTTACTGCATTAATTTTACGTTGAACCGATGCTTGGTTATGAAACGTATTTTGCTGCCGTTATTTTATAACGGAATTTTTACACCAATGCTAAATTTTTGAAGCACGGTGTTTTGTTGACATTTTGATGAATGAAAATTCGTTGTTGTTACATTTTGATGTAAATTATTTTGATGAGATTTTGACGTTTAAAAATTACTGACGCTTTGGCTTCAGTAACCGTCAAATTTTAAAAGTGGATTTTCAAGCGGTTATTCCGCAATGCTGATTTTGAGATCCGTTTTACGATGTTTTGAGAAGTACGATTTTCTTTTCGAAATTGCTACTGATGTTGTTGCTTTAATCACGTGATTGGAAAATCATTTTAAAGTGAAAATTGATTTATAAAAATATTAACAGTTTGCGCTTTCAAAAGGATGAGAAAGCGACTTAAACGATTCAGCAAAATCGAGGATTATGACCCATTTCTTTTACTGATTCGCTTAACTCCGGACTTGTCCAGTTGAGAACGTGAATTGTTATTAAAATAAATAAAATTGTTTTCAGAAATTTTACAGTTTGCGCTTTCAAAAGAATGAGGAAGCGATTTAAACGTTTCAGCAAAATCGAGGACTATAACCCCTTTCTTTTACTGATTCGCTTAATTCCGGACTTGTCCGTTTGAGTACGTAAAGTGTATTTTTACAAAATACACATTTTTGCACTTTCAAGGAAACGATGAAGAAAATCAAACGATTTAGTAAAACACGTGGTATGGGACATGTGCGTTTGCTATTTCGGTTAATTCCGGACTCGTTAATTGAAATATTTGATGATTTCGTGTGCTTTCGAGCCACTATGAGGACCTTCAGGTCATTTGTTGGACCTTCGGGTCATTTGTTGGGCTTTCGGGCCACTCTGCGGACCTTCGGGTCAAATACCAGTAGTAGACCTTCGGGTCACTCTGCGGACCTTCGGGTCAATCTGATGGGCGCCAAAATTATGTTGAGTACTTGGTAGGCTTCAGCCATTTGTTGATGCACGTGCGGCGAATTAAAAACTCGCCATCTGATGGGATCGATCCAAGCTTTTATGTTGATTTTCTAGTCTTCTTAATTGATTTCTAGATATTTGTTGTTTCTAATTATCTGCAGGTAATTAGATATCTGATGTTATGAGATTTAATTATCGTATCGGTAATTAAATATTTGTTGATATGAGTTCTGATTATCGTTTTTGATAATCGGATATTTGTTGCATTTAATTATCACTTTTGATAATTAAATATTTGCTGATTTGAGATTTAATTATCGCTTTTGATAATTAAATAATTGCTGATTTGAGATTTAATTATCGCTTTTGATAATTAAATATTTGCTGATTTGAGATTTAATTATCGCTTTTGATAATTAAATATTTGCTGATTTGAGATTTAATTATCGCTTTTGATAATTAAATATTTGCTGATTTGAGATTTAATTATCGCTTTTGATAATTAAATATTTGCTGATTTGAGATTTAATTATCGCTTTTGATAATTAAATATTTGCTGATTTGAGATTTAATTATCGCTTTTGATAATTAAATATTTGCTGATTTGAGATTTAATTATCGCTTTTGATAATTAAATATTTGCTGATTTGAGATTTAATTATCGCTTTTAATAATTAAATATTTGCTGATTTGAGATTTAATTATCGCTTTTGATAATTAAATATTTGCTGATTTGAGATTTAATTATCGCTTTTGATAATTAAATATTTGCTGATTTGGGATTTAGAAATTTGATTATCGTTTTTGATAATCGAATATTTGTCGATTTGAAATTTGATTATCGTTTTTGATAATCGAATATTTGTTGATTTGAAATTTGATTATCGGTTTTGATAATCGAATATTTGTCGATTTGAAATTAGATTATCGTTTTTGATAATCGAATATTTGTCAATTTGAAATTTGATTATCGTTTTTGATAATCGAATATTTGTCGATTTGAAATTTGATTATCGTTTTTGATAATCGAATATTTGTCGATTTGAAATTTGATTATCGTTTTTGATAATCGAATATTTGTGATTTGAAATTTGATTATCATTTTTTTGATAATCGAATATTTGTTGATTTGAAATTTGATTATCGTTTTTGATAATCGAATATGTGTTGATTTGAGATTTGATTACCGTTTGTGGTAATTAAATATTTGTTGATTGTTTTCTGACTATCGTTTGGATAATTGGATGTTTGCTGGTTTTATTAAATCGTTGTTTTCTATCTATTTCTGTAAATAGCTAGAGTTTACTGATTTTGAAGTTTGTGTTTTCCAGTTATTTGTTGGATAACTAGATATTTGCAGTCTGGCGATTTGCGAATTTTGTTTTATAATTATCTTTGTTGATAATTAAGTTATGATGTTTTCTAATTATCGTATCGATAGGTAGATATTGCTGTTTTGTGATTTCTGAATTTCAATTTTCTAATTGATAATTGAATATTACTGATGATTACATTTATTCAGCTTTGTTGTTTTCTGATTATCTATCTGATAGTTAGATTTTGTTGAGAAATTGTGAATCTCTTTTTAGGAAATTGAAAGATTCTTTGGTGTTTGTGTTTTGACTTTTATTTTCTAGCTTAACCAGTTTATGTTAGAAAATTTATTGTTAATGACGACCTTAATTATGAAAATTGCGAGGACGCAATTTTTATAAGGAGGGGAGTCTGTAACAACCCGGCATTTTTCTGTTAATTTATCTTCATCATTAATCGATTAAATTGCTAGCTAATTGCTGTTTGATGTTTTTAAAACCCGGTTTAAATTCTTTTGAAAATTTGTTGAATGTTGAGTGGACTTTAAAATGCAATCTGGGCCCAAGTTCCTTTTTATTTTAGTGTTGCATTAGCCAAACTAAGGACCCGTTCCTCAATTCATTGGATTCGATTCATTCTCAAAAACCCTAGGAAAAACATACAAGAATAATAAATGGCGACTCGCCCTTTTCCTCATTCGATCAGAACTTAGGGTTTTCGTGAAATTTCAAAGTTGCGACTTCAAAGACTCGGTCAAATTTGATTGCTTTGCTCTGGTAGATGATCCCCTCTTCGATTTTTGAGAAGGCTGCTAGGGTTTGTCTCCGCTTGACTCTCGTGTGCCACGGCTTCGAATTCAACTCGTGCCCTTCGACATAGGTGAGTAAACTTGTACTCACATCTAATTCAATTCTCCAGTGAGTGTTTTGGGTTTGAATCCCCTAGGTTTTTCGTTCGTATAGGTTTGTGATGTTTGGGTTTTTGAATTAATATTGCCGATGAGGTTGATTGCAAGTTATAGGAGTCGAAATCCTTGATTTTCGTCGTATAATAATTATTTGAATTTGTTAACTGATTTTTGCTTGGCTGTTGATTTCCGTATTAATGCTTGATATTGAATTGTACTCCGTGGAGTTTGGCCATACTGTTCACTGTTCGACCTTGTTCGAATTCGTGACTTTTGTGGTTTGGGTTAATTGAAGTTGTTAAAATTTCATTTCGGCTATTTGATTTTTGGTGTTGATGACTTCTCTGATTTTGTCGATTTCATGCTATTAATGATGGCTTGATACTCACGGCTTCGAATCACTGTTGGTATATGTAGTTTGGGGGTAGTTGATTCGACCTGCAGTTGTTTTCGATTGTAAACTTGATATTTGGTGTGGATTTTGTTCGACTTTGGCCATCCTTCAGCCCTTGACTTTGTTGAATTTCGATTACTAGGCACTTTCATTGATATTATTTGCAACTGTGATACAGTGGAATTTCATCTGGTTCTATTCTTTGTGTAGTTGACTTTGGCTCCTCTGTCGTTGGTTGTAATTGAATTGCACTGCTGTTTCTTCACGGTTTGAACCTGATTTAATTCGAACTTGTTCTTCACTGATCTGATGCTTCCTGTACACTTCTACTTTGTTCATTACAGTTTTATTGTTACATGTTTTCTAGCCACTGTGATCTCCACTGTTGCCTTGCAATTGCCACTTTGACTATACTGGTGCACTTTTCTATACTTGTGTACTTGACCATGGTTACAGTTGTAATAGCTTCACTGTTATATGAACATTGGTGGTCTTTGTTGCACTGCCTTATGTCATACTTGTTGATGTCTTTGTAGTTGTTTCCATCCATCACTTCACGGCCTTCGAGTCTTTCACGTTGCATATTCTTGATAGCACACTTGAGCTGGTTTATGCAATGTGTCACCGTATCACATATGACACAGTTTGCATTAGAGTTGTTACTGTTGCCTTGAACTGTTGCCACAACGTTCATGTGCATTTTCTATTTAAGTGAAATGGGTTTCGAGTTGTAGTATTGGACACTTGAGTTTCACTGAGTAGTGTGCGTATTAGTTGTCACTTGTGCTCTGGTCTTTGACTTGAATATGTTGCATTCACTATAGCCTGGCCATCCAGCCCTTTCATATGTTCTCTGTCTAGTCTCTGACCATCTTTGTTGTTACCTGATTTCGACTTTTGGTAATTACTGCGGTATGATTATGATGTTAATGCTGTCCAGTTTACAGTACTATATTTATGTTTGCAATTTGTACATTCGGGTTTTTGAGGCTGTTTGCATACAGTTGCATTTTAGTCTTCATATATATGTATGCAGTCATGTATGTATATACATCATTTGATATGTATATATGTATGTTCGAATTGGCATTGCTTCATATCTGAGTTGTTGTTTGACCATATGTATTTGTGGTTGCACTTCATTCGTCTTGTTATCAGTGCAGCACTCGCCTCTCTTGTTATTGCCTTTCACTGATTTGTCTTTGATGTTGTTAGTTGGTTTAGTGGTGCACTTGCTTGGCCATTTTGTACTTCTGGTCTTTGTTGGTTCTTGATCATTTCATGTTGATTGTCGAAATTGCACTTGAGTTGAATCCGATTTTGGGTTTGACCTTGCGTTCGCTTGTGATTTCTCTGAGTTCATGTGTATCTCATGCGATAGTGGCGAGGCAGTACACGCGTGCGTGTACTGCAGCCCTATCAGATTTGACAGTTTTAAATTTATGTTTCGATTGTTAAATTGTTTCATTGATAAAATTCAATGCTTTGAAGTTGTATTCTGATTTGGATTGTTGATTTGTCGTTTAACACTTTTTAGTGTTATATCTGTCGTTATCCAATTCTTGTATCGAGAGTTGGATATACGAGATTTCTGTGACTGTCGTCTATTTGATATTGATTATTATTGCTTCTGTGCATTAATAACTGAGTTTAAATTAGACTGACCCGTGTATTATTTTCTTTTGAATTTAATACTCGGGTCAGACCCGAGTTATTTCAGGTTGTAGATTTACTGCTTTGAGTTGCTGTTGAGCTATGAAGACTTTTCACATTTTTGAAGTGGTCTTCGTCTTGTTGTAGCAGTCTGTGTGTCTGTTTTAAGTTGATATGTATTCATGTATATTAGTCGATAATGTACTTGTATATATAACTTCTTGAGTCGACAGTTGTAGTAGTATCATATATATTGTGTCAACTGTATTGTAACTGACACCAGTTATATATATGAGACTTTTTGTTTAATCTGTGTTCGGAATTTTATTATCTGTGTTGTTATTATATTCATTGTCCTAAACTATTATGAACCGTCGTAGTTCGTTTTGTACTAGAATTGGGTATGTCGATGGGAGTAACCAATGTTAGTGTAAGGCCAACTACGGATGGTCGCTCCTATCCAGCTTTATTCTTCGTAATAATAGACAGTATTTCTTTTAATACTCTTTGTTATTATGAGCATAGAGGTGGGGCATTACAGAATCGGGAAACATATCGCTTCTGATACGTTCACCGTCGGCGGATTCCAGTGGGCGATTTACTTCTACCCTGACATCAAAAATCGGGAGGATAACTCGGCTTATGTGTCAGTTTTTATTGCATTGGCAAGTGAAGGAACAGATGTGAGGGCCTTGTTTGAGTTGACGTTGATTGATCAAAGCGGAAAGTGGAAACACAAGATTCATAGCCATTTTGATCGGTCGTTGGAGAGTGGCCCATATACACTCAAATACAGAGGAAGCATGTGGTAATTTTTTTAACTTTTATCATTTCAAGTTTTTGCAGTCATGATTGGAATTGTTTTTCAATGTATTTTGGTAAAGACGATTCGTAATTTTATTATACATGCTAACAGTTTTATGCCTTTTTTGTTGTTGTTTTATGTCTGAGTTCTGCTGCTTGAATTTTAATCTGGGGTTATCACAGTGGGAAAAAAACAATTTTTTTAGCTTTTTAGCAGGCTTTTCAGTTGCAGACTATATGCACTCGAACATATTAAGTGCTATAACGGGTGGAGCTAGGTGTAGTTGTTGAAGTTTAAGAATTGTACTGAAGTTCATTAGCAACTCCGTCGATAACCGAGGAGTACTATGATACCTAAAATGCTTGGTCATCAAAATAGAGCTTGATCAGAACCTTTATAAAAATTGATTTAGAGATATTTTCGGGCGCATGCAGTGAAGCTAAAAATTTATTCATGTCCCTTGATTGGATATTTGTGATAAATTGTAAGTGGATAATGGGAATATGGGTTACCTATATATTCTAGAAACTATCTTGTATACCTTTGCCTTGGACATACCTTTGAGTTGTGTCCTATACACTTTGGAGTTGATCATATACCCTTTCTGCTTAGCCTTAAATATGCTTTGGATTTTCATTCATTCCTCATTTATTTATTTGCTGGATATATGATGTCAATATAGTTTGTCATTATTGCTATATATACATGCCAAAATAAGACATTTGTAGTAATTGTTTGATCTATGCAAAGTGAGTCTATTACATGTTTTTTGTGTTTGTTAAAATCATTGCTAGTGTTGGTCTGTTGTCACTGAAAGTATATCATATGCTCAAGCATAGGGGAAGCATTTATTAGAGTTTAAAATTAGTTAGCTTTTTGCTTGGTTGTCACATGAATTATATTGTGGATGATGCTTCTGTCATGTCACATATAGTTGTACTAATTTGAATATTGATTGAGTGATTGGTGTATAATGTATCTTCCGTGATATGCTTTTATATTTGTATTTTAACTTTTTATTGCCCCAAAACATCTCCCTCCAACTTCACATCTTTGTATTTTAACTTTTTATTCAATTAGTAACATAATTTTCCTATGTTTAAATGTAGTGCAACTTTGATAAAAATATGAAGAAGTGTGATTTATTGGATTGGCGAGGGAATGAAGAGATGGTTGCTCAACTTCTGTTTCTTGCTGGGTTATTCCTTGCAACACGCGTTTTTCAACTACTTCAATCGTTGCAGTATGGATGAGGTCAGAACTCGAAAGGTACATGTATGTACTGCTGTGGATTTATGCATAGAAATCGAATTGAATACGCAAGTACATACAAATTTTGCTTTGACATTGCCATATACTGTTTCGTTTCCTGAGTATCGTGTTCTTGTAATTGCGTTATTATTCTGTCTTCTTTTAACCAGGATTCTTTACTAAAACATATATAATGGCCGTGGAAGGCTAATACGTTTGGGCATTCTAGGCAAACAACTTCGGCATCTGTGTGTACTGCTTATATTACATGAAAATGAAATAGGATCTTTTATGTACTTGGCTGCTTCTACAAACTTATTGCATTCTGAAAACTAGTTACAAACACGTCACTTTTGATCTGGTCAGGTGGTCAGCTGACTATAAAACGACTTCCAAAAGTAGTCTAAAACCGTTTTATTTCTAATAATGGCTTGTGCTTTTTCATAAGATACCAAGGAAAAGTGACCGACGACATTTCATATAACGTTTGACGTGTCTATTTGTGTAAATTATGTTGGGGTGTCTTGCATTGTGTGTGCACATTGAAAAGAAGAATAATATATTTCAACATTGTGTCTTGCATTGTGTCTTGCATGTGGTGTCTCAGATCATTGCTTATATTCTCCATTCTCCTTGAGATAGGAGAGTAGAAACCTTCCTGTTTGGGCCACCCAGTGTAGAAATTTCCTGCCATCCCAATAGATCAGTGTAGCAATCTGCTCGAGGAACTTAACAACAACCTGTGCAAACAAGAAGAGAAAATAAGTTTATATGCACAAAAGCAACAGGAGGTTTTCCTCTAATAATATTGAATCAGTTTTAGTTAACATTTTATTTATCATCTCCAATTTTGTTTTGACATTTAAAAAAACAGGGTCTTCTAAGAACTGCAGAAAGTACTCGTTCTATTTCAAAGGTAATTAATAATTTCTTCAATGACTTAGAAGTGCATGCGTCGAAGTTGAATGTGATTTTGGAAGAATCTCTACAAGTACAAGACCAGAAATTATGTGCGCTTGAAAAGAAATTTGAGGTTGTTATTTGTTTTAATGTTAAACAGAGTCTTGATCTGGTTCAAATCATTTACTTTGTTTCTGAGTACTCTGCAGGAAATTTCTGCTCATGAAGAAAAATTGCTATTAGAGAAAGTAGCAGAATTGGTTGCAAGTTCAAGAGTTAAGAAGCAGAAAGTGGTAATTTACTATTCATTTTCTTTTAAAAGTGATAAATTATGCCAACTCTAATGTTATGATATTTTGATAAAGTTTTGATCATATAACATATGTGAACTCTAATGTGAAACATTTGAATAACATAATTTGAATTCAATTCCTGCAGGTTCAATTGGCAGTCAGTAATCTCCGTGCATGCGCAGCAGATAATACTAGCACTCTTGGCAATGAAATATCTGCTGCATGTGAAATCAATTCTTCAGTTAGAAATGAATGGGCGGCATTCGTCGAAAAAGTCGAAAATAACTATCTTGAAGATACTGCTTTGGTCGATACACAACAAAACTACTTAAAAAAAGGTCTTAAGCAATGGTAAGAAATGAAAACCAAACTGCCCAGACAAATTTTAACCCTACACTACATACGATGCAAATTTAACACCTACATATGACAAACTGCAGCATGGATAATACAAAATGTAATGCACAACAATGGGAAAAGGCTCAAGAATCTATAAAGAACATAAAAGGAGAAACTGTAGCATCAGTTTCTTCCATTATCAAGTATTCATTGTCATTTAAGTTGTTGCTGTTTGTGTCTCAAGTACTGGATGGATATTTACTTGGCTATTTTTGTAGTGTTGGATCTGAGACAAATCAGTTATTACGATCTAAGCATACGTCTGCTGCAGCAACTGTTACTAATGATGTAAATGAAGCAAACGAGAATCTAATTTCCACCATTAAATGTGAGTTTCCTTCTTCTTCTTCTTCTTTTTTTTCTGAAGCTACTTATGGTTTTCATTTGAAAAACACTATTTATGAGGGGGAAAATGTCTACTTTCAGGTTCACTGAAACTTGATCATGATATAAAGGACAGCATTCACTCTGCGATTCTACCTTGCCATGAAGAACTAGAAGGCTTATTGAGTGGCCATGATCATAGAGTTTCAGAAATATCAGACAACTCAAGGAAGAATCTTGAAGTTGAATATAAGGTAGAGATAGATATATTACAATATTGAGTAATGATTTGAGTAATGATTTGTATTAACATTTATCGAATTATTTTGTCAGATGGATGAACCAACTTGTTCAACTCCATAAAGGCTAACACTTAATGTACCTAGCGTTGTATCTATCGAGGAAATGAGAACACCGGCTTTTGAGGAATTGTTGAAGTCATTTCCAGAGGCAAAATCTTGTTATGCTTCGAAGCAACCATCAAATTGCGAAGGCAGGGACTTTTCAGGGCTATTTGATTCTCCGGACATTAGACAACCTCTCACTACGATCAACTAAATTGAAACCATATTAACACATGCGTTATTATAAATATATGATTGCATGTATTGAATTTGGTAATTCATGTATTGAACTTATTTTTTGTTAGTTGATACTTTATTTTGTTATCATGAATATGCGTTACATTTGCTGATTATTATATTATTTTTTTCGTTCATACATTGTTAAAATTGTTATCTAGATTCATGTTTATTGTTATTATTAAAATGTAATAGTAGGGTGTATAAAATATATAGTAAAATAAAGCATAGCTCCTTAAAAGCGTTATAACTATATGACATAAGTGCTATAAAAAGGTAATCCAATGTATGAGGTTACTGTCAAAGGATAACAGCAAATAGGCGCTATAGAATAACTATTTTATAGCGGCTATACTATGCTATGAAATCATGCTCTTTTTTAGTGGTTTTTTGTGTGTTATAAATGTGCAGTTCTTTTTTATAACTTGTCGATATACAGCGTTTATCAAACCGCTATAGTTGTGTTTAATAGCGGCTATATGCCGCTATAAAAGACAGTTTTTCTTGTAGTGGATGATCGTCACAAGTTTCGAACAAATTCAAGCATACTAAGGACTTCGACTGTAACGACCCGAAATTTTCGACCCCGAAAATTCGACACTAATACGTTCACTATATAGAGTGTCAATAAATCGAGCGTCGGAAATCCCAGATTGTTAGGGTTAAGAAGAAAAGAGGTAGAAGAAGAAACAGAAAACAACAGCACATAATCTCACAATCGCAGTGGATCAAAATATAATATCAAATAACATCATTTATACAAAGAAAAACTGTAATTGTCAATTTACAAACAATATATCATAGTACAATCATTCAAAAATAAACTGGACAGTTATAACAACCCGTCCCTAACTACTATCAATACAATCTCAAATACACGGTGGAATATACTCTATACGTTCCCCCCATCCAGCTCGCCTCTAGAGCTCCAGAACGTCCTAACCTGAAAATCTGTAATACTCGGTCTGACCCGAGCATTACATTAAAGTAACACCCGAGTCAGGTTGGAAACCAGCGTGAGTAAACCCATATATCTTGAAATACTAAGTTATAAAACTTCTTTGAAAACCGGGGTAACTCGTACCTCACTGCGAGTTCTTATCTTATTTTGGCCAAACACTTATTACACAAATTCCATTTGTATTTACAGTAATAACTAAGTACCGTTGCTAAATTTAAATGGATCAGTTTTACTTAAGTTATTCAATTCCAGCCTATTAGATTCTATAGTCAAATCCGAAAATATTATAGTAGGTACTAAATCAAAGTAGTTCCGGATAACGCTAATATCCGACCCCTGTCTCTTCGAATCCAAATGCCATCTTTCAAGTCACGTTGTTTCAACAAACAATTAAATTTTAGAATACAAAAATTCCATCTCAATCTGTTCAATAAAACGGCTCTCGTTCTATATTTAACTGTTCGTTTCAGGTTATTCCATATCACTGAGTATCTACAATCAACATACTAGAGAAGCAAAACAATCCAGTGTACTTAATCCAATTTAAACTATTCATAGACTATTTTAACTAGTCACACAAATCATTAATTTATTTTTAAACAGAATAAATTAATTATTTTCAAATCATGTTTAATTATCATTAAACTAATTACAACCCATTTATTTTATTCTAATTAAATATCTGGAATTAATTAACAATTTACAAGTATAATTAACTTAAGACTTTTAATTATTTAAAGGTTTAGGTCACTTATTTTATCAGTAACTATTAACCAATTACAGCTATTTATTTACTTCAATAAACCTTAGTAATTGATAAATGATTAACCTATATATGATTGTCTTAACTTAATTAAATTTATTTTATTTATTTAAATTATTTTATTTCCCTAGCCATTACTAATCTTAAGGTTTTAGTTAACTTAAGGTTTTAAATCCCTTTATTTATATAACCATAACTAATTACTTGAAAAACCATTTTTCTTTCTACTTAACTTTATATTTTTTCTTTCTTTTATCCATATACTTTCTTTTTCTTAACTCATTTTTCCCCTTCCCTTTACTTATTTCTTTTACCTATTACATTTACTTCTTGGCCTAGCCCGGCTCGCCACTTTTTTCTTCCCTTATCTCCTATGTTATGCTTCCTATTCCCCGGGAAACACACACAACCATGCATACGTTCGTATCCATGCACACCTTCTACGATCGTCCAGCCACACCGACGACCATCCACCCCAGCCACACTCGACCCCTCGTCCCCTCACGTGGAACCGCGACCTAGGCCTATCGTTGAAGTTTCGAACCTGAACCAATTACTGGCATCACTCGAACCTGTAAAACCACTTCGCCGCGCCGCCTTAGACAACCAGCACCCATCAAACCTTGTCCCTAACTCTGCCACAACCTCCTCCCTCTTCCTACTCAGGTGCGCAGTCCTCTACTCTCCCATCGACCCTGCCATTTCCTCCAAACCGACACTATGCCAATAGCTACTTAAACCCTAAATCGACCTCACCTCACCAATCCACGCTATAGAAATACCATCCACCATTTTTCCCTGATGCCACTCCGACCAACGCTCCTCCCTGCCCACCGCCTCGTCGCACGAATGACCCTATCGCCGAAATTTGACAACACACCCAAATCTATTCCAACTCCCAATTCTCCACTTGATACTTCACTAAACATTTCGAATCCACATATAAAATCGTCATTTTCAATGGCGAATCCGTTCATATAAGTAAAAGTCAAAATTTTAATGTTTGAGTTTTGTCAATTAAAAATTTTCTACTATAAAATGAGGCTCTCTCCCCATATACTTCATACTAGATCCCGAAACGATTTTTAGATTAAACTACATTTGGAAACAAATAGGTTTCTTCTTGAAATCATGGCTTAAAACAAAACACATAAGAGATATTGATTTTAAAAGATTGATGTTTAATAATTTTTCAAGTAAACATGAAATAGGAGAACACAGTGGCTTCCTTTTCTTGAGTTACAGATGTTGAACCCATGTTTACCCTTTCCATATAAGCTTTGAATCTCTCGATTCATGATCACATGCTAAAACACAAGAGTTTATCTGAATTTACGTACATTTACAAATAAGCAAGGAAGAATAGTTTTACTCCCTTTTCCTTTGAAATAGAGCAATGTTTACTATATTCTTCTTCTTTTTTCTTGGACACAGACCCCTGCTTCCCTGTTTTGATCTCCTTGTTTTGATTGCTTTCGGTTCTTCTTGAGTTTGTAAAAAAAAGTGGTATTGTTTTCTGTTTATCTTTAGTTCAACTTACTTAGTTTCAAAATGAAATAAAAGAGACAAGTGGAAGTATGGAGGCTGTTTATATTTAGTTCAACTTGCTATTTTTAAGAGATTTGATTTGTTCTGACCTGATACAATATTTGTTGGCTTAGCATTTAATGTTTCCATGATGATGTTTCTTGCATTTATACCTTTATCTAAATGCTAGTTAGATTATATGTATATGTATACCCTTTTTTTTAACATCACAAGCATTGAATATCTCTTTCCTACACTTTTATTACTCCAAATCAATATCCCATATATATATATATATACACACACATACTCATATGCTTGTGTGTGTGTGTGTATATATATATTATACGTATACATATCTATATGTATCCATATTTACTTTGAATTTTAAATCATAATTTTATTCACAAATCATATATATATATATGAATAATAGTAAAATAACTAGTATATTTTATTTGCTTTGAAATGATAAGTTTTGTAAATTTAAATAATTATATTAGAAGATTATCAAATAAATATTTATATCCATATATTTTTTAATTATTAGAATTTATTTTTTCAACTTATAAAGCAGTATTTTTTTAATAATTTAATCTAGTTAATTACTAATTAACAGATGTCCAAAAATCCGGGTTATCACATTCCTCCCCCATTTAGAACTTTTCGTCCCCGGAAAGGAACGAAGCAAGAATTTTAATTACAATGCTTATTATCAGTTAAATTATTCCGAAACATCTTTAACTCTTTATTCTTTTTATTTAAAATTTTAAAACACTTTAAAAATTTACATAATATTATCGAAATAGTTTTATAAAAATACTTTTTATAACTCGTCTCAACAAGTCCATCCTCGTTCTCACAGAAATTCGGTCATACGTTGATCAGGCGTAGGACTGAAAATCTATAAGTACTTAGTAGACCCATTTTCAACACCCAGTGAAAATCCTTAAAAAACATTTTTGAAAATAAAGAAAATATTTTTGGTGAGAATGCTCTGGAAATCATCACCCCCTCCATGGTTGCAGTTAGCCCAATGATTACGTCGCCATCCCGGCGAAATCCACAGAAAACTATAGGCCTTTGCGCCCCTCGATTACATCATGGAACCGCCACAGATCGCAGCTACACCTAGGGTTACGTTGCCATCACGACAAAAACCATGTAACTATATGCATCAGCGCCCTCGAATTTCATTGCCAGATGAAACTTCACCACACAGACCATGTAGATCGTAGACTACATCAGTCGAGTCCCAATGTATCATGTAGGCACTGAATACCACATGACATTCGCTATGTCTTCATGGATTGCAGTCTACCGATGTTACGTCGCTCTCCCAATGAAATCAAACATAGACCATAGGCAATCACTGCCCCTCGACTTTCGCTATGGTGCGTAGTAGATCGTAGTTACACCGAGTTACACTGTCGTCACAGCATAACCCAATGTCTCTGTAGGCATCCGCACCCTCGACTTTCGCTACACCAACCACAATCCTCAGGAACTTCAGTTTGTTCGGAATCCTCTTAGGATCAAATTTAGAACCCCCTTAGGGCTCAAGGCAGAACCACC
The DNA here is from genome assembly GCA_030737815.1 of Allium fistulosum. Taxonomy (NCBI): domain Eukaryota; kingdom Viridiplantae; phylum Streptophyta; class Magnoliopsida; order Asparagales; family Amaryllidaceae; genus Allium; species Allium fistulosum. The sequence goes on along the minus strand of CM060907.1, from coordinate 1,035,045,763 downwards.
CCGTGGATCTCCTACTAAAATTTTCAACTCTAATGGGAGCGCCTTTTTCTCTATAGCATTCTCAAAATATTTTATACTATACACATATAGTATCTTTCGAATCACACTCTTTATATGTAGCACATATAAATCTCCATTACACAAAATCGATATCTCAAATCGATAGTTCCATACTTGGTTTTCCAAATTCCCAAAATTGATTTTTTTTTCCCAAAAATCAAAAGGCTTTCAAAATCAATGGGTTCCAAAAACCTTTTTCCCAAAATCATTCATATATATAGAGTTATACATAAGTTTATTCTTTTAACTAGAACAAAATACTTTTTGATCACTTCCTACTTATATAAATTCCTTTTTATACTTCAAATATTTTTCAAAAATCTTCCTTTTGATTATAGATTCAACAAGGGGAGTTTATCATATATAACAAATATATATATATATATATATATACATACATACTTCATTTATGCCAAATCAAATATTCAAGTTTGATTTCTTTTATAAAGTTATTTACTACCTTACTTACTTTTTTTAAAATGAGTTTTAGTTATAGTGATATCCAACTTCCACCTTTATTCATCATATATTTCTCAAAATATACTATTCCATTTCAAAATCATTTTTATATTTCTTTTCAAAATTTTCAATATCTATTTCATTCAAGCACGTACGATGTACATATATCATCTGTACGCAATATCAAATCTGATCGCTCACTCGATCACACAATTTCACTTCCGAACTAGTATCGTCCAACCGACTTCCTAGTGCGGACTCGGATCTGGTTTCTTGATCAGAAACCGTCATTCTCCTTGCATAGCCATAACTATGATAGAGAATTTTCAAAACCAATCAAAAATCCATATCAGGGTTCGCCGTCGAAAATCGGGTGAAAAATCCCAACTCGGATCGATATACTATCTCGAAATTCTGTGCTCGAATCTTGATCAAATTATTATGCGAATAATATACGTACATCCTACGTATTTATCTTCATTGATTATCAGCTAAATCAATTTTCTTTTACTTCACATTCATTTTGAATTCTATTCACTATTTCACAATTGCATCAATTTCCATTGGGTTATCATTCAATTCTTATCTTAACTGGTATTTAATTATAAACAGTTTGCACTCTGACCAGTATGAATTTAGAAAATAGCTTGAAAAGTTTAAAGTAGTTGTAAAATAGTTATTAGTTGTAAATAGCAATAGAATAGTTAATTAGTTATAAAATAGTTGTAAAATAGTTAAATAGTTGTTGAATAGTTAGATAGTTGCAAAACAGTTGTAAAATAGTAATTAGTTTGTAAAACAGATATAAAATTGTTGTAAAATGGTTAAATAGTTTTAAAATATTTGTAAAATAAGTATAAGATAGTTGGGTTTTAAAAAGAAAGGTTTTATAGTAAATAGCTAGGAAAAATAGATTTAAGACAGTTTATATTAAAACAAATTATTTGAAAATAGTTCAGAGCCAAACTGTTCAATTTCCCAATCTCCCATTCCAATCAATTTTTAATCCCCACTTCCATTAAATTGATTCAATTTCAATTCAATTTGAATTAACCTCGATTCCCATTCCAAATTCAAATCAATTCCCATTTGAATTTAAACTTATTCAACTTTGATTACACTCCCAATTAATTTAATTCAATTTCAAATTTTAAATCATCACAATTTATACAAATTTGAGTTAAATGTTCAAATGTTGATTTAATCCCTTAAATCAAATTAACCCTCAAATCTTTATTCACAACCTAAGTCTTTAAAATAATTTAAATTCTAAGTCCAAATTCAAATATTCATAATAAATTACCTTTACTTCTACATAAACTTATTTCTAGGTTCAAATAAGAGTTCAAATCCTTTTTAAACAATTTAATCTTCGAAATCCGATTTATTACCACATTTTAACTTCTAGCTTTAAAACCAATTCTTAACAATTTCAGTTTGCAAGTTCAATTTTTAACATTTAAATCTTAAGTTCAAAGTGATTCCATTTTCATAATTACAATTTCACTTCAAAAATCAAAGTCTTTTAAATAGTTTTAGGAATAAGGTTTTATTTCCATTTAATTTCAGTAATGGATATATATTATCTCAATCCACTTCTTAATTCATCTAAATAATCCAATTCACATTTCCATAGATTATTAATACAACAGGATGATAGCAGGATATGTTAAAGTAAATAAACATCCAAATTATCTAAAACAACCATCAATAGCATCCATTACCAATTTCCAAAACTCAAACCCTTTTTGAGATCACACATAACTCCCTTTTCAAATCAACCCATTTAACTTCCCTAAGTTAAATCTCAATTTCATCTTGAAATTTCCAGTTCAGATTTTTCGCTTTAAACTTATTTAACTTCCCCTAAGTTAAATTCAATTCATTTAATCCAGTCAACCTTACTCAATTTGAGTTCTCCATTTCAAAATTTTAAACTTCTTATCAATATCCCTTCCCACTTATAAGTTCAAAAACTAATTTCACTTTAGGTTATACTCTCAATTTAGGGAAATTTAGAATTCAACATTTAGTGTTTACCTCAAATCAACTTTGATATTATGTATATCCCACATATATACATATACATATACATATTTATTTATTTGCACAACAAGTCATATTTCAAAATTTAAACCATTCTTGGTTTTCAGTTCAAAACAAATTTCTTGACATTTTTAAAAACAACTCTTGTTTTAAGATAAGATTCCTACATTTAAAAATATTATTAATTATATCTTTTAACACTTTGAAACAATCTAAATTTTCAGGACTTAGATTAAAACTTCACAATTCAAATTCTTTTCAATTTATAAGTCATACTTATCTAAATTGTTACTTTCTTAAAACATTTCATTCTGCTTTATCATTATTTATTTATAAAAATAAACATCTCTTTATTAAGATACAATACCCAATTTATGTTAATTATCATGTCTAGAAATCATACCATATATTCCATAATCATTTGCTGGTAAATCAAATCAAAGTAACTTATTTCAATACTTTGAAAATTCTTTCTAAATTTTCTAGGATTTAAATTCTGTTTTGAATCCATTTTTAGCTCAACTTATCTTCATAGTTAATCCTTACCTAAATCCCTATTTGGTTGTATTTCTATTACCACTTAATTCTTATTATTATATTTAATTTCAATAATCTAGAACCAATTACCGTAATATATATAATAATTTAGAAAAACTTATTTCTTTATATATCAAAATATAAGCTTATATAAAAACAAATTTTAAATCCGTTTTTAAAATCTTTATATAAGAAAATAACAAATACGCCCTCATATATAATACACTCAACTCATTCTAGGGTACTACTGACCCTATCTCAAATGAGTAACCCCACCAGAGCCAAGGTTCTCGCTTAACCTTCAGCTCTGATACCAAATATAACGACTCAAAATTTTCGACCAAGAAAATTTGATATTAATACGTTCACTGTATAGAGTGCCCATAAATCGAGAGCCGGAAATCCCAGATTGTTAGGGTTAAGAAGAAAAGAGGTAGAAGAAGAAACAGAAAACAACAGCACAGAATCTCACAATCGCAGAGGATCAAAATATAATATCAAATAACAACATTTATACTAAGAAAAGCTGTAATTTTCAATTTACAAACAATATATCAGAGTACAATCATTCACAAATAAACTGGACAGTCATAATATCCTATCCCTGACTACTATCAATACAATCTCAAATACACAGCAGAATATACTTCATACGTTCCTGCCAGCCAGCTCGCCTCCTGAGCTCTAGAACGTCTTAACCTGAAAATCTGTAATACTCGGTCTGACCCAAGCATTACATTAAAGTAACACCCGAGTCAGGCTAGAAACCAGCGTGAGTAAACCCATATATCTTGAAATACTAAGTTATAAAACTTCTTTGAAAACCGAGGTAACTCGTACCTCACTACGAGTTCTTATCTTGTTTTGGCCAAACACTTATTACACAAATTCCATTTGTATTTACAGTAATACCTAAGTACCGTTGCTAAATTTAAATGGATCAGTTTTACTTAAGTTATTCAATTCCAGCCTATTAGATTCTATAGTCAAATCCGAAAATATTATAGTAGTTACTAAATCGAAGTAGTTTCGGATATCCGACCCATGTCTCTTCGAATCCAAATGCCATCTTTCAAGTCACGTTGTTTCAACAAACAATTAAATTTTAGAATACAAAAATTCCATCTCAATCTGCTCAATAAAACGGCTCTCGTTCTATATTTAACTGTTCGTTTCAGGTTATTCCATATCACTGAGTATCTAGAATCAACATACTAGAGAAGCAAAACAATCCAGTGTACTTAATCCAATTTAAACTATTCATAGACTATTTTAACTAGTCACACAAATCATTAATTTATTTTTAAACAGAATAAATTAATTATTTTCAAATCATGTTTAATTATCATTAAACTAATTACAACCCATTTATTTTATTCTAATTAAATATCTGGAACTAATTAACAATTTACAAGTATAATTAACTTAAGAGTTTTAATTATTTAAAGGTTTAAATCACTTATTTTATCATTAACTATTAACCAATTACAGCTATTTATTTACTTTAATAAACCTTAGTAATTGATAAATAATTAACCTATATATGATTGTCTTAACTTAATTAAATTTTTTATTTAAATTATTTTATTTCCCTAGCCATTACTAATCTTAAGGTTTTAGTTCACTTAAGGTTTTAAATCCCTTTATTTATATAACCATAACTAATTACTTGAAAAACCATTTTTCTTTCCACTTAGAAACTTTATATTTTTTTCTTTCTTTTATCTATATACTTTCTTTTTCTTAACTCATCTTTTTCCTCTTCCCTTTACTTATTTCTTTTACCTATTACATTTACTTCTTGGCCCAGCCCGGCCCGCCACTTTTTTTTTGTCCCATATCTCCTATGTTCTTCTTTCTATTCCCTTGGAAACACACACAACCGTGCACACGTTCGTATCCGTGCACACCTTCTACTATCGTCCAACCACACCGACAACCATCTGAAAGTGTATAGGATCGTGCAATATGGATATAATAATGTAGAGTGTAGTAATGATAGCAATGTAGTAAATAGTGCGGAATATAAAAGCAGTATAATAAAAATAACACCAGAGATTTTTATACTGGTTCGGAGCTCCATCCTACGTCCAGTCCCAGACTCCTTCTGGAATTTCACTAAAACAACAACCCTCACTTAACCCGAAGGTACAGGTCTATACAACCCCTGAGCAGCCGAACAGGGACCTGAGCAGCAGAATAGGATTTCGCCTCAGCAGCCGAAGAGGACTTCACACGCCTGAGCAGCAGAACAGGACTTCAACAAATACAAAAGAATATCTGACACTGTGTGTTCTTCATAACACTGATTTGTCTCTGATAGTACAAACCTTCTATAATCAAATCCTCAGGTATATGAAGTGTATGTGAAGATATGAAGAGAAGGTAATGCTAAGAATCGAAGATTATGAAAGTTATTTGTAGATTCAAAGCAGTAAAGACGTATGTTCGATGTTTGAATGCAAATATTAAAGCACAAGAAGAATATAGAGAGTTAGAATGAAAATCGATGAATGTGAAGTGTTTGGAAACATGTATATATAGTAGTTGGAGAGTTACTGCCATTGGTGAAGGGTTCTGACTAAAAGGAGCGTCCATTTCCGTTCAGAGAAGGATCGCTTCCTTTCATAGAAGAAGATGTCTATTCAAAAAATGACAGTTGGATTCAGGTCAGTTGACTGGTGGATTTCGATCAGTCGACTGATTACAGAGTGTAAAAACTCTCGGGTTCAGATTCAGTCGACTGAATTTAAAAACATGCATAGATATGTTAAAAATGCACAGTTTCAGTCGACTGGCTGACTATATTCAGTCGACTGAATTCTGTTGTTAAACAAAAAACTACAGTAGCTCATTTGGTTAGAGTACTTGCCTTCCAATCTAGTGACCCGGTTTCAAGCCCCGCTCCATGCATTTTTTGAAAACTTGATTTTGATTAAAATATGCATGCAAGTTTATTTGAATGTGAATGATGATTCTTAAGGAAAGATTTTAACAAAGCACTAAACTAGACTCTATATACACATTTGATGACTCTTGTTAAAATATATAACTATACAAACCATATGTTGAGCCGATAAGTCTGGATGTTATAGTAGTCGTAGATTCATGAATTGTTGTGTCTTGTCAACAATCAAAACCTATGTTCCAACACCATCCACCCCAGTCACACTCGACCCCTCGTCCCCTTTCATCAACTGGAACCGCGACCTAGGCCCATCGTTGAAGTTTCGAACCTGAACCAATTACTGGCATCACTCGAACCTGTAAAACCACTTCGTCGCACCGCCTCAGACAACCATCACCCACCATACCTCGTCCCTAACTCTGTCACAACCTCTTCCCTCTTCCTACTCAGGTGCGCAGTCCCCTACTCTCCCATTGACCCGCCATTTCCTCCAAACCGATGCTATGCCAATAGCAACTTAAACCCTAGATCGATTTCACCTCACCAATCCACGCTACAGGAATACCATCCACCGTTTTTCCCTGATGCCACTCCGACCAACGCTCCTCTTTGGCAACCGCCTCGTCGCACGAATGACCCTATCGCCGGAATTTGACAACACACCCAAATCCGTTCAACTCCCAATTCTCCACTCAATACTTCACTAAACATTTCGAATCCACATTTAAAAATTGTCCTTTTCAATGGCGAACCCATTCATATAAGTAAAAGCCAAAATTTTCATGTTTGAGTTTTGTCAATTAAAAATTTTCTACTGTAAAACGAGGCTCTTTCCCCATATACTTCATACTAGATCTCGAAACAATTTTTAGATTAAACTACATCTGGAAACAAACAGGTTTCTTATTGGAATCATGGCTTAAAACAAAAAACATAAGAGATATTGATTTTAAAAGATTGATGTTTAATAGTTTTTCAAATAAACATGAAACAGGAGAACACAGTGGCTTCCTTTTCTTGAGTTACAGATGTTGAACCCATGTTTACCCTTTCCATATAAGCTTTGAATCTCTTAGCTCATGATCACATGCTAAAATACAAGAGTTTGTCTGAATTTACATTTACAAATAAGTAAGGAAGAATAGGTTTACTCACTTTTCCTTTGAAACAAAGCAGTGTTTACTATATTCTTTTTTTTTCTGGACACAGACCCATGCTTCCCTGCTTTGATCTCATTGTTTTGATTGCTTTCGGTTCTTCTTAAGTTTGTAAAAAAAAGTGGTATTGTTTTCTGTTTATCTTTAGTTCAACTTACTTAGTTTTAAAATGAAATAAAAGAGACAAGTGGAAGTATAGAGGCTGTTTATCTTTAGTTCAACTATCTATTTTTAAGAGATTTGATTAGTTCTGACCTGATACAATATTTGTAGGCTTAGCATTTAATGTTTCCATGATGATGTTTCTTGCATTTATATCTTTATATGAATGCTAGTTAGATTATATGTATATATATACCCTTTTTTTTAACATCACAAGCTTTGAATATCTCTTTCCCACACTTTTATTACTCCATATCCCACATATATATACACACACACTCATGTATATATATTATATATGTATACATATCTATATATATCCATATTTACTTTGAATTTTAAATCATAATTTTATTCACAAATCATATATATATATATATGAATAATAGTAAAATAGCTAGTATATTTTATTTGCTTTGAAATGATAAGTTTTGTAAATTTAAATAATTATATTAGAAGATTATCAAATAAATATTACATCCAAATATTTTTTAATTATCAGAATTTATTTGACCAACTTATAAATTAGTATTTTTTTAATAATCTAATCCAGTTAATTACCAATTAACAGATGTCCAAAAATCCGGGTTATCACATCGACATCATCGAGGAGCTTCGACTTCTACTCATAGTGAATTTATTTTCTTTTTCATTCCCATTTTTTTTTGATCTGCAGTCTTTTCTTTATTGACCATGCGAATGAGCGAGGTAGTATGAAATAGGTTTACGAAGATAGATTGGCCTTAGATTTGAATATATTAGGCTGAATAATTATTAACGGGCATAAACTTGAATATGCTGGGGTTCACTAATTATTGAACTTGAACTTGAATATTTTGGACTCGAAAATTGAACTTGGAAATAGTATGTTGCATTATTAATTTTTTGTGGACAATATTTGTGTATTGATTTGCAAGGTTTATTGTTAGTTCTTCATTAAAAATGCAAAATTTGGTATCAAGACTGAAAACAAACTTTTAAATTTTTTGTAATTGATCGAAACCAATAATATTTTAAATGACCGAAACTGAGTTCTTGAACCTTGGTATTTAGATATTTGCTTATGTTAAATACATTTAATTATTTTTTGATGAGTTTTCAGCTCCACTATCTAAATGTTCATGTGATGGAATTCGACTTTCTTTGTGCACATGCGTACACGCATATAATAAAGTATAATAACTTTTTCAAAGTAAAAAAGGAGACTACTCGAAACCTCCAACCATTGTTGTCAAAAACCTAACGATTTACATTCTGATTTATATCAGGTCTATCCCTTTGACGATTCAATTTATATTTTCAAATTTAGTCAACAGCACAATTTTAAAATACCATTTAAGTTATACTAACATATTTAATATATGGGCATTTCACTAGAAGGACATACTTTGCGCTCCAATTAGTTTCAAGGACACACATCTACAGAAATTAATTTCAAGGCCAAAGTCAGCAGAATAATTACTTTTAAGGACAAAGTCAGCAGTCCAATTATTTTCAAGGATATAATTTCATAGGTTTTTAGGCTTTAGAAACTAATTATTTTGCATTTTGTCCTTAAAAGTAATTATTTCGGTTACGTGTCCTAAAAATAATTGCACTTGCTAAAGAGGCCCTTGTGGCTAATTTCCACTTTAATATACTTGTTTGGATTCATAATTCCAATTATAATGCTTTCAAAACAAATAAAAATGTAATAAACGAGAGGCTTGATTTCTTAATTTAGCTCTAGAGGTTCAAACATCAAAAAATATTTCAAAGTATATGCATATCTTAAAATACAGATATTTTGAATCCATAACTTACAATTTAAATCCTACTTCAATTTAAAGTTTAAACTTTATGCTTAATGATTATACTCGCATCTTGAAAACCTTGCCTCCAACTACATAGTAAACCTATCACCTCTTCTTAACAAATCTTACTTCTTAAAAATTCCACATTTTAAACCAGAAAAAAAAATCTCCTTCGACCAATAGATAGTGGAAGGTGAAGATTTAGTGGATAATCTTAATTCAATGAACAAACTTTTATGCAGAAAGTAAAAGAAGGGGAATAAAAAAGTTATAAACAACATAATTGTTGAAAGGAATTACTAAAAAGGTAGCATAAAAAATATAATCTATGTTTTAACCTCCTAACATTATCTTATTGATGTAAGCAAGCATATAGAGCATGAGCAAGACTCCTCGTTTATTTTAACTTCCCTCCATGTGTATGGAAGGATACATTAATGATATTAAATAGTGAATGAATTGTAAAGCATAATTAATTTGATGGAAGCATTAATACAAAGAAAATCTATATGAAAAAATAAGCATCAGAGAAGTTGTGTGAGGACGCGGTGGTTTACCATTGAAATCAAATGAAATACTCTACCAAAAATTAAGCAGCATGTAAAAAATAAAATATAAGAAGAGGAATATACCTTGAAATGAAGATGAGGGTTTCTTTCAATGTTTGATTTTCATCAGAAAGTGCATATCCGAACTTTGAACAAAAGATGGCTAGGGTTTTTCTTCGCTGGAGGCAAACTGTGAATATAGTAGAGGAACGACGCTTGAGGTTTTTTCGGGCCTAAGCTGTTGGTGCAAAGACGAGGGTGAAATAAAAATTAATTGAGGACGTGTAAACGACATGGTTTGGGAAGTTGGAAAAAAATTATTAATTTCATGAAGATTGAGTTATTTTGAAATGCATTTCAACTGTTTATTAATATCAGTAGTGTAATCCTGTTTCTATTATGAGTAATGAGTAAAATAGCAACGGCGATTTTCGTCGTTGATGATGGCTAGTGATGGTCGTCAAAGGAAAATTGCCGTCGCAAATGAGTGTATTGTAGGGACGATGCCATAATAGATTGGCTTCTGACTCGTACTAAAAGATATATACACATGCATAACATAAACGTAGACACATACGTGTATTGTTATAAACTTCAGACTCTGTTTGTTGACTTACAAGCTTTACATTACCGATTCTTATTATAGTTCAACAAGATGTTTACTACGTGCATCTAAACTTATATAATCCCTTCCTTTATGTTGTTTAATTAAGGCTGCAGCCTCAGCCCACCCTCTTATAAATGCATGACAATTGGGCACGTGCACTCATTCTGATAATATACCATTGTCTGAAAATCCCAATAAACTGAAAAGTACAAATTCATAGAACATCACTAAAATACATTCAATAATAGCTATGTTGTACATATACCAAAATAGTTTGCTCCATACTTTATCCTATCATCTCAAATCATTTTTTCTCCCCTTTGCTATACCTATGTGCCATATATGTACAATATGATGAAACCCACTAATTCATCAATATGTTTTAATGGCTGCCTATGATTTTTTATAGCATATGGGAACTGGGAACAAGAGGGTAGAGAAATTGTACTCGTATCCTACCTTGCACAATAAGCGTATTTAAGTTTTTTTATGGGTGGCTATATCTAGACATGGTTTGAAAAAAATTAAAATTTTCATTTTTACAATTCTTCTTTTAAATTTAAATTTTCATTAAGAATCAAAACTGATTTGGATAATTTCTACACACACATGATCTTTTAATCAAGAAAAATATTCATACCTCTAAAGTGATAACGCCATTCAGGTCTTTAGAAATTTCACTATCCTCGATCTCTAAAGCGCTCAACTGGCTCCTTAGTGTTTTTCTTTCTTGATGCTTAAGATCTATACCTTTGTTTGTGTAGATTCTTTTTTACCATCGCTATTTTCAACGGCTCTCTGTCAAAATATTCAGATATTATTATTAGGTTTGAATAGTCGGAATGATAATAATAATAATAATAGTAATTTTTGAAATATGCATACCAACTTTATATACCTTCTCTCAACATCACCATGCATTTTCTGTATGACCACCTGGCAGTTGAGATCAATTAATCAGTAATGTTAAGTACAAACCAAAATGGATGTGACATATTTGACTTTCCATCATTATTAAAGTACAATACACATGAATGTGCATTAAAATATTTAGAGATGTTTGCTTTTTATTTAATGAAAAATAAATGGACGAATGTGTGTTTTAAGTGCAAAGATTTTAGTAGTTAGATCACTTTAATTTCAAGTTTTTTTGTTGATGGCATCGATGTCAAATTGGTAGTAAAATTCAATTGGTGAGTAGTCGAAAAGAGATAGTGGTGGAAGTTGCAAATCAGTGGTGAGAGTCCCTTGATGGACGGAGGTATTTTTGAAATTTCAAAAAGACACCGTGGATATTATATTAATTGAATTCTCTTTATTAGTAGTAAAGATAAATACATATGTACCAGAACGGCAATCAGGCCTGCTATGTTGTATGGTGCAGAATTTTGGCCTACTAAAAGCCAACATGTCCAGATGATAAGTGTAGCAGAGATGCGTATGCTGCGATGGAGTTGTGGCCATACAAGAAAAGACCGAAGTAGAAATGCCGATGTGCGTGATAAACTTGGAATAGCACCAATTGAGGAGAAGCTACTCCAACACCGCTTAAGATGGTTTGGACATCTCCAACGAGGCCTCTCGAGGCACCTGCGTGCGTTGGAATTATATGCTGCGTCGAATGCTCAAAAAGAGGTAGAGGTCGATGAAAGTTGACATGGGAGGAAGTAGTAGAAAGGACTTGAAGGATTAGTATATATCCATAGAGCTGGTGTCGGACAAGAGCGTGGAAGTTAGTGAACCACTTACCAGAACCATGAGTTAGGAGTTTTTTTTGCTTATGGTTGGTTTAGGAGTAACGTTATAAGTTTTAGATTATAGACTAGCGCATATGAGCCTAAGACGTAGTTTTGATCTTCGTTCAATATAACTATTAGTATCATTTTTACTATCATCATCATGGGATTTTCTTAAAAAAATCTTTATTTTTATCTTATTTAGATGTTGTTGTTATTACTACTACTACTACTTGTTTTACTGTTATTATCATAGTTTTTATTATTGTTGTTATCGTTATTACGACTTTTAAATTGAGTTTGTCATTTAGTTTTGGGTTTCATTTCTAGCCGACCCCAATTTGTTTAGAAATAATGGCTTAGTTGTTGTATAGAAACATATGTACCAATATTTAATAAATTAATGACTAATAAATATTATCATAAAACAACCAAAATCACAATTACAAAAAAACCTAAACGAATTATACCTTCATTTCATTTATAAAATCTTAATATAATTACAAATCATAAGTCGTTCAAGTCAAAACAAATATAGAAGAAGCTGAATATTAACAATACAATTGATAGTTACAATGGTGTCTCATTGTTTCCGAGTGCTTACCTTTATAAAAGAGCTCTTTGATAATCTCCAGCATCTATGAGAAGGCCATCAAAGTTAGACCAAGCAATTGCGAAAGTAGGTTAATTTCTGAGTGCTTCAAGATAGCAGCTACAAGCCTTAAACAAAATAGAAAAGGATAATATATCAAACCTTCAGGACAAGTGATAGATCAATAATGTAAAACCTAAGGCAACTGAAGAAAAAAGAATGATAAAAAATGAGAAAGGGATAAGGATCAATGTATATTGTGTTAATAACATGGTATATTTCATATGACATAAGTCCTATAATATGGCTATTTTGTGTGCTAAACAATCATGTAAAAATATAGAAAGATACTTCATTTCTTAAACCTTGTGCTTCCATCAAGTTTCCAAGTTTTCTATGAGCATTGACTTGCATTATAAATATTTTGGAACCTCAAATTTGTGCAATGATGAACGGTCTGATAAAGAATGCTAAAATAAGAGCGAATGTAGATTTAATGCAATGGCCTGTCCGTAGCATTGGGCAGCGTCATTAAATCTTCCTTTCTGTGTGTAAACACTAGCCATGTTTGAGCAAGCTTCAGAAAAATTGGGACGGGCCAAAAAAAAATAAAGCCCAAATGAAGTTAGTAATAAAAAAGAAACTAACATATTTTTAATATTCAGCAAGTACTATATGCGTCTTGTACTTGAGAACATACATGTTATTCAATATCCATTATCTTACACTACTTAACCGAGCTTTGATGTCATGTAAGATAATTAAGAGGAGTAATAACTTCTCTATTGTCCCGTTACATTACAAGCATTTACATAGAAACGCATGTGTATTAGTCATTTGAGTTATAGACAACATAATTAATGACAAATTGTTATTAGAATTTCGTAATAAACCAACCTACTTACGGACATAATCCCATAATCCCGTAATAATTGTTTCAACAAATGAAAACTAGACAATCCCTGCAGTGTCAATTGAACAAGTCCTATGATAAAAATATATCGTTCAACTTTGAGGATGGTCACATCTAGCAAATTAGAGAGAACTTGCCGGTATTTTTTTGCAGACTCATATAGCTGTTTTGGTAATGGCAAAGTTTCGTAAATACTTTTAGTTTTCCACTTTCTTCTCTATTATTTATCATTGATCTGCTGTAGTTGAACGAATGAAATGAGAAATAGTATGCCCATTAGTAGATAATTTCAAGCGTCATGACTAGCTACTTTCCTCATTTTACCAGATCACGCTTAGATCAAATGAAAGACTTGGTGCTAAGTAGACGGACTATACTATACACATTTTATTATGTTTAAATAGATGTTTTAGTTGCTGAACATTTGAAAACTGATACATTTTCCTAAGGAGCGACTTCAGTAGGAGCCCAGAAAGTGAAGAGGGGCACCACTGTTGGACTTAGTTGGGTCAAGAATCAATACTACAAACTAACCTCAAATGATGTCTTTTCTTACATCTTCTTTTTTCTTAATAATCATAATGTTGCTATAGTCTACGAATACATTTTTCTTTTTTGTAAGGAGCTGACATATAAGCTTTTTGTTCCCGTTTGTATTTTGATTTTTGGTTCATGACTTGTGCTTCCGAATATAAAAAGAATAAGCTACAATGAAACATATATGTGCATACGTATAGTTAGCATTTGCATTACATTATCTATTTTTTGGTATAGTTAGTATATGCCATAGGAGAATTATCCAAAACCATGACTGTGAAATATTACAAAAAACAATCACTGATGCTGTCAAGCCAAATCTAATGTTTTTTACAGCAAGGGTAAACTTACTTAGTTTTATGCAATTACAAACAAGCAATATAGTGTGTTTTATATTCTTCAAAAGTTATGAATTTACATTTTTGTATAATGATTTATGTTTGTCGTCACGAAGCAGAGTATAGTTTTTATCTACTAAAATTTCACCTGTCTTTCTGCAGAGAAAAACCAAATGTTATTATCCCTTCATATTTGTTTTTTGTTAAAAAATACTAAATGCTCTTATCTATTTGAGTCTTTTTTTAATAAATTCCAACATGCTTTTGTTAAATAAATCATACCAAAAACTAGTAGCTAAAACCTTGTACTTAAACTTATTAAAAAAATATGTATTATATTTCTCTCAAATAAATGCTTTTTTTAAGAGAAACAATGTATAAATAAGAGAAGAAAAAACGCCTTTCTCCGAGGGCTCACAAGATAACAAAAGACAACGGAAGACGAAAGTCTCCCAAAATAAAACCCGCAAAACAACAACGGAAAAGAAAAAAAATCAAAAAAACAGGAGATAAGGCCACGGTAGCCAGAAACAGAACCACCCGAAGTGAGTGGAGTAGAAGGGACACATGATCCACCAACTTCCACAAACCCGCCTTGACCCAAAGGAAAAGGCCAGACCACCAAACCAAACCACAAAGAGAGCAATCTAAAATGCGCCAAACCAGCAACTCCAGGGACAGCTCACTCCTAGATAGGGAGCAAGAAACGACGTAGAAAAATGCCCAGATAGGTTGCACAGAAGTAACCAAGAGGGGTTGGTGACAAGCATAGTAACTAAGACGCCACCATCGAAAATCCAACAGCAAAAATGAAGAGCAAGACAATCCGACGCAGCCGAACTACCACAGTAAAACCACCAAAGAACCAGCGAAGAAAAGAAATCCGGACGCCATAAACGTGACAACCAAATCACATACCGGGCCAATGAAGAAGCCAAAGATACAGAACCTGGAAAACTAGCAACCACATTAAACACAAAGGGGGGAGGGGTAGTGAGCGTTGGGTGAAGGCCAGCGCTCGCTCGCGATGATCAACCTACTCCCAGTCTAGCGTGAGACAAAGCACACGAAATAGAGAGGAGACTGACAAGATGCTCCGCACGGGAGCTTAAACGACCCCTGAAAGGTCGACCACGGAAAGCAAGGAAGACATCGTTCTTCACACACCGAACAATAGAAGGTGGGTCCATAAGGGCATCTTCGAACGTAGCCTTGTTTCGCGCGCACCATAGGTGCCAACAGATGAGGCAGGGGATCAAGCGGAAAACGATCGCACGAAGAGACTTACCAGCATTCCCAGACCACCAGGAGTTACGGAGATCAGAAGGAGAACTCGCCAACCGACGAATACCAAGAAGGTTTCCGAAGTAATTCCAGCACGATCTGGCTGAAAAGCCACCAAAGAACAAATGATTCAGGGATTCGGTTTCCCCATTGCCGCAGCATCTACAACGAGAAGCGAAAGGGATGCTGATTTTTTGGAGGTTCTCGTCAAGTGGCAATCCATCATGGAGAATCCGCCACATCAGAATAGAGACCTTGGGAGGAATACGAGAGTCTCAGATAAAAGAAAAAACCGGTCGAATGGGGCTTGGCATCCTAATCGAAGACCAAGCTCTCAGAATGGAAAAGGAAGATCCATCCCATCCTGAAGATCCACCATGACTGTCGGAACACGCCTTTACCGACTGCATATGCTTCCAGGTTTCACTAGCATAAGACGGAGAACCTGTGAAGCTAGAGCCCTCAAGTCTTCGGTATTTCGCACGGAGAAACGTAACCCATAAGGAGTTGTTAGCGCAAATCTGTGCCATAATTTACAGGCAAAAGCTGCACAAAGGTCCTCAGGTCTTCGCAGACCCAGACCGCCTTCATTTTTGGGTCGACACACCACGTCCCACGACACCCATTGGTGCCGACGGGCGGTATCTCTGTTGCCCCAGAAGAAAGATGAGGCCAAAGAACGATAAGACCGAAAGAAGGAAGAAGTAGGGGTCATAGCCGTGAAAACATGAGTTCCCATCGAGTCTAAAACGGATTTGATAAGGACAAAACGACCAGCCTGAGAAATAAGAGAAGCATTCCAGTAGTATCTCAAATAAAAGCTAGATACTGTCAAAGGGTTAGGGTTTCTCAATCTTTTTTCGTAGTTGTTTCTAGCCAGCTATGTTGGTAGTCACACTCATGTACACTGGTCGTCTCAAGAATGCCAAGCTTGCTTCATTCTCCATTGTTCTTAATGTCATTTTTTTCCTTAACCATGGACTCTTGGTATGTGTTTAACTCGTAATCTTAGGTGATTGTTCTATGATTTTTAACTATTGCTTATTAAGGATTTTTTATCTATTTAAACCACTTGTTGGTAACTTAGTATTTAGGCCATTTTTAAAAACTATCTGCAATACTAGTTGGTACATAGAATATTCCAGTAGTTTTTCTCTAAGAAACCACACTTCCTCTATTCAGTAGCTCTAATGTATTTTTGTAGGGTTAAAAAAACCATTGTATTAGGGCTGTTCAAATGGCAGAAAGCAGCAACTAGACTATATTTGTAGTATGTTTTAAAGTAAATCGTTTGCTTCTATGAAAATCTATTTTTAAATAATTTCTATGGTCTTAAATTTAGTAGGGATGGATAGAAATTGCTACTGCCTTTGCCCTGGGCCTCCAGAATTGCTGTTGCAAAAATAAAAATAAAAATGCTTTTGTATGTTGACAGATAGAAAGAAAAAATCGTAGCATTTCATATAGTTTGTTTGATAATTATTAATCATCTTTAGAGCTTTTATATTTTATTTGTTTAACGACATCGCTTATGGACTCTTGATATGTAATACAAAATGGCATTACTAGATTATTTCTGTGATTTTAAACTAGTCAGAGATGGAACTAGAAATTACCACTACCCTTGGCATGTACACCATTTACATAAATAATGGGCGAATAAACTATTAATAACATGGTTAATTTGAGGAAAGTGTACGTTGAATGACTGAAAGAAGAAGATATCATCATGTTTCTCATATGTAAGATTAAAAAGCAGTAGAAAAAAAATAAGTTCAGATTCCTTTTCCTACTAAACAGTTCTTATAATCTGTTTACCAATCAGTCCGCATGAAGCTCTTTTCTTTTTTTCCCTTTAGATTTTGACTGGCGATCAAATAAAAAAAATTAGACAGTGCATTAATTTAGAAAGTTCCAGCCCTGGAAAAACTACATATGTTCTATTTGCGAAAAAATTCTTGAAAAGATAAATAAGATGGAGAAATTCTTTGCTAGACATAATACTAATTCCATTATCAGTTATAATCTACATTTGCTATCATCGTTGGATTATCTACAGTGTCCAAACCCAACACCATAGCACGGTCATCAGAATAAACTCTGCTGCTTGAAATTTACCTAAAGATTAGCTTGGTTGTTCTTATTACTAAGTTGTTATATGAGTACAGATTCAACATGAACACGAGGCAAAAAAGCTTGATCTTGATAAGCTTCATATGAAGCTTGAGAAGAAGCTTGACATGGTCATAGAAAGATAAAACTTAGAACCCAAGCTGAAGTATTTCTTCTTCTTCTTCTCCCTCTGTTTGTTTTGTTTTTCTTTTTATTTATTTTTTATTTTTTATAATGAATTTTGTCCCTTGCTGTTTTATAAACATCTTTTGCAGTAAGCTCGATGAAAAATTCAGTCAACAAATTGATGAAGTGGTTGATAAATTTACGCAGAAAATTAAACGAAATGTAGAGGACGTGCGAGCTTTACGGGTACAGGTGGAGATCACAAAAACTGAGTTGCTAAAATGGGGAGTTGGCATTCTTATCTCAACGGCAACTAGTGTTGTTGTTGCCATAGTATGTTCATATTATAAAGCGTAAAGTTGTAATATGTATAACTGTTAGTATCTTTTCCTTTACGAGTCGTCATTGTTAACATGCAAATCTTTATGCATATAACTTGTTCATTTCTTGATTTTTAATCTCACCTATACTTTTCTCATTCGAAATGTGTGTCACATAGTAGTTGCAAATGCCGTACTTGCTTGGTCAGTGAAAATATTTTTTATCTGTGAACATAGATAATATGAAATCATAGGTACAGTTAAACTTCCTCTCTGTGTACCTTCTTACGTTGGATTTTTTTGCATCTACGAAATCTATGCCATGTATATTTTCTGGATACTCGGTGCCTTGTTTAAGTAACTATTTTACAGTTTTTGTATCTTATAAGAAGAAATAACCTTCAATCAATATCTCAAAAGAAAATATACATGCATTACCTTTTCCTATCACCAATCTTAATTAGGTCATATTATTTCTATTTAACATCTGAAAGCCATGCCATGCATCTATTTGAAAACTATTGTCTTGTAATTGGCAATATCCTTGGATTCGTACCATAGAAGAAAACATATATATCCATTTCTTGTTCTTACAACTTTCTTACTTCTTTGATTGTTGGTATTTGCATATACTAGATAGCGTTGGTCTATTTTTTTTCAGCAGTAAAGGAATTTGAACCTCTTTCAATAAAAATATAAGTCACATTCATTTTCCCATATAGTAGTCCTCATTCAATATTATTTATAAAACATTTCATAAAATATTACTTCAGTTTATAAACGTTTTATACAACTTATCTTATCTCATTCAATATTACTATTATTATTTTCAAAAAAATCTTGAATTTTTTTTCTAAAACATCTGGAGTTATGTTCTTGAATCCTCAATTTAAATCCTTTTTATTTATGAACTACATTTTATAACCCGTGTTATATAAATTCACTTTCTTATTTCATCACAAATTTTTATCCTTAAAATATCTTTCTTTTCTTTAGCTTATAAATACCATTGCTTGTTAAAGTTAACTTTTTAGTCAACCATTATTATCGAATGCTTCATAGTCAATATTTAAAATTAAATTTACAAGGTGTTTGTTCAGTATTCCTCCAACTACTATCTACCCAATCTATGTTGTAAAAATGTAAATTACTTATAAATTAGCAAACAATAGTAAATGCTCATATAGTGGCCGAGCATAATTAAGCTAATCAATGAGGGATAGTTATGAACATCATTAATCTCTGCATTAATCAACTACACTACCAACTTATCCTTATATGTTATTAATATATTCCAAATATATAAATGCTCTCATATATATGATACACTTAATAATAGGGCATTACATTACCTTGTCTCTTAATGAGTTACACTGATCAACTAAAGTGAAAGTTCTCGCTTAACCTTTAGCTTTGGTACCACGATGTAACAAATGGTTTTTCGATCTTCGAAAGTCGACATTAATACATGAACAATATTCACGTGTCGAATACCCAAGTGTCCAAAAGACAGAACGTTAAAGTAAAAAAAAATGAACAAGAAACAGAAGATCAAAAGCATCAGAACCTCACACGCGGAATGATAACATATGCTATCAGAAGATAGCCAACTGTGTTAACCAAATATGCGTTGCATTTCAGAGTTATAATTAGAGTACTATCAACAAACTAGTTAGTTATAACAGCCCGCTATTACAATTGCTGATATTTATACATAATGTAATGCAGTGGAAATAAGAATACTACAATAGTTAAATATCCAATTCCTCTCTAAGAGCTCAATGAACATCAATGAAAACCTGCATTTCTAAAACTGCTCGAAAGAGCATCCTTGGAAATAAGGAAAAAAAATAAAACCATGGGTTAGATTTGTCAGATATAATTAGTATGGCGTGAGAAATTCAAGACATATATATGACATATAACAACATCTTTTTAGATCGACGTAACTGTTATCCTCTCAAAAGAGCCAAACCATCTAATAAGTACATTCTGAAATATAAAAGATAATGTTCTATGATGAAGAATATAAATCAAAAAATAATTGTACTGCTTGCATTTCGCGGCACAACAATATTGAAGTATAATCAAAACCGCTAAGACGGGTTCCCATATGGATTTTCCATGAAGACACATCTTGCTTAAAAATTGAAGCGAATCCCCATGACAAAGATCATAATTCACCTTCCGAGCGGTATATCACTATATAAAATATACCATAAGGCAAACACAGTAGGCTCATGCTTGAACATGTGAACAAGAACCATGTGGAACCAAGTATCATCAACTCCTATGGGCCCTACATATCGAAATCATCTCTAGAAATGGAGATGATGTACCCCTTTGGGTAAGCCAAACCCCTGGATTATGCGTCATACTCTATCTTTTATCATCGACTAATTGTGAAGTCACGTTCAATATATTTACAAACGATCCACAACTCGAACAGATCACGAATCCCAAAATTTATTTTAGCATCTCGAACAAATCACGAACCTCTACGAGATTTTTAGCATTTCAAACAAATCTCATAGATTCCAAAATTTCGACCAGATCCACTTTCAGGAGATACAACACATATATGGTTTAGAAGTGGTTACGCTTTTGAGTCATCTCGTATAAGTACACTTCCCCGCTTAGGGGACGCTCCAAAACCACTCGATAGATTTTCTGGTTAACTCAACTTCGGTTCTTTCAAAAATAAACATCCAATACGTAAGGGTGGAGATCATTTCCTATCTAGATGGATTTCTTTATCATTTATCCTAGAACAGCAAGACGAGTTTATTCGTAGGTTATATCATTACCAAGTGAATAACCATACCATATGATTCTCGTGTTTCCTCCACATAATTGCATAGTTAATTTGGTCCAATTCAACAACAATGTAAACGATCGCATATGGAAACCAAGTCTCGTATAGTTATCACATTTCCAAACTTCTCAACTTCAGTTACCCTTTGGTAAAGAGTGAAGCCCGGTGGGTTAGAGCACAATTACTTCTACACCCTACTAAAATCATAATTTTTTAACTCTTATGGAAAGAATCAAGGCTACTTTGTCAGCTTAGTGCCGTGTACACGGCTGTGAAATCCCTCAAGGCATGAAAATAAGCCCTATTGATGTTGTAGTCATCAGTAGTATTATTCTTCGGTGATAAAATGAGATAAGTTAACAGTATCATTAACAACAGAAATATAGGAATATGAAAAGTTTTCAAAATACGTTTCATTAGCAGATTTCCATATTCATTAATCAATCCCAAACGTTACCCAAATGCAGATAAAATATAATACAAAACATTCCACGCAATACCAGAAAAAGTTTTTCACGGCGTTCGAAAAATGCTGTAAGAAGAAATGACAGCGTTATTAAAAATGTTGTATAACGACATGCTATCGTAGATACATAAGTCGCAACAACGTAATAAAAATGCTGTGGAAAGCTCTTTTGTACAACGTTTATAATTAGCTTATAGTTTTTAAACTGTGTTTCTTAGCTTGTTGCTATAAACTACTACAGTGTTATATTTTGCTATAAAATATATTTACAGTTTTTCTTTCCATTTTCATTAGCAATTGATAGACGCTGTTATTAACATACAACATCGTTTATGGATTTCTATCAAAAGCGCATTTATTGGCGTTTTAGAAGTAATTACAGCACTATATGAACGCTATTATTATGTTTTAAGAGTAATGATAGCACTGGATAAACGATGCTATTATGTTTAAGAGTAATGCACTACAACAAAAATACTCTTTTACAATGGGCAATACCCGTTGTAATAGGGGTTACACAATGGGCTAGCGCACATCTTATTAGGCAATCTTGTAATAGATCCAGAAGATTTTACAACGGTTTTTGTCCATTACAATAACATCATTTACAACTATTTTTGCATGTTTTAATAGCATTATTTACGACTATTTTTGCCCGTTGCAATAGGGTCTTTTACAATTGTTTTTGCCCATTGTTAAAGAATAATAAAAAAATATGTAAATACTACTACATTGCACTCAAAAATTTAAATTAATTTGCCATTGAAGCTAAAATATTGTACTAATAACAAATATATTCATTCATATCTTTTAAAAATAACAAGAAAGATATATATATATATATATATATATATATATTTCTTAATGCCAAAATGATTCATACGTTCTTAGTCTTTTATAATACAGATCCTCTCGAAGAAATGTAACGACCCGGAATTTTTATCATCTTGAGTTTTGAATATTTATTTTTAATATTCAATAACATGGTCTTTTAGTCAAAATAAATTTTTACATCTGGTCATAAATTTTGAAAGTAAATAAAAAGAGAAAACAATAAAAAGTTAAACAAGTAAAAATGAAGAACAAGAAAATTTACAAGTCAAATGAAATATATAAACATATGCATGTCTGGTTAAAAATAGGAAAGACCAAAACATTCAACTTAACTTCTCTTCATCTCAACATCATATCAACTCAAGCCACCTCATTTCAATCCATCACAAAATCCTTATACAGCAGGTCTGCAAATCTTTTAAGCCTCATTACGTTGAACATATGCACCATTTTGTCTTGTAATAAGTATATATATATATATATATATATATATAGGTTGGTATCTGTGTAGGCTTCAGTTTTCAAAAGCCTATAAACAAAAATGCACTATAAAACAAAGCTCTGTAAAAAAAACGCTGTAAAGAAAAAGAAAAGAAAAAAGGGAAGCATTCTGTTCAAATCCAAAACAAGAGAAGATTTCTCAAGACTTCAAATCATAAAACTGAGGTGCAACTAGAAGTTTTCAATGGCCTAAGCATGATCAAGGTGAAATTAAATTTTCTAGAATGCCTGGAAATGTTTTTAGACACTCTGTCATTTTATCAGAGGTGAAAAACCCATTCATACTCTAGTTCAAAAATCAACATCTCTCATTTCGTTATGAATTGGCCAATGTTGGAAACTAGTGAAATGTTTGTTTTCGAGTATAGATCACGTTAAAAATAATATGAAGCTTGTTCGTTTTGTATATTGGGTGAATTTGCTAAAATACAATAAGTAACCCAAATTTTGTCGATTTCATCATGCTCAAATCATTGATTCATGTATATAATCAGGATTGCTTGGTGAAAATAGGATTTCTAGTGAAGATTTCATGATTTTTAATAGCTTGTTTAAGAGAAATGGAGAGATGATCAAATCCGCTTAAAATTTATTTTTTGGCAACGTGGTGGACGATAGGCGGTGCGGTTTGGCCGAGGAGGAGCGTGGTGATGAGGCCGAGGCTTTCACTGTGGATAAAATTTGAAATTTACTTTGATTTGGTGTAGTGGGGTATTTGTATGGTTTAGTTATTGTTTGTTAGGGTGTTCGGTATTAGATAGGTTGCGGCCGGAGTGGGTGATCGAGCATGGCCGCAGTTGGCATAGAGGTAGGGTCGAGGGTGACGGAGCTAGTGACCGTGGAGTGGATGGCTATCGTTGATTGAGAGACCTGGGTGGGATGATTTTCGAAGTGAAGGTCACCTTACGGTTACAGCTCATGGTTGAAAATTAGGTTGGGTAATAGGAGCAAGGGTGGAGGTGGTCAGTTGAACGTAGGTGAGAAGGGGAGCTTGTAGGTGGTCTCGGCCCGTCGATTTAGAGGCGGAGTGTTGTGCACCATGTACGCGTACACAACTGTGCTCGATTTTCTTTTTTTGAGAAAGCCTGGAAACATGAAATGGGAAAAGAATAAGGGGAAAAGGAAAGCAAGAGGAACAGATTTCTTTGGTTGGTGGTTTTGGGCTTCGACCCATGTTTAAGAAAAGGTGGAGGAAGGCTTTAAAACAAATTAAAATGTTAAAGTATGTTTGGTTATGGGCTTCGGCCCAGAGAAAGAGGTGAAGGAAGTTTGCTTTAATTTAAAATCGTTTAATTATATTTATTTCTTTTTGTAAAGTTTAAATTGCTATAACTAATGCATACAAAATCCAATTAACACGAGACTGATTGTGTTGGGTTTGCATCAACGAACACTACGTCGTCATACGAAGTGTTGTCGTGTTTGAATAATTGAAAATTATAGCAATTTTAAATAGCCAGAATTTATTTAAACGATTTAAAAAAATATCGACGTTTAAATTTATATGACATATCTATTGAAGTTATTTGTCTAGATAAAAATAATGATGAGGTAATTTAAGATAATTACGATGTTTTGACATCTGTTAGTGGAATAAAACACCGTTCCGCTAATTTGTATTTAATTAAACCCTTGTTGGCTAAATAAATCACCGTTCTGCCATTATCATTGAAATGTGTGTTTTTGGACATTGACTAGTAGAAATAAAACCCTATTTTGCTTCATATTTATATGGACATCTAATTATTATTCTAGTAATTATATTGGGCAAGACGATGTAGAATTAATTGTTCGAAATGGATTGATGTAAATATCTGAATCTGCTATTCTGGATTGTTATAGAATAAATGTATCTTGATTAAGTGCCATTGGAATTAATAAGCCTCTTTTCAAATTTGAAAGTTGATTTTTGAATAAAGGATTGTTTTAAGGATAACTACTTTATGATTTTTGAAAGTTAATTAAAAGTATTTATTTATGCTTTTCAAGGTTACTAATTATTTAAATGTTTAAATGTGTATTTAATTATTAATAAAAGTTAGTTTATAATGATTTGTTTAAATTAAGAATTAATCATTATTATTATTTTAGAAGATAATTTATTCAATATTAATATTGTTTCTATATAATAACTTTTATTAAACAGTATTTGCTTAAATTAAACTAGGAAAATTTATATAGAAACTTTATAGGTATTATTTTGAGATAATTATTAAATGATGTTTCGGAGAGTAATGATATACTTTCAAGGCTGAAATTGGGAGGCAGAGATTGCCTGCGGTTAAGTTTGGATTTCTCTGGGATAGAGACGTAATCATTAAGCTGTGAATCCATGGTTGATATTGTGTGGTACTTTCCACATTTATTTATTTGAAAAAAGGTTTTAGTATTTTGAAAGGAATGATTTGTGAATATACTTATTCTAGTGAGATAAGCATATACCATTGTGATAAAGAGATTTAATTTATTGAAATTTAAATTAAGGCTTAGTGATTTCAGTGGGTAATGGAATCTTTGGCTGAATGATTGTTTTAGTTGATGTTAAATAACCGACTATCAAATCTGGACCTAAAGCATAACTTTGGAAATATTTAGGAGAAACAAGGGGATTATATGGTACAGTTGCCATCGAAGATGCTATATTTGTTTTTAATATTCAATAACATGGTCTTTTAATCAAATTAAAAATTTACATCTGGTCATAAATTTTGCAAGTAAATAAAAAGAGAAAATAATCAAAGGTTAACCAAGTAAAAATGAAGAACAAGAAAATTTACAAGTCAAATGAAATATATAAACATATGCATGTCTGGTTAAAAATAGGAAAGACCAAAGCATTCAACTTAACTTCTCTTCATCTCAACATCATATCAACTCAAGCCACCTCATTTCAATCCATCACAAAATCCTTGTACAGCAGGTCTGCAAATCTTTTGAGGCCCAAAACGTTGAATATATGCATCATTTTGTCTTGTAAACATGTATATATGTATTGGTTGGTATGTGAGTAGGCTTCAGTTTTCAAAAGCCTGTAAAAAAAAATACACTGTAAAACAAAGTTATGTAAAACAAACACTGTAAAGAAAAAAAAAAGGGAAGCATTCTGTTCAAATCCAAAACAAGACTAGATATCTCAAGATTTCAGATCATAAAATTAATGTGAAACTGGAAGTTTTCAAAGGCCTAAGCATGATCAAGGTGAGTGTTAGAGAACCATAGATTATCACAAAACCAATTGGTGATGTGAAAGGAGGTCTCTTAGTATTTATGCATGATTTATATTGTAAATTGTCCGATGTGGGACTAATTTCAACACGCCCCCGCACATGTGGCGTATCATCAGCCAAATACGTGGATATTCAATGAGGGTGACGTGTGACACAATTAAACCCGCTCTGTAAAACAATTGGTTTTGTGATAATATATGGTTATCTAACAAGGAAAGCCTGGAAACGTGAAATGGAAGAAGAAGAAGGGGAAAAAGGAAAGTAAGGGGAAATGGTTTCTTTGTTAGGTGGTTTTGGGCTTCGGCCCATGTTGCTTACAAATGTATACACATAAATCCAACAAATGCAACCAATATATATTTACTAACCCAATATATTATCTGATAGTGAACTGCTGATATCAGAGGCTAAATTTTGTGTTCTGTTAGTTAAACTTATCAGTAATAAAATTGGGGTATGTCATCTAAGCATCAACTAAAATTGTATTGTTACTCTAATACTAGAATGAATATAATACCAGTGTCTCCTATGCTACTGGTAACTATGCAGATCCTAGCGAATTCTAGAATGCCCAGATGCTCACTATCAACCTTATCTCTTCCCCTTTCGTTTTCCTTCTTCTCCCCATCACAAAATATCATGACACGCGTCCTCTATCATCTGCATTCAAATGAAATAAAGTATTCTTCTTCAAATCTCAGCCCATTAGAATAAAAGATAATTCTTAACGATTGTGATTTTGAATTGGAGGAACTTAACTCTCAAAATAATTGTTTTAACGGAGTTAGCATTCCACTTCGGTAACGACCAAGTTTGCCGCTTTGACTTCTGATTCGAATCTCATTTTAACGTCGAAGTGGAAATTTGGACTTCAACTTCGAACTTGAATCTCACCCCGAACTTCGACTGTATACCTAAACTTCACTTCCATGTTGAAGTGAAAATTGGGACTTCGACTTCGTACTGTAATCTTAATCCAATATCCAAGTCAAGCTCGCTTCAAAAATCACTTTGACCAACACTTTTGTTTCACTTTAAGAACCACATCGAGACCTCTGGACCACTTCGAATGTTACTGAATGACTTCGGAAAGCACTTCTGAAATCATTGTTTGGTACGAGAATCACTGAATTGCTTTGAAATTATCCAAATCATCTTCTAGTTTCTTTAAATATGCTCCAACTTAATAAATCCAGTTACTGAATGACTTAAAAAATCATAAACTGCTTCGAATATCACTTCGCTTTGAACTCTTTGAACTACTTCGAAGACATCGCTTCGTAAATTGCTTTTGAGAGTCACCTTGGGAACTACTTCGAATTCAACTTTTACCCCCAACAACTTTGGGAATCGATTCCAAGATCATTTCGTGAACTAATTCCAGAAAATGACATTGAGAATTACTTAACCGCTTCGAGGATCTATAGATCAACTTCATGAATTTGTTAACCACAATCGCCTGTGAAGTTTAGTTCAAATCTAGAATTTAAAGTGATTCGAAACTGACTCGGGGAGGAAATTATTTGTTGTCGATGGCATTATTGGTACTGTCGAAGAGGAGAGATGATTCTAAAATGATAAAGCAGATTCTTTAGTTGAATATAGAGATGGCATTATTCGGTCTATCCTATTTTGATTTAGGAGCTAGGGTTTCTTTAGTTAGAGGAATGCAAAAAATGATTTGGGAAAAAAATATTAGCGGGATGAAGGAAAAGTTGGAGGGAAATGAAATTCTTTCAAGAGCTAACGTTGAAGTATAAAGGGAAAGTTTGGTTGATTAGTTTATTTTACTTCTCGATTATAATTGAATATTAATAATTAAATACTAGTTATTATATATATTATTAATTAGCAATGGTAATTATTAATTACTAATATATTACTAAATAGTAAATTAATCAATAATTATTGATTATTAATTATTAAATTATAGTAAATTATTAAGTAATAACTATTAACATTATAAATTAAATTAAATATAAAAAATTAAACTTTGATTACTAAATATTAATCATTCAAAATTAATTATTAATTATAAATTATTTGACAATAATTTTTAGTATTAGTTATTAATTATTAAATAATTATTAATTATATTTTTTAATTATTAAATGTGATCGATAGATAATATATGTAATTTACTAATTATTACTAAATTTAATTATTAATTATAAATTATTTATTAGTAATCATTAATTGTGATAAATTATAAATAATGACCTATGGACGTTATCATTTATAATTATTAATTATAAATTATCATTTATAAATTATTAAGTAAATATGTATAAATAATCGAAGATAATGATGATTAATATTAATATTATTAATAACTAATTATTAAATATTAATAATTAATAATAATTAATATTTTTGATGAAATCATTGTGATTATTAATTATTAATTATCAAAAATTAACAATGGGCATTTATTACAATAGGCATTTATTACAATAGGCATTTTATAGCCGTTGTAAAATCGGCATCTATGACAATGGCAAAAGAAAATAGTTGTAATAGGTGTCTATTACAATGGGCAAACAGGAATGAAAACCGATATCTATTATAACGGGCAAAAAATCTTTGTAATAGTCCATATTTTACAACGGTCAAATTAAAAATGTTTTAATATTTGTCTTTTACAACGTGGAAATTAAAAGAGTTGTTGAAAAGTGGTATCTATTATAGCGGGCCTAAAAAAACCCTTGTAATAGGTTTCATTTACAACGAGCATTTAAGGACTGTTGTAAAATCGACATTGTAATAGGGTATTTTTGTTGTATTGATAACGACACTATATAAGTGTTGTCTTTTGTTGTTCTGATTTTTACACCATT
This sequence comes from Allium fistulosum, assembly GCA_030737815.1. Taxonomy (NCBI): domain Eukaryota; kingdom Viridiplantae; phylum Streptophyta; class Magnoliopsida; order Asparagales; family Amaryllidaceae; genus Allium; species Allium fistulosum. Next base: position 1,035,016,848 of record CM060907.1, on the reverse strand, counting down.
TATATTTGTTATACTATCACAATATTTATGTACATATATATCATCATCATTTATATATATTTCAAGCAATTGATATCCATAACATGTTCGAATCAAACATAAAAACTATCATACAAACATATAACTATTAATCAATTACATAAACTATTTAATACAATACCTATAAACAAAAACATCATCTATAAACCAGATTTGCATAACTTCCATAAACAAAAATAACACCATAAACCAAATTCACACTATATCCGTTAAACAAAGACAAAACATCTATAGAAAAAACACAATATCTATAAAGCAATTTTGCACAAAATACTAACAACAAAATGGACAATCAAAAAGTTTCATATACTTATTATGGAAGAAGAATGTGTCATCTTTTTATTTTTGCACTAATGTTCTTCCTACAATGAAGAAATTCATAGGTTAGTGATCAAATACAAATTTAACGTAATACATCACTCTTGCTCATTTGTTGACTTATATCATTCCAATGGTAAAATTAAAGAAACCTAACTCTTGTTATGTCCGCATCACAAGATAATAAAAACTTTTCCATTTTATAATCTATACATATATGACTTACTATGATTGATATACCGTAGCAAAAGAATGTACATATTAAGTTATGAACAACAGCAAAAGCACAAATCGCATATGAAAATCCCATAATATTATCTATTACACTGAACAAATCGGTTGTATCACCTCAAGTAGAACTAAGACCAATTTCACTTTCTACATATACATTTACAAATATATAGCAAGGAATGTTCAGAGCTACGGAAAACATCTTATATGCAAACATGGTTAAGAAGATTTATGGATTATAGTGTGAAGAAGTGAAATAATGCTATATTCAATGGTTTTTGAAAACTGTTGTTATTTATCAGAGAACATGGTTATGCAAATTAATTATTCATGTTATTATATTCATAGCTATAAATAATGGCCTAATTTATTGCCTTTAGTAGTAGTACATGAATCAATAACACAAGTTTTTTCTCTAAATTCTGAAATAAACTTCGTTAGTGCACTGACTAAAGATTTTGGATCAAATACTACACCAACCTTAGGATCATGTATGGAGTCCACAATCACATTGTGACGACCCAGGATTTTGGACATTTGAAATTGAAATATTTAATTGATTTTAAATATTTAAAAGTTAGATTCTAACTTGAATTTCAAATGCCACTATTTATTGAGTAATTTAATTGTTTAATTAAATAATTGAAATTGGGTAAATGGTTGAATCTGAAATTTTAAGCTTGTTAAAAATAATTTAAAGGCTTGTAAAATTTATATTGATAGCACTGTAGATAGTAAAAGTGTTAAACTTGAATTTGGAAGTGTTTTGTTAAGTTTTGAAATTATATCGTTTAAATCGATATTTAAAAAAAATAGCCTTCCAAGGCACACTCTCAGATTTCGACGAAACCAGTTCCACTGGATCCATAATATTTTATTGTTATTGGATTTCAAATTTCGTAGCATTTGGAGTTGTCATGTGATTGTCCGATAGGTAAACGCGCTGAAATTAATATCGAAAATTTAATATAATAACTGGATTCAAAAAGCTATATTCTCCATACGATCGAATTAGGACTCGAAACCTTTTCCATTGCGTTTGGAATAGGGGTTTAACATTATAAACGCCTAGCGGCATGTCTCGATAAGATGACAAGATTTTGAGTTGCGAAATCAAGACGATTTAAATTTGAATTTAAAATTTAAAAATAAATAATGTAATTTTGCTGAGTATTGTAGCTAGCACAGACACATATCGAATTTTTAGCACGTGTTCACTTGGTATAACACGCATCTCTCTAAAAAATGCAAGCTCATTCAAAAAAAGGAAGAAACATCGCAGCCGAAACAAAAGGAAAACTCAGAGGAAAAGAAAAAATAAAACGACGAACTTTATACGTTTAAATCAAATCGTGAGTATTATCTTCCATCCTCCTCCAATCTTCAGTACGACAAAATAGGAAAATATGAGGGCCGCTCTCATTCAAAATCATTTGGAAGTGGGTTCTACTCATCGAATCGAAATCGATTTCGTTTCAGGGCCTAAAGCTGGCGGCTAACTCGAGGTGGTTCGTCGGCGGTGGAGATGTTATCTCAAGTAAGGGGAGGTGAGCGAAAGGGGTCGTGTCCCTGATAGCGACAGGAAGGAAGGTACGAGGAGGAGAACGGGCTGTGGGTGTGAGCTTCGGCAAGGGTTGCAATCGAGCTGGTAGTTTGGGCATTTGGGGATTCGGTCCTGGGCAGTTGGGTATAAGCTCATTTCATTTTTAGTTTTATGAATATGTATTTATACATAATAAAAAGAATTTAAATGAACGGCATAAAATATTTAAAAAGCAGTTCTGTTTTAGTTAAAATATGTATATATAGGCCAGAAAAATAAACAAGGGTTAAAAACAGAAAACTCTTTCTTTTTCTGGTTTGAAAAATATATATATAACTAAATTTAGATTTTTGAAAATTTGGATAAGAAACTATTTATTTACACATATAAATAAACCGGGATAAACGATATATATATATATATATATATATATATATATATATATATATATATATATATATATATATATGGTTTTGAAGGAAAAATAGGGATTTTAAATGTTTTAAAGAGTTTATATAAAATTTGATTTTTTTGAATCTATATAGATTATTATTTTTATAAGCATATGTGGTTTTAAAAAAAAAAAAAATTAGTTATAACAATTGGAGTTTTAAGTCGACTAAATTCGAAGCAAAAATTAAATTATCTCAATGATTGATAAAATCCATAATGATTATACAAGGTCAAAATAATGGAAAGGCAAGCCGGTTTGAAGTGGATTGCAAATCAAAAATCAAAGGTGAGTTAATCTCACTCATTTTGATTACCTATTAAATTTAAATTCGTTAAATTTAAATTATTGGTTGATTGCTTGAATTGACTGGATGTGGTATATTATATATAGTAGTATATATATATATATATTGGAGTGATTCATTTTCGGCATTATACAGCGGATGAGACCCTATGCTCCCCGCATAATAGCGGATGACCCTTTATACCGTGATATCCCCCTCGAAGTGGGATTGGTATTTTATATTGTACTAACATCTGTGGATGTATGGAAATAGAGTTGGAGGGATCCAACTGGATTCTTCAAAACGTTGAATTTATTTTATATTCAGCGATGTGATTTATGTGATAATCTATGATGATTATATCGATTATATTAGTAATTGTAATTATTAAATGCTATGGTTTGGCTGAATATATTTGGATATTTTGAAGATATGAAAAATATAAAAGATTTGATTTTGAAAAGAGATATAAGAGGGAAATATTAAGTAAAATAATTTTAGATAAATTAAAGAATGAATTCGAAAAGAATAAAGGCATGATTTTAAATTCTATTAAATAAATGCTGGGTATGGAAAAGAAAAAATATATAGATTTTAAATAAATGAAATTTAAGGAGTTTTGGAGACTTAAGTGATATTGCTAAAGAATTAAAGGATTTTACTTTAAATTCTAAGATTTTAAATGATTGGGAAGAATTGAAAGGGAAAATTTTGAATAAAGGATGGAATGGATATTTTTAGTTTAAAATAAGATTTTGAATCATAAATTAAGAAGTGAGTTTGGAATTAATAGATTTTGAAATAAATTTGGATAAGTAAAGGAGTAATTTTTAAATGGAGTAAATTTTGGAAATCGATTTGAAAAATTGATTTAGTTTTTGAAACTATGTTTTAAAATGAGAATGAGACTATGGAATTTATAAACTGGTTTATAAAATGAAATAAGATATCAGTGGATATTTGAAAGTATAAATTCACGATGAATATTTATAAAGGAACAAGTAATTTATTTTAAAAATAAATGGTGGTTTATTTTTAAAAGTGTGGAAAAGAAAATTACGGATTTAGGATGTAAATTGGGATAAATCGGGAAGGATTTATTAACTGATTAAATAGACTATTTTGGGATGGAAAGTGTATTTTCCCTGGAAACCAAGTGTGTTTTCAAAGTAGCTTTTAAGTACAAATTAAAAGTTTTAAAGTTGGTTTTAAAAAAGAATGTTTTGGAAGAAGTTATTTTTTAAAATTGTTTTAAAATTTTTAAGGTAAACATTTATTAATTTAGTTATAGTAGTAATTATTTTTAAGGATAAATTAGTATTATAATTTTAAAAGATAATTATTAAATATTTATATTTTATAAAGTAGCTTTATTTTTAAAAGTAATTGGGCTAAAAGTTTTTATTTGAAAAACTAGTATAAAATTTCATAACCTTTTTTTTAATAAAGTTTTTAGGTATTTTTATGTTTTTAAACTATACATATATTTTTGGGTAAAGTGATTTAAATTATTTTAAAATCTAAAGGAATAATACTTGGTGGTTTCCAGTGAAAATAAAACAATTAGGTGGAAATTTATTTCCACGAGGAAAAAAGCGATTTGAAAAATATTTTCAAAGGAATTTAAGAGTAGAAATATCTTGTGAAGATATTTTGAAATTAAATAAATTTGGAAAATTATTAAGGTCTGATGATTGTTGTGAATGTTGTTTGATAGTTAAATAATCGACTATCAATATTGGCCAATGTGCTGATCGTTTCGAAGAGACCAGGATCAGGATTTATTTCCCAAAAACCACTTCGATCCGGTTTGAACGTTTTCGTAAGGAAGACAAGAGCTTGGAGTCGAAGATGGAGCAGTGAAGTGCAAGGGCTAATCGCTACTAATCCTAAGGGTGATTCCAAAGTGGATGTAGTAGGAGTAGTTCCTTCGGTTCTGTTCGGAGCCGGAACGGACTTGTATGGATGAATGCTTTCAGAACATCATCAAGAGGACGGTGAGCATTCTAAGTGAATGTGTGCTAAAAAGGTAATGCGTAGCCTCGAGCCTCATCAACCGAGAATGGATAAAACAGGGGAGATGCAGCAAGGCTAAGTGGCTAGCAACCAATTAGGGTAAGGTCATCCCTGTCTAGAGGTCCCTTTTTATTTTGGCTATTTGAATAAGTATTTGTATATAGACACTGCTATAATATCAGAGGATTTGATAAGAAATGTTTTGGTTATCGTAAGGTAAAAACCCGGCATGTTTATTTGTGGCGTGGTCATACGAGATACCTTTGATTTCAATGGATTTTGAAAATTTTAATAATCCAATTGAGTGTGTTTTCTCACTCTGGTTTTCCAGACTGACTCGCGTATTATTTTGTTATAATGCTCGGGTCAGACCGAGTATTATAGAATACAGGATGGGATGCTGTGGAGCTCAAGTGACGAGCTGGATGGCGAGACGTATCACACGTACTTGAAGTATATTCCACTATGTAGCATAAGCTGTATAGTCAGCTTTTGTAAGGACAAGTTAATATAACTGTCCAGTAATTGTTTTGATTTTGATGTACTCTGATGATGTAATGCATATATATAGTTTCTTTTTGTGTAAAGTTCAGTTATTATCTATTATATTTTATTCCGCTGCGATGATAAGATTCTTTTGTTGTTTTGTTTTCTCTTCTTCTACCTCCTTCTTCTTTAACCCTAACGGCCCGTTTTTTCGGCATTCGATTGTTTGGCATTAATACAGTGGACGTATTGATGCCAATTTTCGGACGTCGAAAAATCGGGCTGTTACACACCTGAGATGAAACATAAGCTTAATTTGAGTAACATTTTTTAAATGTTTAGTTATGGGATTGTGCTCTCTAGTATCAACAATAGAAGACAGAAGAGAGTTTAGGACAAACAAGATGGTTAGAAATATAAACTGGCTTTATACAAAGATCAATGTTATATAGGACTCACTATAGGACTTTGCAAAAAAAACTCATTTCAATAATGGATCTCAATCAAAAGTAGTTATGCCATATGGCATATGATAAACATATCCATATGTCACCACCGATTATAATTGTAAAAAAGATTATATATGGTTGATATCTATATCATTGTGTACTACATCTTATACAATATAGTATTAATCATGTTATTATTAACTTAATTTTCCCTTCAGAGAAAATATACTTATACTTGTCATGTTTAACCTACCCGATTGAATAAAGCATCTGTAAATTTATATGAAAACATAGAATACAAAATTACTTGAGGGTTTCTTGGATGGTGATGATTTTAGGCTTGCTAGATAATCCAGATACTTGAGAATTAACCTAGACTTACTATTTATTTTCTCAGCTTTCCCTTGTGTAGGTTTATAGGTCGATAGAACCAAGGCATGTTTCATATATCATATTTGAAATAAATGACAGATCTTGTGAGCCTTAGAGATTATATGGTAGTTAATAATGGAATTTTAATATCATCTAGCTCCTATATCAAAAAGTAAAAATTGAGATAAAGTTTATATACGACTTGGAAGATTCCATGGGCTCGCGACTAGTCATAATCAAAAGGTACTTGACCATCTCGAGGTACCAGTAGTGCATTAACATAATTATATGATTGCATTATAAAGAAAGGAAAAATATTACCCAATAAAGATCAGCAACACTGTCCACTTGAATAGTTATCAATATGATGTGTCTTTGTAATGATAAGCAGACCATCAATATTTCTCTACAACTCTACGAGAGTTGCTTGTAAAGACACCATAAAACTTTTATAAATAAATACTATAAAAGCTGATTATGTAGCACCATCAAACTTTAAAACATGCTAAATAGATGAAAAGTGTATTGAGGCAAAAATTGTAGGTGTTATTTGTATAAAGGAGTAGCTAAAAACTGAAACCTGAGAAATATGAAATTTTCAATGTTCGCTGTCATTTGTATGAGTATAGGGATTTCTTGGTTTGATTTCAACAACAAAGAAAAGGATTTGAAAGCAATAGGCTATGTATACTAGAAAATAAAGTAAATTAGCAATGCGTTACAGGGAGCAACTATTAAACAAATAGAGAAAAGTAACTTTCTATTATCATACCCATAATACAAAATAAAATAGAACAACTATAGCAACATCAAGGACCATGAGTAGATGCAATATAATAGAAGCCAAAAGTGGAAAATGTCAAGTCATTCTAGCTACCAAATATATGCAGACCAAGTGAAGTAAGTGGGTGTGTTTGGAAAAATGAGTAATAGGAGCAGGAGAAATCAAAATGAATGCAGTCCATGGATAAAAAGAGGAAACACGTTCACCTAAAAGAGTGAGTTACTTCCCAAACAAGCATATGAATTTATCAGTTGAAGCAAAATCTTAATCAAAATGTGTGTGGTCTAACCTAAAATAGCATAATCATATACCTAAAAGAGAATGAGTATATTACCGTAATTGTAAACTCGTCCCTATGACCAGAAAAATAAGGCCACTGGTTGCATGAAAATAACTAATCAGTTGCCGAAATTGCAACTACAAATGCATGTTTCTTACAACTAACATAATAATAAACATGCAGGTCGATTAACTTGGATAAGGTATTCATGCTATACAAGTCAATTGATGTATAGAAACAAACACATGAGATTTTTCATTTGACTTAAAGATAAAATTCAAATAATTTTTCCATTATAAATAAGTACAAATGAGAAGAGGCTAAATATAGAAACCAAATCCTCTAAAAAACATTGAGTAGGGTAGATATAGTTGTTATATATGGAGGTGCTTAGTCGTTATTTCAATATTATTCACTTATGAGATTATTGAATCAACTGCGCAATGGATGTGGTTCCCACTTCTACAACTTTTTATGGCAGAATTGATGCTACTTGCACAATTGGTGGGTACTTTGATACAAATTCTCAATCAACTTTATACTAATGTGGCATAATAATGTAGTTCACTGCAAGCAATGTCAAAGTTTTGTTGCTTTTAAGTTCAAAATACTGAACCAATAACCCAAAAAATGTAGGTGGAGCTTTTATGATTTGGAAATATGTACAGAGATGGCTATGTTGTGAAAAATGCAGCACTAAGTACAATAATTTTCAATATGGGGCATCATGTACAACAAGCTTTCAAATAGTATGTGATGCAGGCCAAGATGGTGCAAAAGGGAAACATATATTATAATTACGACCACTAAATTTCTCACTTGAAATTATAATCTTCCTAATGACAATGGTGAATGGTGCAACCCTCCAAGAAAGTGTTTTGATATGGCTCAACCTGCTTGGGAGACAATAACCATTTATAAAAGGAGGGATTGTAACTATAAATTATAGAAAGTAATTGCTATAGTGACATAATTAGCACTTTGCATTATATAATCCTATACAAACTTGACACATGCTGAATTTTCAAAAGCGTAGATGCAAATCTTATACGGTTTGAATATTTTCATTCAGCAAAGAAATTTGATTCTAGTTTTATTTATTTAGTAAGACCAATAACATCATCCCTAGTTCAAATGATGATAATAGATGTTGTTAAATGTATATTTTCTTGTAGTTTACCAACCTTGAGATTAAAAATTACAGAGGAATCCAAGACTAGTAACACAAGGCATTCACACCAAGACCTTGAGCAACAACATCAATTGCAGCCGTTATTGGACTATTATCATTTCTGAACAATGCCAAAACTCGGTCCCTTTTTTATTGCTGTTTACCACCACGAATAATCAATGCAAACTATCCCTTCATTTTGAGCTCCTTAGTCACATGATAATAGTCTCTTTTAGTTTGTCAAATATCAGGATTTAACTTTAATCCACTAACTCTCTTAATAATTTCACCAGTCTATTGAAAAAATAAATAAAAGAGTGAAATGATTTATATGATCATAAACACAGAAGGTTGCAGGTTAATGAATTGAATTTGTATTTTGGTAAAAATATACAGATTTTACATGGTCGCAATTTTAGCAATCTTTCATAACACTTGTATTATGATGCATACTTAACATAAAAGAGGTTCAGATGGAATATTGAGATTTGTATCGTTACATCTTAGCTTGTACCTGAAATTGTAATAGTCCTATACTGCATTTCATGGCTGTATTATAGGGTAAATAATAAAGTATTGGCTTTACATGTAATAATATCGTTATATCCAAATTAGTCTATACTTTATCTTTATATTTAAATGTTGTACAATAGTGCCAAGATGTATCATCAAAACAAAAGGGTGGAAATAATTGAATACATAACGTATTGGCATGGTGTTTGTGCCATAAAATCCATAATTTTGATAGAAAAAGAATCTATTTAACACATAGATAAAGAACTTTTGAAATCAAGCCATATCTTTTTGACTGTAGTGGTTAAATATGTTACAGCATTGTAAGTCAGTAGTGTTTCATGTACATTTTTTCTTTTGCAAACATGTTGAAACCATTACATTTTTGGTTGTTCTTTAAAATTATTTGAGTAATCACATCAAACCTTATTTATCATCGGTCATGAATCATGGACTACAAACAATATGATTATCCTTAGGCATGTAATTGGTAAAATGTATTACAATTAGCCTTAGGCGAGTCATGATAAATTGCATAAAATGTATTTAGCATAGGTAAAAGATAGTTAATGGAAACATGTCCTAATATTACAAGTAATGAACAACTGAAATCACACCTCTTCAATAATATTTGGCTAAATAAACCTAATTGGATTATTATATAATGAAACGTATGTCCAAATGAACTCTAGCACATTTTACGAATATCAAAGTTGGGTTGTTTTGCTTCAACTACTATGCATAAATCATTTTTGATCGTATGTTAAAATCTGACTAATAAAAGGTAGAATCATCTGCATTTTTCATTTTTATAGGAATTTTAGGTCATCCAAACTGAAATCCAGCACAACACATTGTTATTAGGCAATGATTCACTTAATCAAAAATTGTATTTTATCCAGACCTTTCATTCTATTTAAACAAACTCTAAATGTTTATATCCCTGAAATAAGCTTTTGACCTCAAAAGATTTTATCCGCAAAAATGCTAAATTATTTTAGACTTATCATACATAATGCATTGGCCAAAGTGTCAAGCAATATCAGTCAAAAAAAAAATAACTTGCATTTCATTTTCTGCTTCTTGCTTATTTTTCTAAGGATGATATAGGAAAATCAACTAGATTTCACAATACTATTTCCAATGCTAAAATACTATTGTAGGTATTTTTAATATTTCTGTTCTTATAAATTATGTATCAATTCTACCTTTTATACAATAAGGTCTAGGACAGTCCATGACAGTTACATGAAATTTTGAGAGAAATCTAAATTCCATTAGAATAAATGTGCTATCTCCATTTTCACTTATTATATATGTACTAAAAAGACTATATAATGGACAAGCAATAATGGTTTACCTGAAAACTAAAATATGGAATAAGTAGGCCGTCTCTACAATCATATTACTGTCACATAACCTCACGACCAATAAATTCATGCCATGAATCCGGATACATTAAAAATGACTTCTCTGTAAATAATTTTACATGTATTTTAAAATTCCCAAGGTGCAAGGTAACATGGTTAGGATCATGTTACTTATTATTAATACGTATGATAGTACATTACAATGTAGCCTAAACCCACAATAATAAAGGATATATTGAATTTTGGCTTACATCTTCCCAGAACAATTCTTTTAGCCAGCAAATGGTTTCGTCCACTCATTGCCAAGATGGCTCTTCTTGTAACACTTGCATGCCCATCTTTGATTCCTTCTGTGGGTATTTAGCTTGCCCCAGCTCCCATTCCACATGTCTTTCTATCAAATATTTCAGATTCATGGATATAGACCATGAGAATTGATTAACATAAGACACTAACTAATAATATAATATATAAAATATATGTGTACGTTACAACACAATATCAACTACTAAGCCATTATTATCTAACAAGCTGGGGTCGCCTAGAGATGAATCCAAAACTAAATGACAAAGTCAGTTTAAAAGTTATAATAATAATACTAATAAAACCATGATACTAATTATAAGATAAAGTCAAAAAAGTAAACAAATAACAACAACAACAAAAACTACTAAGTAAAATAAAAAGAAAGATAAAAATAAAATAAAAATAAAAATATATAAAATAAAAATTAAAAATAAAAAACCATGATAATAATAATAACAAAGGTATTAATAATAATATTGACCAAAGAGCAAACACTATGTCTTAGGTTCTTATTCACTAGTCCTATAATCTAAAACTTATAAACACTACCCTTAAACCAACCCTAAGCAAAAATGTCCTAGCTCCTGGTTCTGGTACGTGGATCGCTAACTTCCATGCGCTCCTATCCATTAGCAGCTCTTCGGATGCATTTAAATTGGTTGAAGTCTCTCGTCTTCCTCTCGTGCTTAGCTATCCTATAGACGTTTTTCACCCTCCTTCATACTTAGTTTTTGATGTAGATCTTCATACGCCCTACCCCTTGCTTCACTCACTGCTCTCTTTGCGTTTGTCTTTGCCACTTTGTACTTTTGCATGTTGTCCTCGCTCTTGTGATGAGGTAAGCACTTATAGCGTTCATTCTTCTCTTTGATAGCCTTTTGCACATCACTATTCCACCACTATGAATTCTTAGTTTTGCATTTATTACCTTTCTTATTCCAAACAACTTAGTAGCTACTTTTCGAATTCGCATTGCCATCTCATCCAACATGTCATTTTCTTCTCCTTCCATATTCCACGACCCTTCTCCCATTACTCTATTCTTAAACACCCATGATGCATCTCCTTTGAGCTTCCATGATTTCATCCGACTAATCTTGGCACCTTTACCCTGTAGAACACGTATTCAAAGACAAAACTCAGATATCCAAAGCTGATGTTGTGAGACAACCCATTCTCCAGGTATGACTTTGCAATTTACACAATCTCGTTTGTAATCTCTTCTTGTAAGGACAAATTCAACCTGGCTAGAGTGTTGGCTACTACTAAAAGAAACTATGTATGATTGTCTCTTTCTAAAGAAGGTATTAGCTATTGTGAGGTCATAAGCAATAGCGAAATTCAATATTTCTTCTCCCTCTTGGTCCTATTGCCATATCCAAAAGCACCCTGCACTCCACCAAACACCCCACTAGTTGTACCAACATGTCCATTGAGATTTCCTCCTATGAAAAGTTTCTCGTTACTAGGCACATCTCTAACCATGACATCTAACTCTTCCAAGAAATTCCTCTTGACGGCTTCACTTAGGCCACCTTGTAAGGCATAAGCACTTATGACATTCAGAACCATATCACCAACTACCAGCTTGACTAGGATGATCTTGTCACATTGTTTCCTAACGTCGACTGTTAGCGACAAAATTGGTCACTAACACCCGAATCCAGATGAAAGCACCAAATACCAGACACAGCTCACAGATAGAGTATATGTATAGAGTAATAATGTGAAGAACAGTAAAAATTAAAAAGAAAGCAATAAAGAACAACAGGTTTTATAGTGGTTCGGCTAACTCCGGCCTACGTCTACTTCAAAAGTTTTCTTTTTATTGCTGAAATAATCGATTACAGTTACAAAATGGTAGAGTAACCTCGGCCTTAGAAAATAGAAAACTAGAGAGCAGAAAGAAGATCCCACATTTGGAGACCCACATGCTGTATTTATAGGCAAAACCAGGTTGTTGGGCCTCCTGAGTAGTTTGGCCCCACCAAGGCCATAGCCGAACCTTACTTCATCATGCCGACCAACCCTGAGCAGTTGGTATGCCGAACAGAAGTTACCTGGGTATTGACCCGAAGCGAGCCTATCTGAATATCGAAGCAGACTAGTCCAGAACTCATAGCAAAGCTAGCGCCGAACCATGTATTGATGCCGAACCATGTCACCATATAGCTGATGCCGAGCCACTATGTCGAGCCACAATGCCGAGCCACTATGTCGAGCGAGGTACGATGCCGAGCGAGGCTTCATGCCGACCGAGTGGAGGTTGTAGGATCGATTTCACCCTAGAAGGAGGGTGAATAGGGTGATACTATCAATTACAAAAAATTATTGTGGAAGTTTATAAAAATAATTGCAACACGGATATAGCAAAGTAAAAGCAGCACAGATAATAGCAGGATAATAAAAGCAGAAAATATAACACACAGATTTACCCAACTTCGGCAAAACTCTCCCTACGTGCTGCCCCCAAGGTTTCTACTAGAAATTAAGTAGTCCGACGCTTACACACGTAAACTTGCGACACCCGCTACCGACTAACCTTAACTCTATGCTCAAAACCCTGCCACAACTCAGCCACTGAGTTGCGAATTCTCGAACTACACCACCGCAGTTCGTACCCTAGTCACACGACTAGAATTTACAATGGTTTAAAAGAGAAAAATACAAATTTAAAAACAATTATAAAACAAAACCCAAATTTTGAATATTAAAGCCCAAATATTATAAAGCCGGCCCAAAACACTAAAATTAATCTCCTTTTCTCTTTTATTTGTTCGGCCCGTTCTTTCTTCGTTTGTGAAAATGGCTTCTTGGTTTTCTTTCTTCTATGCGAAAACTAGGGCTTTGCTGAATTGAAGAAGCCGACTTTTATTGATCGATTACAATTGTTGTTCTTCTGATTTGCTTTGGCAATTGATCGTCTCCTCAAGTTGCACTCAGCTGCTTCAATTCCGTCGAGGTGAATGATGCTTTGAATTTGGTATATTTGTCTCCTTTTCGATTTATATTACCCTCGACTTTGATTCGAGTTCCTAATTGATTTATGCACTGTGATATTGTTGGAACTTGAATGAATGATTTTGATCGATGATGCTCGGGTTTTATAGGTTGGAATTCCTATATTTTCGTTCGTATACATTTGTTTGAATTCGTCATTAAATATAGCTTGGCCATTGATTTACGTATGGATGATGATGATGATTTCTGACCTTTTCAATTCCTATATTTTCGTTGCTTTATTCTCACGGCTTTGATCTGACTTTGCTTGGCCACCACGGTGTTGAATTCGAACTGTTCGATTATGTTCTTGTTGACTTTGGCTTGATACTGTGATAATGTTTGACTTTGGCCTTCGTGGTTGAACTTGCTACTATTGGTTTCTGGCTTGTTCCAATTTTTTTTTCTGCTTCAACTTGTTTTTCAACATCACCTGACTTCGGCTTTGACTTCTGGTAGCACTGGCTTTGACTCGACTTGATAATTGTAGTTGTCTTCACTACACATGTATATGCTGCACCACTGTTATCCCTGTTTCATATCTGAACTTGTCTGAACTTCTTGTGTTTCATTTGCACTTGGTCACTGTCATTGTTTATAGTTTTGTATATATTTCTGCACTTGTTTTGGTTGCTGCATTTCAACTTGTAACTTGAATTACACACTGTCTGTTGTAGTTTGCCCTGTGCATTCGTACTTGAATCCGTAGCCTTCATCATGTGTACACATGCATATGTATGTGTGTGTATATACGCTTGTGTTGGCTGTTGTGCACTGCATATGTTTGCATATTTGTTTGGTCATTCGTTGTCTCTGGTTTCATTGTATTGTTTAAGTTAGTCTGCACTTGCATTGTCCACTATTGTATTCATTTGTACATAACTTGTTTACCTCCTTTATTGCTTGTTCATCCCTTTTTGAGTTGAGTCGGTGGTGGTTATACTTTGGTATTGATGCATTGTGTATTCCAGTGTGCTTAGTTCTTGTGTTTGTATTCATTTCTTCACTGTGTGCATTTGTACACATATGTATGTGATGTCTTGGTTCAGTCTTCATTGAGTCTGACTTGTGAACTGCCTTGTGCCATTATCTTGTGTTCCATCTGGAGCTCGAGTCTGGTTCTATCTCGTACCACATGCTATTTGATGGTCAATTTATTTCATGCTGTATATATGTGCATTTGTATCTTTGGTGGGTTGCTGTGTACTCTGGTTTCATGATGTATGTTTGCAGCCTTGCTCATCTACTTGATGTCTGGCATTTTGTTCCATCCCTGATGATGTTGATTTAGTTGAATAGCATATATTGTTTGCATATTTTCTGGTTTCACCGTTTCATTCGAGTCTGTGCATTGATTTCTCATTTTCATCGATAGTTTGCATTTCACTGATGCATCACTTCGACCAGATTTGAAGTTTAAACAGTATTCTTGAATCTGGTATTTAATTCTTGATGCAGTCTTGGTCGACACTGAATTTTGATGTTGTTGCCATTCATTTGTGTACTTGTATTTTTGGACTGCACCTGTGTTGAATCCAGCTTAAAGCTCGGGTTTGACCTTGTGCTCGTGACGTGACTTTATTTATTTCACTTGAGTTGAACCCGGCTTTTCATATGGGTTTGACCTGTGCTCACCCGTCCCTGTAATTTTATCAAGTGTATATCGGTGTGCACGGCCTTATGGCATGTACAGTGATACACTGTGCATGTCACAAGTTGTTCGTGTATGATGAATTCAAATTTAAAAGATGACGAACAACCCAAATAACTGAGGCAAATAATATTTTCAAAATCACATTTTATTTTACACTGCAAAAATATTTTATTTTCAATTTTACTATGTCAGTGTCTATTTTTGCAGATTGCTTAGATGTTGGATTCAATCTGGAATAAAATTGAAGATAAATACAAGTGAATGAGCGATATGTAGTGAGGACAATTATGTAAATTGAAATGTGATGTGATTGAAATTGTAATGGAATTGAAATTTGTATATATATAGTGAGAGCTTGAATTTGTACTATTCAAAATTGTAATAAATATTTGTTTGAATAAAATATCCGTTTGAATTCAAATTCTGTGTTATTTATTTTATTCAGCAAATATTTATTTAATATATGACAATAAAATAGTATGTTAACAAATACATTTAAATGAATATATATATGTTTGTTACCATCAAACAAAAATCATATACTTGCATATTTAACAATCTCCCCCTTTTAATGATAACAAACATATATTTAAGATTTTGAACATATTAAATGTATTTGATCATTGATAGACTATATTTGCTCCCCCTATTTAAATACTCCCTCTCTACATAAGCTCCCCCTTCATATATGCATGTAAATAGAAAAATATGCAAATAAGCCTAGATGCAAATAGAAAATATTAGACCTTTATTTGTCAAAATCTTAACTTTTCTCTTCCCCTTTTGTTATCAGCAAAAGAGTAACAGTGTTAGAAAAATAGAGATAAAGTGATAGACATTAATACAACATTAAAACTCAATCGAATATAAATATTAAATTTCAATAAAAGATCAAACAAAACTCATAAATACTCTGTTT
This sequence comes from Allium fistulosum, assembly GCA_030737815.1. NCBI lineage: Eukaryota > Viridiplantae > Streptophyta > Magnoliopsida > Asparagales > Amaryllidaceae > Allium > Allium fistulosum. The sequence continues at coordinate 1,035,000,660 of CM060907.1, read as the reverse complement.
GACGCATATTCCACTTTAGAATGATAGGAATGATGTCATCATATAAAACCATATAGTTGTGTCTATTTGTGGTATATTTATATCAAGAATTTGAATATCTACTAACCATGCATAACCGTTAGGACTTTTAAATGAGATTAGTAGTATTCTAATTTTTTTAATAAAAAATAATAATTCAAGTATCTTTTAACCATGCATAACCGTGAGGAATTTTAAATGGGATTAGAATCAACTTATCTATTTAATTAATCAATTTTAATATGCGTTCCATACATGCATAACCGTGAGGACTTTTAAATGAGCATGGAAGCACATAGAAAATTCCAAGTAATTCACCCATGCATAACCATGAGGACTTTTAAATGAGAGTGATTACTTTGGATTTTTTTTTAAAAATATACAATGAAAAACAAATGATTTCCTGTTTAAAATACCACATATTGACAAGCTATATTGAATTTTGATGAGTGATTGTCGTTAGAATTATGATAGACATAGAGATGGTCATGGAATTTTTACCAACAAAAAGTTTTTATAACTCTTGTTCAAATTTCTCAAGAAATTTACTAAATATACCGTCTCAAGTTCTAATGTATGATTAATATCAACACTTATCACTTTTTCAATCACTATTTATCTTTTCGATAATCAGTAGGGAGTCAGATTAGTTAATATAGTCATTAATATCTTATTCAAAAGTAATTATCAAATTTTCTAAAAATGACTAATCTGAAACAAGGTTAAAATGATTTTCTAGAAGGGGTTTTATAAGAAAATTTCTGCTATTTAAAATTATTGGAAGTGAAAAAAATATGCAGATGTTTTCTTTGAAAATCGATGCAGTTACTAAATGTCTTGACATAAATCACGTTCCACTAGTAAATTTTCTACCAACTAGATTACCAATGTAATCTACATCTGAATTTTTCTTTCACTTAATATTATTATTAGTTGGATGTTATAGACCAGACTGTTATGTAGCAAAAAATACCTTGAAATCATTCTTAATAGCTTTTAAATGGAATTCTTTTTAATTTGAATTGAAACCATGTAAATAGACGAACAGTGACCATAGTGTCAGAACAAATATATCCACTTGTATTATGACTGATCAAAAACCAATAAAAATAGATTTGACCAAACAAATTTATATGAATTATTTCAAATATGAAAAGATGATTGTTCAATATTTTAGCACAAATCAGAATAAAAAATAAGAACAAGTCAAGTAAGAGCATATCAATTAAAAATAAGTCAGAATCAAAATCAATATTTATTTTATTATGACATAACTGGCTGATTTAAAATAGATTTTGGTGCAGATTTTCACATTTAATAAATCATCAAATATACCATTACCCGTTTTACCTTTAATAATTTTCCGTTGTTGCCCATTGTGATTCTGCCACCTTTGTATTAGGCTAGGGAATCTTTGCTTTGTCGCCCATTGTGTGTCTGGAACAGCTAGAATCCAGATATCACTATTGTTATTCCTTAGCCTGCCACCATACCTACACGATAAAAGATTTTTGTGACCTATTTGTTTTTATAGGTCCATGATTGTTAGTGGCAAATGATTTTGAAAAAATCAAAGTATTTTTCTCATCTATTCTATTACACCTATTTTCAATAATATTCCAACATTTAACATTAACAAATTTTAAATAAAATTCCATTTTTAATTTCTAATTCAGAAAATTTGTTCCATCAAAAGCAGGAGGAATAATATTGGAACGACCCTCAGCAAAAGTAGCCATTTTAAAAATTCAAATTTGTAAAAAAAATTGGTCTTTGAAAAATCAAACTTTTTAAAACAAAAAATGGCTTTTGTACCTAGCTTTGATACCACTTGTAGGATCGATTTCACCCTAGAGGGGGGTGAATAGGGTGATACTATCAATTATAAAAAATTATTGCAGAAGTTTATATAAATAATTTCAACACAGATATAGCAAAGTAAAAGCAGCACAGATAATAGCAGGATAATAAAAGCAGGAAATATAACACATAGATTTACCCAGCTTCGGCAAAACTCTCCCTACGTGCTGCCCCCAAGGTTTCTACTAGAAATTAAGTAGTCCGACGCTTACACACGTAAACTTGCGACACCCGCTACCGACTAACCTTAACTCTACGCTCAAAACCCTGCCCTAACTCGGCCACTGAGTTGCGAATTCTCGAACTACACCACCGCAGTTCGTACCCTAGTCACAGGATCGATTTCACCCTAGAGGGGGCTGAATAGGGTGATACTATCAATTATAAAAAATGCAACACAGATATTGCAAAGTAAAAGCTGCATAGATAATAGCAGGATAATAAATGCAGAAAATATAACACACGGATTTACCCAGCTTCGGCAAAACTCTGCCTACGTGCTGCCCCCAAGGTTTCTACTAGAAATTAAGTAGTCCGAGGCTTACACATGTAAACTTGAGACACCCGCTACCGACTAACATTAACTCTACGCTCAAAACCCTGCCACAACTCAGCCACTGAGTTGCGAATTCTCGAACTACACCACCGCAGTTCGTACCCTAGTCACACGACTAGAATTTACAATGGTTTAAAGGAGAAAAATACAAATTTAAAAACAATTATAAAACAAAACCCAAATTTTGAATATTAAAGCCCAAATATTATAAAGCCGGCCCAAAACACTAAAATTAATCTCCTTTTCTCTTTTATTTGTTCGGCCCGTTCTTTCTTCGTTTGTGAAAATGGCTTCTTGCTTTTCTTTCTTCTATGCAAAAACTAGGGCTTTGCTGAATTGAAGAAGCCGACTTTTATTGATCGATTACAATTGTTGTTCTTCTGATTTGCTTTGGCAATTGATCGTCTCCTCAAGTTGCACTCGGTTGCTTCAATTCCGTCGAGGTGAATGATGCTTTGAATTTGGTATGTTTGTCTCCTTTTCGATTTATATTACCCTCGACTTTGATTCGAGTTCCTAATTGATTTATGCACTGTGATATTGTTGGAACTTGAATGAATGATTTTGACCGATGATGCTCGGGTTTTATAGGTTGGAATTCCTATATTTTGGTTCGTATACATTTGTTTGAATTCGTCATTAAATATAGCTTGGCCATTGATTTACGTATGGATGATGATGATTTATGACCTTTTCAATTCCTATATTTTCATTGCTTTATTCTCACGGCTTTGATCTGACTTTTCTTGGCCACCACGGTGTTGAATTCGAACTGTTCGATTCTGTTCTTGTTGACTTCGGCTTGATACTGTGATAATGTTTGACTTCGGCCTTCGTGGTTGAACTTGCTACTATTGGTTTCTGACTTGTTCCAATTTTTGTTTTCTGCTTCAACTTGTTTTTCAACATCACCTGACTTCGGCTTTGACTTCAGGTAGCACTGGCTTTGACTCGACTTGATAATTGTAGTTGTCTTCACTACACATGTATATGCTGCACCACAGTTATCCCTGTTTCATATCTGAACTTGTCTGAACTTCTTGTGTTTCATTTGCACTTGGTCACTGTCACTGGTTATAGTTTTGTAAATATTTCTGCACTTGTTTTGGTTGCTGCATTTCAACTTGTAACTTGAATTACACACTGTCTGTTGTAGTTTGCACTGTGCATTCGCACTTGAATCCGTAACCTTCATCATGTGTACACATGCATATGTATGTGTGTGTATATACGCTTGTGTTGTCTGCTGTGCACCGCATATGTTTGCATATTTGTCTGTTCATTCATTGTCTCTGGTTTCATTGTATTGTTTAAGTTAGTCTGCACTTGCATTGTCCACTGTTGTATTCATGTGTACATTACTTGTTTACCTCCTTTATTGCCTGTTCATCCCTTTTTGAGTTGAGTCGGTGGTGGTTATACTTTGGTATTGATGCATTATGTATTCCAGTGTGATTAGTTCTTGTGTTTGTATTCATTTCTTCACTGTGTACATTTGTAAACATATGTATGTGATGTCTTGGTTCAGTCTTCATTGAGTCTGACTTGTGAACTGCCTTGTGCCATTATCTTGTGTACCATATGGAGCTCGTGTAACATCCCGATATTTTTAAACGAAATTTTTATTAAAAATAAACATTCTGAAATATTGTTTTGAATTTAAAAGAAATTTTTTTTGTTGAAACGAAAAATTTAAGCGTTACATTTCGTTACGTTTTTGTCCGTTCTTAACTTTACATTAGAATCAGATTTTATTAATGATGATAATAGCTATTTTAAAGTCGGTTTAAAAATATACGTTATATTTTAAGAAACCGTTAACATTTTTAAATTTATTAAATAAAAGAAATAAGTAAAAAATTGTACGTTACTTCGGGCGTTACACTGTACGTGCATTGTTCCATTGTCCATTAATTTCTGCTGTATATTTCAGTTTGAAATTGTCAAGTCTTGCCTTACCTTGCCGTGAGAAGTAGTCCACTTACCCCTTTACCTCCCTTACGTTTCGTTCAACATTTATTTTTGCCTTAAATTCCTCTAACTGATTAAAGCTTTACTTTTCGCCTTCTCTCAAAAATTATAAGCAGCCTGTCCTTTCCTTTTTCGTTCAAAAGTAAGAAAAAAAAATTATTCTATTCTGCAAATCTCTGGAAATCTCGTGAGCAACCAAAGGTAGGCTTACCTTCTTCTTTTATTATTTTTCTTCTTCTATATTTTTTTTGTTGTTTGGCTGCTTGCTGTTGTAGCTTCTATGTCTCAAAAGAAAACCACCACCCAGATCACCATTTCACCACCCACCAGCACCAAGCCTCGTCACCACCTCCACTGACCTATGCCGAGCCCACCACCATGAGACCAGCCATCTTTCCCACCACCGAACTCAGCCCACCCCATCCAATCTGTGCCAGACCAGCCTCGTCACCACCTCCACTGACCTATGCCGAACCCACCACTACGGTGCCACCATGATCCCTTTCGCCATCACGTTCCCCCAAGCCACACCGTTCCTCCATGCTCCGCCCACAGCCCTACTCCGGATCGAAACCGCCAGGCCCACGCCTTCGCTCATCCACCACCACGCCAAAGCCAGTCGCCACGAACGAACCACCCACGTCTACACCAGACCGTGACCTGCCCTCTTCCACAAATCCAGTTCGTCACTGCCACGAGTCCAACCAGCACCCACCACGAGATCAACCTCCACCCCAACCGTGACCAGACAACCCCGAAACCCTCCACGCTACCAGATCCCCTACGCCTCCAAACCCACGCCTCCACTCAGGCAGACTCGCGCCAGGCCTCAACCACGAGACCAACCGTCAACTACCTCCCCAAGCTGCCACGTCCCCCTCCAACCGAACCCAGCCCTACCACCGAACCCAGCCTGCCTGCCCTTCTCCGCGAACCCACAGCAGCTACCAGTCACAGCCCTACCCATTCAACCACTCTTCCCATGCTGTTTGTGTCACCTTCGTATTTTATTTTGTAGTATATTGCTGTTTACCACTTTTGTTTTTGAAATCATAAAAAAAAAGTGAACAAACTTTATTTCGTCACCTCTGTATTTTTGTATTTGGTTTATTTCCCGAACCTTGGTTGAAAACAAAAGAGGTATGAACAACGTTTTATTTTTGTTGTTATATTGCCACAAGTTTTGTTTTGAGAAAAAAAGGGAAATGAACAATAAGTGGTCGAACTATTCTTATCTGGTATTCAACTTGTTCCTTTTCGTTTGATGGCTTCATTTGGAAAATGATTATTCGTGCATGCTTTGATTTGTCTATTTATTCGCTTTATCTTATTGTGCTTTTGGTTTGAATCCATATGGCGCATCCGTTAACGATTGATCGTGCTATCCGCGTGACTTCGATTTACATCGTATTTCTTTTTCCGAATCTCCAGCTCCGAAGAGGTGAGTAAATCTCACACGAATATTCATACTTATATGATTGTGAAACGACCGCAACTGAATGTGTAGAAATAAATAAATAAATAAATGATGTTATAATTACCTGTGATTTATTTATAGTTGATGTTAATTGTTAAAACTGCATATCGTATCATCTGTTATATTTTGTTCTTATTTTACTGTTATTCTGTTCTGTTAAATCACACTGCAAGTTCCCTGTAGAATAGAATCACTATGGGTTGAAATGATACATACCCGAACGGACTTTAGAATAAGGGAAGTTCGTTATGGGCTGAAATGATAGGCCTGAACGATTTTCAATAAAATTTTATTTACTTGGGATTGCGGGTTTGAAATGATAAAACCCGGATTTTTTTTTGTAAATTACGGATTGAAATGATATAGTATCCGTATCACTTGAATTAGGCTAGAAAATATTATACAGACCCGTGGTTATTTTTCTGTATTTTCTGAATATTTTTAAATAATTTAAAAATTGTAATAATATTAAATTGGTTTAAACCGAATTTTTAAGTGATTTATTTAAAATAGAAATGATTTTTCTATGTGATAAATATAAATAAATGGAGGAATATTGATTTTAAAACGAAACTTAAATTTGAAATTTTGATTAAAAGAAAGATGGAAACTTAAGTTAATTTAATTGAAATGAAATTTAGTTTTAAATTGGTGGAAAAATGGAGTTTAAGTTTAAATGTTGAAATGAATGTAATAAGCAAATTTGTAAGTTTTGGTTTTAACTTGTAAAATTTCTCTTTTTAATAAACTAGTTAAAGGATCGAAATGAACATTTTTAAATGTATGATTTTATAAGTTCTGAACTAGGTAGAATCTGTAGCACTTGTTAAGTGTTGTGGATTATATAAGTGAACCAAAAGACTAAAATGAACTTAAGCGATGATAGTACTTGGTAAGTGCTGTTGTAGCAGAAACTAAATTGAACCTGAACTAATAAAAGGGCTACTGTAGCACTTGTTAAGGACTGCAGTAGGCTGAAATATGATTTTTGTTTAAACTGACTGTTATAGCAGTTTATAAATGTTGTTTTGTTGAATAAAACTGTTTTCAAATATAAATTACCGCCACACTTTTAAATGCCGTGGAAGCTGAGAATTTTAATGATATTATTTTAAGTGAATAAGTGAACTCCGAAAGGGTTAGATTTTGGAAATTTAATATTTGATTTTTTTAAAAGAATAATGTCTTTGTTTTTAAATGGTTTAAATCGAAGTATATTTGATAAATTGTTTTAAATCTATAACCACGGGTTATAATAACGATCGGTTGGCAAAGAGACCGGGATCGGATATGGACATACTCTCTGTCGATACCGAAAACCACTTTAACAACCGTGTACGCGGTGGAGATTCCAGAATGAAGTAGGATGGTGGCGACGTTCTTAAGGTATGTTACGTGGACCCAACTCCCGTGAGTTGGCATAAGGTGGCTAAAACAGGAGCGATCTCGGACCAGTGAGGTAGCACCTCTTCTCGGACACATTTCTTCGACATTATACTCTTACTTGTGATTTGACTAGATGGCCATCCTCCGATTTGGGAATGTTGTTCGAGGTGGAACGGTAGTGGCTGCTATGCGAATCCATCAGTCCGTGTGCGTAATTGGTATATCTACCCTGGCATTGCCTAGTTGTGCCGTGTCACCTACCATATCGAGCTTTACTACGATTATGATTTTAAGATCCGACCGCGTTAAGGTTCTCCATCCCCTTAACGCTATTTTCTGATATGATTATACTTTACTTATTTAGGCACTATTGTAATAGCGAATATTACTACATAGTAGATATTTTAACGGATCCTTAGAGGATGGGCGGTCCCAAGCATCTTCTAAGTTACTTGTACCTTTACTACAGTTCATTTGAGTTGGTTTACATTGTATAAGTATGTATATCCTGACTCGAGTGTTATGTTTTATTTTACGCTCGGGTCAGCCTGAGTATTCACAGCTTTGGATTCACTTTTCTAGATGTCAACGGATAAGCAAACACAATATAAAGCATTTTTATATTCACTAACAAATACACGCTCATATCTATTATTACACTCAACTCATTCTAGAGTACTACTGACTCTATCTCTAATGAGTAACACCCAACAGAGCAGGGTTGTCGCTTAACCATATGCTCTGATACCACACTGTCACGTACGGGAATTTTCGACTTTCAAAAATTCGACATCGATACCCACTTTATCGACTGCCGAGCAATTGAGTGCCGGAAACTCCAATAGTGAGGGTTTTAAGAAAAAGAAAAAGTAGAAGAAGAAGAAGATAGAAGAAAAAGAGAAGAAAGAAAGAAGAAGAACAACAGAACAACATCAGATACAGAAACAATATCAGAATCTTACACATCGCAGCGGAACAATATATAATAGATAATTGAATAATCTTTAAATCAAAGAACTATATCATTTTATACATACATCAATCAGAGTCAATATACGACTCAATACAACAATGGACAGTTATATAACTCGTCCTCATACAGAATACACAGCGGAATAAATAATTTCAGATACAAATACTACGTCTCGCCATCCAGCTTGCTTCCAAAGCTCCAGAATATCCTGATAATATAACTCTAGGCTGCCCGTGTGGAAAATTGGTGGGCACCCAGAGTTTAGAAGGGAACAATAAACTCCGAGTCAGTCATGGAGACTGGTGTGAGATCGTAAAACAGTTTATCTTTTAAAATAAACAAGAAGATTTTTAAAGTCAATTTCGCAATGCTTTTGGAAAATGAAACTACCATAAGACCTCCCACCACACACACAATGCAAACGCAGAATTGGAGGAGATTTCTTCTTATGATAGTCAAAGATGCTTACTACGCAAAATCAAATCATTTTTGATATTATTATTAGTGCATAGTGTAGAAAACATTTCGAAAGTATAATATAAATCCTAGCCAACATACGACCAGTATCGTATGCCTACTATAGCTACCATCTAAACAGTGGTGACCACCGTACGTAAATGGCAGGTTCTACAACTAATACCGTACAAAGTTCGTATTGAAGTTTGGATTTCCAACAAATGGTCAGGCTAAGGAACTTCCTATCCACGATGGGTACGTCCCTGGAATAGACGACCCGAGAACCTAACCGGATCTCTGCCAACACAAGGCCGGGTTACCTCTGCAAAAATAGGTAACTACTGACACGCGTATGCCATCCCCCGATCGTCACCGATCTTCCCGAGGATCCCCGATTCACAACAACCACAAAGTAATAAATTTGCAGCAACCACAGAGGTTAAATATCTGGGCTCCATACCATGATACCACCTTTATCCAGAAGGAATGACATACACTAAGGGGCGCTACTCCCTAGAACCTTGCTGCATCCTTCCTATTTCGACCATTTCCGGGGTGTGAGGCTCGATGAAGTCTCGTCCACAAAGCTACGCTTTCTACAAAGCCCTGCTTCGGGTCAAACAAAATGATCAACCTATGATCACAAAGATATAAGATCAAACAAATGATCATATCGCAAATGATCAAACACTGATCATTTCACAGCAACACTCAGTATGCCACGTTACCAAATTGGGATATATCGCTGATAAATTTCAACTACATAACCTCTGAGCTCGTACGTCTCAGAGAAGGGTGTTAAGCTAAGAGAATAAATTCTCCGCCACCAACAGAAATGTATTTGAAAGAAATCAGCTTTATATCTCAAATTGTAACGTCAGACACACAATCCATACAAGTCTGTTCCGGGATCGAACAGAACCGAAGGCACTCCTCACGAAGCCCTTGCATATCCGGATAAATTTCTAATCACGTCCGGACTTCCCGTCACTAAGGGTGATAAAACCTCTAAACCGAAGATCAGCCGATGTAGAGTAACTCGACGGTAATCCTTCCGTTTTCAAAAATATCTGGTCTTCAACACCGGTCTTCGAATGCAATTCATAACGACGTATCACATATTCGGAATGGGTTATACGACCCCATGGTCCTTTCCCGGCTAACCCGAATAGTGAGCGTTTATTCAAAAATAAGTGTGGCATTCAAATTCATCCAATTCACAACAAATACTCATTCAAGGTAATTATTGATAGTCGGTTATTTAACTATCAATAAAGATGCGCAACATCATCAGATTCCAAATAATTTTCCCAAATTATTTATCTTCAAAAATATCTTTACTAGATATATAATTTCCATACTTCAAAAATAAATCGACGTTTATTTTTTTCTAAAACAATTCCCCTTTCTTTTATAAATTCCATAGTGAATTTATATTTCAAAATATCTACTGATATACGATTCTCAAATCGATTTCAAATATTCAATTTCATTTTATCTTTAAGAAGATAAAATCTCAAAACGTTTCATTTCATATTGGAAAAGCATTTCCATACTTATTTAATAATAAGTAATTCACAAATCTATTTATTTTCAACATTTGAAAATATTCGATATACTTAAATCAATATTAAGTATATATTTCGTTCTTTAAGGAAACCATTTACTATAACCACATTTATTTGAGTCAAAACGAATGTTACGTAAAACATCGTTACGACGACTCAAAATCACTAGTATAGGGATTTGAAAATTAAGATAGATATATAAATCCCAATACTATATAAAACATTTCCTTTCGGAAATCATTTACTATAACAACAGTGTGTTATAGTCCACCATTTCCTTAAATTTCTCGAAAACGTCTATTTCAACAATGAATGTTGAAATCTATTATTTCGATTCATAATACATTTTTAAAACATTTTTAAAATGTTTAACTTCATTTTTAATATCACTTCTTCGAAAATAAGTCCATTTTACTTAACAATATATTCACTGTCCAAAATCGTGAATATAATTCACTTAACCCAATTTCAATCATTTCTACACATTTTAATTTCAGTAGAGATTCGCTATCCAAAATCGCGAATATATCTTCTTTATTAACAATCCGATCAATATTCCACTTAAAGGCAAAAAATCCAATTTATAAGTGAATCTCTTATAAATCTTTTATTATACAATTTCATTCATTTTATAACTTCATACTTTATAAATCTATAAACTTCATATTTTCACATTTTATAATTCTATAAATCTCATGTCTTCACAATTTATAATTCTATAAATTCCTAACACTTATAAAAACTCGTTTTAAAATTCCAATACTTTTAATTGATAAATATCAATTCTGTACATCTTTTATATACATCATTTTTAATAATTCAAAAGAAATCCAAACTTAAACTATTTTATAAATTACTTGACTATTTATTTCAAAATCACCTTTCAGTTATATTTCACAATTTAAAATTTTCATAACTTTAAATTTATAGCATTTATTTATTTAAGATAAATAAATTCAAAAATCTAATAAATCGTACTTTCCAAAAGATCACTTCAAAATCCCTTTTAAAGTAAAAATCTTTTATTTTTAAACTTTAAAATTGAACCCGATGATGCAACGCACCAATTAGTCCATCACAACATTCAATATCATATATCAATATGATAACAGCATATACAACAAATATCTGCAAACAATAATATTGGTGAGGAATCCAGTTGGATCCCTCCAACCTGTTTCCCTGCATCCATAGATGTTAGCACAATACCAATTCCACTTCGAGGTGGAATATCGCGGCATATGGGTTTTATAAAAATATCCGCTTACTAACGGCGCAATAGGGTCTCATCCGCTATACGAGGCGGGAAATCAATCAATCCAATATATACATATGCCAATATGTATATATTGCTATATATATAGATATATCCTATCATATCTAATATCACATCCAATAGCAATCAAATCATCAATCAATAACTGTAAAACAAAATTTTCCTTCGAGTGAGAAAATCTCACCTTGATTTTATCGTGCAATCCATTTTCCATTTCCGACTTGATGTCACAATTTTGACCTTGTATAAACAATTATACAATTTATTAATACTCCCACTAATCGAAAATTTTTATTTTCTTTTTTAATAAATTCAATTAATTTATGATTTGCATTCCAAACAAATCATTAGGATTTAAACTAGTTTTTCCTTTTATATTCTTTAGTAATCGAAATATTTGTATAAGTTACTTAAACCAATTATTCACCACAATTCATTTATTTTGAATATCTAAAACTAAATCTAAAATTCACATATGTATACTTTTTTTTTTTCAAATTGAAACTAAAATCATTCCTATGCAAATATTTTGTTTATTCACATATAAGCTTACTGTAAAATTCAAATTTAGGTTTAAAAAAAATAAATTTAAAATCGTTTACCTTCTGCCGAATCGAGTTCGAACTTGAACGAAGCCATAGTTCGTTGCCATCGTGACCACATTGCCTCCACTTCCTCGCTCGAGAACCCACGGCAATCTTCGATACTGAACGCGACTCTTACTGTCGACATCTCTACCCCTCCCACACGCGCCTGTTCCAGAGTGCCACGCGCCCCCAAAATCGCGATGCCTCAGCGTGCTCGCGAGGTTCCAGGTGATGCCGCCACTGTCGTCGCCTCAAGTCGCGACTCTACTGAAATCGCGGTGCCACCACTCGCGATTTGCCATCGCTTCTCGCCTTCGTCAGAGCACCACGATACCCCCATAGCCGAGTTCCCCTATTTCACTACGCGCGCCCTCCCTGCTTGACATCGCGATTTGACCGCGCGCGCGTGTACGCGAGTTCGCCCCCACCGCGACCACTTCCAGTTGCCATTCGAGCTCGAATTAATTTTTTTTTTCTCTTTGAATTGGGTTTGAACGATAGAAGAAAAATAGGAAGCTCGGCATTTTTGTTTTGAACGAACTACTGGTAAAGAATAGGCTCGAGATGATTTTTTTTCTTCTGATTTGAAAATGGAAGCGATCGGCCATTTTATTTGAGAACGAGAAAGAGTTTCGTTTAATTTTTTCTTCGACTGTGAATTTTTGAACGGAGAAGGATGGTAATTTAAAATAGAAAGAATATGGGTTGCACGATCTTTTTTCTGATTCTAGCCATGATTTTAGGCAGAGACAACGGCGCGTGCTTTACGGAAGAGAAAGGGCTGATGTTGACGTAATTTTTTAAATTTAAACTTAAATTGAATTTGCTTTAAAATTTTGATGCGTTTATACGCCGTAGCTCGCATAACAACTCTGATAAATACAAAATTTGAAACCCGGCAATAATTCAATATTCCGGATCCAATGAAACTGGTTTCGTCGAATTCCGAGGCTGTGCCCCGGAACGTTGTATTTTAAATATCAATTCGAACAATTTAATTTCAAAACTGAACGAAACACTTTGAAATAAAATTCTGAAGTTTCTATTATCTTCAGTGTTATCAATATAAATTTTAAAAGCCTTTGAAATATTTTTCTTCAGCTTAAAACTGAAGATTCAAATTTTTTTTCTTATTCAACTTCAATCGATTAAATTTTATAATTTAGTCGCCAAATTCAAAGTTATATTCGGGATTCAAATTAAATCATCGTTCAAATATTTAAATTAAATTAAATATTCTCAATTTAATTTGTTCAAAATTCTGGGTCGTTACACTGGAGCTCGAAATCACTGGAGATTCTGCTTTTCTAGTTATCTTCCTATTTCAGTTTCAGTTGCCTTATTTCAGCTTTTGTTTTAGAGACTTGTGTATTTGGGATTTCTATTGTACTTGTTTCAGAACTGTATTGGGTTTCAGACTATGTACTTTGTATTTGATTTGAGACTATGTATTTTAGTGGCTTCATGAACCACTATGGTTATTTTTAAAAATTCCGCTGCGAGTTATTCTGATATTTCTGTGTCTGTGATTCTGTGAATGGTTTTATTTGCTCCAAATTTTATTCCAATATGTTATTTTGCATTATTCAAGTCTGACATGTGTGGATTATTGTCGATTTGAATGGTCCAAAATACCGGGTCGTTACATTTGGTATCAGAGCTTTGGTTTAGGCAAACCTTAGCCTATGGAGCAAAAACTCATTAGAGATAGGGTAGAAATACCCTAGAATGAGTGAAATCAAACTCAGAATCATTTCCTTGTGAGTGAACGTATTTTCAAAGTATAAAATGATTTTTAAATGATTTCTCAAATGATTTTTCAAAGATTATTTTGATATAAAGCTTTCTTGTTTTAAGAAGAAAATTTTCTAAACTTCCTTCTTTCCGTATCTACCTTGTTAGGAATTTTGTTATTAGGATATTCATCCAAGTGATTTTATCGTGTTTTTATCTTAACTTATCTTTGTCTTCTCTGTACCTTGTCCTAAATTTATTCTTGATATTTCCAGGATGAATCGTGGAAATGCTAGAGGTAGGGGTCGTGGTATTGCCCCAGTTCCTCCACCTGTTGCACCCGTTAAGTTTACAGTTCTTTGCAAGGAATTCTCTCAGCTCGGTGGCACTACGTACACCGGTTCAGAGAGTATCATCGAAGCCCAGCAATGGCTAAGAAGTTTGGAAAGAATCTTTACTGGTTTAGAGATCACTGATGCCCAGAAGCGTCAGTTAGCAGCCTGGCAGCTGCAAGAGTCAGCCCTAGATTGGTGGGAGTCTGTTACGACTCACACTAACGAAGGTGATCTTTCGTGGGAGCAGTTCAGGTATCCTTTGTGTTAACTTGAATTTTTCCCATTTCCTTTCTTTTTGAATCTATCTTAAGTTTGGTTTCTGTATCTTCTTCCCAGGGAGGCTTTTGTGGCAAAATGGATGCCCGAAGCCGGGAAATCTCAGCTTTACCGTGAATTCATGGACCTCAAGCAGGGTACCATGTCCTTCTCAGAGTATGAACGGAAGTTCAATGAACTTTCCAAATTCGGTCCTGGTCTTATCGACACTCAGCTAAAGAAGAATGAGAAGTTCATTTCTGGAGCTCGCCCAGAGTTCTACGATCGTCTTATTTCACATGTTCATGGCACATTTACTGAGCTCATGCATATGGCTATTCACTATGAGAATCCTACTTCCAAGGGTCCTGCTGCTTCTGGTGCTCATGTCTCACAATCTTCCTCTGCAAATTCCAAGAAGAGAAAGCCCAACTTCCACCAGCAGAAGAAGAATTGGATCAAGCATGCGGGCTTGGGATCTTCAGCATCAGCTCCTTCCCAGAGACAACCTATAGACCTTTCCTCCATTACTTGCTTCAAATGTGACCAGAAGGGACACTATGCCAATAGTTGCCCTAATCCGTCTGTTGCTGCTGTTCCTCCACCCTAGGTTACCAGGAATGATCTTTGTCATGTTTGTCTTCAGCCGGGTCATTTTAGGAAGGACTGCCCTTTACATCAGAAGGGAAAGCCATCTGGTGTATTTGCTGTCACATCTGCTTCATCACCTGCTCCTGCTCCTGCTCCTAGCGATGGTCAAGGTACTCTTCAAGGCACCTTTACTTTATTTCATCATCCCGTTCGTGTTTTATTTGATACTGGGGCTTCGCATAGTTTTATTTCTGATGACCTGTGTAATAAGTTTGAACATCTCCTTTCTCCTGAATATGCTTCTGTTCCTCTATGTGTTTCTAATCCTATTGGTGGTCCCGCAAATCTTAATAAGATTTGTAAACATGTGAAACTCCTCCATTCTGATCATAGTTTTAGTGGTGATTTCTATATTCTTGGTTTCGATGCTTTTGATTTGCTGCTTGGAAGTGATTGGCTTGATGGACACGATGCCCGTATCTCGTGTCAATCCCGAATTGTTTCTCTTAAGGATGATCGAGGAAATTCTTTGATTATTCAGGGCCGTATGCCTCATGATTATGCTGGTAGCTTTATCTTTTCTCTGGATGCTTCTATTGATGATCTTCAGTCGACCCGTGTAGTCAATCACTACCCGGATGTATTTGGTGAAGTTACTGCTTTACCTCCCAAGCGGGAAATTGATTTCCGCATTGATCTCATTCCTGGAGCTCGACCTATAGTTCTTCCTCCTAGAAGAATGGCACCCCACGAGAAGGTTGAGTTAAGGAAACAAATTGAAGACCTATCTTCCAAGGGTCTGATCAGGCCTAGTTTTTCTGAATGGGGAGCTGCGGTGGTTTTCGTCACCAAGTCCGATGGTTCTCTTCGGATGTGTGTTGATTATAGGGAGTTGAACAAACTCACTATGAAAAATAGATATCCAATGCCTCGCATCAATGACATGTTTGATCAGCTTTATGGTGCTACTGTTTTCTCTCAGCTTGATCTTGCCACAGGTTTTCACCAACTCAGAGTTGCTGAGGAAAGTATTCCTAAGACTGCTTTCCGTACTGAAAATGGATTCTTCGAATGGTTAGTCATGCCTTTTGGTTTGACTAATGCTCCCGCTTTCTTTGTTGACTTGATGAATCGTGTATTCCGTGATGTGCTTAATAAATTTGTTCTAGTCTTTGTGGATGATATCCTCATTTTCTCTAAGTCTGAAGAGGAACATGAGTCACATTTGAAATCTGTTCTTGAGACTCTTCGAAAGCATCAGTTAAAAGCTAAATTTTCCAAATGCCATTTCTGGAAGGATGAAGTCCGATTTCTCGGGCATATTGTTTCTAGTAATGGAGTTTCAGTTGATCCAGTCAAGATCGCTACGATCAATGTAAGTCTTTCTTTCTTTCTCTTTCATTGTTTCATTTCAATTTACTCTATCTTTCCTATTATCCTTCTTTTTCCCTATTCTGTACAGGATTGGGAAACTCCTAAGACTCCTACTGATATCCGTAGTTTTCTGGGCCTCGCCGGTTATTACCGGAGATTCATTGAGAATTTCGCTCGGATTGCTGCACCTCTCACGGCTTTAACTCGGAAGAATGCTAAGTTTATTTGGAGTAATAAGTGTGAAGCCGCATTCAATGAGTTAAAAGACAAGCTTGCTTCCGCACCTGTTCTTACCGTTCCAAATGGAAATGAGGGATTAATGGTATACGCTGATGCTTGTCGAGAAGGTTTGGGAGCTGTTCTGATGCAGGATGGTAGAGTGATTGCTTATGCTAGTAGACAGTTGAAGACTCATGAAGTAAATTATGCTGCCCATGATCTTGAGTTGCTTGCTGTTGTTTTCGCTTTGAAGCTTTGGAGACATCATCTGTTGGGTACCAAGTTCGAGCTTTTCACAGATCATCAGTCTTTGAGGTATATTTTCTCTCAGAAGGACTTGAATCAGAGACAAGTTAGGTGGTTAGAGTTCCTTGCTTCTTATGACCTCGACATCAACTATACACCGGGAAAGGCTAATGTAGTGGCAGATGCTTTGAGTAGGAAGAAAGCTTTGTTGTGTCAGATTGTTGTTTCTTCACCTCTTGTGGATCGAATTATGGCTAGACAGGATGAGGATCAGATGCTTAGATTGATTAAGGAGAGTGTTCGAAGCAGAGTTGGAGGTAATAGTCTTGATGGTAATGGAGCTCAGATTGACGATAAGGGTGTATTGAGAATCAATAATAGGATTTGTGTCCCGAATGTAGATAGTTTGAGACAGGATTTACTTCGGGAGAATCATCAGTCCAGACTTTCTATTCATCCAGGCGTGACCAAGATGTATCAGGATATGAAGAAGTTATATTGGTGGAAAGGTATGAAGTGAGATGTTTCCATTTTTGTGAATAGGTGTGCGACTTGTCAGCAAGTCAAGGCTGATCATCAGAAGACCCCTGGTTTATTGCAGCCTCTTGAGATTCCCAATTGGAAGTGGGAACAAGTTTCTATGGATTTCATTGATGGTTTACCGAGGACTAGGAAGGGTAACGAGAGTATTTGGGTTATTGTGGATAGATTGACCAAATCGGCTCATTTCATTCCGGTCAAGTCTACCCTTTCAGCTTCTAGTTTATCTGAGATTTACATGAGGGAGATTGTTCGTCTCCATGGTGTTCCTCTCAGTATCGTTTGTGATCGTGATCCTATCTTTACCAGTAGTTTTTGGAAAGCCTTTCAGGATTCTTTGGGTACTCATCTAAATCTGAGCACTGCTTACCATCCACAGACCGACGGTTAAACGGAAAGGGTGAATCAGATTTTAGAAGATCTTCTTCATGCTTGTGTGCTTGATTATGGAGGATCTTGGGAAGATCATCTCCATCTCGTCGAATTCACTTATAACAATAGTTATCAGGCCAGTATTGAGACATCTCCATTTTCCGCTCTTTACGGACGACCTTGTAGATCTCCTTCTTGTTGGATTGAATCCGGTAATCGTTTGGTTCTTGGTCCTGAGTTGGTTTTGGAAGCTTCAGAGAGAGTTGAAGAGATTAAGAGGAAGATGAGGATTGCTCAGGATAGACAGAAAAAGTACGCTGATCGTCGAAGACAGAGTTTAGAGTTTGCTGTTGGTGATTTGGTTTTCCTTAAGGTTTCTCCCTTAAGGAATGTTATTCGTTTTGGTCGTAGTGGAAAGCTTTCTCCTAGATTTGTAGGTCCTTTCCGCATTTTGGAAAGAATTGGATCTCTTGCTTATCGTCTGGATTTACCCGAGAAATTTTCTGGAATACACAATGTCTTTCATGTATCTCATCTTCGTCGCTATCTGCATGATCCATCTCTTATTATTCAGCCTTCTGCTCTTGATAGTTTGGATATTGAGCCAAATCTGACTGTTGAGAGGAAGCCACTTCGTATCGTCGATCGAGGTACGAAGCAGCTAAGAAGAAAATCTGTCAACCTGGTCAAAGTGCAGTGGAGCACTGATGAACGGGATTGCACCTGGGAGACGGAGGAGAGCATTCGTGCTTCGAATCCGGATTTGTTTTATCCAGGTACTTTTACTATTCTGTCTTATCTTTCTTTGTTTTCCTTCCTCATTCCTTTTCGAGGACGAAAAGCTTTGAGTGGGGGAGAGTGTAACATCCCGATATTTTTAAACAAAATTTTTATTAAAAATAAACATTCTGAAATATTGTTTTGAATTTAAAAGAAATTTTTTTTGTTGAAACGAAAAATTTAAGCGTTACATTTCGTTACGTTTTTGTCCGTTCTTAACTTTACATTAGAATCAGATTTTATTAATGATGATAATAGCTATTTTAAAGTCGGTTTAAAAATATACGTTATATTTTAAGAAACCGTTAACATTTTTAAATTTATTAAAAAAAAGAAACAAGTAACAAATTGTACGTTACTTCGGGCGTTACACTGTACGTGCATTGTTCCATTGTCCATTAATTTCTGCTGTATATTTCAGTTTGAAATTGTCAAGTCTTGCCTTACCTTGCCGTGAGAAATAGTCCACTTACCCCTTTACCTCCCTTACGTTTCGTTCAACATTTATTTTTGCCTTAAATTCCTCTAACTGATTAAAGCTTTACTTTTCGCCTTCTCTCAAAAATTATAAGCAGCCTGTCCTTTCCTTTTTCGTTCAAAAGTAAGAAAAAAAAATTATTCTATTCTGCAAATCTCTGGAAATCTCGTGAGCAACCAAAGGTAGGCTTACCTTCTTCTTTTATTATTTTTCTTCTTCTATATTTTTTTTTGTTGTTTGGCTGCTTGCTGTTGTAGCTTCTATGTCTCAAAAGAAAACCACCACCCAGATCACCATTTCACCACCCACCAGCACCAAGCCTCGTCACCACCTCCACTGACCTATGCCGAGCCCACCACCATGAGACCAGCCATCTTTCCCACCACCGAACTCAGCCCACCCCATCCAATCCGTGCCAGACCAGCCTCGTCACCACCTCCACTGACCTATGCCGAACCCACCACTACGGTGCCACCATGATCCCTTTCGCCATCACGTTCCCCCAACCCACACCGTTCCTCCATGCTCCGCCCACAGCCCTACTCCGGATCGAAACCGCCAGGCCCACACCTTCGCTCATCCACCACCACGCCAAAGCCAGTCGCCACGAACGAACCACCCACGTCTACACCAGACCGTGACCTGCCCTCTTCCACAAATCCAGTTCGTCACTGCCACGAGTCCAACCAGCACCCACCACGAGATCAACCTCCACCCCAACCGTGACCAGACAACCCCGAAACCCTCCATGCTACCAGATCCCCTACGCCTCCAAACCCACGCCTCCACTCAGGCAGACTCGCGCCAGGCCTCAACCACGAGACCAACCGTCAACTACCTCCCCAAGCTGCCACGTCCCCCTCCAACCGAACCCAGCCCTACCACCGAACCCAGCTTGCCTGCCCTTCTCCGCGAACCCACAGCAGCTACCAGTCACAACCCTACCCATTCAACCACTCTTCCCATGCTGTTTGTGTCACCTTCGTATTTTATTTTGTAGTATATTGTCGTTTACCACTTTTGTTTTTGAAATCATAAAAAAAAGTGAACAAACTTTATTTCGTCACCTCTGTATTTTTGTATTTGGTTTATTTCCCAAACCTTGGTTGAAAACAAAAGAGGTATGAACAACGTTTTATTTTTGTTGTTATATTGCCACAAGTTTTGTTTTGAGAAAAAAAGGGAAATGAACAATAAGTGGTCGAACTATTCCTATCTGGTATTCAACTTGTTCCTTTTCGTTTGATGGCTTCATTTGGAAAATGATTATTCGTGCATGCTTTGATTTGTCTATTTATTCGCTTTATCTTATTGTGCTTTTGGTTTGAATCCAGTTGGCGCATCCGTTAACGATTGATCGTGCTATCCGCGTGACTTCGATTTACATCGTATTTTTTTTCGAATCTCCAGCTCCGAAGAGGTGAGTAAATCTCACACGAATATTCATACTTATATGATTGTGAAACGACCGCAACTGAATGTGTAGAAATAAATAAATAAATAAATGATGTTATAATTACCTGTGATTTATTTATAGTTGATGTTAATTGTTAAAACTGCATATCGTATCATCTGTTATATTTTGTTCTTATTTTACTGTTATTCTGTTCTGTTAAATCACACTGCAAGTTCCCTGTAGAATAGAATCACTATGGGTTGAAATGATACATACCCGAACGGACTTTAGAATAAGGGAAGTTCGTTATGGGCTGAAATGATAGGCCTGAACGATTTTCAATAAAATTTTATTTACTTGGGATTGCGGGTTTGAAATGATAAAACCCGGATTTTTTTTTGTAAATTACGGATTGAAATGATATAGTATCCGTATCACTTGAATTAGGCTAGAAAATATTATACAGACCCGTGGTTATTTTTCTGTATTTTCTGAATATTTTTAAATAATTTAAAAATTGTAATAATATTAAATTGGTTTAAACCGAATTTTTAAGTGATTTATTTAAAATAGAAATGATTTTTCTATGTGATAAATATAAATAAATGGAGGAATATTGATTTTAAAACGAAACTTATATTTGAAATTTTGATTAAAAGAAAGATGGAAACTTAAGTTAATTTAATTGAAATGAAATTTAGTTTTAAATTGGTGGAAAAATGGAGTTTAAGTTTAAATGTTGAAATGAATGTAATAAGCAAATTTGTAAGTTTTGGTTTTAACTTGTAAAATTTCTCTTTTTAATAAATTAGTTAAAGGATCGAAATGAACATTTTTAAATGTATGATTTTATAAGTTCTGAACTAGGTAGAATCTGTAGCACTTGTTAAGTGTTGTGGATTATATAAGTGAACCAAAAGACTAAAATGAACTTAAGCGATGATAGTACTTGGTAAGTGCTGTTGTAGCAGAAACTAAATTGAACCTGAACTAATAAAAGGGCTACTGTAGCACTTGTTAAGGACCGCAGTAGGCTGAAATATGATTTTTGTTTAAACTGACTGTTATAGCAGTTTATAAATGTTGTTTTGTTGAATAAAACTGTTTTCAAATATAAATTACCGCCACACTTTTAAATGCCGTGGAAGCTGAGAATTTTAATGATATTATTTTAAGTGAATAAGTGAACTCCGAAAGGGTTAGATTTTGGAAATTTAATATTTCATTTTTTTAAAAGAATAATGTCTTTGTTTTTAAATGGTTTAATTCGAAGTATATTTGATAAATTGTTTTAAATCTATAACCACGGGTTATAATAACGATCGGTTGGCAAAGAGACCGGGATCGGATATGGACATACTCTTTGTCGATACCGAAAACCACTTTGACAACCGTGTACGCGGTGGAGATTCCAGAATGAAGTAGGATGGTGGCGACGTTCTTAAGGTATGTTACGTGGACCCAACTCCCGTGAGTTGGCATAAGGTGGCTAAAACAAGAGCGATCTCGGACCAGTGAGGTAGCACCTCTTCTCGGACACATTTCTTCGACATTATACTCTTACTTGTGATTTGACTAGATGGCCATCCTCTGATTTGGGAATGTTGTTCGAGGTGGAACGGTAGTGGCTGCTATGCGTATCCATCAGTCCGTGTGCGTAATTGGTATATCTACCCTGGCATTGCCTAGTTGTGCCGTGTCACCTACCATATCGAGCTGTACTACGATTATGATTTTAAGATCCGACCGCGTTAAGGTTCTCCATCCCCTTAACGCTATTTTCCGATATGATTATACTTTACTTATTTAGGCACTATTGTAATAGCGAATATTACTACATAGTAGATATTTTAACGGATCCTTAGAGGATGGGCGGTCCCAAGCATCTTCTAAGTTACTTGTACCTTTACTACAGTTCATTTGAGTTGGTTTACATTGTACAAGTATGTATATCCTGACTCGAGTGTTATGTTTTATTTTACGCTCGGGTCAGCCTGAGTATTCACAGCTTTGGATTCACTTTTCTGGAGCTCAGAATCACTGGAGATTCTGCTTATCTAGTTATCTTCCTATTTCAGTTTCAGTTGCCTTATTTCAGCTTTTGTTTTAGAGACTTGTGTATTTGGGATTTCTATTGTACTTGTTTCAGAACTGTATTGGGTTTCAGACTATGTACTTTGTATTTGATTTGAGACTATGTATTTTAGTGGCTTCATGAACCACTATGGTTATTTTTAAAAATTCCGCTGCGAGTTATTCTGATATTTCTGTGTCTATGATTCTGTGAATGGTTTTATTTGCTCCAAATTTTATTACAATATGTTATTTTGCATTATTCAAGTCTGACATGTGTGGATTATTGTCGATTTGAATGGTCCAAAATACCGGGTCGTTACAGCTCGAGTCTTGTTCTATCTCGTACCACATGCTATTCGATGGTCTATTTATTTCATGCTGTACATATGTGCATTTGTATCTTTCGTGGTTGCTGTGTACTCTGGTTTCATGATGTATGTTTGCAGCCTTGCTCATCTACTTGATGTTTGGCATTTTGTTCCATCCCTGATGATGTTGATTTAGTTGAATAGCATATATTGTTTGCATATTTTCTGGTTTCACTGTTTCATTCGAGTCTGTGCATTGAGTTCTCATTTTCTTCGACACTTTGCATTTCACTGATGCATCACTTCGACCAGATTTGAAGTTTAAACAGTATTCTTGAATCTGGTATTTAATTATTGATGTAGTCTTGGTCGACCCTGAATTTTGAAGTTCTTGCCCTTCATTTGTGTACTTGTATTTTTAGACTGCACCTGTGTTGAATCCAGCTTAAAGCTCGGGTTTGACCTTATGCTCGTGACGTGACTTTATTTATTTCACTTGAGTTGAACCCGGATTTACATTTGGGTTTGACCTGTGCTCACCTGTCCCTGTAATTTTATCAAGTGTATATCGGTGTGCACGGCCTTGTGGCATGTACAGTGATACACTGTGCATGTCACAAGCTGTTCGTGTATGATGAACTCAAATTTAAATGATGACGAACAACCCAAATAACTGAGGCACATAATATTTTCAAAATCACATTTTATTTTACACTTCAAAAATATTTTATTTTCAATTTTACTCTGTTAGTGTCTATTTTTGCAGATTGCTCAGATGCTAGATTCAGTCTGGAATAAAATTGAAGATAAATACGAGTGAATGAGCGATATGTAGTGAGGACAATTATGTAAATTGAAATGTGATGTGATTGAAATTGTAATGTAATTGAAATTTGTATATATATAGCGAGAGATTGAATTTGTACTATTCGAAATTGTAAAAAATATTTATTTGAATAAAATATCCGTTTGAATTTAAATTCTGGGTTATTTATTTTATTCAGCAAATATTTATTTAATATGTGAAAATAAAATAGTACATTAAAAAATACATTTAAATGAATATATATGTTTATTATCATCAAACAAAAATCATGTACTTGCATATTTAACAGAGGTGTGCCGAGCGAGGCTTCATGCCGAACGAGCGGAGGTGTGCCGAGCGAGGTGAGGTGTGCCGAACGAGGCTTCATGCCGATGGAGGGGAGGTGTGCCGAACAAGGCTTCATGCCGATCGAGGGAAGGTATGCAGAGCGAGGGGAGGTGTGCCGAACGAGGCTTCATGCCGCGAGGGGATGTGTGCCAAGCAAGGCTTCATACCGATCGAGGGGAGGTGTGACGAGCGAGGCTTCATGCCGATCGAGGGGAGTTGTGCCGAGCGAGGGGAGGCGTGCCAAACGAGGCTTCATGCCGACCGAGGGGAGGTGTGCCGAGCGAGGCTTCATGCGGAACGAGGGGAGGTGTGCTATAACGGCCCAATATTTTGGACCATTCGCATCCATTATAAGTGTATAGGTAGACACTCATGCCGGAGTTGAATTGCTCAAAATACCGCGTTGTTAATTTAAATTTGGCAAAACTGAACATATACAGTAAATAAATAATCACAGATCACAGACACAGAGTAATAATTTGCAGCGGAAATAAAAGAGATAGTAGTTCATGAAGCTACTATATAAATGTATAAGTTACATCAGAGTTAGAACAGATACAACGGAAGAGTAATACAATACATCAGATACAAATCAGAGTACATCACAGGAATCATCGAATACTGAAAGCAGAATAGATGGCTGGATCTTCAAGCAAAGCTCCAACTTCAAAGGTGAGTCTCGAATACTGGTACACTCAGTCTGACCCGAGCGTAAAGCAAAAACACAAAACACTCGAGTCAGGATTAACATTCTTATATTAATAAATCCAACTCAAGTGAAATAGCAATTGAAATACAATAACTCAAAGGATGTTTGGAATAACCATCCTTTAAGGATCCGTTAAACTATCTACTAGGTAGTAATGTACGCTAAGTAGATAATGTCTATCAGTAATATAAGATATCAAAATAGCGTTAAGTCATGGCCCATTCCACCCTTAACACATTTTTATTCCCAAAAGCATATACAAGACCGTAGTTTCCCCAAAACCGGAAGTCACCAGAGGGCAATCCATATACTAAAGGTACAAATCAAAATCGTAGTGGTCGCGTATAAATGGAATACAAGTATGACAAGGCACATGAGGCAATACCCAAGGTAGTGATACTACCGTTCGCCTGATCCGGACTGGTGAGAACGCAACGCCGCAGCGCCCGCAACACCGTGAAACAACACTCCCAAAATCAAGGGTGCACCAATCGACAACAAGTAATGAGTAGTTCGAAGAAGTGTGTCCACTTGAGGTAGCTAATCCTCCATTGGCCCGGCACAGCTCCTGTTTTAGTCATTTCCAATTTGACACAAGTGTCAAGGCTATCCATTATCGTTCTCTTTCTTCAGTCATCACGTACATCATCCAACCACTTCATTCTGGATCATCACTCCGCGTATAGTTATTAAAGTGGTTTTCGGTTTAGATAGAGAGTATATCCATAACCGAATTCCGGTCTCTTTAATAACTTCCGTAATTATTTCACCGATTGGTCGTTTATTTATTTCAAAACCAAATCAATTTCAATTTCAATTTCAATTCGTAAATCAACATTTCATTTGTCTTTCAAAACCAATTTCCAAAATTTTACGTTTCAAAACTTCCAATTTACCGTTTCCAAATCTTATAGTTCAATTTCAATCTTTATTTAAACAATTCAAATATCAATTTAAATTCGTATATAAGATTCATTCCGAAATCATTTAAATCAATTTAATTTAACATTCAAATCAGTTTAACTTCATTTATCGATTTTATTCAATATTCGTTAAGCAAATTTATCATTCAAATCAATTTAAACTCATTTATCGATTTCATTCAATATTCGTTAAGTTAAATTTCCAATTCATTAAATCAATTTCTTAAGTTCAACTTCATTAAATCACAACTTACAATTTTGAATTAAATTAAATTCGTCAAATCAATTCTTTCAATTTCAAGTCTTACATCAATTCCAAAATATCACATTTTCATTTCTTGTTAAAGAAATTCCATTTCGCTTATTTACTTTCTTGAATAATTTTCCAAAACTCACTTAATAAAGAAAACTCAATTTCAATTATTACGAAGTAAAATCCACTTATTCAAAAGTTCCATTTTTCTTATTAAGAATTTCAATTCAATTTAATCATTGAATAATTCAATCTTATTTAATTATTAAATAATTCAAAACTTAATTATTAAATAATTTCAAAGTTTAATAATTTCAATTTAATTATAATTTCAAACTTAATTCAATCATTTCTCAAATTTAACAACATTCTTTCATCAATTACATTGTTAATATTTTGTTTCAGATTATTAAATATTAACATTTTCCTTTCATTAAAATTCAAATTTCAACTTCATTTCAAAACCATATTATTTATTCAAATAAAATCTTCATTTTATTTTCAAATCAAATTATTGACCAATCGGGTTTTATTTAATTCTCTATCCTAGGTCAAAGTTCAATTTGGGTATTTATCATTTCAACCCGATTCCAATTCAATTCAAAATCAAAACATAGCAAAGGGAACTTGCAGTGTGATAACTGGGATGGTGTCAAAGTAAATAAACAAGCAATAACAACAATCAATAACAATCCAATAATCAATTCAAATAATCCCGAAATAACCGTATTAATTCGCATTGTTATTTGTACGAATTAATATAATTATTTCTAGAATCTACACTATCATTTCATGTAGATTAAAGATTATTACATTACGGTTTTTCATTTGTCATCTATTTACAATTTCATACATCATCAATTTAACAACATACATTCAGTGGTTCAAAATGTAATTAAACAAATCCTACGTGTCAATAAATTCAATAGTTAAAGGGGTCATATTATACAAATGTCAGTTAATCAAATTTAACATTTAATTATCCTATATCAAGTTCAATTTCATACTATTTATCATTTTAACATTTATAATTTAACGTCCAATATAAACATCAACAATCAATCAATTATCAGCCAAACTGTATTATCATCGCATAAATAATTAACAGATAATGGTGTCAGATGTCACAGGTGAACTGATACAGGTAATATCATATATAACAATATAATTAACTAACAGCAGCATATTTCAATTGTCGTTTCAATTGAAATCAAATTTAATAAATAAAAGAACGTTAATCGTGAGTGAGTGCTCACCTTTCGAGGCTAGAGATGCACGAGAAGATGACACGGATACGCACACTGATACGGACATAGAGATTGAGTTACGAATCCAAGCAAAACAAATCGGCACGAATTCAACGATCAAAAGCTGATAACAGAAATCGATGAAATCAAATCAAAACATTCAACATAGCAACAAATAAAACATGTCCTGCGTCAAAGTTTAACAATATAATTCTATGTGCTACCGAGATCGAAATGGTCTGAAATTTGGTATGAATAAAGATCAAAACTTGTATTTTAAACTGCAAAAGATTCACTTGTTTTGGACAAGAGACGAGAAAAGTTACGATGTCACGAACATAGACTCAGGCCATGTTTGTAGCAGTGTAAAATAATTTCTAAGTACAAAAGAACAGCTGCCTGGGTCTAACTTCCAAATGTAATACAGAGAATCAAATGACCTCGCATGAAGCTGAAAATTCATAAACATAAAATAGAAAACTCAATCTTTCCAACAACAAAAAAATCACCGTATTCCGACGTAAGACGGAAGAGATACGATGCGTCAAACATGAACTCAGGTCGTGTTTGCAGCAGTGTAAAACAATTTCTAAGTACAAAAGAACAGCTGTCTGGGTCTAACTTCCAGATCCTCGACCACTAATCAAACGATGTCGGACTTGGCTGAAATTTGACAGGCATAAACTAGGTAACTTCGACTCTTTTTTAAAAATAAAATCAACCCATTCCGATAAAACATGAGTGAGATATGATATCATGAACATGAAGTCTAACTACTGTTCAGAGAAAGAAAAATAATAATAATAAACATGCAAACACAAAAATATACGTATCCTTTAAACTCTTCATATATACCCAACTTAGTTCAAATATATAAGCTAATATTAAACTTTTTATAAAACTATATATACATAAAATATAATACACTATAATAGCAGCAAGTATACTATACTTAAGAGTACCATATTTGAAAACAATATATAAGACAATAGGTATACCTTTATATATATAAAATAAAATACGACATATTATATATACAGCTATTACAAATCCATATCAAAGTACTGTCATAAGTTTAAGTATATACTTTAGTCTGTAATAGCATAAAATACTGTAGACCTATATAATAGAATGCTGTCACAAGTAAGATATATTATATACATATCTTATAATAAATATAAATGAGTATATAAAACAAACATATATATTTATCACAGCCGAAAGTAGATTTTCATATACAAACACATATCGCACAACAGATCTTGTACTCTCATACAATATATATATACACTTATGAAATCATACGCATGCCTATTAGTTATATAATTTATGCACACATATATACAAAACTATAGATTGTAAATAGCATTCAACATATAATATATATATATACACGTGACAGTGGAAGAAATGCAAAGCCCATCACTTGAAAAAAAAAGAGATCAAACTATACACATATGTAATTCCCAGAAAAGCGAAGGGGAACCTGGAAAGCAAGCAAAGGTGGTGGCCATCGGCAAGGCGGAGCACGAGTTCCGAGCCGGCTTCAGTGGTGAATGGTGGTTGTAGAGGCCGGAGGGATGTGAGATGCGAGGCTGGGTTTGATCGGCAGAGAAACAAACATATGCAAGCTAGAGATAACGTGTATACATCCCCCTTGCTCCAGGCAATACATGCATGTAGGCTTTTTTGTTTTGTTTTGTTTTTTTTGTTGAAGAAGGCAACGCACAAAAAAAAAGAAGGAGCAATGCCGAGTAAAGTAGGGAGCAGGTAGAAGATCAAGGATACGTGAATGGCTAGCAAACAAATGAACTTGTTCATTTATGAATATAATAAGTGAAAGGAAGGCCAAGCAAAAATAAAAGAATGAAAGCCAAAGGTGGACAGCACACAAGATGAACGGTCACAAATATGAACGTGCATATAAAATGAATAAGGTATGGATATTCGTTCACGGTGAACAATGAAACGGCAGGAAGTCCAAAAGATTGAAATAGGGTACCGGTACGGTTAACAGTTACACAGATTTCACTGCGTACCGGACTCCAAAACACAGAATTAAATATACGCAGAGATCAGCACGACGAGACGATCAAAACGGTATATTGATATCACTGGTACGATTGAATTATAAAAATTTCGAATTTTCTAATAGCGAAAAATGCAAGAAAAACGCTGAAAAATAAGATCGACGGAGCCAAAGATGTCCGAATTTGGAAAAACGACAAACTGAAATCTTGCTCAGAAGATGATTTAGAATTTTTCTATGTAAAAATATTTAGGTTTCGGAAACATTTTATTTTCGTCGTTTGTTAACTGATTAAATTGAAGTAAATTTACGCGCGAAATAAACTTTCATATTTTCGGACAAAAATTTACCAGTTGCTATGTTTAACTAGACGTATTCCAAATATTAAATTTTTATTTCAAAATTTTATCGTTTAAAATTTCACAAAATTTCAACTAATTTCGTTATTAAAACAGTTGAAATTTACGGTTCGTTACATGTGCCGAGCGAGGCTTCATGCGGAACGAGGGGAGGTGTGCCGAGCGAGGCTTCATGCCGACCGAGGGGAGGTATGTCGAGCGAGGCTTCATGCCGATCGAGGGGAGGTGTGCCCGGAAGGTGTGCTGAACGGGGCTTCATGTCGATCGAGGGGAGGTGTGCCGAACGAGGCTTCATGCCGATCGAGGGGAGGCGTGCCGAACGGGGCTTATTTTCCAGACCGAGCCGTGCAACCCTCCCCCTTCCCATTTCTTGACCAAATGACATATCCAAGTGAGCTTCATCCTTCGAAACCAAATCCATCATATTCCAGCCTCGATAATTATGAAGTTAGTTAGGTTGAATCCGCCTGCTTATGGCTTTGACAAAAGGCGGGTTAACACTTTGCCCCCCAAAACATGCCTTGCTATTGGAAGGTGTGTTTTGTAGCTCGATAAGCCGGATGTTCATATCCTGTTAATGACCTGCAAAGAAATTGATAGTCTTATCTGATCGCGAATGACGATTGTTCGGAATCGTATGTCATTTGGGGTAGTATGTGACCGTTCTCGATCAGATGCCATTCGCGGCGAATCTTAATCATTCATGGTCGGGAGCCGTTCGAGGCGAATTGTGATCATTCACGATCTGGTGCCGTTCGAGGTGAGTTGTGACCGTTCACGATCAGGTGCCATTCGTGGCGAATTGTGATCGTTCGCATTCTGGTGCCATTCGAGGCGAGTTGTGACCGTTCACGATCGGGTGCTGTTCGAGGCGAGTTATGACCGTTCGCGGTCGGGTGCCGTTCGAGGCGAGTTATGATCGTTCACGATCTGGTGCCATTCGAGGGGAGTTGTGTGTGTCCGAGGGGGACTTAGTATCATTACAGATTTCATGTTTGAGTGAGTTTCTGAACTGTTTGTTGTGGCAGTTTACCGCCATCTCAAAGCATGCCTAAGGACTATTCGCGATCCCGTACATATGTAAGTGGCTTAGCCGTCATGGAATCACAAATAGTAGATTTTCATTCAAGATGAGTCTTTCAACGGAAATGTCAAACAAAATCAAGTCCAAACACGAGAAATGGAAAATAAAAGCAAAACAGGGACGTCCAAGTACAAATACCTACATTGTTGCGATTTATAGTCGTATCAGAGCATGCCTGGGGATCGTTCGCGGTCCTTTATATGTGTAAATGACTTAATCGTGTTGGTGTGGAGTTGGCCACTTATTCGTCATTAATTCAATCAATTGATGACAAGCTGACGCCCTGATCCCGAGCCGTTCCCTGTTGGTGCAGGTGGTGGCCGCTCTCGTTCCACCGTTGTTGTTCCCCTTCTCACATATTGCGATAGCAAACCATTCAGGATATGTCCCTCAACCTCATCCTTCAAGTGCCTGTAGTCATTCGTGCTATGACCGTTCAGTTCGTGGAATAAAAAATACTTGTCTGACCTTCTTTCATTGCTGGTCGGATCCCTTCTCATTGGTTTTCGATAAGGAATCTGTCCCCTGGTACCTGGTAGATTCGCTCTAAAGTCTCGTTCAGCTCCGTAAAAGAGGTGAACCTCGGTTCCTTGCGTGGTCGCGTTGGTCCATCGTCGCTATCCTTGGCCTTCCATTTCCCTTTATCAGCTCCTGGATCTTTTTTAGGAGGATTTTTTCCCTTGACTGCATAAACATTAACTCCTTCTCCTTCCTCTCTTTCAGCATTTGCATCCTCTAATCGTAGAAATCCTTCGGCCTCATGTTAAAACTTACCTAGATCCATTGGTGGATCCCTTGTCAGTGAATTCTTGAACTCTGTTCCATTAGCTATGCCGGATACAACTACCATTAAGACCATGGATGGATCTGGTCGATTCACCGATGCTGCTGCTGCATTGAATCGCGTCAGAAAGCCCCTCAAAGATTCCCCGGTCCTCTGCTTTAGCGCTGTCAAACTCATCACATTCTTAGGTCTCAAAATGTGAACTCTGAACTGCCTCATAAACTTCTCAGTCAACTCGGTCCATGTTCCAATGGAACCACTCTCCAATTGTCTAAACCATAGTGCTTCTATGTCTGTCAGATACAATGGGAAGCATCGGGCCATGACTTCCTCTGATGCCCCCAGAACTTCCATATGCCTCATATACTTTGTCAGATGAACCGTAGGGTCCGTCCTCCCATTATACATCTCTAATGATGGTAGCTTAAAATTCGGTGGGTTCCTAGCTCGCCTGATAGTAGGAGTAAAGGGACTCCTATTCACATCCTCCAAGTCTTTGTTTATCAATCCACCTCTCATAGCTCGTCTAACCATCTCCTCCAGTCTTTCGTTGTCGCCAAGCTGTAATCCTTGTCCGTTGCCCCCGGTCTACCCCCGAGCTCATGAGGAAATTCTGGCACATACTCCTCATCTCGTACTCCTGCACTCCTGTTTGTGTTGGGTTGCACAGCGTCATCTGGTATCCCTCCATGGATTGGTCCAGCATTTCCTATTGGTGTGCCCCCGAGTCTAGGTCCATCTAGATTGTTAGCCGTCTGTTGATTGGGGGCTGCCCCCTACTGAGCCATTCCCTCTGCTTGCTGGTTGAGCGCTTCTGATCCAGCTCCACGGATCTGAGCTCCTGCATTTCCTGCTTGTGCAAATTGTCTGAGAAGAGCCTGCATCATCTCCTCTTGTCTTTTCAACATCGCTTCCATCTCATCTCTAGTGATGTAGATGGATGCTTGACCTGCTCCTGCTCTAGAAGAAGCCTCTTGACTTCCCACCTGATTACTCCTTTCTGTCACTTGCTTCCTTACTGATAGTCTAACCATTATCTCCCAGAATACAAGTTCTTAGCTTCAAAATACTCGAGTGCTTGCCTTCTCAGTGAAAGCATCAAAATGTTAGCGTCAAAATAGGTCACTAACACCCGAATCCAAATGAAAGCACCAAATACCAAACACGGCTCACAGATAGAGTATATGTATAGAGTAATAATGTGAAGAACAGTAAAAATTAAAAAGAAAGCAGTAAAGAACAACATGTTTTATAGTGGTTCGACTAACTCTGGTCTACGTCCACTCCAGAAGTTTCCTTTTTTATTGCTGTAATAATCGATTACGGTTACAAAATGGCAGAGTAACCTCGGCGTTAGAAAATAGAAAACTAGAGAGTCGAAAGAAGATCCCCATCTGGAGACCCACATGCTGTATTTATAGACAAAACCAGGTTGTTGGGTCTCCCGAGTAGTTTGGGCCCACCAAGGCCATAGCCGAACCCTACTTCATCATGCCGACCAACCCTGAGCAGTTGGTATGCCGAACAGAAGTTACCTAGGTATTGACCCGAAGCGAACCTATCTGGATATCGAAGCAGACTAGTCCAGAACTCGAAGCAAAGCTAGCGCCGAACCATGTATTGATGCCAAACCATGTCACTATATAGCTGATGCCAAGCCACTATGTCGAGCCACAATGCCGAGCGAGGTACGATGCCGAGCAAGGCTTCATGCCGACCGAGGGGAAGTGTGCTAAGTGAGGCTTCATGCCAAATGAGGAGAGGTGTGCCGAGCGAGGGGAGGTGTTCTGAATGAGGCTTCATGCCGATCGAGGGGAGGTGTGCCGAACAAGGCTTCATGCCGATCGAGGGGAGGTGTGCCGAGCGAGGGGAGGTGTGCCGAGCGAGGCTTCATGCCGAATGAGGGGAAGTGTGCCGAACGAGGCTTCATGCCGATCGAGGGGAGGTGTGCCGAGCGAGGGGAGGTGTGCCGAACGGGTCTTCATGCCGATCGAGGGGAGATGTTCCGAGCAAGGGGAGGTGTGCCGAACGAGGCTTCATGTCGACCGAGGAGAGGTGTGTTGAACGAGGCTTCATGCCGATCGAGGGGAGGTGTGCCCAGCGAAGCTTCATGCCGATCGAGGGGAGGTGTGTCGAGCGAGGCTTCATGCAGACCGAGGGAAGGTATGCCGAGCGAGTCTTCATGCCGACCGAGGGGAGGTGTGACGAGCGAGGCTTCATGTCGATCGAGGGGAGGTGTGCCAAACGGGGCTTATCTTCCAGACCGAGCCGTGCAACCCCTCCCCCCCATTTCTTGACCAAATGACATATCCAAGTGAACGTCATCATTCGAAACCGATTCCATCATATTCCAACCTCAATAATCATGAAGCTAGTTAGGTTGAATCCGCCTGCTTATGGCTTTGACAAAAGGTGGGTTAACATCGACCAATCCATTTTTAAGTTCTTATCAATTAAGATGTCTACCCTGTTCTTGTTACGGTCTTTTCCTATGTATCATAACTTGAATCTTGTGTTCTCCACCTCCTTCGCCGTCCGGCTCATCCATTTGGTCTCCTAAACGCATAAGATATTTACACGTCTCTTGGTCATAGTATCATCTATCTCTCTTAACTTTCTTGTTAAGGATCCTACATTCCAACTACCTAGCCGAATCCTACCATCGACTAGCTTTCTTGACCCTCGCACCCGTCAAGTAAAGTGCAAAGACCCTTGCTCATTTATCACTACATCATGCCATCATGTAGCGTGCCACTAAGGGAGTGACGACCCATCCCTATCATATTTATCATCCTACCCGAGCATTGATATGGCACGCCACTAAAGGAGTGACGACCCAGCCCTTGCTCACTATCACCATACCTGAGCCTCAGTATGGTGCGTTGCTAAGAGGGTTACGCCCCAACGAAATATTATAACGTTCCATTTCCATAAGAGTGACTATGGTTTTTGTGTTGGCTCGCAAAGCCTATCACAATCCTCCTCCTTTATCCTGGCTTGGGACAGGCTACATAGAAAATTACACAGGCAGAGTTATATAAGTACGTTACAGATAAAAAATATTAAATCTTTAGTACATATATTAACATCATTAATGATGTAAAGGTTAAAACACAGTTAAAAAACTAAAAACAATTCATATTTGATAGAAAAATTGAACTACTGAATGGTAAACCTGAGAAATCTTTGTAGATTAAAGGTTCCTAAAACAAAGAAATTAAGGGTCAGTTAAATTATGCATTATCTTTATTTTCAAATCATCAATATCACATAATCTTATTCACCTAGAAGTTATAAAAGATCTTGTTTATAAGGTTTAGTGAAATGTTGGTGCTCATTGTATACTTTCATAAAGTACAATAGAAGTTTAGTCTATATAATGACATTTTCATCAATAAACTCATCTAGGCGAAAAAATTAATGGAAAAGAAGAGTTAAAAATTTATTAAAAAATATTAACACTATTGATTCAATTCCTTCTTTTTCTACATATCAAAAGACTCGTCTGAAATCAGTAAACAATTTACATTATACTTGTTCAAGTATTTTTTTACTTAATCATAAATTACATTAAATGATTATTCATCTCCTGTAATAGTTGTTCCTAGAGAATTGTAAACTCATGAATATGCACATTTGAGATGGACCATATGGAAAAAGCTCTCTTTATAACATATGCGTCAAAAACTTGCGGTAATATACAAAATTAAGTACCTGAAGTATGAAAATTAGGATCGACGACTGAAATAAACCTAATAGTCGACTAACCCGTTTAATCTAAACAAGTTGAATTTGGTGATTCATTAACATAGGAGTACCTTTTGATATTAATGGTGAATCAAGGCAGTGACAATTAAGGATGTAGAAGAACAAGAAAATTCTAAAAGAAATCAGGATAAGGGAAAATGAAATAAAAAAAAGAGTAGAGGGAGGGGCTTTTAGACAAAGAGGGAAAATGAAATTTTTGGGTGAGCATAATGAGAGTGGCAGCAATATTATGATGGCGGAAATTATAACCCTTTATTAGTCTCAGCGTTTGCAGATGAATATTTTTACTTCTTAAATTACTTTTACTACACTTAAATTATGAACGCGGAGAATAGATGCAGTAAAAAGCAAGATTTCTTATAGTGCCAAGAGCTACATATAAAGATGCCCCTTGATTGATTAATGTTTACTACCAGACATATACATATTCTACATTACTAAAAGAGAACTCGTTATTAGTGGCATTAATTCATAGCGTTTAAAGCCAAATGAAACCACTACTTATTTAGAAGAACAAAAATAAATAAATCAACGCTACTAATTGTTTGGCGCCCATAATTTGGTAAAATTTTGAAGAAAATTTTATTTAGCCTCTCATTTTCTTTCTTTCACCTATATGTTTATATAAGAAAACCTAAATAAAAATGGAGTCAAACTATCAGCCACCACCCTTATCTCTTCCTCATCTCCTCTTTTACCTACTCCTCAACTCTGACCTTGTCTCCCAACCTTTCCCTCTTGTTTATCCCACCACCATCTCATCCTCTCCTTTAATCGCTAGCTTCGCTTTCAAATTTGCAACCCTAGATCTGCCTTGCTGCATCAACCGTCGCACGATCTACTACTAACATCATTGCTTTTAGGTTACCCTCTCTCAATCTGAGCCTAACGTCATGGGACAACCAATAATGGCTTGTTTTTTTCCACGATTTTAGTTTTAAACACCTTCCCGAATTCTGAAATTGAGCTCGAAATTTTCAATTATGATAATTTTTTAAAATATGAGGCAGTAACAGTTCATGTAGTGCTATTACAATACACCAGTTCATCTTAACATTCCTAAAACTCACATACAAATAATTTTAACTATAAGAAAAGCCAATCACCCTATAAACTGTGATGATGCTTTAAGGATAAGTTACTTTTTTCAATATTATAATTTGTATAATTGGCTTTCAAGATTAGGCTTTAAAGATGAGTTGTAACATGTATATTTTTCTTAGTTCATGTGCTGTAATAGTGATTCTATAAGATCAAGCTTTAACGATAAGTAAAAGATTTCTTTGTTAACTAACCACATACTAGTGAAGGGTATCAAAATAAACTTACTATTGATATGCTTGTCCGAGGCCAGTCTATGCTTCCTAAATAGTAGGTCATCCAACAACTTTTGCGTAAACCTCAACCTCATCTCCAGTTAGGTAATGGAATAGAAATTTTGTCTTCTGGTATATCTCCTGATATATCTAAAAATAATATTTTGTGCATAGCCATCATATGTGTATATGTATATATATGAAAATAGAGATGGTGGTGTTACATTATGTTTTAATTGAAGTTGTTGAGTACCTTGTACTTGCTTTTAGTCTAGTGTAAGGAGGTACACTGTCTATTTTTTTATTTTGTTTAATAACTTAGTTTTTTCAAGTTTATAAGCCGAACTAAATGAATCTATATTATAATAGTACTACAAGTGTTCTAATATAGATAGAGTCGACATTCAAGTGCATGTAGTTTTATTTAGATATAAGCATTTACTAGCACGTGGATTTATGCCTGATTTATCTATAATAGTAGATCTGTTAATTTGAACGGAAGATTGCCATTGAGTTAGTTTGTTAAGTTTACTCGGAAATCTTTATTTTAATGGTTCTTTTCAGTTGAGAAATTGTTAGATCTTACTTGGATGAACAAAGATCCAAGTTTTGAGAAGTTTCAGGGTACTTTATGAGTAAGTTAGAATATGTTTGAGGCTAAAGCTGAAGAAATGGATCGTGATGTAGTTTTCGAATGGTTGATTTTGAAAACTGAAGAAATGAATAAGTTTGAATCTGCAAGTGTTGATTTCGAGGACATTTTATGATTCATTAGCTTCAGTTTGATACATTAATAAGCTGTAGTTTTCAATTATAAGTTTAAGAGATAACGCTTTTGCAAGGGAAATGTTGAATAATTAAAAAATTATTTTATGCCTGCAATGTTTTTGTTTGATTAATTTGTAGTTGAATAAAAGATAAGTCATTTCATATATGTATTTTTACATGTAAATCATAGTTATAGTTAACTGCTAGCTATATTCTATATATTATCCATTATGTGGATCTAAGTTGTTGGATTTATTTAGCTACTTCCTAGTCCTTTGAATAAAAATAATAATGTAATTTATTTTCTGTTCCGATGTAGATGATGATTGAGAAGAGGTACCTAGTTGATATGAGTTTGGTATAACATAGTTGAACTTTTTTTGCTGTATGACATTTTATAAATACTCCAATACTAACTTAAAGTTGAAAAAGCTGATTTATTTTTTTCAACTAGATTGAAATGTTATTTATCGGTTTGAAAGTTTAATTTGAAGCGAATTTTTTTAAAACTCCTTTCTGTATTGTACTAAATCATTTTTATGGAATAGTATTATGATCATGAACTTTTATTTCTTAGTTTAAGTAAACTTTCTAGTGATTGCAGTATGTTTTTCTTATGTTAAACAATTTAGGCAATCACTTTGACATTACTTCAAAATGCAAAGCGAACAACTATCTATTGGTATTGGAAAATCATATAGTAAATCTGCAGGTTCAAACATTATAAGAAGTTGCTCATCTTCAGAATGTGCCATTAACGTTCTTATTTTTATAAGATTTTAAGCAAAGCTCACTGCATGTAGACCTTTTTGTTTTGCCTAGAGCTACCAAAGCTCTGATACCAACTGTAACGACCCAGTATTTTGGACTATTCGCATCCGCACATGTCGGACTTGAATAATTCAAAATACCGAATTGTTAATTTAAATTTGGCAAAACTGAACATATACAGTAAATAAAATAATCACAGATCACAGACATAGAGTAATAATTGCAGCGGAAACAAAAGATAGTAGTTCATGAAGCTACTATATACATATCAGAGTTAAATAAGGTACAACAGATATCTCAGATACAATAATCAAATACAATATCAGAATACATCTCTGGAATCAACTGAATATTTGAAAGTTGGATAGATAGCTGGATCTCCAAGCGAAGCTCCAACTCCAAAGGTGAGTCTCGAATACTGGTACACTCAGTCTGACCCGAGCGTAAAGCAAAACACAAAACACTCGAGTCAGGATTAATATTCTTATATCAATAAATCCAACTCAAGTGAAATAGCAACTGAAATATAAGTAACTCAAAGGATGTTTGGAATAACCATCCTTTAAGGATCCGTTAAACTATCTACTATGTAGTAGTGTACGATAAGTAGATAATGCCTATCAGTAATATAAAGTATCAAGATAGTGTTAAGGCGTTACCATTATCCTCCTTAACACATTTTATAAGCGTTATAGCCTATACAGCACTGTAAACGCCACCGTAAACTAGTGGGCTATCAGGGAGTACTCCATAGGTATAACACAAAACAAATCGTAGTGGTCGCGTATATAGGGATACAAGTATGACAAGGCACATGAGGCAATACCCAAGGTAGTGAAACTACCGTTTGCCTGATCCGGACCGGTGAGAACGCATCACCGCAGCAATCGCTACACCACGAAACAACACTCCCAAAATCAAGGGTGCACCAATCGACAACAAGTAATGAGTAGTTTCCGAAGAAGTGTGTTCGCTCGAGGTAGCTAACCCCCATTTGGCCCGGCACGGCTCCTGTTTTAGTCATTTCCAACTTGACACAAGTGTCAAGGCTATCCATTATTGTTCTCTTTCTTCAGTCATCACGTACATCATTCCAACCACTTCATTCTGGATCACACTCCGCGTATAGTTATTAAAGTGGTTTTCGGTTTAGACAATGAGTATGTCCCTAACCGATTCCGGTCTCTTTAATAACTTTCGTAATTATTACACCGATTGGTCGTTTATATATTTCAAAACCAAATCAATTACAATTCCAATTAGAATTTGTAAACCAACATTTCCTTTGTCTTTCCAAAACAATTTCCAAAATTTACGTTTCAAAACTTCCAAATTCATAATTTCAAAATCTTATAATTCAATTCCAATTACTATTTAAAACAATTCAAATATTGATTCAAGTTCGTAAATAAGTTTCATTCCAAATCATTTAAATTAATTTAATTTAACATTTAAATCAATTTAAATTCATTTATCGATTTCATTCAATATTCATTTAAGTAAATTTGCCATTCAAAACAATTTCTATTAAATTTCCAATTCATTAAATCCATTATTTAAATTCAACTTCATTATATCAAAACTTACAAATTGAATTAAATTATATTCATCAAATCAAATTCTTTAAATTTCAAGTCTTACATTAATTTCAATAAATCACATTTTATTTCTTGTTAAAGAAATTCAATTTCACTTATTTACTTACTTAAATAATTTTCCAAAACTTAATTAATAAAGAAATTCAATTTCAATTATTTACGAAGTAAAAATTCACTTATTCAAAAGTTCAATTTCTCTTATCAAAGAATTCAAATTTTTATTTAATTATCAATTAATCAAATCTTATTTAATTATTAAAT
The DNA here is from genome assembly GCA_030737815.1 of Allium fistulosum. Classification (NCBI taxonomy): domain Eukaryota; kingdom Viridiplantae; phylum Streptophyta; class Magnoliopsida; order Asparagales; family Amaryllidaceae; genus Allium; species Allium fistulosum. Next base: position 1,034,960,805 of record CM060907.1, on the reverse strand, counting down.
ATTTCAAAACTTAATTATTTCAAACTTAATTATTAAATCATTTCAAACTTAATTCAATGATAAGTTCCAAATTTAATTGTCAAATAATTAATTTCAAAATAACGATCTTTCAACAACTACTATGTCAATATTTGTTTCAGATTTTAAATATTAACATTTCCTTTCATTAAAAATCAAATTCCAACTTCGTTTTCAAAACCATATTATTTATTCAAATGAAATCTTCATTTTATTTTTAAATCAAATTATCGACCAATCGATTTTTATTTAATTCTCTATCCTAGGTCAAAGTTCAATTTGGGTATTTATCATTTCAACCCGATTCCATTTCAATTCAAAAATCAAAGCATAGCAAAGGGAACTTGCAGTGTGATAACTGGGATGGTGTCAAAGTAAATAAACAAGCAATAACAACAACCAATATCAATCCAATAATCAATTCAAATAATCCTGAAATAATCGTATTAATTCACATGGCTGTTTGTGTAAATTAATATAATTATTTCTAGAAACTACACTACCATTTCATGTAGTTTAAAGATTATTACACTTATTATTCTATTCAATTCTACACTTGACATCAATTTATTCAATTTCGTAATTCATAAAATAATACAACATAAATTCAAACGGTTCAAGGGTAATTAACTATTTTTCTATATGTCAAATAATTAAACATTTAAGGGGTCATATTATAAAAATTTAACTAATCAAATTCAACACATATGTCGATTCAAATTTTTAACTATCCTTCGTCAAATTCAATTGCATAATATTTATCACTTTATACATTACAATTTAACATCCAATATAAACAACAATCAATCAATCAATTATCAATCAAACTGTATTATCATCGCATAAATAATTACAGATAATGGTGTCAGATGTCATGGGTGAACAGATACAGGTAATAGCATATATAACAGTGTAAATAACCAACAACAACATATTTCAATTGTCGTTTCAATTGAAATCAAATTTAATAAATAAAGAACATTAATCATGAGTGATTGCTCACCTTTCGAGGCTAGAGAGAATAGGAAATGAAATGGGTTACAGATCCAAGCACGAATTTCAAAGCAAAGCATGATGGACTCGAGTTCGACGGACAAAGCTGACAATTGGGAAATCGATGAGAACGATTAGAATCAGTTGATATAAATTGAACTAAATATGTATATATATATATATATATGAAATCAATTCAAAACATGTATTTATTCTCAAATTTATATTTAATCCCATACTTAAAATATAAAATATATATATATACATTTACACAACTAAATTTAAACAAGCACACCTTTACATGGATAATACCAACAAATAAAGATATGAGATATACTTTCAAAAATAAACATTTAATAATAATTATATTACTTCGGCCGATCATATATATACAGAAATCCATGCATAAACAAAACACATAGAACTATATTATAAACTGATTTTATAGATAAATATATATATATATAAATATATATAAACTTAAAATAAATGTTTTAGATATATGCATACCAATACAACCCTGTACATGCGTGCCTTCTTAATATGAAATATGCAGACCAGACTTATCCAATATATATGTATACTTAACTAAAACATATCACATAACTTTATACAAATAGCCAGACTATACACGTATAGATTACAAATCAATGTTATAAATCTTATATGCATTTTAATTTATACTTTGGAACATATATCTTTTCTGTTACATACTGGAAACATCTAACTAATATATAAAAACAATAACTATTATAATTAAAACTAACCCACATCTAACCGGTATGCATATATATATATATATATATATATATATATATATATATATACTGACACATATACACATTTTTACAAACCCAAAATTAAGTTATACAAACAAACATATGTATACCATATAACATGTGTAGTACAACTTATATAGCCACATCAAATACTAATATAGACTTCCTGTACCATAAAGATCAATATATATAAGACACGTCAACCTTTTGGAACATATGTATGATATATCCAACTGTAAATAACTTGCAAAAAATATATTACTTTATATATATGCATTAACACCTCACGAATTTTTTTAACATAGGTTCGAACATACTTATAACAACGATTAACTTGTATGGACTCAGACATCTACAACTTGTATACGAAAACTGTAATTTCAACATATTTAAAACAATATTATATATATATAGCTAATAGTATTATATAGTATACTTTTCCTTCTTTGCAGAAAAGATAATTTACTTTATATAACACGTTTTACTTCATATTGCAAAACATGTATAATTACATAATATAAATAAACTATAAACAGAGAGGATCAATGAGACTCGATCTGGCAAAACGTGCTATGTGATGCAGATTTGTAAAGGAGCGAACGAAGGCTGGTGGCAGTGCACGAGGCCAGGCGAAGGCGCATGTGAAAAGGAGAGGAGGAGCGGAATGAAGAGATGCGACTAACGGCAAAAGGGAGGCCGACGTGCTTTGCCGTGTAGCGTTGGTAAAAGGTGGAGATCGGTGCTTGAAAGAAAGAAAGCACCCAGCTGTTAAAAATTGAAAAAATATATTTCTCCTTTGATAACAGTGAACGAAATATGAGATGGAAGGGCAAAAGGCGGATCTGAGTACTGGTTGCCGAGGTGGAGTGCGCGTGAGGTGGCGGTCGACGAGATGATGTAGGCGAGTTGGACAAGGCCACGGCAAGGGAGTGGATCGGTGATGTGGAGAGTGGCAGTGGTTGCTTGGTCGGAGGATGAAAGAGGCTTGGGCAAAAGGGTTTGTGAATGTAAGCTAAAGGCAAAAATAAGTTGCAGGCAATCTTTCGTGAGGAAGAGAGGTGAGGGGATGGGAGGATGTTTGCCAGGGGAATACATGAGGAAGGGAGAAGGTGGAGTGGCAGCACACTTGCCTTTTCATAAAAACATTTAAGAACAGAAGAGAGAGAGAGAGAGAGAGTCACGGATCATATATTCAATTATACTACATTTCTCAATGAAACCGATACCCAAAGCAAAATATGAACCATCTTGTAATAAATGAAAAAAAATAGGGAATAGCAAAAGTAAATTCAGAGAATTATTAAAAGCAACAGTATTCATTTTCTGACCGTTGAAACAAACGAATGGTCAGTAGAAAAACAAAAGGTTCAAATGTGTACCGATGAAGTTACCGTTACGCAGATTTCGTTGCGCGTCGGACTTCAAAACACAGTATTGAATATACCGCAGAGATCAGCACGACGGGACAATCAAAACGGTATACAGATATCAGTGGTATGATTGAATTGTAAAAATTCGAATTTTCTACTATCGAAAAATGAAAGAAAAACGCAGAAAAATAAGATCGACGGAGCCAAAGAAGTCCGAATTTGGAAAAACGAAAAATGACGTTTGCTCAGAAGATGGTTTAGAATTTTTCTATGTAACAATATTTAGGTTCTGAAAACATTTGATTTTTATCGCTTTTTAACTGATTAAATTGATGTAAATTTACGCGCGAAATAAACTTTCATATTTTCGGACGAAAATTTACCAGTTGCTATGTTTAACTAGACGCATTCCAAATATCAAATTTATATTCCAAAATTTTATCGTTTAAAATTTCACAAAATTTCAACTAATTCCGATATTAAAACAGTTAAAATTTACGGGTCGTTACACTCTCCCCCACTCAAAACTTTTCGTCCCCGAAAAGGAAGGAGGTAGGAGAATAGAAACAACCAGAAAGAAAATAGATTAAAAGACAAGATAAAACAATTAAACCATATAATTTCAAATTAAACTAATTAATATTTAACAATTTGGTTTAATCCACTTGGTTTCACTTAAGTTAAATCAATCTATCTATTTCTAAATTCATTATCTTACTATCTAGTCATCCTCAATTAACACTTTCTAAATCATCAATTTGTATAATCTATTATTGTACTCATATTTTATTCAACAGATTTAATTCTTTTATTCCAAATTATTATTAAGTTTATTTCACTTAATATATCTTATTACATATTTTTAAACCATATATATTAATTTAAACCATATAAATTTCAATTTAAATTAATTTATATATTTTTTTAATTTGGTTAAATCCATTTATATTAAATCAACAAATAGTCATTCGAATTAAATTTGTTAGTTCAACTGTTAATTCTACTCATATAAATTTCATTTTAAATCAAATAATATTCAATAATTGATCTTAATTCAAGGTATTTCATTAAGCTAATTCAATTCAATTTGTTAATTCTTTCAGAACAAAATTTACTTTATTTATCTCATTCAATTAACTTATTATTCTATCATCTTTATTAGCATTTTTTTATAATTAAAATCTAAGTGTATAGTATTTATTATAAACACTCCAATTTTATTTATAAAATTATTTTATATTTTATATTATCCAATTACATTTTAACTTCTGAATAATTTAGGTAAGTTATATTGAAATGCAATTTAGTACTATACAAATAAAATTTTCAAATTCAATTATTTCAAGTTTAAATATTTATCCAAAATTTAGCTTTATTTATAATTGAAACATCCTTTAACATAATTTTAAGAGTTAAATTTCCGTTTAATCTCAAACCCTTTAGAGATAATTATGTATATACTATATATATTAAATCAAATTAAATTTAAAATAATATTCCCATATATATATATATATATAAATCAAGTCATACTTAATAAATTCAAATTAAAATATTTGCCAAACAAAACCGTAGCAAAGCTACAGAATGGTTTCTCCACTTCAAAACTCGAAAATGAATGTCGATGATGCGGCCGCCATCACCGAAATTATTTTCCAGCGATAAAGAGAAGAGCACTGATTTCACATTTTAAAATTCTTTGAAAATGGTTTCTATTTGAAAATACGTTCAATAGTATACATTTTAAAATTTTATAAACCAAAGCTTGAAATTTTAGGAAATTAAATTCACAAATTCTAAATTTTAAATTTATTTAAATTTCAAATCAGTTTATAACCCATGTAAAAAAATTCATTTATAGAACAATAAGTGATAATCAATTATTATCATTTCAACAACCAATTTAATTAACTTATTAAATTTTTGAAAATTTTACTTATATATATTTATAATATATTCATACAAATTTATTTCATTTACCAAATTTGAAAATAATGTTGTGTCGGTTTGCTCTGTTCAAGTGTTTTGGAAATCCTATCGATAGCGTTGATCAGATGAATCGATCGAAAATCCAAATCAACATCAACAACTCAAACAACACTATAAAACATTTTATATTAATTACAAATACATTTCTTTGCTCGATGATACATGAATGAATTTCAAAGCAAAGATAGAGATTCAAATTTGATGGACTCAAATCAAGGAGAATTCTGATTCGAAGATAAGCTCGAAACAGAAAAAAGGATGATTAAATAACGAAATAAGAAGATGGATAAGTTTATATAAATCACGGGCAACCCTAACCGAGTCGACCGTGACTTCAAGAATAAGATCGATGCAGAATTCTGAGGTAAATCGACATTCGATCACCAAAGATATAATCAGGGCATACAAGAGATAGTAGCATCTAAACCGAGGATATATAAATCTCCGCTGAATCGATGCCAATTGTAAAGGAGTTTCACCCATTTACAAAATCATTCGAAGTTTGGCGAGACCGCCGATTCATTATAAGGGTCATTCGAAGTGGAGTTAGGTGATGCTCCAGAATTGAAAGAAGACGAATAGTAAGGGACACGTATGAAATTTGGAACCGCGGGGAACGTTCCAAAATTCAAAGGAATCGAGTCAAAAGGAAGAGATTGAAACTCGAATGAGTGATTCTGTAAATACATTTACCCTATATGCTAAGTTTTGCCTAGAGCTACCAAAGCTCTGATACCAACTGTAACGACCCATTATTTTGGACTATTCGCATTCGCACATGTCGGACTTGAATAATTCAAAATACCGAATTGTTAATTTAAATTTGGCAAAACTGAACATATACAGTAAATAAAATAATCACAGATCACAGACACAGAGTAATAATTGCAGCGGAAACAAAAGATAGTAGTTCATGAAGCTACTATATACATATCAGAGTTAAATAAGGTACAACAGATATCTCAGATACAATAATCAAATACAATATCAGAATACATCTCTGGAATCAACTGAATATCTGAAAGCTGGATAGATAGCTGGATCTCCAAGCGAAGCTCTAACTCCAAAGGTGAGTCTCGAATATTGGTACACTCAGTCTGACCCGAGCGTAAAGCAAAACACAAAACACTCGAGTCAGGATTAATATTCTTATATCAATAAATCCAACTCAAGTGAAATAGCAACTGAAATATAAGTAACTCAAAGGATGTTTGGAATAACCATCCTTTAAGGATCCGTTAAACTATCTACTATGTAGTAGTGTACGATAAGTAGATAATGCTTATCAGTAATATAAAGTATCAAGATAGTGTTAAGGCGTTACCATTATCCCCCTTAACACATTTTATAAGCGTTATAGTCTATACAGCACTGTAAACTCCACCGTAAACTAGTGGGCTATCAGGGAGTACTCCATAGGTATAACACAAAAAAAATCGTAGTGGTCGCGTATATAGGGATACAAGTATGACAAGGCACATGAGGCAATACCCAAGGTAGTGAAACTACCGTTTGCCTGATCCGGACTGGTGAGAATGCATCACCGCAGCGATCGCAACACCGCGAAACAACACTCCCAAAATCAAGGGTGCACCAATCGACAACAAGTAATGAGTAGTTTCCGAAGAAGTGTGTTCGCTCGAGGTAGCTAACCCCCATTTGGCCCGGCACGGCTCCTGTTTTAGTCATTTCCAATTTGACACAAGTGTCAAGGCTATCCATTATCGTTCTCTTTCTTCAGTCATCACGTACATCATTCCAACCACTTCATTATGGATCACACTCCGCGTATAGTTATTAAAGTGGTTTTCGGTTTAGACAGTGAGTATGTCCCTAACCGATTCCGGTCTCTTTAATAACTTTCGTAATTATTACACCGATTGGTCGTTTATATATTTCAAAACCAAATCAATTACAATTCCAATTAGAATTTGTAAACTAACATTTCCTTTATCTTTCCTAAACAATTTCCAAAAATTTACGTTCCAAAACTTCCAAATTCATAATTTCAAAATCTTATAATTCAATTCCAATTACTATTTAAAACAATTCAAATATCGATTCAAGTTCGTAAATAAGTTTCATTCCAAATCATTTAAATTAATTTAATTTAACATTTAATTCAATTTAAATTCATTTATCGATTTCATTCAATATTCATTTAAGTAAATTTGCCATTCAAAACAATTTCTATTAAATTTCCAATTCATTAAATCCATTATTTAAATTCAACTTCATTATATCAAAACTTACAAATTGAATTAAATTATATTCATCAAATCAAATTCTTTAAATTTCAAGTCTTACATTAATTTCAATAAATCACATTTTATTTCTTGTTAAAGAAATTCAATTTCACTTATTTACTTACTTAAATAATTTTCCAAAACTTAATTAATAAAGAAATTCAATTTCAATTATTTACGAAGTAAAAATTCACTTATTCAAAAGTTCAATTTCTCTTATCAAAGAATTCAAATTTTTATTTAATTATCAATTAATCAAATCTTATTTAATTATTAAATATTTCAAAACTTAATTATTTCAAACTTAATTATTAAATCATTTCAAACTTAATTCAATGATAAGTTCCAAATTTAATTGTCAAATAATTAATTTCAAAATAACGATCTTTCAACAACTACTATGTCAATATTTGTTTTAGATTTTAAATATTAACATTTCCTTTCATTAAAAATCAAATTCCAACTTCGTTTTCAAAACAATATTATTTATTCAAATGAAATCTTCATTTTATTTTTAAATCAAATTATTGACCAATCGATTTTTATTTAATTCTCTATCCTAGGTCAAAGTTCAATTTGGGTATTTATCATTTCAACCCGATTCCATTTCAATTCAAAAATCAAAGCATAGCAAAGGGAACTTGCAGTGTGATAACTGGGATGGTGTCAAAGTAAATAAACAAGCAATAACAACAACCAATATCAATCCAATAATCAATTCAAATAATCCTGAAATAATCGTATTAATTCACATGGCTGTTTGTGTAAATTAATATAATTATTTCTAGAAACTACACTACCATTTCATGTAGTTTAAAGATTATTACACTTATTATTCTATTCAATTCTACACTTGACATCAATTTATTCAATTTCGTAATTCATAAAATAATACAACATAAATTCAAACGGTTCAAGGGTAATTAACTATTTTTCTATATGTCAAATAATTAAACATTTAAGGGGTCATATTATAAAAATTTAACTAATCAAATTCAACACATATGTCGATTCAAATTTTTAACTATCCTTCGTCAAATTCAATTGCATAATATTTATCACTTTATACATTACAATTTAACATCCAATATAAACAACAATCAATCAATCAATTATCAATCAAACTGTATTATCATCGCATAAATAATTACAGATAATGGTGTCAGATGTCATGGGTGAACAGATACAGGTAATAGCATATATAACAGTGTAAATAACCAACAGCAGCATATTTCAATTGTCGTTTCAATTGAAATCAAATTTAATAAATAAAGAACATTAATCATGAGTGATTGCTCACCTTTCGAGGCTAGAGAGAATAGAAAATGAAATGGGTTACAGATCCAAGCACGAATTTCAAAGCAAAGCATGATGGACTCGAGTTCGACGGACAAAGCTGACAATTGAGAAATCGATGAGAACGATTAGAATCAGTTGATATAAATTGAACTAAATATGTATATATATATATATTTGAAATCAATTCAAAACATGTATTTATTCTCAAATTTATATTTAATCCCATACTTAAAATATAAAATATATATATATATATATACATTTACACAACTAAATTTAAACAAGCACACCTTTACATGGATAATACCAACAAATGAAGATATGAGATATACTTTCAAAAATAAACATTTAATAATAATTATATTACTTCAGCCGATCATATATATATAGAAACCCATGCATAAACAAAACACATAGAACTATATTATAAACTGATTTTATATATATATATATATATATATATATATATATATAAACTTAAAATAAATGTTTTAGATATATGCATACCAATACAACCCTGTACATGCGTGCCTTCTTAATATGAAATATGCAGACCAGACTTATCCAATATATATGTATACTTAACTAAAACATATCACATAACTTTATACAAATAGCCAGACTATACACGTATAGATTAAAAATCAATGTTATAAATCTTATATGCATTTTAATTTATACTTTGGAACATATATCTTTTCTGTTACATACGGGAAACATCTAACTAATATATAAAAACAATAACTATTATAATTAAAACTAACCCACATTTAACCGGTATGCATATATATATACTGACACATATACACATTTTAACAAACCCAAAATGCAGTCATACAAACAAACATATGTATACCATATAACGTGTGTAGTACAACTTATATAGCCACATCAAATACTAATATAGACTTCCTGTACCATAAATATCAATATATATAAGACACGTCAACCTTTTGGATCATATGTATGATATATCCAACTGTAAATAACTTGCAACAAATATATTACTTTATGTATATGCATTAACACCTCACGAATTTTTTTTTAACATAGGTTCGAACATACTTATAATAACGATTAACTTGTATGGACTCAGACATCTACAACTTGTATACGAAAACTGTAATTTCAACATATTTAAAACAATATTATATATATATATAGCTAATAGTATTATATAGTATACTTTTCCTTCTTTGCATAAAAGATAATTTACTTTATATAACACGTTTTACTGCATATTGCAAAACATGTATAATTACATAATATAAATAAACTATAAACAGAGAGGATCAAGGAGACTCGACCTGGCAAAACGTGCTATGTGATGCAGATTTGTGAAGGAGCGGACGAAGGCTGGTGGCAGTGCACGAGGCCAGGCGAAGGCGCATGTGGAAAGGAGAGGAGGAGCGGGATGAAGAGATGCGACTAACGGCAAAAGGGAGGCCGGCGTGCTTTGCCGTGTAGCGTTGGTAAAAGGTGGAGATCGGTGCTTGAAAGAAAGAAAGCACCCAGCTGTTAAAACTTGAAAAAATATATTTCTCCTTTGATAACAGTGAACGAAATATGAGATGGAAGGGCAAAAGGCGAATCTGAGTACTGGTTGCCGAGGTGGAGTGCGCGTGAGGTGGCGGTCGACGAGATGATGCAGGCGAGTTGGACGAGGCCACGGCAAGGGAGTGGATCGGTGATGTGGAGAGTGGCAGTGGTTGCTTGGTCGGAGGATGAAAGAGGCTTGGGCAAAAGGGTTTGTGAATGTAAGCTAAAGGCAAAAATAAGTTGCAGGCAATCTTTCGTGAGGAAGAGAGGTGAGGGGATTGGAGGATGTTTGCCAGGGGAATACGTGAGGAAGGGAGAAGGTGGAGTGGCAGCACACTTGCCTTTTCATAAAAACATTTAAGAATAGAAGAGAGAGAGAGTCACGGATCATATATTCAATTATACTACATTTCTCAATGAAACCGATACCCAAAGCAAAATATGAACCATCTTGTAATAAATGAAAAAAATAGGGAATAGCAAAAGTAAATTCAGAGAATTATTAAAAGCAACGGTATTCATTTTCTGACCGTTGAAACAAACGAACGGTCAGTAGAAAAACAAAAGGTTCAAATGTGTACCGATGAAGTTACCGTTACGCATATTTCGTCGCGCGTCGGACTTCAAAACACAGTATTGAATATACCGCAGAGATCAGCACGACGGGACAATCAAAACGGTATACAAATATCAGTGGTATGATTGAATTGTAAAAATTCGAATTTTCTACTATCGAAAAATGCAAGAAAAACGCAGAAAAATAAGATCGACGGAGCCAAAGAAGTCTGAATTTGGAAAAACGAAAAATGACGTTTGCTAAGAAGATGTTTTAGAATTTTTCTATGTAAAAATATTTAGGTTCCGAAAATATTTTATTTTCATCGCTTTTTAACTGATTAAATTGATGTAAATTTACGCGCGAAATAAACTTTCATATTTTCGGACGAAAATTTACCAGTTGCTATATTTAACTAGACGCATTCCAAATATCAAATTTATATTCCAAAATTTTATCGTTTAAAATTTCACAAAATTTCAACTAATTCTGATATTAAAACAGTTAAAATTTACGGGTCGTTACATATAACATAGTTGAACTTTGTTTGGTGTATGACATTTTATAAATACTCCAATACTAACTTAAAGTTGAAAAAGCTGATTTATTTTTTTCAACCAGATTGAAATGTTATTTATCGGTTTGAAAGTTTAATTTGAAGCGAATTTTTTTAAAACTCCTTTCTGTATTGTACTAAATCATTTTTATGGAATAGTATTGTGATCATGAACTTTTATTTCTTAGTTTAAGTAAACTTTCTAGTGATTGCAGTATGTTTTTCTTATGTTAAACAATTTAGGCAATCACTTTGACATTACTTCAAAATGCAAAGCGAACAACTATCTATTGGTATTGGAAAATCATCTAGTAAATCTGCAGGTTCAAACATTATAAGAAGTTGCTCATCTTCAGAATGTGCCATTAACGTTCTTATTTTCATAAGATTTTAAGCAAAGCTCACTGCATGTAGACCTTTTTGTTTTTGAACTTAATTTAATCTGCATTCTTTTGTGTAAGTAAGGAAACCTTACACGATATCAAGACTAAGTGAAAGGTGGATTGATGGAGAACATGACAAATTTCCAGAAGCTCTAAGACTCTATGGTCGTTCCTAGTGCAAAATAGAAGGTAAAACAGGAAATGAAGTTCTATATGATGGAATCATCTTCGAATTGCCTTATATTGCATGTATATTTTGCTTGCAGAACACATTGGCTTACAGACAGCTGTTCAAATTCGTAGTCATGCTCAAAAGTTCTTTGCAAAGGTTTGAAAATTACCTATTATTAAAAACGGTGAGTTATCTCAATTGTCTTTTAAATTCCTTTTCTTGTTGATAGTTATCTATACATTTACTTTCTTGCTTGTAAGTAAAGAAATTTTTTTGTGTCCTCTGGGTAGGAAGATGAAGTATCAATATAGATAATGACTCCCCAAAAATTAATTTGTTAAATTAGTTTAAGCTCGCCCAATTGACATCAAACTGAGCATAAGACATTAGTTGTCATTGACTTCTTAAATTAGTTTGATTAAGAGAGGTTTCAACGTACTGCTTTTGGGTGGTTAGTTAGTGCATTAGAATAGTAAGTAACGGTATAAAATAAATCTCATCTTTGATTATTATTTTTGATTATTGAGTAGACATTTTTTTGGAGGTCTATCAACAAACCCGAGTTAAATTTAGATCTTAATTTGGATTTGGCTTTATTTGGTTAGATTGATAGAGGTAGTCCATCTTCCAAACTGAATATAGAACTTTATTGGTTAGATTCAACCGAGACATCTTGGCTACTAGATTCATGAAACAATGCATTTGAGATTTAATTCATTAATGTCGCTTTGTTTATATCAGTCTTTTCTTTCTACATTAGAACTTTATCATGCTTGGTGAATGCACTCCATCAACATCGTCTAAACATGAATTTTTATACAAAGCTGATAGTCTGTATTTGTATGATTAAAAGCTTCAACTATAATTAGTGGATATCAATTTCCAAAATAGTTTTATACTAATTAGGCGTATTGTTGAAATTTGAATACGAACACTACAACTTTATGATAAGGCAATGTAGTTTGGTATTTGACTGATTAGATATATATATTATGTCTGGTTAGCTCAAGTCTTTTTTTAATCATTATTAATCGACAGAATTTCTATCGAATTAGAAAACCGTCAAAAAATTCAAAATTAAAATAACCGCAAGCACAAGGCATACTATTGAAGTACGTGGCAAGTATGAGTCGATCCGTAGGGAATTTTTAAGATTTTAATCGTGCTATTCAATCAAATTAGACCAAAATGAGAGAAACTTGTTTTCTACTATTTGTGAACAAAGAGAAACTAAAACTAAAATTAAAATGAGATTAAAAACTATGGAACTAGAAAACAATTTAGAGGCAAATCCTCTCTCATATTTTTGTAAATCAACAAACAAACAATTTATGATCTCTAGTTTTGATATTAAGTGAAATATTGTTGTATTTATCATAAATATGGTTTGTTTATGTTATTAATTAACATAACTCAAACCATCAAATTATAATACAACAAATAAACCACTTACAATTCACATGACAATGAAGCCAAAGCAAAATCTATTTTATGTATGATCTATTTACTATTGTAACTAGAAATATAGATAATCAAATTTCATTTTTACTTTAATTTCACAATCAAAATTGGATTAGCAAATGATGATGCAAATTGTGTTTATGTTGAATAAGAATAGCTCATTTGCATAAGCAATATAAGCTATCAAACCCACTTGTATATACTTGCATCAAAATCCACTAACATGAAGTAAAACAAAAAGATATCATAAATCAAAGAAATGTTGAAATTACATAATATTTGAGAGCTTCATTACCCCTAAATTGAAGGGGTTTAGCTACTCATTTGTGGCATTGAAGAAACACAAGTAAATTTCAACATTAAAAAGAGAAGAAAATAGAAAATAAGCAAAGAGAGCAAAAGAGATTAGCTACTAACTACTTGCATAAAAATTAAAGCTACACTACTTGCATTAATGGAGATCTAAGCTATAAACATTAAATAATAGAAAGCATAGAGATAAACATCAACATAAAAGCAAGGAAAAACATGTAGAAAAGAGAAGAGAAAGAGGCATGGAAGCCATTTTTATTTCATAAACTATTACCATTACAACTTCCTCTTTTAATTTCCTAACTAATGTGAAAGAGTAGAAGATATGTTCATGTACATAAGAGGGCTCTTTATACATGCATAAAACCCCAATTCTCTTTTTAGGGAGCTTCTCAAAATACCCTTGAGGTAGTGTGGCCACCAAGTAATCATTAACATCCACTAATCCCCCACTTAAATGTACATGAAGCTTTAATGACCTTTTAGCATGTGCTTAGCTCCTAATTGAAAATTAAGGTAAGTGGGTGGGGTCCTCCATGATCTTGAACTTGAATTATTTCATCTTTATTCCTTTGTATTTCCTTGTGCATGCATATATCATCATGAATCCTTCTTCCATATGCATCAAAATATCCTATAAATATAATAAAAATTGTCCAAGTAAAAATTCTTAAATTAATACATGCACAAAAATGACCATTTTACCCCTGAATGAAGATGAAAATATGATGGTTTGAAAATAATTGAATTTTGGTTTTAACATATAAAAATGCCCAAATATGATGTTTATGTAGATAAAAAGAGATAAAATATGGATGTAAACATATGCACATTTACGTGCACATCAAATACCCCCACACTTATCTTTTTATTCGTCCTCGAATAAATGAAACTAAGATAAATCCATTTTCGTAGGGAGCACGATTGCATTGAGCGTATGCCACAAGCAATTAAACCTCTAGGTGTCCAAAGTAGGACGAATGTTGTCTCGTGAGGGTTTTCAGCGGATACTACCCACAAAATCCAGTGCAAAGTGAAAACAATTACAAAATGCAAGATTTATTTACAAAGAGATGAATGCAAGTTTTTGGAAATATTTACAAATGAAAGGTTTATCTTTAAATAGACACAAATAAGTTAAATACAAGTTTTAGTCATTGTCTTGAAAATTTAAGTCATTTACTCGTTAAAATTTTCAATAAAAATCAAGTTGTCATAACAGATAGACCATAGTTTGGCTAGTTGTTTCTGTTGATAACACAATGTGATTATGAAATGGATCCTTAGTTGATTATCAAATTTTACTAAAGTGGTATTTTCATTTCTTTTCAATAACAAGTTAAATCGAACAAGTTAAAATAGTGATGGATTTCAATTGCTTGCTCTCTCATTATTTGCAAGAAAAATTACAAATCTAGCTCAGGTAAACTGAGGCCAGATATACCACCCATGCACTGCCTTTCGGGCTTATGTGAGGGGAGTACAGAGCATGGCGAGTGCACACTTTCGTGCATACACCTATCGACCGTAGGTGGTTTTTATTAAGTCTATTTTTTTACATGTGTTCTGTACATGCATAACCGTGAGAACTTTTAAATGAGTATGAAAGCACATAATCAAAGATTTCAAGTAATTCACCCATGCATAACCGTGAGGACTTTTAAACGAGACTTAATATTTTGGATGTTATTATTTTATTATTATATATATATTAAGAGAGAGAGTTTTGCAAAATCATCTTAGCACCATTTAACTTAGAAGACAAAAATGTTATATCATTTACTTTAAATTTACCACTTTTTAAACAAAGATTTTCAATTAGAACATACTTCATAATTAACATAGATGAACCTTCCTATGTACTAGTTAAACCATTGTTATTTGTAATCAAACTTCATTTTTATTTTTTTTAAGAGAAACAAATTTTCAAAAATTTCAATTTATTAACCAAAACTTATACTTATCCCATAGGGTTTCTTCAAAAATAAACCAAAATGGTAAAAAGAAAATGTTTTTGAGATTTAGGAGTTTTGAGATTTTTTTTCTTTTTTTTGAAGTAAGAAAATGAAAATTCAAAAATGCCATGAAAAACTAAAAAAATGAAAATGAGACTCCCCCCATACTTAATTTTGACCGTGTCCCCACAGTCAATGCATGATATAATGAGTGTAACGGGGAAAAATATGTACATATTTACAAAAGAGGGTTAACATTCTTACTAGACGTAGCTTGGCTCATGAAGGATCATGATCTCCTCCTCTTGGTTATTTGGCAATTCCAAGAAAGGTTTCAAACGATGACCGTTGACTTTGAAAATTGATCCATCCCTGGGGGTTTCTATTTCTATGGCACCGTGTGGAAAAACAGTTCGTACCACAAATGGTCCGGTCCATCTTGATTTAAGTTTCCCCGGAAATAGATGAAGTCTCGAGTCATATAAAAGAACTTTCTGGTTAGGCGAAAACATTTTCCTTAGGATTGACTTATCATGAAAAACTTTGGTTCTTTCTTTGTAAATTTTCTCATTTTCATACGCATCGTTCCTAAGTTCTTCTAGTTTGTTGAGTTGTAGTTTTTGGTTTTTGCCAGCATTTTCAAGATCAAAGTTTAAGTTCTTTATTGGCCACAACGCTTTGTGTTCATTTTCAATGGGTAAATGGCAAGCTTTACCGTAAACTAAACGAAATGGGGACATCCCAAGGTAAGTTTTAAAAGTAGTATGGTAAGCCCAAAGCGCGTCGGTCAATTTCTAAGACCAATCTTTTCAATTTTTGTTGACAGTTTTCTCCAAGATTTGTTTTATTTGACGATTCAAAACTTCAACTTGCCCACAAGTTTGAGGATGATACGGAGTGGATAACTTGGGGATTATCGAGTATTTCTTCATTAAAGTTTCAAAAGAACGATTACAAAAATGGGTTTCGTTATCACTGATTATTGTGAGTGGTGTGCCGAACCTCGAAAAGACGTTTTCTTTGAGAAATTTCACAACAATTCTATGGTCATTGGTCTTGCATGGAACGACTTCGACTCATTTTGAGACGTAATCAACAGCGAGAAGGATATACAAGTTTCCAAACTAATTGAGAAATGGTCCCATAAAGTCGATACCCCAAACATCAAAGATTTCGATGGTAAGAATGGGTTTAGAGGCATCATATCTCGTCGAGAAATTCGTCCAAGCATTTGACATCGATCGCAAGTTTTACAAAATTCAAATGGGTCTTTGAAGAGAGAAGGCCAATAGAAACCACACTGAATCACCATTTCCATAGTTTTTCAAGGACCGAAATGTCCACCGCACGCTTGATCGTAAGAAAACGAAAGAACACTCCTTATCTCATTATCTAGAATGCAATGTCGAATGATTTGGTCGGGACAATATTTGAACAAGTATGGATTGTCCCAATAGAAATATTTCACTTGGGACATGAATTTGTATTTGTCATGTTTGGACGACGATGAGGGAGTTTCTTTAGTGACTAAGTAGTTCACTATATCAGCGTACCATGGGTCGATAGAAATTGAAAGAAGTTGTTCATCAGGGAAGTTTTCATTGATCAGCAAAGAAGATGGTGCGTTCGGAAGATGAGACAAGTGATCGGCTATGACATTATTGGATCCTTTTTTGTCTTTGATTGTAAGGTCAAATTCTTGAAGTAAAAGGATCCAACGAATCAAATGGAATTTAGCATCCTTTTTAGCGAAGAGATATCGAAGCGCAGAATGGTCAGTGTAGACCGTAATGCGTGAACCTATCAAGTAAGGTCAAAACTTTTCGAGAGAAAAAACTACAGCTAGAAGCTCTTTTTCGGTTGTTGTGTAGTTGAGTTGAGCATCGTTCAAAGTCATACTCGCGTTGTAAATGACGTGAAGGATCTTGTTAATGCGTTGTCCTAAGACAGCACCAACGGCAAAGTCCGAAGCATCACACATTATTTCGAAAGGAAGATCCCAATTAGGTGCACAAATGATTGGAGCAAGAAATGAGTTCGTTCTTAAGACGTTCAAAAGAAGAGATACAATCAGAGTTAAAATCGAAAGGAACTCTTTTCCAAGAAGAGTCGTCAAAGGACGAGCGATTTTGCTAAAGTCTTTCATAAAGCGTCGGTAAAAGCCAGTGTGTCCTAGAAATAATCGAATGTCCTCAACAGATTTGGGAATGGGTAGATTTGCAATTACGTCGATTTTCGCTTTATCTACCTCACTGCCTTTATTTGAGATGATATGTCCAAGGACTATGCCTTGTTTGACCATAAAGTGACATTTTTCCCAATTCAAAGTCAAATGTTTTTCTTTACATCGATTTAGAACCAATTCGAGATGATGTAAACATTGGGAAAAAGAATCGCCAAAGCTTGAGAAATTGTCCATAAAAACATCTAGAAAGCGTTCAATCATGCCGGAAAAGATTCCAACCATGCATCGTTGGAAAGTCATAGGAGCATTACAAAGTCCGAATGGCATACGTCGATAAGCAAAGGTACCTAATGGACACGTGAAAGTCGTTTTCTCTTGATCTTCATGAGCGATTGGAATTTGGTTATAGCTGGAATAACCATCAAGGAGGTAGTAAAATTCCTGATCGGCTAAACGTTCAAGCATTTGGTCAATGAAAGGAAGGGGAAAGTGATCCTTTCGCGTTGCGGCATTTAGTTTTCGATAGTCAATGCAAACACGCCAACCCGTTTGAGTACGAGTTGGAATAAGTTCGTTTGGATCGTTCTTGACAATGGTTAGCCCAGACTTTTTCGGTACAACGTGAATTGGGCTAACCCATGAACTATCAGAGATTGGGTAAATGATTCTGTTATCGAGAAGTCTAAGAATTTCATCATGCACCGCATCTTTCATTTTTGGATTAAGCCTTCACTGCGCATCACGAGTAGGCTTGGCATCGTCGATTAAATGGATGTGATGTTGAACAAGAGCAGGACTAATTCCCTTTATATCGGAAATCGACCATCCAATTGCTTCTCTGTTTTTCGAAAGAATAGAGAGTATCAAGGTTTCTTGATCAAGAGAGAGAGAGTTGCAGAAATTATGACGGGCAATGTTTTGACTTCACCTAAGTATGCGTACTTAAGGTGATCGGTAAGTGGTTTAAGGTCCAACTTCGGGAGTTTTTCGATCAAAGAGTTAGGTTGAGATTCAGACTCAACTTGAAGCGATTCAAGGGAAGAGTGTATTCAATCTCGTTGGGAATTTCGTTAAACAATTTTTCGTACTCGGCATCATGTTCATCATTAAGATCAAGTGCTTTGTTTTCAAAATTTTCGTGAATGGCACCAACTTCCAATGTTTGGTCACGGCGTTCGTTTGATTGGCTTTCAAGATTGAAAATATTAAGATCTAAAGTCATGTTTTCAAAAGAGATTTTCATCGAACAGTTACGACAATTGATTAAGGCATTTAAGGTGGCTAAGAATAGTCGGCCAAAAATCAAAGGGATTTGACTCGCACGGTTTGTTATGGGTTGTGTTTCGAGAACAATAAAGTCAATAGGGAATATGAATTGCCCTACTCGAATGAGCACGTCCTCGATTTCTCCCACGGGCTTCTTAATCGAACGATCGACAAATTGAAGCGTAACTTTTGTGGGTTTGAGCTCACCACAGCCTAATTGTTTGTACACGGAGTATGGAATCAAATTGACACTCGCGCCTAAGTTAATCAAACATTTGTTAACCATCTTGTCTCCATTTGTACACGAAATCATAGGGCAGTCATGATCTTTGTATTTAACGGGCATGGATTGGGACAAGACTTCGCTCAAACTGGCTGCTAAGAAAACTTTTTTGGGCACTTGAGTGTGTCGCTTTTGGGTACACAAGTCCTTAAGAAATTTTGCGTAAGTAGGGACTTGTTGAACGATGTCAAGAAGCGGAATGTTAACTGTGACTTGTTTAAAAATTTCCAACATCTTTTCCATTTGGTCCGAGTGTTTCTTGGGTCGAAGACGATGGAGAAATGGAACATGATGCTCGATAGGCGGGTCTACTCGAGTAGAAGAAGAAGAATTTTGATTGGCATTCGATTCAACGTTTGTCTCCACGTTCTATTCAGATTCGTTCATTGTTTTAGAAGTTTCGAGAGAGGTTTTCGGTAAATCTTTTGGGTTAACGACTTGATTATCGATTTGTTTACTCGAACGGAGAGTTGTGATAGCATTCAATTGGGTGACGTTGCTATCTTGAACAACATGGGCTTGATTTGAGTTCGCATTTTGATTTCTGGGATTCGAAAGGGGCTGGCTTGGGAATGTTCCACGTTCGCGTTCACTTACAGAAGTGGTTAATTGACTCGTTTGCATTTCGAGTTTTGCAATCGATTGGTTTGTGTTTTGCATATATAAAGTCAATAAATTTTGCAAATTGCTATTTGATTGAAGGCTTTGAGTAGTTGCCTTAGCCAATGTTTCAATAGTTTTCTCAAGCGAAGTTAAACGTTTATCGTCTTGAGGAGGATGAGCAGAATTTGGTTGAAAATTTGATTATTGTGGTTGATTATGAGACGGACCCGCAAAGTTTGGTTGAAAATTGTTGGGTTAAAAGGGAGGATTCGAAGCATTATTCGAGAATGCTTGAAAATTAGGACGAATCGTATTCGTGTTGCGATTGTTTTGGTTCCATGCAAAATTCGGATGATTTCTCCAACCAAGGTTGTACGTTGGAGAAAACGGGTCGTTTTTGGCTTTATTGAAAGCATTGATTTGTTCGATAGAATTGGGACACTGATCGGTTATATAATTAGGATCGTTGCATTTATAACACATCGGTTGGGAAGCTTGGTTCATTTGATTCGATGAGAAAACGTTATCAAATTTTTTAATCATTACGTCGATCTTAACTTCCAAAGCAAATGAAGATCCTATCGAGTTTGCACTCGATCGTTAGTAAATTGATTTTTCGTTCGAACGTTCCCATTGGGACGACTTTTTAGTGAGGATTTCAAGAAATTGCCAAACATCGTCGTGATGTTGGGCAAGGAAGTTTCCTTGGCACATTGATTCAAGCATGGTTCGTGAGCTGTTTTCCAGTCCATCGTATAAGATTTGGCAAATCGTCCATTTTTCAAAGTTATGGTGTGAGCATTTTATCAAGAGCTCTTTGAATCTTTCAAAATATTTTCCAAATGGTTCTCCCTTGCATTGATGAAAATTTATAATTTCGTTTCGAATTCTACTCGTTTTTTCCAAGGGGTAAAACTTTTTTAAGAAAGCTTTTACGTATTCTTCCCACGTTTTAATCGAGTTCGATGGTAAGCTGTACAATCATTTTTTAGCATAACCCGTAAGAGCGAATGTGATTAATCGAAGTTTGATTCCATCATTGGAAAGTTGTTGGATTTTAATGGTTGCACAAACTTGTTCGAATTTAGTCAAAAAGATGTATGGGTCATCGTGCTCCAAATTTCGGAAGTGTGGCAATATGATTCGAGTGGATTTTGAAATGGTTACCCGTAGGGGCGGGTAACGTGATGCAAGATGGAATAGAAACTCTATCGGGAAATATTCTATCCATAAGAGTTCGAGGGGCGTTTTCGTTTGCCATTTCGGGAGGATCGTCTATTCGTGTTAAACGGTTAGTTGTTGAGTCACGAGTCCAACGATTTGTTGTGTCACGAGTCCAAGAACTCATGCACAAATGAAAGTCGAGAAAAGAAAGGAGTCAGAATCGAGTTTAGAGAATGAAATAAGAATTGAAAACTTGTTTTTGTTTTTCTCTTGAACTTTCTCTTCTTTTTTTTACAAGGAAGAAAACTATTTACCAAGTGAGATTTATTTTCAAAAGAAAAGTTTGATTTTTGTTTTGTTTTTGGTTTTTCAAATTTTTTTATATGTTTTTGTTTTTGTATTTTTTTGTTTTTTTTGAATTTTCAAATATTTACCAAAAGGATTTTTTATTTGTTTTTTTTAGAAAATGGATATTGATTTTTGTTTTTGTTTTTGAATTTTCAAATTTTTTTTCTTGTTGAAAAGATTTTATATTTTTTTGTTTTTGGTTGAAAATTTTCAAAGGAAAGGAAAAAAGTATTTAAAAAAAAGCTAAGTAAAACTTACAATTTTTTTTTTGGATTTTTGATTTTTTTTAAATATGCATGAACTAATGCAACTAAATAAATGCAAATGACTTAATTACAATTTTCTGTCCTTAGTAGCTCCTAACCTAAAAATGTATAATCACACTTTGTCTTAAATCAACAAAAATATTTCTCAGCCAGGTAATGGACAGGAGTTATCGGCGCACCACGAATCGCTATAGCAATGCAGCCGAAGGTTTAAGTACCTTCAGAGGAACAACCACTATAATAATAATTACCAATCACTGTAATATTTATAAATGGTTATTACTCTACTATAGCCTAGACACCAAGAAATAAAATTGTTCAAAGAAAACAATTGTGAAGATACAATTAAGCCCTGGATGAGCTCGCGACACCTTTAAGTCCAACGTCTAACCTTTATTATTAGTCAAATTCTATGATGAAATGCGTTTGTGGGCTAAGGAAAGGGTGATGAAATCCCTCACCTTATGTGAGTTGGGGTATTGCCCTTAGAAAATAAAACAAGATGAGATGAATGCAAAATATAAATTAAACGTGAATTTACAATGCAACTAAAATGAAGTTTGTTTTATTTTTTGGATTTTGAATTTTTTTTTAAATATAAATGAAAATGCAAGCAACCAACAATGCAATTCAAAATAAAAACACGATATGAAAGCACGATTTCAGAGCGTGCAGATTATTGGCAATTTATTTTTAAAGCGGTAGGTTTTTTTATAGGCAAGCTAAGCAGCGGAGCAATTTTTTGGCAAATAATTTCTTTATCTCCTGCAACTTGATAAAGCAAGATATATACAATTGTTTTATTTTTTAATATATAATGATGGAAGTTAAAATAAATTAAAACAAAGCAAACTCAAACTTTTTTGTTTTTGCAATATATATATATATATATATATATATATATATATATATATATATATATCAACGAAGGAATTAAATCAAAACAAAACAAAAAAGTGAACAAAACAAATTGAAAATCAAACACATCAAACAAAATGAACAAAATAAATGAACAAACTTATTTTTTATTATAAAGTAAGAAAAACTTGAACTAAAACCAAACAAATCAACAAATGAGAACAAAAGAGATGAAAATTAAACAAATCGACAAATGTAACAAACCCGGCCCACTTAAAACCCCTTAACAATTTAGAATCAAGCCTGCCCAAATTCACAATGCAATTCACATTTTCTTCTAACCAAAAATTTCTCAAAACAAAAATCAAAAATCAAAATCACGGTCGATTGCTAGCGTGTTCAATTCTCAAAAATAAATCTCGATTTGGTGTGAGACAGATGATCGAAGAAGCGTCGATTTTGAGGTTGAGGTGGTGATTAGTTACGGCAGTTCAGAAGCAGCAATGAGTTTGGGGTTATTTAATTTGGATTGTTTGGTGATGTTTTTCAGAGTCCGGTGACGTTCGGTTGAAGTTGGCGATGGGGATGAGGTTAATGAAGACAGATGGTCAGAGTGGGATTTTGGAGGCTATTTTGGTGAAGTGGTTATAAAGTACGTTTAGAGAAATGAAGAAGGGTCTGGTGAGTTGAACTGTGGTGATCAAGATTGCGTGAAGCAGTGTGGTAGAGGAAGGATTGGCGATTGGAAAGGAGGCGATTTCTATTGGTTGTGGTGGTCGCGATTTGGGTTTCAAGTGATTGGTAATAGGGCTGTTGGTTCGTGGATGTTTAGCAGAGGGAGGCAGTGGAGTTGCGATTCGGTAAATATCGTTCGTGGATGTTTAATGAAGACTGACAGGAAGTGAATGTTGCCAGTAGGGGCTACATCAGTTAGACTGTCAGTGTGTTTGGCCGAGGCAGTAAGGTGGATGAAGGCAGGCAGATGGTTGTGGCTGTTTTGGTGGAGTTTGATGGGCTTGGTGATCAGAATTTGATTGAGGCGGTGAGGGTGCAGAGAAATTGTTGTGGAGTTATGGTGAAATCAGAAAGCAATGTAGGATGTAATCATAAGTTTTTGTAACAGAGAACTAAGCAATGCACCATTTCAAGTGAAAACTGAAGAGTTTGTTTTTTTAATGAAATGAAAATGGACAAGCAGAATAAAATGAACAGAGTGAATGGAAAGAAGCGAACAGAGAATATGAAAGAGTTTAGAAGGTAAAGAAAAATAAGAAAATAGAATTGCAAGCTGAAATGAAGGAAGTTGAAACAGAAGCAAACACCACCTAACAAAATAGACACAAAGAACAATAATTAATCAAATGAACAAGAATTTTTTTTTCTTTTTTTTGTAAATGTAAACAAACAAAAGATAAAAACACACAATGAAATCAAAAGAAAATAATTCGAAGAATAGAAAATAAAATCAAAATAAATTCCCTGGCAATGACGCCAAAAACTTGTTAATCGAGGGAATTTCTATCGAATTAAAAAACCATCGAAAAGTTCAAAATTAAAATAACCGCAAGCGCACGGCGTACTATTGAAGTACGTGGCGAGTACAGGTCGATCCGCAGGGAATTTTTAAGATTTTAATTTTGCTATTCAATCAAATTAGACCAAAATGAGAGAAACTTGTTTTCTACTATTTGTGAACAAAGAGAAGCTAAAACTAAAATTAAAATGAGATTAAAAACTATTGAACTAGAGAACAATTTAGAGGCAAATCCGCTCTCATATTTTTGTAAATCAACAAACAAACAATTTAGGATCTCTAGTTTTGATATTAAGTGAAATATTGTTGTATTTATCATAAACATGGTTTCTTTATGTTATTAATTAACATAACTCAAACCATCAAAATATAATACAAAAAATAAACCACTTATAATTCTCATGACAATGAAGCCAAAGCAAAAGCTAATTTAAGTATGATCTATTTACTATTGTAACTAGCTAATATAGATCATCAAATTTCATTTTTACTTTAATTTCACAATCAAAATTGGATTAGCAAATGATGATGCAAATTGTGTTTATGTTGAATAAGAATAGCCCATTTGCATAAGCAATATAAGCGATCAAGCCCACTTGTATAAACTTGTATCAAAATCCACTAACATGTAGTAAAACAAAACGAGATCATAAATCAAAGAAATGTTGAAATTGCATAATATTTGAGAGCTTCATTACCCCTAAATTGAAGGGATTTAGCTACTCATTTGTGGCATTGAAGCAACACAAGTAAATTTCATCGTTAAAAAGAGAAGAAAATAGAAAATAAGCAAAGAGAGCAAAAAAGATTAGCTACTAACTACTTGCATAAAAATTAAAGCTACACTGCTTGCATTAATGGAGATCTAAGCTATAAACATTAAATAAAAGAAAGCATGGAGAAAAAAATCAACATAAAAGCAAGGAAAAACATGCAGAAAAGAGAAGATAAAGAGGCTTGGAAGCCATTTTTATTTCATGAACTATTACCATTACAACTTGCTATTTAAATTTCCTAACTAATGTGAAAGAGTAGAAGATATGTTTATGTACATAAGAGGGCTATTTATACATGCATAAAACCCTAATTCTCTTTTTAGGGAGCTTCCCAAAATACCCTTGAGGTAGTGTGGCCACAGAGTAATCATTAACATCTACAAATCCCCCACTTAAATGTACATGAAGCTTTAATGACCTTTTAGCATGTGCTTAGCTCCTAATTGAAAATCAAGGTAAGTGGGTGGGGTCCTCCATGATCTTGAATTGGAATTATTTCATCTTCATTCCTTTGTATTTCCTTGTGCACGCATATATTATCATGAATCCCTCTTCCATATGCATCAAAATATCCTATAAAAATAATAAAAATTGTCCAAGTAAAAATTCTTAAATTGATACATGCACAAAAATGACAATTTTGCCCCTGAATGAAGATGAAAATATGATGGTTTGAAAATAATTGAATTTGGTTTTAACATATAAAAATTCCCAAATATGATGTTTATTTAAATAAAAAGAGATAAAATATGGATGTAAATATCTGCACATTTATGTGCACATCAATCATCTCTGTAATCCACAGTTGGTTGATTCATGATTCCACAAGCTGCCTACATGTACTATCATGAGCAATCAATTATGATTGCTTTGCTTGAAAGATCTTATGATCCTAGTTCAAGTGAGATATTACTTGATGATGCCGACGTTACGAAGCTACAATTGAACTGGCTGAGGTCACAAATGGTGTCAATCAGTCAAGAGCCAGCCTTATTTGTAGAATCGATAAGGGAGAATATACTGTTCGGTAAAGAAATGCCACAATGGAAGAGAGGCTGCTGCCAAGGCTTCAAGTCCACAAAATTTCATATCTTAGTTGCCCTTAAGATATGATACCCTGGTCAGTAGCTTTTGCTCATACACACTTTTAACGAGTTAATATATTTAGTTTAACCAACCATTATGGTCTTAAATCAGTATCAGCTATAACCACTAATTTTAAATGAGAAATTTGTATCTTTGATATGTAAATGATTATTTTTAGCCGAAATCCATTATAAGTTGAACGAGTGGAATTGTAGAGTACTTTAACTGAACACAAATTTCATATCAAAACTAGTATGCTTTTGTCTGGAAAAATATGTTAGTAGAACAGAGATGATACTTTAAATATTAAAAGGAAAAGTTTTTAATTCATGTAAGTTTGATATTCAGGGGGAAGGAAAATGAAAACCTAGCAAAACTGTTTATACAAGTCGATTAAATAAGTAAAACATGAAGTCAAGTCAGTTGGTCATAAATAGTTATATCAGACATTTTTACGCAACATAGCCATTTGATATCAGCCACTACTTTAGCATATATATGTTTATCCCTTATTTATGAGAAAAACTTACATACTGTTGAAGCACATAAGTTAAAAATGTGTGAACAATAACCGCAACATAATTTAACGAATGCAGCATCAATAGAGGATCCAAGCGGGGATTGGACGACTAATTCAAGAAGCACATTCCTGGTCATCATCGCTCTCGTCGCCCCTCTTTCCTTCCAACTTGGCATTAACTCACCTTGTGGTTACTGGCAGGACGATGATAAAGGTCATACAGCAGGTAAGCACCACTAGTCAGTACCACTTTACCCAACACATAATATTTTATTTATTTTCCAACAACTATAGCCATTTTAGATGATCTAGAACGATGCATGCATGCAGATGTTCCTGTCATGAGTGACAAAATATACAACAAGTTTCGACTTTTAATAGCTAGTAGCTGGCTTTGTTTCTACAGCTCTTTATTACTCATATACTTATTGCTTATTGGGACCACTATAACTTCTAGGACGTTCAAATTTAACTTCGTATTTTGCATGTCAAGCCCAGTGATCCTCTTCCATTTGTCTTAAACTACTCAAGATAATGTCATATTTGCATTTTAATAATAATAATAATAAGTTAACCAAGTTTTAATAATAATAACTAACTAACTAAGTTAACAAAGTTAAAAAAATTAAGTTTTGTTAAAATTAAACAAGTTTTATAAAATTACTAAGTTTAAGTTAACTAAATTTTATAGATGATAATAATATAACTAATTTAATAAAGTTTTTATAAATAATAATGATGATGGTGAATTAACTAAGTTTATAGTAGTAATAATAATATAATTAAGGATGCTGAGCTTTAATAATAATACTAATAATAAATTAACTAAGTTAACCGAATTAATAAAATTAACTACGTTTTGTTAAAATTAAACAAGTTTTATAAAATTAACTAAATTTAAGTTAACAAATGTTATAGATAATAATAATATAACTAATTTAACAAAGCTCGGTAAATGATGATGATGATGAATTAACTAAGTTTATAAAAATTAATTAAATTTGTAATAATAATAATAATAGTAAGTTAACTAAGTTTTAACAACAACAACAACAATAAAAATAATAAATTCACTAAGTTAACAAGTTAAAAAAATTAACTAAGTTTTTTTTGAAATTAGCTAAGTTTAATGTAACATTCCCGGATTTTAGCCAAGTTTAATTTAATTTTTGAAATTAATTTGGTATTTTCCAAATTAAATAGATATTTTTTTATTAATATAAATATATATATATATATATATATATATTAATGTGATTTTAAATAGAATTTCTAATTGAAAATTCAGAAATAAATGTTTTGGATAACATATTGGATTTGAAACTCAAATATAAGTATTTTTAAAATAAATTGGATTAAAACTTTATATTATGGAATTTATAGAAACTTGTTTTCTAATTATAATAAATATAAATATATGTATTTTGAAAATTTTATTTGAATTTATTATAGTAAATTTTCAGAAGTTATTTGAAAGTAAAACTCTATATTTTAATAATAGAAATGGATTTATTTTGTATTTATAATATGATGATTTGAAAGTTATATTTTGAAATTGATATAAATAAATTTACAAAAACTATTTAAAAAGTTAAAATCAAATATATACATATCTTTTGAAAAATTTATAAGATTTGAATAAAGTATTTAAAAAGGAAAAGCAATTATAAAAAAAATTGGAAACATATATGTATATGTGATTAAGTTAGTTAATCTTTAAAACATTTTCTTTATACTTGAAATAAAATTTAGTTTTGTTTACATTTAAAAATAAATGGAAAATGTATTACATAATTTATACGAATTTATAAATCAAGGATTAAAACAAAATTTATAAATTAAGTTAAGTTAAGGGTTTAAACATAATTTAAATCACATTGGACATTTGTAAGAAAATTTAAAACATGTATTTACAAGTGTTAGTAGAAAATAACAAGTGGCATTTAGTTTTTTTCTTTTAAATTAAATTTTAGAATAACATGCATAAGAAAAGAAATCAGTTTAAAACTTCTCAAATCTAAAAATAAATCAAACTTCAGATTCAAGTCAGCAAAAGCAATATCATCTCAAGCCAATCCAAAATCAGAAAAGAAAAAGGAAATCTAAAACAAAACAAAATTACAGATCAAAGCAAAGTTCAAAAGTAAAATCTGAGAAACAAAATGCAAACCAAAGAAATCAAAACAACCTGAAGCTGTTGATCATGTTAAATCTGGAAATGAAAATCAAAATTTGCTTCAGCTTCAAAGTCTGGAAAATAAATCAAAGCAGTTCAAAATCAAAGTCTGATCAAAGCCTTCAGTTTGTAGATCATCTCAAAAACAGGAAATCAAACAGCAAAGCAATTCAAACAAATCTGGAAAATAAGTAAATGCAGATTTCAGTTCCCAAATTTATAACAAAGATCTGATCAACATTCAACAAACTATAAATCAAAAAAATCAAATTCCAGGATAAAAGCTCAAGTCTGTTCTCTATTCTTTCCCAATCTAGGTGAGCAAATTCTCAAACCCATATTCATATTTTGGTTTTCCTATGAAAATAAATGGGTGTGAATGCATGTTTTTGAATGTCTGCGTACCTGTCTATATAATCCTCTGTTTATAACTTCAGGTTCAACTCACTGGGAAGAAATTCATATCTTCCTATTTAAATCGAATTCAAGTTAAATTCTCTAGAGAAGACATGTTAGTATCAGTATAACATTATTTTTAAAAGTATTATTAAATAGAATAAATAAGTAGGATTTCTGGAAATCAATAATGACAGTAGAAATGAATTCAGATTGAAGAATTGATTTTTAAATCTTCAGGCTTTGATCATATAAATTAATTCGTATTTCAAAAACATGAATTTAGAAAATCATTTCGTGATTTTTAAAGGTGAAAACATCGAGATAGTGGGAGTTGAACGATTTCGACCTTTTTGTCAATTGCCGTCGATCGGCAAGATTATGTGTGTCGAGCTTTAGCCTGGAGGTGGCTGAGGTGAGGGAGTTCGTCAGAAAAATAGACAGTGGATTTTTAATCCACCATAGTAGCGCATGGACGAAGATCTAGGGTTTAACTGTTGTGCGAAAATTGCACAAATGCGGAAAAACAATAAACATGATCTAGATTTGCCAATTTGAACATCACTTAATCTAGCAGCAATTATTCTATACTCCAAATAAATAGTAAATAACTATAAAAAAAAGAAGACACGCAATATTTATACTGGTTCCACTATCATCTAGATAGTGTACGTCCAGTTCAAAGAAGAGAGATTTTATTACACTTGAGAGAATTACAAGAGATTACAAGATAAGAGTTTACATACCAAAGCCCCAATTAGGGATAACAAAAAAGAGACACTCTATCTGGAGATCACTGGCTGAATACCAGGATGGGTTTACAATAAAGTCTACCCTCAATATATAGCCAATGTAAATTCATGTGAGTCATCAATCAAATTACCAAGATATGGTAAAAAGATAATGGAGGCAAATTACAACGGTAACAAATCACACAAACATAGCAAGTAATTCACTCGTTCCAAAGATGAAAGAAAATAATCCCAAAGCAATGCGATTACGAAGAAAGAAATAATATGCATATCTTTTGCATATATATTATTCCATAACGTGCGCATGCATAAATTTCCTTGCCATCTCATTCAAATGCATTTCCATAATGAACAAACGTGATTACTTTCCCTTTTGCATATTTGTTTCCTTCTATTTGTGATTTTGTATCACCAAAATTTAACACTCCACCTTGATGCAAAATCACATATTTCCAACACTCCACCTCGATTCAAATTCTCTTTTCAACATAAAACTCTTAAAATCGAACTCCACCTTCAACCAAAATCTCTTAACGAGATGGATACTAAAAATGAATACTTACCCAATGGGTTCTGGCAAGGCCACCCCCCATCACACCTTGCTAACGAGCTCAGACTATGTCCCCACCCGCCAACAAAATGTTGCAAATATCCAAAATCAAAAGAAGGTAGATATCAAAATAATCTCAAAGCCACCAAGGCCAAAAAATTCTCTCAATCACCAATCAAATACAGAGCTAGAAAACAAAAAGCCAACAGACATAACAAGACTGATCCAAATCTTTGTATACAAGACAAATCTCTCTCCTTCCACATACCTTATCTTCCAAACAACAAATTTCCCATGGAAATCAACATAAGACTCTCACATCAACATCGAGCCATAAAGCAGATACAAGTTCCCAAATCCAGATGTCTCTTCAACACAGTAAACTCCTTATCATCAAATTTCCAAGACTGGAACACTCTTCTCTCTCAACATAATCTCCTCCACTCCATATTGCACAAAATCTCATTTTTCCATCCAAATAAGTAATAGCATAATCACCACCAGATCAACCGCTCTTTCTAGAAGCCATTGATGCACAAATCTGAACAAATCACCTAGCTCTGATACCAATCTGTTGTGCAGAAATTGCACAAATGCGGAAAAACAATAAACATGATCTAGATTTGCCAAAATTTGAACATCACTTAATCTAGCAGCAATTATTCTATACTCCAAATAAATAGTAAATAACTATAAAAAAAAGAAGACACGCAATATTTATATTGGTTCCACTATCATCTAGATAGTGTACGTCCAGTCCAAAGAAGAGAGATTTTATTACACTTGAGAGAATTACAAGAGATTACAAGATAAGAGTTTACATACCAAAGCCCCAATTAGGGATAACAAAAAAGAGACACTCTATCTGGAGATCACTGGCTGAATACCAGGATGGGTTTACAATAAAGTCTACCCTTAATATATAGCCAATGTAAATTCATGTGAGTCATCAATCAAATTACCAAGATATGGTAAAAAGCTAATGGAGGCAAATTACAACGGTAACAAATCACACAAACATAGCAAGTAATTCACTCATTCCAAAGATGGAAGAAAATAATCCCAAAGCAATGCGATTACGAAGAAAGAAATAATATGCATATCTTTTGCATATATATTATTCCATAACGTGCGCATGCATAAATTTCCTTGCCATCTCATTCAAATGCAATCCAATTATTTATGAATTTCCATAATGAACAAACGTGATTGCTTTCCCTTTTGCATATTTGTTTCCTTCTATTTGTGATTTTGTATCACCAAAATTTAACACTCCACCTTGATGCAAAATCACATATTTCCAACATTAACAACCTAATTTGGTTGATGATAGAAACGTGGCGAGTTCGCTGTCATAGGTGGATCGAGTGCTGCCGCATTAGGGAAAATCGAAGCATTGATGAACGGAGCTGCTCTGGTTAAGGTGGTGGGGTTGTAGGTGGTTGCGATCGTCGGCGCAAGGCGTTTTAGTTGATCAGGTTGGTTTCCAGTAGTGGCTCGTTTGGCTCGAATTTGATTTCCAAGTCGATTCACAAATCTGGGTGGTCAATAGGTTAGGATAGTTCATCGACAACATGCGGGTGGCCGTAATGATGGTCGGAGACGACCAGGTTGATGTACACGTATACGCGTGCACGATGGTGTCAGGAATGGTTGAGCTTAGGGAAGAAGTGTATAACCCGAAGTCGTACTCGGGAATTTGGGGTAGATACCTCGGGGTGTTCCTCGGGGTGTTCCTCGGGTTGAATCTGGGTTAATACGTATGTTAATAACAGTTTAAAATTTTGAAATAAAATCAAGTTTAAAAAGGAAAGTGGGAGACTCGAAGGGTTGCTCGGGAATTTTGAGAACTAGCTTGGTTGTATACCCGAAGTGTCTCGGGTTTAGATATATACTAGTTTTGAAATTTAAATTTAACAAGATTTTATTAAATCGAGTTTAAATAATTTCGTGTTCAATTCTTTTAAATATAATAAATGTTTATTTTGGATTTTGGAATTGGTTAAAGATTTAAAATAATTATTTTTAAATTTATTAATTTAACATATTTTATTATATACATATTATTTAAATTTAAGTTCTTTTAAATAAGTTTAAATGATGTAATGGAATAGCTTTAAGTAACCTAAAGGGTTTAAGTTGAATTGTGCATTATGAAGATTTATTGCAAAGGTTTATCAAATAAACTGGAATGAAATTAATTGATGAATAAAGATAAATAGTTTATCTTTTAAATTAAATATGGTCTTGAGTAATTTCTTAATGAAATTTAAAAATGATGTTAAATTATTTAAGTAATTAATCAATGGTTGATTAATTGATGTGATTAATTTATTAATTAATTTTAGTATAATTACTTAAGTAAAAGGATGATTAATTAATGAAAGTAACTAAAGAGAAATTAATTATTCAAAAATAATTACTAAATCAAAAGTAATTAACTAATGATTAAAGTTAATTAATCAAGTGATTAAGATTAATTTGTGATTCATTAATATAAGTAATTCGGGATAATCATTTATTAATTAAGGATAATTAATTAAAATGATAATTAATTAAGGGGTTAATTAATTAATTAAGGGGTTAATTAATTAATTAAAGATAATTAACTAAAGGATAATTGAATAATTAAAGATTAATTATTTAAAAATAAAGGTTAATTATCTAATGATTAAAGGTTGATTAATTTATTAATCAAAGTTGATTTGAATTAATGATTAAGGTTAATTAATTTATTAATCAAGGTTGATTAATTAATAGTTAAAGGATTAATTAATTTATTAATTGAGGTTAATTAATAAATGATTAAAGGGTAATTAATTAAATGATTTGCAATAGATTAATATTAGTTAACCAGAATTAGTAAATTCATTCATAAGCAATTAATCTGATTTCAATTTATCAGATGATTAATTAACCTTACTTATGGATATTTGGATTGCATTGAATGCTTTGAATTGTTTGATATCTATGCTGTGTGATGCTTTGTGATATGAATTGAGCTGTGACGAATGTAATTTATTTATTTATCTATGATGAGTTTATATTCTCTATCTGTGATTCTATGAGTGAAGATAAGCGTTATAGATTATACCGCTTATCGATATTGATATAATTGAATCTATGATGATTGATGATGTTGCACTATTGTGTAAAATCCCTGGACTACACCATACACACACAAATATGGATTGCACGAGGAAATTGGTTAAGTCACAGATTTTTAATGATTTTAAAGACTGAATCTTTGAATCCAAAATACTTTCTGAAATGGAATCGGGTTAAATATGAAAAGCTTTTGAAAAGGAGTTTCAAAAATAAAAATTATTTTGAATAACTTGATAAAGTTTTGAAATTTAAATAGTTTGATTTGAATTCAAGATTTGAAATTGAATTCTATGTTTAGAAATGATGGTTTAAAAGGGGTATATAGGTCATAAATGTGTTTATATGGGTTATAAACCATTTTAAAAAGTATTGTTTTAGGAATTTGAATTTAACCCAGGTTCTATACTTGAAGGGCTTTAAC
Source organism: Allium fistulosum (assembly GCA_030737815.1). NCBI lineage: Eukaryota > Viridiplantae > Streptophyta > Magnoliopsida > Asparagales > Amaryllidaceae > Allium > Allium fistulosum. Next base: position 1,034,926,885 of record CM060907.1, on the reverse strand, counting down.
TCGTGCAAATGAAATCAGATTTTTCCGAAACAAAAACTATTTTTTTTTCAAATAATAATGGCTTTCATATAAAGAAAGGATTTCCAATTTATGTTGAAAAGATTTCAAATTTGAAATAGAATAGTTTTGGAACTATGAATTAATCTTTGTGAAAGATTGTTGAACTTTGTTTTAAAATTGGACAGGTGTATCTTTTGTATAAAAGATTTGAAATGGAAATGGTTTTGAAAGCTATGAATTGAATCTTTGATTTAAAGATTGGATGAGTTAATCCAATTTAAAATGGAATTGTTTTGAAAGCTATGAATTAATTATTATGAAAGATTGGTGAACTTTGTGAAGTGAATCTTTTTGTTTAAAGATTTGAAAATGGTAATTTGTTTAAACCATTTGAAGAAAAGGTTTGGGGATTTAAAAGTGTGACTTAACTAAGATCCCAATATCCATATGTTTTTAAATATTACGCTCATTATTCAGTTTAGCCGGGAGAGGACCTTGTGTCATATAACCCATTCCTAATAATGATACGACGATATGGATAGCATTTGAAGACCGGTGGTGAAGACCGAGTATTTTCAAGAACTAAAGGATAAACCCATCGAATGTCTCTGCACTGAGTCACGCCGGTATAGAGATCTCCATATGTGATGGGGAGTCCGATCGGGATTAGGAATTCCTAGAGTGCAAGGGCTTCTTTGGAAGTGCCTTTGGTTCTGTTCGAACCCGGAATAAATTTGTATGGATGTGTGTCTGACGTTACAATTTGAGATGTAAAGCTGGTTTCTATCAAATACATTCCTGTTTGGTGGCGGAGAATTTATTCTCTTAGTTTAACACCCTTCTCTGAGACGTACGAGCTCAGAGGTTATGTAGTTGATATTTACTAGTGATACATTCCCAATTTGGTAATGTGGCATACGAAGTGTTGCTGATCATTTGTTGATCAAAGCATGACTTTGTGAAAAGTGTAGCTTTGTGGGCGAGACTTCGTCGAGCCTCACAACCCGAAAATGGTCAAACAGGAATCGTTGCAGTAAGGTTATTTAGGGTTAACGCCCCCTGAGGGTATGTCCATTTCCTTCTGGATTATAATTGGTATCATGGTATGGAGCCCAGATACTTAACTTTGTTGTTGGTGCAAACTTATTGATTTGTGCTTGTTGCTTTGTGGTTGAGGATCCTTAGATAAAGGTCGCAAACGACCGAGGGATAGCATACTCGAGTTAGTAGTTAATTCCAAGCAGGGGTAACCCGACCTTGTGTTGGCAGAGATTCGGTTAAGTTCTCGGGGGCGTCCCTCCAGAGGCGTTCCATTTGGTGTGGGAAGTTCCTTTGCCAGACCATTTGTTCGAAATCCAAACAAAACAATACGAGCCCTGTACGGTTTTAGTTGTATTACTTGCCATGGAATGTGGCGGTAGCCTGCTATTGAACATGGTAGCTATAGTAGGCATAAGTGCGAAATGTCTATGCTGGCTAAGATTAATATTATACTTTCGAAAGGTTTATCTGCACTATGCACTAATAATAATATAAAAAGGATTTTGCGTAGTAAGCATGTTTGACTATCATAAGGAGAAATCTCCTCCAATTCTGCGTTTGCATTGTGTGTGCGGTGGGAGGCCTTATGGTAGTTTCATTTTCCAAAAAGAATTATGGATTTCTTTTACTTCTTTTGTTGTTTGTTTTAAAGATAAACTGTTTTTGTTTGCTCACACCAGTCCCATAACTGACCTGGAGTTTATTGTTCCCTTTCAAAACTCTAGGTGCCCACAATTTTCCACATGGGCAGTCTAGAGTTAGGTTTTTCAGATAATCAAATAGTAGGTGTAGATTCGATAGCATCCAACCTTTGGATTTGGCGATAGCATTTGTTCGCCATGACTGACCTTGCTTAACACAACGTGATGGGGGTTCGAGCTTATGGTTTGGATATAACTGCTTTGGATTGGAGTCTTTGGAACTTTAGAAAAGGAGTCGCTATATGTTAGAGTATCTATCTGGGGGACTTCTGAAGAAATTATCTTTTGAAGTTATCTCTTTTCGCTGTTGTATCTTGTCTCGGATATTTGTATCGATATCTATATTGTATCATTATTGTATTGAATGTTGTGTATTAATGATATATTCATTCTGTTTCCGCTGTGTTTGTTGTTATACTTAATGTGTTATAAGCTTCGGTGAACCAGATTCGGCGTTTGAATCTACGATATTCGAGTACAAGTGAAGTACGGGTGCCGATTTTCGAAGGTCGAGTCAGGGTCGTTACAGTGGTATCAGAGCTGAAGGTTGAACTTTAGCTCATGAGTATAACATATTAGGTAACTCGTTAGAGATAGGGTGAAGTATATCCTAGAATGAGTATATCCCTAAGATATCTGTATGTGTGCCTCAGTAAATTCTCTTACTATCCACTAATAGTGAGTATGAGTGCAAGAAGAGGATGAGATAAGGAACAGGGGAATACGACTACAAATGATCGATACCCTACAACAACGGAAATAACTTTTCTCTATCAATCTCCTTTGATCCAGTTTCAATTCTTTGATGGCTTCGTGGCAGCTCGAGGGAGAAGCTTTGGTATGGTGGTGGCCCTGCGAATCATTGTAGAGAAGGTTCTCAATTCATATTCTTTTCATCGGTTCCTTATCATCTTTTCGTGTCAACTTTAATAAATTGGAAATTTTAAATTGAAATAAACTGGTTAACTAAAATATGAAGTTAAATTGGATTATATCGATAGAACGATTTCGGTCAAAACCAAATTTGAAATTTTGTTGTAATATCTTGTGAGAATCGAAGTCCAAAGAGGGACAAGTTGATATATACTTTTGGAATATTCCGACCTCAATTTGGAATCCATACTCAGTATTTGAGAATTATGGTAGATTGAATCCATTTGTCTAGTCTTTTGGAATCCAGATATATTCTACGAACAGTTAGTTATCCTTCGGACTAACCAATACCCCTGTATAATCGTAGACCAGGTGACCCGAGTATCTTGTGTAGTACCAAATGAGTTCGTTCTCATAATTTTTGATGATATTCTGATTTGGTAAGCAAATACAGAATAGATATTCAGTTTGACATAGAAAACTGTTTCTCTATCTTTGTGTATCCATCCTTTGTTGTCTCCCTAGCAAATTTCAAGGACGAAATTTTCTTTAGGGGGGAATCTGTAACATTCCCGGATTTTAGCCAAGTTTAATTTAATTTTTGAATTAAATTGTGAATTAATTTGGTATTTTCCAAATTAAATAGATATTTGTTTATTAATATAAATATATATAAATGTGATTTTAAATAGAATTTCTAATTGGAAATTCAGAAATAAATGGTTTGGATAACATATTGGATTTGAAACTCAAATATAAGTATTTTTAAAATAAATTGGATTTAAAACTTTACATTGTGCAATTTATAGAAACTTGTTTTCTAATTATAATAAATATAAATATATGTATTTTGAAAATTTTATTTGAATTTAATATAGTAAATTTTAAAAAGTTATTTGAAAGTAAATTAAACTCTATATTTTAATAATAGAAAAGAATTTATTTTGTATTTATAATGTGATGATTTGAAAGTTATAATTTGAAATTGATATAAATAAATTTACAAAAACTATTTAAAAAGTTAAAATCAAATATATACATATCTTTTGAAAAATTTATAAGATTTGAATAAAGTATTTAAAAAGGAAAAGTAATTATAAAAAAATTGGAAACATATATGTATATGTGATTAAGTTAGTTAATCTTTAAAACATTTTCTTTATACTTGAAATAAAATTTAGTTCTGTATACATTTAAAAATAAATTGAAAATGTGTTACATAATTTATACAAATTTATAAATCAAGGATTAAAACAAAATTTATAAATTAAGTTAAGGGTTTAAACACAATTTAAATCACATTGGACATTTGTAAGAAAATTTAAAACATGTATTTACAAGTGTTAGTTGAAAATAACAAGTGGCATTTAGTTTTTTTTAAATTAAATTTTAGAATAACATGCATAAGAAAAGAAATCAGTTTAAAACTTCTCAAATCTGAAAATAAATCAAACTTCAGATTCAAATCAGCAAAAGCAAAATCATCTCAAGCTAATCGAAAATCAAAAAAGAAAAAGGAAATCTGAAACAAAATAAAACTACAGACTAAAGAAAAGATCAAAAGTAAAATCTGGGAAACAAAATGAAAACCAAAGAAATCAAAACAACCTGAAGTGGTTGATCATCTCAAATCTGGAAATGAAAATCAAAATTTGCTTCAGCTTCAAAGCCTGGAAAATCAAACAAAGCAGTTCAAAATCAATGTCTGATCAAAGCCTTCAACCTGTAGATCATCTCAAAAACAGGAAATCAAATAGCAAAGCAATTCAAACAAATCTGGAAAATAAGCAAATGCAGATTTCAGTTCCCAAATTTAAAACAAAGATATGATCTACATTCAACAAATAATAAATCTAAAAAATCAAATTCCAGGATAAAAGCTCAAGTCTGTTCTCTGTTCTTTCCCAATCCAGGTGAGCAAATTCTCAAACCCATATTCATATTTTGGTTTGCCTGTGAAAATAAATGGGTGTGAATGCATGTTTTTGAATGTCTGTGTATCTATCTATATGGTCCTCTGTTTATAACTTCAGGTTCAACTCATTGGGAAGAAATTCATATCTTCCCATTTAAATCGAATTCAAGTTAAATTCTCTAGAGAAGACATGTTAGTATCAGTATAACATTATTTTTAAAAGTATTATTAAATAGAATAAATAAGTAGGATTTCTGGAAATCAATAATGACAGTAGAAATGAATTCAAATCGAAGAACTGATTTTTAAATCTTCAAGCTTTGATCATATAAATAAATTCATATTTCAAAAACATGAATTCAGAAAATCATTTCGTGATTTTTAAAGGTGTAATCATCGAGATAGTGGGAGTTGAACGATTTCGACCTTTTTGTTAATTGTCGTCGATCGGCAAGATTATGTGTGTCGAGCTTTAGCCCGGGGGTGGCTGAGGTGAGGGAGTTCGTCAAGAAAAATAGACAATGGATTTTTAATCCACCATAGTAGCGCATGGACGAAGATCTAGGTTTAACAACCTAATCTGGTTGATGATAGAAACGTGGCGAGTTCGCTGTCATGGGTGGATCAAGTGCTGCCGCATCAAGGAAAATTGAAGCATTAATGAACGGGGCTACTCTGGTCAAGGTGGTGTAGTTGCAGGTGGTTGCGATCGTCGGCGCAAGGCGTTTTAGTTGATCAGGTTGGTTTCCAGTAATGGCTCGTTTGGCTCGAATTTGATTTCCAAGTCAATTCACAAATCTAGGTGGTCAGTAGGTTAGGATAGTTCATCGACAACATGTGGGTGGTCGTAACGATGGTCGGGGACGACAAGGTTGATTGTACACGTATACGCATGCACGATGGTGTCAGGAATGGTTGAGCTTGGGGAAGAAGGGTATAACTCGAAGTCGTACTCGGGAATTTGGGGTAGATACCTCGGGGTGTTCCTCGGGTTGAATCTGGGTTAATTTGTATGTTAATAACAGTTTAAAATTTTGAAATAAAATCAAGTTTAAAAAGGAAAGTGGGAGACTCGAAGGGTTGCTCGGGAATTTTGAAAACTAGCTCTTATGAAGACCCGAAGTGTCTCGGGTTTAGATATATACTAGTTTTGAAATTTAAGTTTAACAAGACTTTATTAAATCGAGTTTAAATAATTTGGTGTTCAATTCTTTTAAATATAATAAATGTTTATTTTGGGTTTTGGAATTGGTTAAAGATTTAAAATAATTTTTTTTAAATTTATTAATTTAAGGTATAGGATCACAAGCCCTAGATTACGGTCGTCAGTACTTTGTCGATCATTGTAATGGATTACGGTCGTCAGTACTTTGTCGATCACTGTAGCCCTAGATTACGTGGAAATAGATTCCTGTTTCGACCATTACCGGGTTGTGAGGCTCGACGAAGTCTTGTCCACAAAGCTACGCTTTTTCAAAAAGCCACGCTTTGGGTCAACAGATGATCAACCTATGATCACAAAGATAAATGATCAAACAAATGATCATATCACAAATGATCAAACACTGATCATCACACAGCAACACTCAGCATGCCACATTACCAAATTGGGATATATCGCTGATAAATTTCAACTACATAACCTCTGAGCTCGTACGTCTCAGAGAAGGGTGTTAAGCTAAGAGAATAAATTCTCCGCCACCAAACAGAAATGTATTTGAAAGAAATCGGCTTTATATCTCAAAGTGTAATGTCAGACATGTATCCATACAAGTCTGTTCCGGGTTCGAACAGAACCGAAGGCACTTCTCACGAAGCCCTTGCAATTCCGGATAACTTTCAATCACGTCCGGACTTCCCGTCACAAAAAGAGTGATATAAATCTCTATACCGGCGCGACTCAGTGCAGAGACATTCGACAGGTTGTCCTTTCATTTTCGAAAAATATCCGGTCTTCAACACCGGTCTTCAAATGCTATCCATATACGACGTATCACTATTCGGAATGAGTTATATGACACTAAGGTCCTCTCCCGGCTAAACCGAATAATGTGCGCAATATTTTAAAAACATATGGATATTGGGATTTCAATTAAGTCACAACTTAAACCCAAACTTTCTTTTCAAATGGTTTAACAAATTACCATTTCAAATCTTTTAAACAAAAAGATTCATTTTAACAACCTTCAATGGTTTAAAACAATTTCCACATTTTTAATCTTTTAAACAAAAGATTCATTCACAAGTTTTCCAAATTTAATTCCCATTTCAATTGATTAACTCGTTAAATCTTTAAAACAAAGATTTAGCTCATAGCTTTCAAAACAATTTCATTTCGAATGGTTTAAACAAAACATCATTTTAAATCTGTTAAAAATAACAGATTTGATTCATAGCTTTCAAAACAATTCATAACTTGGAAAATCCATTTTTTTTCAATTTAATCTTGAAATTCCTTTACCTAAATTGGAATTTCACTTCTTATCTGAAAGCTTTTATTCCTTTAAAACAAACATTTTTTATTTGGAAATTTGATTCATCTATACGAGTTAAAGTTCTGGGTTAAATCCAAATTTCCAAAATTTTACATTTAAAATGGTTTAAATTCACACAAACACATTTATATCATCTTTAATCCCTAGTTTCAAATCATATGATTCAATTTCAAACTTGAATTCAAATTTAAATCAAATTATTTAAATTTTCACAACTCGGTTAAGTTATTCAAAATAACTTTTATCTTTGAAATTCCATTTCAAAAGCTTTTCATTTTAAACCCAAATTTCCAATTTCAAAATCAATTGAAATTAAAATTTAAATTTCAAAAACATCAATTTTAAATTATCTGTGACTTAACCGATTTCCACGTGAAATCCATATTTGTGTGTGTAAAGGTGTAGTCTAGGGGTTTCACACACAATAGTGCAACATCATTCAATCATCATAGATCAAAATACAGGATATAGTTGATAAGCGATATGAACTATAACGCTTATCGTTCGTTCACAGATCACAGATATATAAAGGTCACAGATAATAAATCACAGATCACAACATAAAATCAGGATATGTCACAAAGTATCGTGTATCAGAAATATCAAACAATTCGAAAATCAATAGAATTTAAACATCCATAAGTAAGCTCAATTTATTATCTGATTAATTTAAATCAGATAAGTCATCAATCGTGGTTAATTAACATAAATTAATTTCAAATCATTTGATTGATTATCCTTTAATCACTTATTAATTAGATTAATTAACCTTAAATTATTTAATAATTAACCTTAAATTTTTCAATTATCTTTTAATTAATTTCCTTTAAATCGATTCATTAATAATAAATCAACCCTTAATGAATCACCCTTTAATTAATCATTCTTAATTAATTACAACAAGTGATTATAAATTAACTTTAATTTATTAGAATATCCAACGTTGATTACAATAAGTAATTAATCTCTTAATTACTTTCATTAAGTAATTAACAATTTAAAATTGATTATCTTAATTAATTAATCTAAATCATTAATTTATAAAGTTGACAAATAAATCATTCCTTAATTATCTTATTAATTGAATCGTTTAATTAAGTAATTATTCTTTAATTACTTATATTAATTAATAATCATTAATTACTTAAGATCTTAATTAATAACCTTTTGAGTTAATTATCAATTACCAATTTAACTTAAAACCATTAATAATAAATTATCCTTTTAAAAAAAACACATTTTACTTCCCTAATTAACCGTTTAATTTCATTAGTAAGTCTATTTAAAATAAACTTTTAAAATAAATGTTATATGCATTGAAATATTTTAAACTCAAGAATAATTTTACTTTCAAACTTTTAATAAATTTCAACTTGAATAAACATTGATTTAAGTCAAAACCTTTATCTTGTAAAAACTGTTTATATTTAATACTGTTAAAAATTTTAGCATTAAAACGAGCCCACGTTAAAACCCGATTTACTCGAGTCAACCCCACCTGTGCACGAGCCTCACTCGAGACAACACTAGCCCTCATCTACTTCGAGTTGACCTAAAGAAAACGCGAGCTCTACCCGGTGAAACTCCTTCTTCCCCAACTGCTTCGCCCCCAGTACACACTACGTACACGCGTGCACCTTGCACCGCGAACCAAACGGCGTCGAGCCCTCCTCCGGCCATCACCAAGTCGGCGACGACTCCAACGACCATCCTCTCTACCCAGATTCAAGAAATCATCCTCGAATTAAAATCCGACCCTTTGATCGAACAACTGCAGAAACAACTTGAACCCAACATCCCATCACTGCCGACCATCTCGTCACCTTTGAACCCCGCCCACTTCACCATCGAACACCACGATCTCAAGCTTCAATCTTCCTAATCGCGATCGAACTCGATCCACTAACCAAGCCGAAATTTGCCTTCACAGCCAAGCCAAAACAAAGCAACTAAAACCCTAGTTTCTTCAAAATCGAACGATTCAGACAATAGAAAAAATCTGAAGCATTTTTCCCAAAATCTATAACTTAAGAACAAGCTACAACCTAAGTTTCAACTCAAATCATTGCGTATATCATCTGCAGTTCACAAAAATTCCCAAAATGTTCAAACTCCAGAATTCTCTTGATTCCTTAAACTAAAAATCATGAAACTTGTATTAAAATTCATGATCTTTTACCCAGTAATTTGTTCATGTAACCTAAATCATAAGTCAAATTTTTTTTTATTTATCATATATATCAGTATTTTACTGTTTTTCTTAATTTTAAACTCACTTGCTAAAGTTAAGATCCTAAAATTATCTTAAAAGCCATCATCTTCCTCACACAAACAACTTTCAGTTAGATTTCGAAATCAAATAATGATTTCATTTATTTATATTGAATATTCCTTTTAACAAGACCTTCTCAGTAAATTTACAAAGAAACTTTTGCATGTATATGAACAGACAAGCTCACCCATCATAAACATAACAATTCATATAAATTTAAGCTATAGTATCTTAATTCAAGACAATCAACACATGCATAGCAGTAAAATTTAGATCAACTGTTTTTAAAAGAAATTTTTACTCACAGGCATCAAAACATTAAAACGTGTTATAGGTTTAAAAGAAAAGTTGCTCACTTGGTTTTAGAAGAAACAGAGAACAAGAAGAACAGAGAAAGATTGAGGCTTGAAGGCTGCAGTTTTGAATTCCCTGCTTTTGATCTCTGATCTTCGAAGTTAATTGTTGCCATTGATGTTTTAAATGTAAGTAATATTGCCTCAGTTATAAAAGTGAATTAAAGTGAGATGGGAGATTGATATATACAAGTGAAGTTACTGGGTAAAATATGTTGTACAAGGTGTATATTAAAAATGTTTGTACAACAGTGGGCATGGCTGAAGAGTAAATGGCATTTAATGCCTGTCCTTCCTTTGTTAGCTTACATATCAATATTTGTTTTCCATGCTTGCCTACTCATCTCTTTTATCTGCTTTGAATTTCTGTAACTCGGCTGAGATGATGTTAGTTGGTACATAGGGACTTAGTTTTAAATACTTGAACATATCTTTGCTTTTCATTCATTATTTCTTTTATTTGTATATACTTTGTTTATGTCTTTGTTCATTACAGCCATACTTGCTTCTCTCGGCTGAAGACATTATGGTTTGGTTTCACACTTGCTTGATTTAACTTATAGGCTTTTGTATTTTTTTTTATGCTTGTGCTTTTTGTTAGCTTGTTTCCTTTGCCAGGTTGCTTTTTCTTTCATGTACAAAGATAGATTACTTTGTGTTGAAGTGATGTTGCATTTCTACATATGTTTGTTTCATACCTGCATGCTTATATTTTGTCTTGTACTTCTAGTTTAAATTTTAAATTATTATTAAATCATTTGTCTACAATTTAAATTCAAGTAAAATATATATATCTATATATCTGATATTTTCAAATTCATTCATATATGCCCAAACACATATATATAAAATATTTACAATATTTTTAAATTTAAGTGATTTATACCAAATATATTTGGATATCGGGGAAACTCGTATCTATTTACCGATAAATATTGAAATTTTTATTTAAAAATTTATTTAATTATTAATTTAAATAAATTAAAATTCGGGATCGTTACAATCACGCGCAAATTAAGGGTGATGAGGTTCGTGATAACGGAGAAGCGGCTGCGAATGGTCAGCAGGTGTCGCGTTCGAATAATGGCAGCTCGCGATTTGAAGTGCGAGAGGGGGGAAGCGAGGTGATTCTTGGGCGAATTCAATATCGAGTGCGGTGTAGAGGTTTTTGGGGGAAGTCGCAGTCAAGCGCGGCAGTAGTCAAATTGACCGAGGTGACATCGCAACTGTTTCCAGTGGTCGCACGCACGTGCATACGTGTGGAATTGGGAAGGCTCGGCGGCAACGAGTTCGAACTACTAGCGATGGTCGCAAGCAAGGTCAGACTCGCTGGAGTTGCTGTGCGCAATCGACAGTGAGGTATTTTCTTTTAAAATTTATTTATATATATATGTGTATAAATATATATGTAGAAATCAAAGAAAAAAATACAAATAAAAATCAATCATTTACAGTAAAGGTATATGGGTTTAAAAATTGTATATAAGTGTATGGATATGCAGAAGATTTATTTATAAAAAAACGTAGAAAGAAGCTTTTTACAGTAAAGAAAATTTTATTTCATTTTTACAGAAAAGATATGTATACGTATATCTTTAATATATAGGTAGATTAAAAAAATTTAGATTTTTGGTAAAATAATAATGATACACCTACATATTTTAATTTGCATGTTGTTTTAAAAATTTATGGATTGGGTGAATAAGTGTTAAATTTACTTATTCTAGTTTCTAAAAATAATTTGTAAAAGAAAAATTTGTTAGAAATTTAATTTATTTGATAAAACAAAAATTATTAAAGGAAAAATTTGTTTAAATAAAATTATTAGTTAATTTAACTATCAAAACGAAAATTTATTATTTGATTATTTCGAATATTAATAAATTGTATAAATTGTTTATACAAGGTTGGAAAACATGAAGGAAACAAACTGAAATTGAAATGGATCGCAAATCAAAGGTGAGATCTTATCACTCAATCAGATTTTTCTGATTTAATTTTAAATAGTTAAATTTAAAATTGTTGATTATGTGCTTGGATGATAAATTATTATTAGTTGTATTGGAATAGACCCTATGCACCGTATAATAGCGGATGATATTATATTAAATCCATAACCGCGATATTCCACCTCGAAGTGTAATTGGTATTATATATATACGAGTATGGTGGCATGTCCGTTGGACGTATGCCAAGAAGGAAGTGGGAAAATTTTGTGTGCGCTACAGTCATGGTAGTGATATATGTACACATAGAGACACATACGTATATATGTACATAGATATGTGTGTACGTATGTCTGTGTATGTGTGTGTATGTTGTACATTTTCCCTTCTTTTCTGTACAATTGTAGTAGTGTACAACTATATATTAATTTTGGTATAATTGTATAGGCTGACCAGCACTGAATGAAAAGTTCGAAGCATTTAGGAAGCAGATGATGCAGTGAGGAAATGCAATAGAATAAACATTCATTTGGCACGTGCGATGCACGTGCGCAAGGATAATTGATATTAAAAAACATCGTTTGTAAGGTTTCTTGCATCTTACACATGACTTTGAAGTATACGTAATATTTTATGTTTTTACTTATATAAATCAACCGTTTGTGAAAATGCAAATGAGACCAAGTTATTTTAGAAAATAGTAAAACAAGGCAAAAAAAGTAATAGACTAATATATTAATATCTGGGAAAATGAAACAAATAATTAAATTAGTGCTTCTTGTAATTTGGACCTAGAAAACTTACATAATCTTTTTTTTTAAAACTAATCAACCACCATATTGATATACGAAGAATTGTTCTTGTTTGCCACAGTGATATTATGCTTTCCATGATACTATATTCCTCAAATGTTTACAAAACTACTTGACGCTAGTGTGTAGATTTTGAGTTTCCTCTAGATTAATATCATTACGATAATTTGTAAGACTTAAATTGAAGTAATAATCAGTGGAGATTTAGATGGTGATGGAGATTAAGATGGTATTCTCGGTGATTTTACTTTTAAGGATATTATCTTTGAAATAGGACTTAAGAATGTGTGCATAGATAAATGAGACCAAAGTTGGAAATGAGATTCAAATTGGGTAGTCGGGTCAAAAATTTTGGTTGTTATTTCCTAGGTGAAATCATTATGCTAGAGATACATAAATTATGCGTATCAAATAGCTTGTTCCAGTATAAAATTTTGGTGAATAGATAAATGTGAATGGTTTAACTGTAAAGAAAAAGATGGTTGCTCACGTTAAATATTTCATAAATCAAATATTTCACAAATTACATATTAGAAAAAATCTCATGTAATAAAATGAAGCAGGCATAAAACAAAAGCTAGCATACAACATAACGTATTATGTTTAAATTCATTAATAAAAACAGTTGTTATTCACTTTCAATTTTTTGAGTTTCAATCATCAACAATTAATATTGATAATTTTTTCACACTGCAGGCACATTCCAACAACTATATGAATATGAATGGTTTATTTTTACATGTAAACATTTCTACTTACATAATATAAATGTACTTAAGTAAAAATAATCTATTGCTGAAATATACACTTGAAGAATGTGATAATATGACATAAATATAGCATAACTACATTACACCCTTGCTGGTACCAAATATGTGGCAAACATAACAAATCCAAAATCATTATCAATTCCGATCACACCTTGCAGAGTTGATGTTGGTTTGAGTAGTTGACCTTGGTTGTTTGTGATGCAGTGCGATCTGCTAACTTTTCAGATTTGAGTCGTTCCAGGATTGTAGGTCGCTCACGACCTAGTGAAGGTCGTTCTCGACCTAGCAAAGATCGCACGCGAGTTACTGGAATCAGTGTTAAGGCGTACAGACCAGCGCGCATTTCATTAGGACTCTCCGACCTTTCAAGAGTCGACTTTGACGAGTTACGACCTAAGTTAGGTCGCTCGATCTTAGGTCGCAGGAAGATAGGTCGTTGGAGGATAGGTCGCTCGATCTTAGGTCGCTGGAAGATAGGTCGCAGGAAGATAGGTCGCTCACTTTAGGTCGCTCGAAGATTCCTGAAGCCGCTTCTTTTGGTCGCTCAAGATGGATCGCTGCCGTGTATTTTTAGGTCGCTCGACCTTGTGTAATGGTGTACTTGGTTATGTGTAATGTCTTAGGTCGTTAACGACCTATGTTAGGTCGTAGGTCGCAGGCCTGTTTTTAGGTCGGATATTTTGTGATGTAAGCGTGAGTTGTAAACTTGTTTGCTTTTAAGTCGCATTGTTTTTAGGTCGTAGGTCATTGTCTTTGTAAGGTCGTTCACGACCTAAGTGTTGTCGAGTTTTGAGGCGTGTGTGATTGTAACCCTATAAATAGCCGGGTGGTGTCATTTGTAATAGTTAGTTGATTTTGAATAAAACTTTTGTTTGAGAGCTTTGTGCCTCTTCTCCAATTGGTAGTTGAGTGTGATCTCCTATCTCCACTTTCGGTAATCGAGTGCGCTCGATTCAACGACTGCTGAAGCCGATTCACGGTATCTAGTGCGCTAGATCAACGTACGAAGAATCGTAGATCTTTAAACACGGTATCGTGCGCGATCAACGTGTTTGGGATAGCTAGAATCCGGTATCGTTTGATCAACGGATTTGGGCCATTCGGTATCTTCTATTCCAACATTTGCTACTTTCACAGTTTCATCATTTTTGTTATCCGCTGCTGCATCATTTGGTATCAGAGCTAGACTTAGCCAATCATAGCTAAGCCGAGTCTTGGAGCCAATTCTTATTGAAGAAGTTTGAGGAGTTAGTGAAGCCGAGCTAAGTGAAGTATTTGGGGCTAGAGCCGAGAGCAAGTGAAGGCCGTGCATCATATTTGTTCACACCGAGAGTTAAAGTTTGTTTCATTTAACAATGCCGCCGAGGAGAGCTAATCGACATCAAAATATTGAAGATTTGTACAAGAGGGAAGATGCCGAGCAAATGGAACAATGCATAAGTAACAAATTCAATGAGAAGTTAGATGAAGGTATTGGAAGGTTAGAGAAATTGATGAATGATATGAATCAAGGTCAAAGAAGGAGGTCGCCAATCTCGAACCATGGAGGAAACCGAGTTTCGCCATCGGTTACGGAAGCGAGAAGGGTATCACCACAATCTGATCGAGGAAGATGAGAATCATCAGCTTCGATGAGAAGAGATCACCATGAGTATCGAGATGAAGAAAGAAGAACTCAACGTGAGTTTGAGTATGAGCCATATCATGATGAAGAACGACATAGTAGAAGAGACATGCGTGATCGAAGAGATGTTAATGGTCGAGATCGATATCGAAGTACACGTGAGTATGATGAAGAGAGTGATAGAAGTAATATCCATTATCGAGATCGAGACCAAGGACGGAATGCATATCGGGATGTTGAGGATGATCGACGTTGGGAGTCGGGGATGAAAACTGAAATTCCAGAATTCAAGGGTGGAATGGTAACGGAGGAATTTTTGGATTGGTTGTCTAATGTGGAAGAAATTTTTGACTTTAAGGAGGTTCCTGAGCATCGTAGAGTGAAGTTAGTTGCTACTCATCTGAAAGGGAGAGCTATGGCATGGTGGCAACAAACTAAATTGACACGGGAGAGAATGGGAAAGTCAAAGATTGAATCATGGGAGAAGATGAAGAAATTGATGAAAGCTACTTTCTTACCTTACAATTATCAATCTCTTATGTATCAACGTTTACAGAACTTGAGGCAGGGAACAAAGACTGTTAATGATTATGCTGATGAATTCTATCAATTGATTGCGAGGAACGACATCATGGAGACGGAGGAACAGTTAACAGCTAGATTTGTTGGAGGGTTGAGAATGCAGATTCAAGACATGGTGAATATGTTTGATCCCAGATCTGTCGCTGAGGCACATCAGAAAGCACTTGCTTGGGAGAAACAAGGGAGACGAGGTGGTGGTGTGTTTACAAATTCCAACAATCCAATGAAAGGGGCTAGTAGTAGTACGAATGTTTTGAAGGCTGTTGCAAAACCAGTTGTTAATGAAGTTGCTAAGACCAGAATCAATAATGGTATCAAATGTTTCAATTGTCAGGAGGTTGGTTACAAAAGCAATGAATGTCCAAAGCCAAAGAAGCGAACAATGATTGCTGAGGTTGAAGATGAAGAGGTAGAAGCTGAATGTTCTAATTCACTACATGATGAGGAGGAAGAAAATGTGTCTGGAGATGAAGGGTATTCATTGATGATGAAGAGATCTTGTTTAACACCAAAGCAAGAGGAAGAGACTAGCTGGTTGAGAAGTAACATCTTTCAGTCAACATGCACTATCTTGGGAAGGGTTTGTAAATTCGTCATTGATGTGGGAAGCTGTGATAATATTATCTCTACAGAAGCTGTGAAGAAGTTGTCATTGAAAACTGAGAAGCATCCGAAACCTTACAAGTTAGCTTGGTTGAGGAAAGGTGGGGAGGTGAAAGTTAGTCGAAGGGCTTGTGTTAACTTTTCAATTGGGAAGAAATACAAAGATGAAATTTGGTGTGCTGTGGTAGACATGGATGTATGCCATCTGTTGTTGGGGAGACCATGGCAGTATGATAGGGCTGTACAACATGATGGACGTGCTAACAGTTACAGTTTCATGTTTGAGGGTACAAAGATTACTTTAATTCCTAAGAAGCGACAACAAGAAGAAAACAAGTTGGAGGAGATTGAAGAACTTAAAACCTTGTTATCTTTGAAGGAGTTTGTTAAGGAGGTAGAAGAGGAGCCTGAAGTATTCTTGTTGATTGGATGTGAGAGTCATGAAGTGGTTGAGATTCCTGAAGAAGTGAAACCAGTGTTGGGAGAGTTTGACGATGTATTTCCTGAGGAGCTACCAACGGAGTTACCGCCGTTGAGAGACATTCAACATCAAATTGATCTTGTTCCAGGAGCTGTGTTACCTCATAGACCACACTACAGAATGAGTCCAAAAGAACATGAGGAGTTGAGAAGGCAAGTTGAAGAATCGCTTGAACAAGGGCATGTGCAGGAAAGTTTAAGTCCATGTGCTGTGCCAGCATTGTTAGTACCGAAGAAGGATAGGACGTGGAGGATGTGCACTGATAGTCGGGCACTGAACAAGATTACTGTGAGATATAGTTTTCCTATGCCTATATTGGATGACTTGTTGGATCAGCTTAGTGGAGCTACTATCTTTTCAAAGATTGATTTGAAGAGTGGTTATCATCAAATTCGAATCAGACCAGGGGATGAATGGAAAACAGCGTTCAAGACACGTGAGGGGTTGTACGAATGGCTGGTTATGCCGTTTGGTCTTTCGAATGCACCAAGCACATTTATGCGGGTGATGAATCAAATCTTTAGACCTTTTATTGGGAAGTTTGTAGTGGTGTATTTTGATGATATACTGATATATAGTGGTAGTCCAGAAGAACACTTGCAACACCTGAGAGAAGTGTTGATGGTTCTGCGACAGGAACAATTTTATGCCGCAACGAAGAAATGCGTGTTCATGACGCATAGTGTTTTATTTTTGGGATATGTCATATCGGGAGGAGGTATACAGGTGGATCAGAATAAAGTGGAAGCAATCAGAAATTGGCCACAACCCAGGACGATAACCGAAGTTAGAAGTTTTCATGGTTTAGCGTCATTCTACCGAAGGTTCATTCCACACTTCAGTAGCGTGATGGCACCAGTGACTGATTGTATGAAGGGGAAACAATTTTTATGGTCAGAGGAAGCAGGGGTTGCTTTTGAGCGGATCAAGGGGCTTTTGACGACAGCACCAGTTCTAATATTACCAGATTTTCAGTTGTTGTTTGAGTTACATATTGATGCATCGAAGGTTGGAATTGGAGGGGTGTTAAGTCAGAAAGGACGTCCTATTGCATATTTCAGTGAGAAGCTATCGGGAGAAAAGATGCGATATAATACATATGATGTGGAATTCTATGCTATTGTTCAAGCTATCAAACATTGGAGACACTATTTGTTCCATAAAGAATTTGTTTTATATACTGATCATGTAGCGTTGAAGCATATGCAGGGACAGGACAAGATTGCAGCTAGGCATGCTTCGTGGATTGCATACTTACAACAATTTACATTTGTGGTGAAGCATAAGTCGGGAATTACGAATCGAGTGGTGGATGCATTAAGTCGAAGGAATCATGTGTTGACTACAATGAAGGTAGAGGTGACAGGGTTTGACGTGTTTCCAGATTTGTTTGTCGATGATCCTTACTTTGCTAAGATCATGGATGAAGTCAATGAAGGAAAGACTGATGAGTATGTGTTAGTGGATGGTTTTCTATTCAAGGGTAACAAGTTATGTATACCAGAGGGCAGTTTACGAATGAAGATTGTGAAAGAGTTACATGAGGAAGGCCATGTGGGGAGAGACCGTACATTATAGTTGATTTCGCAATCATATTTTTGGCCTACTATAAGAAGAGAAGTAGAGAGGTTCGTGGAGAGATGTCATATTTGTCAAGTTTCCAAAGGGACAACGACGAATGCGGGATTGTATATGCCATTACCTGCGCCTATTAGATCGTGGGTTGATATCAGCATGGATTTTGTTTTGGGTTTGCTTAGAACTCAGTGAGGAAATGATTCTATATTTGTTGTGGTGGACAGGTTTTTGAAAATGGCACATTTTATCGCTTGTAAGAAGACAGCTGATGCCGTCCGTGTTACTCAGTTATTCTTTAAAGAGGTGTATCGATTACATGGGCTACCTGAATCTATCGTTTCAGATCGGGATACTAGATTTCTAAGCCATTTTTGGTTAAGTTTGTGGAAGATAGTTGGAACGAAGCTGAATTTTAGTAGCGCTTACCATCCGCAAACAGATGGGCAAACGGAAGTGGTAAACAGATCATTGGGAAATTTGTTGCGATGTCTTGTGCAGGATAACTTGAAGAGTTGGGATATGGAATTATGTCAGGCAGAGTTTGCACATAATCACGCTGTTAACCGTAGTACGGGTTTCAGTCCGTTTCAAGTTGTATACTCAGCAAGTCCGAAGGGTCCACTGGATTTGACGACAGTGCCATATCAGAAGGGAGTTGTTAAGCAGGCCAGTGATTTTGTGACTGAGTTGCAGGAATGCCACAAGACTGTTCATGAACGATTGCTTGCATCAAATGAGAAGTATAAACAACTGGCAGATAAAAAGCGAAGATGTGTGAATTTCAAAGAAGGTGACTTGGTTTACGCCGTGTTGACAAAAGATCGTTTTTCAGTAGGAACATATAATAAGTTGAAAGCTCGAAAAATCGGTCCAGTGGAAATTTTGAAGAAAATCAATGAGAATGCATATCAGTTGAGATTGCCGGATGATGTTCATACTTCTGATGTTTTCAATGTCAAATATTTGATTCCGTATCATGAAGATGAGATTGTTGTGGAAGAGGAAGGTGCAAATTCGAGGTTGAATTTTTGTCAACAGGGGGAGGATGATGCAGCGCGATCTGCTAACTTTTCAGATTTGAGTCGTTCCAGGATTGTAGGTAGGTCGCTCACGACCTAGTGAAGGTCGTTCACGACCTAGTGAAGGTCATTCTCGACCTAGCAAAGATCGCACGCGAGTTACTGGAATCAGTGTTAAGGCATACAGACCAGCGCGCATTTCATTAGGACTCTCCGACCTTTCAAGAGTCGACTTTGACGAGTTACGACCTAAGTTAGGTCGTTGGAGGATAGGTCGCTCGATCTTAGGTCGCAGGAAGATAGGTCACTGGAGGATAGGTCGCTCGATCTTAGGTCGCTGGAATATTGGTCGCAGGAAGATAGGTCGCTCGACCATATGACACGGGAAGTTAGGTCGCTCACTTTAGGTCGCTCGAAGATTCCTGAAGCCGCTTCTTTTGGTCGCTCAAGATGGATCGCCGCCGTGTATTTTTAGGTCGCTCGACCTTGTGTAATGTTGTACTTGGTTATGTGTAATGTCTTAGGTCGTTAACGACCTATGTTAGGTCGTAGGTCGCAGGCCTGTTTTTAGGTCGGATATTTTGTGATGTAAGCGTGAGTTGTAAACTTGTTTGCTTTTAAGTCGCATTGTTTTTAGGTCGTAGGTCGTTGTCTTTGTAAGGTCGTTCACGACCTAAGTGTTGTCGAGTTTTGAGGCGTGTGTGATTGTAACCCTATAAATAGCCGGGTGGTGTCATTTGTAATAGTTAGTTGATTTTGAATAAAACTTTTGTTTGAGAGCTTTGTGCCTCTTCTCCAATTGGTAGTTGAGTGTGATCTCCTATCTCCACTTTCGGTAATCGAGTGCGCTCGATTCAACGACTGCTGAAGCCGATTCACGGTATCTAGTGCGCTAGATCAACGTACGAAGAATCGTAGATCTTTAAACACGGTATCGTGCGCGATCAACGTGTTTGGGATAGCTAGAATCCGGTATCGTTTGATCACCGGATTTGGGCCATTCGGTATCTTCTATTCCATCGTTTGCTACTTTCACAGTTTCATCATTTTTGTTATCCGTTGTTGCATCAATTTGTCTACAGCAGTTTTGAGTGCTGGCTGGAATTCTGTTGAAGTGGTGTTGATGAAGTGGACGGTCTGGTTATTTTAGCTGAATAACATTTTGTGACCCATTTTAGCTGAATAATTTTTCACCATAGGATATTCGAGAGAGCCGGTCTCAGAAGCAAAAAAGAATGTCAGAAAAAAAATTGTACCAAAATAGAGTGGAAAATAGTGGATGCGAAACTATATATATATATATATATATATATATATATATATAAGAGACAAAGTATACCAACAGCAAAAAGATTCTCTGTCTCTTATTTTTGCACCACCTAATTTAATACTCCTCCATCCTTCACAGCAAACAGATCCTCTCGTCTTAGCCCCTAGATGTTGAAAGAGTATTGAATACAAAGTTAGTTCGATCATCAACAAATTTCAATAGGAAACTATGAATTTCCTATAATGCATATAAGAAATGTTTATATGCAGAAGAGAAGCAAACGAACTATGGCAACGAAAGTGAGTAAGAGCGTGTTAAATGGGTAGCAGAAATACAAAGAGAAGAACTTAGATAATGGGATGCATAAACAGGGAATGAAGATGGAGACAGTCTTCTTTCCTTCTCTCTCCTACACATATTTATCCAAACCTTTTTGCACATATTAAACCAAATGCATGCCACGACATTCTTATTTTTGTTGTTGCATTCTTTTCGCATCCAACTGAGTTTCCCTTAACCCATTCACGTAACCATCATTGCACGCCATCACATCGGACCACCACACCCTACCGGCTCTGCCTCCTTACACCACCAAAAAAAGAGTGCATAAAATATCAGAGTAGCGCTCAATGAAGTGTCATGAATAACCACAGTTGTGCATTGTAACAAACATAGACAAATAAATGTTTAACAAATCAGATGGCAGAATGCAATCAAAAATTTATTTCCTAACATAAAGATTCAGAGCATCAGCAAAAAGGGACGATGATTTAAAGGACAAATAAATAGGTATGCAAGTACATACATTTATCGTAAACCGATAAACGATGAGTTACAAATAAGGGCACAAAGTGGTAACCGATTTTGAATTTGGCAAACACGCAACTGCTACTTTTACCACTATTATATGGCAAAACTGTAAAAAATGATAGGGCCAATGGGCATGCAAAATCTAAAAAAGGCCATTTCTTTTTTGTTAATTTGTACATTATGGAACATTATGCATATGCTAAAATAAGTATTCCTTAAAATATTACAGAGATCTCTTGGCGATCGTAGCACATGTTATCTATCCATGCATTCATCACACAGCTACACTGTGTTGCCTAGAACAGCCCTACAACACTGCAAAATATACTGGCCAACAGTATTACTATGCTTTCTATCCACTTTCACCTCGCGATCTTTAGTAAGTGAAGCCTTACTCACCATGTAGAGATTAACTTTACTGCCTAAATTAATATTGGAATGTTCAGTGTCGATGGTGTGGGGTAACTACAAAACTTAATTAAAGGATTTGAATATATTTTTAATTAGGAAACATCCAACTTCTAAATCTAAACTGATTAGAGAACATTAGACTTTCAAATCTATATAACTGAATCATGAAATTTGTCACTATATAAGCTAACATGTCAGTAAATGTGAATCAAAATAGGTAACATTAGGTTTCATCCATAGATTAGTAAAATAAATAGTATCTAGAAGTAGGATGAGAGAGAGCTAGATTACAGACTTCCACAATCTGTACATAAAATGTAAATTAACTAAAGGCAGCCATGGCCTCAACCATCTTTTGTTTGAGTGTTTGACCTACTACATCTAAATTTAAACAACAAAAGAAGCAATTTAGTAATTATGTTACTTAAGATTCGCACTTTGTACATCATACAATTTCTAAGATTTTTCTTTTCTTCCAAAAAGCAACCAAATATCAATAAGTCCATGACTATACTTGTGAAATTTAACATCAAATTTAGAATAAGATAACTGTTACAACTTTACTGATCTGAGAAAACAATTCACTAAGCTTGTTTAGATATCTGACTTTATTTTGTGAGTATTGCACATGGTTACCTTAAACCGATAGTGGTTGAACTTCCATTACTTTCACTATTTCACGTTCATCATTCATACTGCAATTAGCAATTAAAAAAGTAAAACGGAAATAAAAAATTAATCAAAAACCAACCCTTACTACTTACAACGTCAGTGGCCGGACCAAAAATACTCTTGCAAATTTGATCATCGATCGTATCTATGGAAATTGTAATGGGACATGGATTATCCAACTTTAGTGGTTATGACATTGACACTGTATTCATACCTATAAAGAAAAAATGTATATTAGTACTGAGTAGAGTGTTAAAATCTGGAGAAATGCAAAGAAATAGAAATGTACAGATTAAAGCATTTAAGAAATATAACTAAAATTGTAGTTATGGATATGAATTTGGTTTGTGGTACCTTTTCTCAATACAAACATTTAAAAGGAGCTCACCACATTTATTTATTATCGGTTTATCATCACCTACAACTTATCATTAAGGAATATCAAAGCAAGCAAAACTTTAGCAACTAGAATCTGTTTCTTCTCAGGCGACGAACTGATGTTGAAGGGAACTTTAGCAAAAATAGAAGTCAGATCGCGAGGAACGGGGCAAAATAGAGGTTCATCGACAGAGGAGAAAGTCTTCCTCTTTGTCGCTCTCGACTTTTTAGGCGCCGACGGACACGTGAGTTGTGGCTTCAGCAGGTGATCTTCGGATGTAGGTGTCCTGAATCCTGAATCGTTGCCTGGTTTCGAAGACTTTGTTGCTCTCGGCTTTAAATTGGGCAAACCGAGTCGTAAAAGGGGAAAAAGACGTAGGTAAATCATCTTCTACTAAGAATCAACCATGCTACTTGAATCTGGGAATCTCAAAATAGATGGTGAAGCAGTGTCGATCGCACACAATTGTTTGATTCGTCAGTCGTAGGTAAATCGTCTTCTACCAAGAATCAACCATGCTACTTGAATCTGGGAATCTCAAAATAGATGGTGAAGTAGTGTCGATCGCGCGCAATTGTTTGATTCGTCAGTCGCCGAGAATTGATAGTTGAGTTAAGGAACGATTTTCTGTCTTCCGATTTTCTAGGGTAAAGGGGAAGAAAACGTTGGAAAGGGAAGTGGGGATGAAATGGAATAGGGCAACCGCTTTTAGAACATGGTGGATGGTGAAGGACATTTTGGGCATTCCTAAAAAGGACTTCAGTTTGACCGTTTGACTCAGGGTTTTGCTTTATATATACGAGTACTTTGGCACGTGCGATGCATGTGTGCAAGATGAATTTGTATTGACAGATGCTATTTGTAAGGTTTTTTGGATTTTACAAAATGACTAACATGTACGCAATGTTATTTTTTTATGCGTGTACATGCAAAAATCAATCGTTTATCAAAATGTGAATGAGACTAAGTTAGTAAAATTAGTATATCTATGTTATGCTCATGTAAGAAGGAACAATTTGAATAGATGCTTTTGTTTCATGGAGTACACAGTAATAATTTTTAGAAGCACATAGTTAAGGCAATATAAATAATATAGATCACCTAAAAGTATAAAGTATCAAATTTATTACAAATTGCCAAAAGTATTCAATATCAAATCAATGTAAAATAGGCGCACACATATAAACATAGTATTAAACCACAAAAAATACCCAACTTTGGCACACGTGCAGGTGAAGAGCAGGAATAATAAAGTGACATGCTTAAACTGATTAACCAAATATCTCTTAGCACATGCTTCTCCATGAAAAACATTGTATTGGAATGGAAACTAAAATGACAGGGGAAAACCGATGTACTCAACTCATAGGTACAACCTTATTGAAGTGGACGGTAAAGGTCAATAGTATAAGATTGTTAAACATAATATTTAGTGAAACGAAATCATATAAAGCATAAAACAAAAATTGATTACAAAAAATACCTTGTTTTTTAAATACTAACTATCAATCACTTCCAAATTTAGCGATATGAACACTCACTTTTAAAATGGATGAAATTTAAATGAATTGTAAGTAAGGGTGCTTCTCCTTACATAATATTACAAAGTCAAAGAAAATACTATTCAAAGTCACACATAATTGAAAGTACAATTATAACCAACACCAAAACTTTTTAACACAAAAAAATGAATATGCAAATCAATATTACCTAATTTAACTAAGAATATAATTACCTTTGCACTTAGTTTCTACTAAACAATTCTTTTAGCAGTAATGAATAGTAAAATTTAAGAAAGAAAGAAGCAAATCTCTAAGATGTGTTTTCATCCTGCTGTCACAATAATAAACCAATTTTTCTAATAAAACTTGCGTGCTCACATCATGCAAAGAACTTATCCATTAGCATATGAAAGGTGAAAATGGATTAATTTTTATTGCTTTCAATAACATTACAAAGTGCTGCACAAAATACAACCCAAGCAATAATACGCCGTACGTATCTAAACAATATTAAACTACAACTATGTACAACAAATTTCCAAGCTGCTTGAAACCACTCCTAACAGCGTAATATCCCTTCTTTCCAGTCGCCAAATATCCTCCAAAAAAGCCCATTACATCACTTTTTTTCCATGCTTGTGAGATGATAAACATTTTGTAGAGGCTAGTAACAATTATTGCCATATATGACATATCACGTGTTGCCTTCTTCTCCAACCGTCCTTCTCATGCGAATTACTTGGAAACTCTCACCTACTTCTGTTACCTGTAACCGCTCCTATCGTCACTCTTCCACTGACATTTGCTGTCACAACCCATTCGCCATATCTAAACATTATTGTCGATGATTTCACTGGGACACCTCATAATATTTGACCGTACTTTTAGAAACTCTGTTGAAGAAAAATGAGATAAAAAATTGATTTGAAAAAAAAAATTATTTGCTGAAACTATAGAGGAAACTCAACCTTGAATAGGCCAAAAAATTAGTATTTGGCAGAACTTAATCCAGTGAGAAAGGATCATATCAATATACGATTTGGAGCTGACAAAGGATTTATTTGTGAATTGATTACACAAAAATCATACTCGATTTGTAAGAAAGAGAATTGACAGCGATCAAAGTTTCTTCTTACTTCTTTTGTATTGACTTAATTCAATGTCCAGGGTATTTTTATCCGAAACCACTTGGAAGATTACCAAATAAACCATTTCGCAAACCATGAAAAGAATCAAGCATGAGCTAAGCATATAAAACCTCTCGTGAAAAACAAAAACTCTACATCTGTTCTAAAGTTGATGACATGAAATATCAAGGTTCCATGGCAAGTTTGTACTATGCATTTGCCTTTGCTGTCCTTCTCTTAATTTGCACAGTTTTGTTTGCAACTCATGTAAGATGGAAAGTATTGACCCGATAGAACAGAAAGATATTAACCTTATTATTTATTACATATTAGCATATGTATAGTTAAATGGAAAATTATAAACATTGAATGAACTTTTTACCTTGATAGGATAATGACATAGTTAAGGTAGACTACTTAGATATCCAATTTGCACAAAATAAAATCCGTTCATTAAACAAGCATCACACAACCATCCATTTAAACCATATATACAATCTGCTTCTTAAAAACTGTAAATTAAATTTCAAGCATACCTCAGTAAAAACGTAGTTAGATTCATATATCAATTAAACTTCATTTTTATATAACTGACATGACTAAAAGGTGCTGACATTATGATTCTTCTGCATTATGATTCTCACCAATAAAAATGTAATAATACTGGCATTGGTTTTTTTATTGTACCTCTCTGTGCATGTTATTCTATCATGTTATCACTACAATTAAAGAGTATTCATCATCATTTTTTACTGATTATCACACTTACACACTGTCGGATCATTCCTCTTTACTAATGAAAAATTTATAATTAAAAATCCACACAAATATCCAAATGTGCACAACAGTACAAAGTCAAAGTATCGGATGATTCAAGTGTAGTACTACATGATAAAGTATTGGGTTCAATAGAATAGATTGCTGACCAATAAATAAGTGTTCATCCATACAACATTTTGAAAAAAAATTATTTAGACTCTATATTTTCCCATTTGAGAATGAAATGCTAGCAAACCCCACACTCTAATGAACTGCATGGTCATAGTATTCATTTTCTTCTACCAAATTCTACACCATCTAAACCCTAACTTTCATCCTGTAAACACAAAATCATCAACAAATTATTGTAGCAAAAGAAAAAATCAACACAAAATAGCTATTTATGATCCTCAATGGTTACCTAAAAATCCGAAATCGATCCGCAACCATACACAAAAAAAGAATAGTATCCAAAATCAAAACAATGGATACTAATACGGATATGATGGTATCCACATCAAGAATACACTCATTTGACTTTTATCAAGGTTGTAGTCGAAATTATGCACACTTTAGTTCATAAAAGACACTGTTTTGTTAAGTTAAAAATGATTGCAAAAAAATATTTGTTGACCAATAATGATTTTTATATTTCATCTATTTGTGGTAGTGTAATTTTGAAAAGAATTTATGTTAGGCCAAAATCAGAATAAAGAAGTTAAGGTAATTAAAGTTTGAATAAGTTAATATACATATGATAGTATCGCTAAAATTCAAATAATTAAAAAGGTTTTGGAAATAGGTTATAAAAAACAACCTTTAATACATAGAAATTGAGTGCAAAACCATTTTTTAGTTGTTGTTTCTCCAAATAAAATCTCATGTTTTTATAAGTGATAGTTGTTCAAAAATTATAATGTAATTTTCCCTTCCAAATTGTTTTACAAAAAATTATGCTGATAAACTTCAATAAATCATATCTCCCTTCCAAATTGTAAAGTAAAATTATCATGTAAAACCCAAAAAAGAAAAAAAATCTGCTTTCTATTAAGCAAAGTAATAGTATTGAGTAAAATCGACTGGAAGGAATAATACATAGACAGGAGAAAGTGGTCGGGGATAATGGTAGAACATGAGACTGTGCTGTCTAACCATCGTGCCAATCAGTAATTATCGTGTTCAACAAAAAAACTAATAGTATATTGAGTTTATATCAATTAATCAGCTTATCAAATGTAATTACTCCCTACATAGTTGTGCAAAAACCAATTTATTGGTACAAAAAGTATATAAGAGATGATTTAATATATGGTAACGTCTCTCCTCACCAATTAGAAAAAGTGAAGATTTGTGTTGGTGGACGAAGTTGATCAATGTCAATTAATTATTCAGTGGAAAACAGATGAGGAAAATGGACAAAGTTTATATTCACGATGCAGAATGTGTTAATGTGGGCAATTTAGACATTCTAAAAAATGCATGTCCGATGGACATATTCAGAGATAAATGGTAGAAGATAAATAATTTGTCAGCTTCAAAAGGATGAAAGCATCCTAAAAATAAACTCAGGATTATGTTATTCATCCAATTTACTATCATATGTATGATGTATTATGTTCATGCGGTGCAAAACAGTTTATGGTGATTTTTAGTATGTGCGTCAAAGAAAGCATCGGAAAACTAAGCAACAGATGCATCAAACAGTAGTGTATACTGTGATAAAGGAGAGAATAAAGAAGAGTAAACAGTACCGTTGATAGTTGACTAACACGTCCAACGCTTTCTGCCTCCAAGTACTGCTTGCAGGAAATAGAAATAAAATTTGTTAGACGGATGTCAGCAATGTTTTTGATGGAAAGAGGTGTAAAAATACAAACAGAGTAAACCGAGTGATGAAGTAAACAAAAAATGGATAGAATAACAGTTACAGAACCTTCTACTGCCATATTTTACAGTCGTAAAGAATCATAAATCCAAGCTATGCACATTAAAATATCATAAAAATAAAAAAGGCAAAGTAATGTCATAATGAACTTTCAGTTAAAAAACAGTATAAAACCCTGTATTGCCATATATTACAGTTGGAAAGAATCATAAAGCCAAGCTCCGAAGTTGAAAAAATCATAAAAATAAAAAAATGCACAGTAATAACATCATGATCTTTGAGTGGGAAAACAATTTTGGAGAAAATCAACATATTCAGTTATCGGTCGAAGGGGTAAACTATTTTGCAAATTAAAGTAGATGACAGTATCCTTAAAATAAACTGTAGATTATCGTATTCATCCAATTTACTGTAGTATTTATGTTGTTTTATGGTTAGGAGGTGCGAAACAGTCTGTAGTGTGAAAATTGAGTAGTATGTGGTTCAAGGGAAGCATCAAAAAGTTGAGCAGGAAATGAATTAGACAATAGTTTATACTGTGGAAAAGGAGGAAATAAATAACAGCAAAGACTACCTTTGCGATCCGTGCAGCAGTGCTCCTTTTCGCAGGCGGTGGAATGGAAGAAAGCGATGTGAATCGCTTAAGTTGATCTGCGAAAATAGGATATGTAGAATTAGGGCTGGAGACTAAACCATGTTATAAACCGAAGAAGCACAATACCTTTGATATCCGCGCAGAAGTGCTCCTCTCCACAGGCGGCGGAATGCAAGAAAGCGATGGGAATAATCCATGTACGTGCGAAAATAGCAGATGTGGAGTTAGGGCTGGGGAGTAAACGATATTGTAAACAAAAATCAAAATTGAAATTTCTGATTGTAGAGGAAGAAGGATAGTCGGATTTAGTGCTTTTAGGATGGACCATCATCGTCGCAGCAGTGTTCTCCGGAGGCAGCATAATGAAAGCGGCGGAGGGACAGAGGTTGATAAATTTAGGTCTTTCGTGGGGAAAAAGGGAAAAAGGGAAAAAGGGAAGACAAATGATGTCAAGGGAGAAGAGAAGGGAAGCAGAGGAAGAAGGAAAACGGAGAGGAGAAAGGGAAGAAAAGGGGAGAATAGGTACTGAAACGTGGAACGTCGGTGGAGTCGGTTCTGGAAATGTCGAAAGTGACCTAACAGCTTGTTGAAGCTGGCCTTTGGAATATGGGCAAGATGGGAACTGCCAAAAAGGCTTCACCTACTCAGGTATTTGCTTTATATATAAGATATATATATATATATATATATTTGGAGTGATTGATTTCCCGCATTATATAGCGATGAGACCCTATGCGCCGCATAATAGCGGATGATATTATATTAAACCATATTCCACCTCAAAGTGGAATTGTTATTATGTATATATATATATATATATTTGGAGTGATTGATTTCCCGCATTATGTAGCGGATGAGACCCTATGTGACGCACAATACCGGATGATATTATATAAGATCCCATATACCGCGATATTCCACCTCGAAGTGGAATTGGTATTGAATTGTTGTGCTAACGTCTGTGGATGCAGGGAAACATGTTGGAGGGATCCAACTGGATTCCTCAAATATTTGAATTTGTTTCAATATTGTGTGTTGATTATTTATAATCTGTGTGATTATATTTGTGATTGAAAATCGTTGAAGGCTATAGTTTAGTCGAATATATTTTTGGTATCGTAGGATACCAGAAATAAATAAAATTGGATTTTTCAAATTCAAGTTGAAAATTTATTGTAAAATTTATTTTTGAGAGTTGAATAAATTTAAAAGAAGGAATTTTAAAAGGATAAAGTTTTATTTTGAATCCTATGGGATAAAATTCCAAAATATGGGAAAAAGGCTTAATAAATGGATTTCGGGCAATATTATTCAAAGGTTGAAGAATTTATTTAAACAACGGATTTTAAA
Organism: Allium fistulosum; assembly: GCA_030737815.1. Lineage (NCBI taxonomy): Eukaryota > Viridiplantae > Streptophyta > Magnoliopsida > Asparagales > Amaryllidaceae > Allium > Allium fistulosum. The sequence continues at coordinate 1,034,897,060 of CM060907.1, read as the reverse complement.
TAGTTTGGAAAAGATAAAGGAATTTATTTTAAAAGAAAATAAATTTAGAAATTAAACTTGGGATTTAAATTGGTGTTTGAAATGATTTTGGAAACCGATTTGGGAATTTGATTTGGTGTCTTGAAAATAAATTTAGAAATCAATTTGGTATTTGAAATAAATTTGAGAATCAATTTGAAAATTGATTTGGTATTGAAAACAATAAATCTTTCGAAAATCAATATGAAAATTGATTTGGTGTTGAAAGTGAATATTTGAAAATCGTATATCAAAGGATATTTAGAAAATTTAAATTCACAATGCAGATTTGAATTGGAAAGAGAAATTTGTTTTAAAAATAAATATTGGTATATTTTTAAAAGTGTGGAAAGAAATTTACAGATTAGGAATGTAAATTAAAATAAATAGAGAAGATTTATTAATTAATTTAAATGGACCATTTTGAAATGGAAAAAGGATTCTTCCCTGGAAAGCCGAGTACATTTTTAAAGTAGCTGTTGAAGTATAAATTAAAAGTTCTAGAAATTGATTTGAAAGAACATTGTTGGAGAAATTATTTTTGGGAATTGTTTTAAATCTTCAAAGTAAAGATTTATTTAATTAATTATAGAAGGGATTATTTTAAAGATTAAATTGATATCTGATTAAGAAAATAATTATTTAAATAGTTATACCCTATCTACTAATTTTATTTTAAAATTAGTTTTGGACTTAAAGTTTATATAAGATATTAGTATAATATTTTCATAACTAATATCTAAGCAAGTGTTTTAAAATAGTTTTATTTTAAATGTTTCCAAGTATATTTTGGATAAGTATTTGAAATTATTTTTAAAGTATTTGAACTCGGCAAATTTTCCGTGGAATTAAATAAATATTTGGAAATTTATTCCACGTGAGCGAAGTGATTTGAAATTTGTTTTCAAAAGATTGAAAGGTGAAAAGTAATTTAAAATTTGTTTTCAAATGGTTGAAGTGTTTAAATTATATCTTGCAAAGATATTTTTAAAATAAATAATTGGGGAAAATTATTTAAAATATGGCGATTGTTGTGAATATTGTTTGATAGTTAAATAACCGACTATCAATATTGGCCTTTAAGTGGCATTTGAATTTCGATGCGACCGGGGGTTGGATTCCAAATGGATATTCGAAAACCACATCGAATCTTTGTGATGGATCTTTTATTTAAAAGATCAAAGTGGAAATTGTTGTAATTTTTTTTAAATCTGGATGTAACACTTATTTTTAAAAATAAGCGCTCATTATTCGGATTAGCCGGGAGAGGACTATGTGTCATAAAACCCATTCCGAATAATGATACGACGAAATGGGATTGCATTTGAAGATGGTGTTGAAGACGGGTATTTTCAAAAGCGAAAGGATTACCTGTCTAATGTCTCTACACCGGGTTGCTTCGGTATAGAGATTTTATCACCCTTTGTGATGGGGATTCCAGACGTGATTAGTGAATATCTGGATTTGCAAGGGCTTCTTTGAAGTGCCTTCGGTTTCGTTCGATCCCAAAATGGACTTGTATGGAAGTGTGTCTGACGTTACACTTTGAGATGTAAAGTTGGTTTCTATCAAATACATTTCTATTGGTGGCGGAGAATTATTCTCTTAGCTTAACACCCTTCTTTGAGACGTACGAGCTTAGAGGTTATATAGTTGATGGTTACTAGTGATACATTCCTAATTTGGTAATGTGGCATATGAAGTGCTGGTGATCATTTGTTGGTCGAACTATGACTTTGTGAAAGTGTAGCATTGTGAACGGGACTTCGTCGGACCTCACAACCCGAAAATGGTCGAAACAGGAAGGATGCGGCAAAGTTATTTGGGGGTAGCGCGCCTTCAGGGTATGACATTTCCTTCTGGAAAAGGGTAGTATCATGGTATAGAGCCCAGATATTTTACCTATGTTGTTGCTGCAAATTTATTACTTTGTGGTTGTTGCTTTGTGGTTGAGGATCCTCGGATAAAGGTCGTAAACGACCGAGGGATGGCATACTCGTGTAGTAGTTACCTAGTTATAGAGGTAACCCGGCCTTGTGTTGGCAGAGAGCTGGTTAAGATCTCCGGGCATCCCTCTAGAGGCGTACCCATATGGCAGTAGGAAGTTCCTTAGCCTGACCATTTGTTGGAAATCCAATCACCAATATGCACCGTGTACGGTTTTAGTTGTATAACCTGCCATTTACTTATGGTGGTCACCATTGTTTAGATGGTGGCTATAGTAGGCATAGTTCGAAATGTCTATGCTAGCTAAGATTAATATTATAAATGTTTTCTCCACTATGCACTAATAATAATAATATCGAAAGGATTTTGCGTATCAAGCATGTTTGACTATCATAAGGAGAAATCTCCTTCAATTCTGCGTTTGCATTGTGTGTGTGGCGGGATGCCTTATGGTAATTTCATTTTCCAAAAGCATAGCGGATTTCTTTTTATTTCTTTGTGAAAATAACTGTTATAAGATCTCACACCAGTCCCATGACTGACCTGGAGTTCATTGTTCCCTTTATAAACTCTGGGTGCCCATATTTTCCACACGGGCAGCCTAGAGTTAGGTTATCATTATTCTGGAGCGAAGTCAGAAAAGTTGCTAGGGAGATCTGGAGTTCAAACTGGATGGCGAGACGTATCACTTATACTATATAGTGTCCATTGTGTTTGGGTTAGTGCAAGTCTAAATTTCTATGTAAGCAAGTTAAAGTAACTGCCATTGTTTGTATTGTGTCGTTGTTAACTCTGATGATGTAATGTAAAACTGATATAGTTCTTTGTTTAAAAGATTATTCATTTATCTATTATATGTTGTTCCACTGCGAAATGTGAGATTCTGTTGTTGTTTCTGTTTCTTCTTCTACCTTCTTCTTCTTAAACCTCAACGGTTCAATTTTTCGGCATTCGACTATGCGGCATTAGATACAGTGGACGTATCGATGTCGACTTTCGGGCGTCAAAAAAATTGGGTCGTTACATTGTGGTATTAGAGCAATTGGTTAAGCTACAACCTTATCTCTGGTGGGGGATTACTCATTAGAGATAGAGTCAGTAGTACTCTAGAATGAGTTTGAGTGTAATAATAGATATAAGCGCGTATTTGTTAGTGAATATAAAATTGTTTTATATTGTGTAGATTGGTTTGTTGAGTGGTATATGGATTCTGGTCGGTATAGTCTGTGCAACTCTATCGATAGGGATCTTTAAACACTTGTACAGAACAATTCGCCACGATATTGTTTTAAAATCGGGTAAATGAAATAATTTTACCCAAATTATTTTCGTATATAAAAGGATTGATTTTCCATAAATTATTATAGTATATGATTGCTTGGTTGTTAGGAAGTGATAATATTAAATTATTATCATTGATTATTGAATTAGAAATTGAAATCATAACTTAAAGCTGAGAAATGAAATCCATATACAAATAGGATTTGTATATATAAATTGTAAATGTGATTTATAATTTGAAATAGAATTCCAAAGGAATATTTGGAAATGTTTTTGAAAAGATTTGATAATTGGTAATTAAATCCCCTTTTGGTTTGATAATGATTTTCAAGGTTTTGGAAAATGTTTTAAAAGGGATAAAAGATCTAAACTCTTTTCGGTCGCTGGAAAATAATTCCGATGATGATCGCGACATCATCGGTGTTCATTTTCGAGTTTCTAGGAGAGGAATTGCTGCCAAAATGTTTTAGATTGAAATTGTTAGAAAAACAAGGTTTGGTTTTGGAAATTCAAAAGGATAATTTGGATTGATTTCAAAGATGATTTTGAAATGTTGGAAAGACTCTAGAATCCTATATAAAATATTTATAGAATATAATTAAGTGTGATAACTTGTAAAGTTTGAAGTTGTTAAAAAAAAGAGAAGTTAGATAAAAGTAAATAAGAAAACAAAATAAGTTGGGAAAGTAAATTTATTAAATGAAATGAAAATAAGCGTGAAAACTTATAGAAGTTTAAAATTGAATTTGAATTGTGTTAAATAAGGTGAAGGAGAAAATAAATTAGGAATGGACGAGAGAATAAAACTGGAATTGAAACTGAATATTGAAAGCCAATTTGAATTGTGTGAGATAAAATGAATTGGAATTTGTAATGAATTAGTAAATGAAACTAATTTAAAATAGTAATATGAATCAGTTGTGAATGAAAGATAGTTAATAAAAATCAATATTCAGAAGGTAAATTGAATCCAAATAGAATTGAAATTGTAAATTGAATTCAAATGAAATTGAAAATGCAAGATCGAATGATAATGGATGTATAACTTCAATAGTGAAGAAAAGAAAATTGGTATAAGATGTATATATTGAAAATTCTGTAAAGAAATGAAATAAATGATTTTGGATATGGTAATTGGATATTATTGCTTAGTAGGATACAGATGTTTATAAATACAAAGGGAATTGGATTTTGATTTCGAAGATAAATTTGAATTGCTCGAGAAAGGTATGTATTTAAATTTCAATATGAAATTTGATAATTTACTTGTCTAGCCGCTTGGCTTTTCGTTTTCTTTTTGAATCTGGCGGCTCATGGTACCATTATGTAGTCGTACCGAGTTAACCATGCAAAGGAGACGCTGGAAACTTTTTTTCGAAAATTTAGGGAGTTAGAAAAATTTTGAATTTGAATTGAAATTTGAATGGTTGAATAAACAATGTTGTTTGGAACTTATGATTGAATTTGGAAAAATAGTTGAAGTGATAATGGGTCTTTAATAAAAAGATTTGTTTTGGAAAATTGATAAAACTGTTTGGTTTTGGGAAAATGGTTAACGGGTTAAGGACCATTCTTCTTAACTAGTATTTCGGGATGAAATTCTTTTAAGGGGGAAAGGATGTGATGACCCAGAATTTTGAATGTTTGAAATTGAAATATTTAATTGATTTTAAATATTGGAAGTTTTTTTTAAAACTTGAATTTCAATTATAACTATGAATTTGGCATTTTAATTATTGAATTTAATTATAGAAAGTTGGGTAAAAATTTGAATCTTCAGTGTTAAGCTGATTAAAAATAATTTGATGGCTTAGAAAATTTATATTGACAATACTAAAGATAATGGAAGCTTCATAATTGGATTTGGAAATGATTTGTTCAGTTTTGAAAATTATATCGTTTAAATCAATATTTAAAAATAGCCTTCCGAGGCACAGTCTCAGAATTCGACAAAACCAGTTCCATTGGATCCGTAATATTTTATTATTGTCGGATTTCAATTTTCGTGATTGTTTGGCCATACGATAAGCAAACGCGCTGAAAATTTTATCGAAATTTAATTTAACAACAGGGTCCAAAAAGCTATCTTCTCCATATGATCGAATTTGGACCCGGAACCTTTTCCATTGCGTTCGAAATAGGGATATAACCTTATAAACGCCTGGCGGCATGCCTCGATTGGAGATCAAGATTTTGAGTTGCGTTTATCGAAGCAATTTGAATTTGAATTTAAGTTAAATTTCATATATATTTACGTACTATGTATATATAAATTAGACACGCTTCTCCTCTTTCCAACACTTGGCAAATTTCTTGACACGCGTTGAAAATAAAAACAAAATGAATAAAAAAAAGAAGGAAACGAAGTTCAAAAATCAAACGGCAGATAGAAAGAAAAAAAATTTCAAATTAAAACAATGACCGAAGCAAGGGAATTCCTCTTCTCGTTTAAAATGGCCGCGTTCTTTTTTATTCTCAAAAAAAAATCAATTTCGATTCGAAATCAAATTTTATGGCCGATCTCAAAATATAAAAATATATATACATATCAATGGCCGAAGCCAAATTATCAAGTCAAATTAATAATCGAGGCAATCTCGAACTAAGGGATCGCAAGCCCTAGATTGTCGTCAGTACTATGTCGATCACGTGCAAATTAGGGGCGACTAAGTTCGTGATAATGGAGAAGCAGAAGCGAATGGTCAGTAGGTGTCGCGTTCGAATAATAACGGCTCGCGATTTGAAGTGCGAGAGGGGGGAAGCGAAGCGATTCCTGGGCAAATTCAATATCGAGTGCGGTGTAGGGGTTTTTGTGGGAAGTCGCAGTCGAGCACGGTAGTTGTCAACTCAAGAGAGGTAACATCGCAACTGTTTCCAGTGGTCGCACGCACGTGCATACGTGTGGAATTGGGAAGGCTCGGCGGCAACGAGTTCGAACTACTAGCGATGGTCGCAAGCAAGGTCAGACTCGTCGAAGTTGCTGTGCGCAATCGACAGTGAGGTATTTTCTTTTAAAGTTTATTTATATATATGTGTGTATAAATATATATGCAGAAATCAAAGAAAAAAATAAAAATAAAAATAAATCATTTACAGTAAAGGTATATGGGCTATTGTATATAAGTGTATGGATATGCAGAAGATTTATTTATAAAAAAATGTAGAAAGAAGCTTTTTACAGTAAAAGAAATTTTATTTCATTTTACAGAAAAGATATGTATAAGTATATCTTTAATATATAGGTAGATTAAAAAAAATTAGTATTTTGGTAAAATAATAATGATACACCTACATATTTTAATTTGCATGTTGTTTTAAAAATTTATGGATTGGTTGAATAAGTGTTAAATTTACTTATTTAGTTATTCTTGTTTCTAAAAATAATTTGTAAAAGAAAAATTTGTTAGAAAATTAATTTATTAAATAAAATAAAGATTATTAAAGGAAAAATTTGTTTAAATAAAATTATTAGTTAATTTAACTATCAAAAAGAAAATTTATTATTCGATTATTTCGAATATTAATAAATTCTATAAATTGTTTATACAAGGTTGGAAAACATGAAGGAAACAAACTGGAGTGGAAATGGATCGCAAATCAAAGGTGAGATCCTCACTCAATCAGATTTTTATGATTTAATTTTAAATAGTTAAATTTAAAATTGTTGATTGAGTGCTTGGATGATAAATTATTATTATTTGTGTTGGAATAGACCTTATGCGCCGCATAATAGGGGATGATATTATATTTAACCCATATACCGCGATATTCCACCTCGAAGTGGAATTGGTATTATATATATATATTTGGAGTGATGATTTCCTGCATTATATAGCGGGTGAGACCCTATGTGCCGCATAATAGCGGATGATATTATATTAAACCCATATACCACGATATTCCACCTCGAAGTGGAATTGGTATCATATATATATTTGGAGTGATTGATTTCCCGCATTATATAGCGGATGAGACCCTATGCGCCGCATAATAGCGGATGATATTATATAAGATCCCATATACCATGATATTCTACCTCGAAGTGGAATTGGTATTTAATTGTTGTGCTAACGTCTGTGGATGCGGAAAACAGGTTGGAGGGATCCAACTGTATTCCTCAAATATTTGAATTTGTTTCAATATTATGTGTTGATTATTTATAATCTGTGTGTGATTATATTTGTGATTGAAAATCGTTGAAGGCTATAGTTTAGCCGAATATATTTTTGGTATCGTAGGATACAGGAAATAAATAAAATTGGATTTTTGAAATTCAATTTGAAAATTTATAGTAAAATTTATTTTTGAGAAATGGATAAATTTAAAAGAAGGAATTTTAAAAAGGATAAAGTTTTATTTTGAATCCTATGGGATAAAATTCCAAAATATGAGAAAATGGCTTAATAAATGGATTTCGGGCAATATTATTCAAAGGTAGAAGAATTTATTTAAAATACGGATTTTAAATAGTTTGGAAAAGATAAAGGAATTTATTTTAAAAGGAAATAAATTTAGAAATTAAATTTGGGATTTAATTTGGTGTTTGAAATGATTTTGGAAACCGATTTGGCAATTTGATTTGGTGTCTTGAAAATAAACTTGAAAATAAATTTGGAACTCAATTTGGTGTTTGAAATAAATTTGAGAATCAATTTGAAAATTGATTTGGTATTGAAAAAAATAAATCTTTGGAAAATCAATATGAAAATTGATTTGGTGTTGAAAGTGAATATTTGGAAATCGATTTGAATATCGTATATCAGAGGATATTTAGAAAATTTAAATTCACAATGGGGATTTGAATTGGAAAGAGAAATTTGTTTTAAAAATAAATATTGGTATATTTTTAAAAGTGTGGGAAGAAATTTACAGATTTGGAATGTAAATTAGAATAAATCGAGAAGATTTATTAATCGATTTAAATGGACCATTTTGAAATGGAAAAAGGATTCTTCCCTGGAAAGCCGGGTATATTTTTAAAGTAGCTTTTGAAGTATAAATTAAAAGTTCTAGAAATTGATTTGAAAGAACATTGTTGGAGAAATTATTTTTTGGGAATTGTTTTAAATCTTTAAAGTAAAGATTTATTTAATTAATTATAGAAGGGATTATTTTAAAGATTAAATTGATATTTGATTTAGAAAATAATTATTTAAATAGTTATACCCTATCTACTAATTTTATTTTAAAATTAGTTTTGGACTTAAAGTTTATATGAGATATTAGTATAATATTTTCATAACTAATATTTAAGCAAGTGTTTTAAAATAGTTTTATTTTAAATGTTTCCAAGTATATTTTGGATAAGTGTTTGAAATTATTTTTAAAGTATTTGAACTCGGCAAATTTTCAGTGGAATTAAATAAACATTTGGAAATTTATTCCATGTGAGGGAAGTGATTTGAAATTTGTATTCAAAAGATTGAAAGGTGAAAAGTAATTTAAAATTTGTTTTCGAATGTTTGAAGTGTTAAAATTATATCTTGCAAAGATATTTTGAAAATAAATAATTGGACAAATTATTTAAAATATGGTGATTGTTGTGAATATTGATTGATAGTTAAATAACCGACTATCAATATTGGCCTTTAAGTGGCATTTGAATTTCGATGCGACCGGGGGTCGGATTCCAAATGGATATTCAAAAACAACATCGAATCTTTGTGATGGATCTTTTATTTAAAGATCAAAGTGGAAAGTGTTGTGATTTGTTTGAAATCTGAATGTAACACTCATTTCTGAAAATAAGCGCTCATTATTCGGATTAGCCGGGAGAGGACTTTGTGTCATAAAACCCATTCCGAATAATGATATGACGAAATGGGATTGCATTTGAAGATGGTGTTGAAGACCGGGTATTTTCGAAAGTGAAAGGATTACCTGTCGAATGTCTCTGCACCGGGTTGTTCCGGTATAGAGATTTTATAACCCTTTGTGATGGGGATTCCGGACGTGATTAGTGAATATCTTGATTTGCAAGGGTTTCTTTGAAGTGCCTTCGGTTCCGTTCGATCCCGGAACGGACTTGTATGGATGTGTGTCTGACATTACACTTTGAGATGTAAAGTTGGTTTCTATCAAATACATTTATGTTGGTGGCGGAGAATTTATTCTCTTAGCTTAACACCCTTCTCTGAGATGTACGAGCTTAGAGGTTATGTAGTTGATAGTTACTAGTGATACATTCCCAATTTGGTAATGTGGCATATGAAGTGCTGCTGATCATTTGTTGATCGAAGCATGACTTTGTGAAAAGTGTAGCTTGGTGGACGAGACTTTGTCGGACCTCACAACCCAGAAATGGTCGAAACAGGAAGGATGCGGCAAGGTTATTTGGGGGTAGCGCCCCCTGAGGGTATGTCATTTCCTTCTGGAAAAGGGTAGTATCATGGTATGGAGCCTCGATATTTTACCTATGTTGTTGCTGCAAATTTACTACTTTGTGGTTGTTTCTTTGTGGTTGAGAATTCTCAGATAAAGGTCGCAAACGAACGGGGGATGGCATACTCGTGTAGTAGTTACCTAGTTACAGAGGTAACCCGACCTTGTGTTGGCAGAGAGCTGGTTAAGTTCTCGGGGCGTCTCTCCAGAGGCATACCCATGTGGCAGTAGGAAGTTCCTTAGCCTGACCATTTGTTGGAAATCCAATTACCAATACGCACCTTGTACGGTTTTAGTTGTATAACCTTCCATTTACTTATGGTGGTCACCACTGTTTAGATAGTAGCTATAGTAGGCATAGTTCGAAATGTCTATGCTGGCTAAGATTAAATTATACTTTCGAAATGTTTTCTGCACTATGCACTAATAATAATATCAAAAGGATTTTGCGTATCAAGCATGTTTGAATATCATAAGGAGAAATCTCCTCTAATTCTACGTTTGCATTGTGTGTGTGGCGGGAGGCCTTATGGTAGTTTCATTTTCCAAAAGCATAGCGGATTTCTTTTTATTTCTTTGTGAAAATAACTGTTTTAAGATCTCACACCAGTCCGATGACTGACCTGGAGTTTATTGTTTCCTTTCTAAACTCTAGGTGCCCATAATTTTCCACACGGGCAGCCTAGAGTCATGTTATCATTATTCTGGAGCGAAGTCAGAAAAGTTACTGTGGAGATCTAGAGTTCAAACTGGATGGCGAGATGTATCACTTATACTATATTGTGTCCGTTGCGTTTGGGTTGGTGCAAGTCTAAATTTCTATGTAAGCAAGTTAAAATAACTACCAGTGTTTGTATTGTGTCGTTGTTAACTCTGATGATGTAATGTAAAACTGATATAGTTCTTTGTTTTAAAGATTATTCATTTATATATTATATGTTGTTCCGCTACGAAATGTGAGATTCTGCTGTTGTTTTTGTTTCTTCTTTTATCTTCTTCTTTTTAAACCTTAACGGTTCGGTTTTCCGGCATTCGACTGTGCGGCATTGGATACAGTGGACGTATCGATGTCGACTTTCGGGCGTCAAAAAAATTAGGTCGTTACAAATGTAATTTATTTATTTATCTGTGATGAGTTTATATTTTCTATCTGTGATTCTCTGAATGAAGATAAGCGTTATAGATTATACCGCTTATCGATATTGATATGATTGAATCTGTGATGATTGATGATGTTGCATATTGTGTAAAACCCCTGGACTACACCATACACACACAAATATGGATTGCATGAGGAAATTGGTTAAGTCATAGATTTTTAATGATTTTAATGATTGAATTTTTGAATCCAAAATAGTTTTGGAAATGGAATTGGGTTAAATATGAAAATATTTTGAAAAGGAGTTTCAAAAATAAAAGTTATTTTGAATAACTTGATAAAGTTTTGAAATTTAAATAGTTTGATTTGAATCCAAGATTTGAAATTGAATTCTATGTTTAGAAATTATGGTTTAAAAGGGGTATACAGGTCATAAATGTGTTTATAAGGGTTTTAAACCATTTAAAAAAGTATTGTTTTGGGAATTTGCATTTAACCCAAGTTCTATATTTGAAGGGCTTTAACTCGTGCAAATGAAATCGGATTTTTTCGAAACAAAAACTATTTGTTTTCAAATAATAATAGCTTTCATATAAAGAAAGGGTTTCCAATTTATGTTGAAAAGATTTCAAATTTGAAATAGAATTGTTTTGGAAGCTATGAATTAATCTTTGTGAAAGATTGTTGAACTTTGTTTTGAAATTGGAAAGGTGTATCTTTTGTATAAAAGATTTGAAATGGAAATGGTTTTGAAAGCTATGAGTTGAATCTTTGATTTAAAGATTGGATGATTTAATCCAATTTAAAATGGAATTGTTTTGAAAGCTATGAATTGTTCTTTGTGAAAGATTGGTGAACTTTGTGAAACGAATCTTTTTGTTTAAAGATTTGAAAATGGTTATTTGTTTAAACCATTTGAAGAGAAGGTTTAGGGATTTAAATGTGTGACTTAACTAAGATCCCAATATCCATATGTTTTTAAATATTGCGCTCATTATTCGGTTTAGCCGGGAGAGGACCTTGTGTCATATAACCCATTCTGAATAATGATATGACTATATGGATAGCATTTGAAGACCGGTGGTGAAGATCGGGTATTTTCGAGAATGAACGGATAACCCGTTGAATGTCTTTGCACTGAGTCGCGCCGATATAGAGATCTCCATATGTGATGGGGAGTTCGATCGGGATTGGGAATTCCCGGAGTGCAAGGGCTTCTTTGGAAGTGCCTTCAGTTCTGTTCGAACCTGGAACAGACTTGTATGGATGTGTGTCTGACGTTACACTTTGAGATGTAAAGCTGGTTTCTATCAAATACATTTCTATTTAGTGGCAGAGAATTTATTCTCTTAGCTTAACACCCTTCTCTGAGATGTATGAGCTCAGAGGTTATGTAGTTGATATTTGCTAGTGATACATTCCCAGTTTGGTAATGTGGCATACGAAGTGCTGCTGATCATTCGTTGATCAAAGCATGACTTTGTGAAAAGTGTAGCTTTGTATACGAGACTTCGTCAAGCCTCACAATGCGGAAATGGTCGAAACAGGAATCGTTGCAGCAAGGTTATTTCGGGGTAGCGCCTTCTTAGGGTATGTCCATTTCCTTCTGGATTATAAGTGGTATCATGGTATGGAGCCCATATACTTAACTTTGTGGTTGCTGCAAACTTATTGCTTTGTGGTTGTTGCTTTGTGGTTGAGGATCCTCGGATAAAGGTCCCAAACGACTGGGGGATGGCATACTCGTGTCAGTAGTTACTTCCTGGTAGGGGTAACCCGGCCTTGTGTTGGCAGAGATCCGATTAGGTTCTCGGGGGCATCCCTCTAGAGGCGTTCCATTTGGTGTGGGAAGTTCCTTTGCCTGACCATTTGTTGGAAATTCAAACAAAACAATACGAGCCTTGTACGGTTTTAGTTGTATAACTTGCCATGGAATGTGGCGGTAACCTGCTATTGAACATGGTAGCTATAATAGGCATAAGTGTGAAATGTCTATGTTGGCTAAGATTAATATTATACTTTCAAAAGGTTTTCTGCACTATGCGCTAATAATAGTATAAAAAGGATTTTGCGTAGTAAGCATGTTTGACTATCATAAGGAGAAATTTACTCCAATTCTGCATTTGCATTGTGTGTGCGGTGGGAGACCTTATGTTAGTTTCATTTTCCAAAAAGTATTGCAGATTTCTTTTACTCCTTTTGTTGTTTGTTTTAAAGATAAACTGTTTTTGTTTGCTCACACCAGTCCCATGACTGACCTGGAGTTTATTGTTCCATTCCTAAACTCAGGTTGCCCACAATTTTCCACACGGGCAGTCTAGAGTTGGGTTTTTCAGATAATCAAACAGTAGGTGTAGATTCGATAGCATCCAGCCTTTAGATTTGGCGATAGCATTTGTTCACCATGACTGACCTTACTTAACACAACGTGATGGGTGTTCGAGCTTATGGTTTGGATATAACTACTTTAGATTGGAGTCTTTGGAACTTTAGCAAAGGAGTCGCTATATCTTAGAGTATCTATCTGGGGGACTTCTGAAGATATTATCTTTTGAAGTTATCTCTTTCCGCTGTTGTATCTTGTCTCTGATATTTGTATTGATATCTCAATTGTATCATTATTATATCGAATTTTTTGTATCAATGATATATTCATTCTGTTTCCGCTGTGTTTGTTGTTATACTTAATGTGTTATAAGCTCCGGCGAACTAGATTCGGCGTTTGAATCTGCGGTATTCGAGTACAAGTGAAGTACGGGTGCCGATTTTCGAAGGTCGAGTCAGGGTCGTTACATTTAAGTTAACTAATTTTTATAAATAATAATACTATAACTAATTTAACGAAGTTTTATAAATAATGATGATGACGATGAATTAACCTTGTTTATGAAAATTAACTAAGTTTATAAAAATTAACTAAGTGAATAATAATAATGTAATTAATTTATCATAGTTTTAATAATAATAGCGATAAGAATGATAATAAGTTAACTAAGTTAATAAAACTTAACTAAGTTTTGTTAAAATTAATATAATTGTTTGACTATTAGATTTTAAGTCCTACAAATTAACATAATTGTATGACTATATGTTGTGTTTTCACTTATGTAGGCATTGGACTCAAGAAGAAAATTTTCCAAAGTGAAGAACAGTTGTAATAAAAAATTGTCGGTAATTAAGTAATGAGTTGTTATATATATATATATTATAATATTTTGTTTGTACTAGTTGTGTAAAATTGTTTATGAACGGTTGTGGTATGCGAGTTCGCTCATTTTGTTGAAATACAATTATCGAAATGGTTATGAATATTATACTTAATTATGATATTAACGTGTTTTTACAATTATTTGAGTATAATGATTATATGATTTATTGATGTTGGTTTTAAAATGATAATTATGTTATTGATTGTTTGCTTGAATATGATAATTATGTGATTAATTATTGGTTTTTATATGGCTATTATTTATAAGTGATTGTCGGAAATGATATAAGCCATTAATAGTAAATAGCCACGTTTAAAATATGCTACACAACAACGAATATATATTAGTAGCGTTTTAAAAGTGCTACGAGAATAAATATGAATTACACAAAAATCATATTATAGCAAAGAAAAAATGCAACAAAAAAATATATAGTAGGACAAATAAAACGCTGCAAAAAAAACTTTTGTATTATGATCTATTCTGTCTCGTCTTTAGGGAATAAGCGGTGAATCTCCGTAGAGAGGTAGTTCTTAAGAAGGTCTCTTCTACAATCAATAGAACCCTTTAGGAAGATGGCAATTTCGGGCCACCAGCAACACTAGGTTCACAATGCACCAAAGGAGCTGAGCAGCAGCGTAACGATAGATCATTTTTTTTTCTTTTAGGTTGTTTGGGTCGTAACTGTTAATTTCTCTTATAAAAGGCACATACGATATTATGAGAATGTTCCTATTTGTTTACTGTGTTATAGTCTCTGGATATATGAACCGCTCTTATATATGCATAGTGAGAAAATGATATAAATATATAAATCTCATAAAGACACTTAGCTAACAGTAAATGCAATATAAGTCTGGAAGTTTAAATCGATAGAAAATTTTAGCTAGTGAAGGACAGGTTAAAATTGGTTGGGTATCATGTGTTATTGTTCCTGTTTCTTAAAAGCCAATTTTTTTAAATAATAGATGTACTGACTTTTTTTTTATAAAATGTCAAGTTTTATAAGTTAAGATTAGTTGTGGAATTTTAGAATTTGGCTTATACGTTTAGCGCGTAGTTGACTTCCGACTACGCTGAAATGTGGCTTGAATTATCAAAATTTTGAGAAGAAAATATTTTGAAAAGTATCCCTCAGTGTAAAACTTTCTCTTGTAAAGGAAATCTTGTATTCTGAATTATTTTTGATACTTCTAGAGTTTTTTTTCAAAATTTGGTTTTAAAGGAAAATTTGCATCTTAGTATTTGAAAATTTATTTTTCAAATGGCGTACAAATTTGAAAAATGAGAAAGATTTTTTGAGAAATCTTTGATTTTGAAAGATACATGTTAGGCGTAGGGAATGTGAGTAGACTAAAATTTGAGAATTTAGCGGTGCTCTAGGATCGGCGATATGATAAAATGCAAGCGAAAAAAGAAAAAGGCTATTTTAGCCTTGGAATATCTTTTTCCATACCTTATCGACGACGCGCATGAGTCCTGTGACGACCCTGAATTTTGGACAATTGAAATTTGAAAATTTAATTGATTTTAAGTATTTGGAGGTTAGTTTAACTTGAATTTCAAATATAAATATGAGTTTGGCAACTAAATTATTAAATTTCATCTATTGAAGTTGGATGAAAATTTAAATCTTCAATTTTAAGCTGATTAAAAATAATTCAAAGGTTTAGGAAAATTCATATTGATAATACTGAAGATAATAGAAGCTTCAGAATTGAATTTGAAAGTGATTTGTTCAAGTTTTGAAATTGTATCGTTTAAATCGATATTTAAAAATAGCCTTCCGAGGCACAATCTCAGAATTCGACAAAACCGGTTCCATTAGATCCGTAATATTGTATTATTATCGGATTTCAATTTTCTTAGTAATCGGGGTTGTCGTTTGACCCTGGCAGCTCAAAACGCATAGAAACTATTTTAATCGATTTAATTTAAAATTGATCGTTTACTTCCGTAACTTGCGCATATGATCGAATTAGCATCCGAAACACGTTCCATTGTGTTCAGGATGCGGATAAAACCTTATAAACGCTAGGCGGTACGCCTCGATAGGATGTCGAAATCTTAAGCTATGTAAATCGAGATAATTTGAATTCAATTTGAAATATATTTCTATATATATTGGTCAACGTTAGTTGAAATAATTTCACACCGCTGTTTTTCCCCTTCACTTCAGCAGTAGCTTTTGTTTTTCTCAGAAACACAGCAGCATTCCGTAGCACGTAATCTCTCCTCTTGTCTCCTCCCCGTTTCTTTTCTTTAAATCGCGCAAATTTGATCAGGGAGGAAGAAAAACGAAATCGTTCCAAGCTTAAATAAGTTAAATGGCGAGCCTCTTCCCTTTTCCTTCTTCAGTTAAACGAAACGAAAACCATTATCTTCGTTCAAAATCAACAGAGCTTCGAAGGAAAAATTAAAAATGGCCGCCTCTCTGATCGTATTAAAAATCAACAAAATCCCTCTTCCACCTTATTTCTCAAATCGAAAATAAAAACGGCGCATTGCGAGGGGTTGCGCTGGCATGTTCGATGTGGGTTCGTAGTCGCGACGGTCGATGGGTTCGCGTGGGTGCGATGTTCACAAGCAGGGTATCGCGAAGGGACGCGAGCACGTCAGAGCACGGCATCGCGCGTAGTCGCGGCCGATGGTGGAAGGCGGCTAGGGTTTCGTGCACGAGGGTTGGGGTGTTCCAGTCCTACAGTGGGTCGGCGGCTTTCCGATGGTAGCGTACCTCGAGTGCACGCGCGTACGCGTGGGAAGGAGCCGTTGGCGTAGCCTTTGGTTTGGCAGAGTCGAGATGCTTTCAACATGAGCACGAGTGAGGCTAAGGATCCAGTAAGGTATATTTCAGTTTTGGGTTTTAATTTAATTTATATTATATATATACATATAACTGACTTTGGCAAAATATTGGAATTTTCAAAATGTTAGGTATATTTATACAGTGAAAATAATAATAAATAATGATATTAAGTCAGCAAGCTTAAAAGCATTTCTGCTTTAATATATACAGAAGAGAAAATTTTACTTTTAGGAAAAAGGAAATAGAATTTTTTTAAAAATGTTTGGGAGTTGTATAAAGTTTGACTTCGGGATCTATATAGATTTTTAAGCGAATATGTAGTCTCAAATAAATAAATATACATATATTTATTTTAAAGTTGCCAGTTTATATTTAAAATAATGAATTATGTGGTTAACCCGTTTATTAATTTGTTCAATCACTTTAGTTACTAAAAATAATTTATTTAAAGGGAAATTAGTACAAACTGAAATTTATTAGTTGAAGATAAAATCATTGGTTAATTTAAATTATCAAATGGAAATTTAATTATTCGATTGGTTCGAAAATTAATAAATTTATATAATGTGTATTCAAGGTCAAAAAAATTATGAAGAAAACGAACTGGAATGGAAATGGACTGCAAATCAAAGGTGAGAACTCTCACTCAAAAGTATAATAATTGAAAATTTCAGTTATTGATTCATGGTTGGATTGTGATAGTTAAATTTAATTGTTGATTGTGTGCTTGGATGATTAATTTATTATCAATTATATTAGTTTAGACCCTATTGCGCCGCATAATAGCGGATGATATTTTATAAATCCCATATACCGCGATATTCCACCTCGAAGTGGAATTGGTATTTAATTGTTGTGCTAACGTCTGTGGATGCAGGGAAACAGGTTGGAGGGATCCAACTGGATTCGTCAAATATTGAATTTGTTTCATATGCCGTGTGTTGATAATCTCTGTGTGATTATATTGTAATTGAAATTATTGTAGGCTATAATTTAGCCAAATATATTTTTGGTATCGTAAGATACCAGAAATAAATAAAATTTGATTTTTGAAATTTAGTAGAAAATTTATAGTAAATTAATTTTAGAAAAAATTGAATAGATTTAAAAGAAGGAATTTGTTTCAAAAGATAATAAATTTAGTGTTGAAATAAATTTTGAAATAAATTTTAGAAATTGTTTTGGTATTTGAAAACAAATTTGGAAATCAATTTAGAATTTGATTCGGAGCTGAAAATGAATATTTAGAAATCGATTTGAAAATCGTATATCAAGGGATATTTAGAAGTTTAAAAATCATAATGGAATTTTATAAAAGAAAGGGGAATTTGTTTAAAAAATAAAAGTGTGGAAAGGAATTTACGGATTTGGAACGTAAATTTAAAGGAAATCCAGAAGGATTTATAAATTGAATTGAATGAACCATTTTAGAAATTATTTACGGATATAGTCTATAAATATGAAATTGAAGTTGTAAAGATGGTTTTAAGGAAAGACTATTTCGGATAAATTATTTACTTGGGTTATTTTGAAAATCTTTAAAGTAAAGAATTATTTTAATTTATTATAGAAGTAATTATTTAAAGATTAAATTGATACTTGTTTTAGAAGATGGATATTTAAATAGTATATCCTATATACTAATTTTATTTTAAAATTAGTTTGGCCTTGAATTTTTATACGAGATTTTTATATAATATTTTCATAACTAATATTTAAGTAAGTGTTTAAAAATAGTTTTATTTTAAATATTTCCAAGTATATATGTTTGGATAAGTAATTTAAATTATATTTAAAGTATTTTAACTCGGCAGACCTTCAGTGGAAACAAATAATATTGGGAATCTTATTCCGCGAGTGAAAAATGAATTGAAATTTGTTTTTAAAGGATTGAAAGGTGAAAAGTAATTTGAAATTTGTTTTCAAATGGTTGAAGTGTAAAAAAATTGTACCTTGCAAAGATATTTTAAAAATAATAATTGGGGAATAATTTATTTGGAATCTAGTGATTGTTGTGATTGCTGATTGATAGTTAAATAACCGACTATCAATATTTGTCTTTAAACGACATTTGAATTTCGATGCGACCGGGGGTCGGATTCTAAGTGGATATCCGAAAACCACATCGAACCTTTGTGATTGTGATAGATCTTTTGTTTAAAAGATCAAAGTGGAAATTGTGGTGATTTGTTGAAATCTGAATATAACACTTATTTTTAAATAAGCGCTCGTTATTCAGATTAGCCGGGAGAGGACTTTGTGTCATAAAACCCATTCCGAATAATGATATGATGAAATGGGATTGCATTTGAAGATGGTGTTGAAGACCGATTATTTTCAAAAACGAAAGGATTACCTGTCGATTGTCTCTGCACCGGGTTGCTCCAGTATACAGATTTTATCACCCTTTGTGATGGGGATTCCGGACATGATTAGTGAATATCCGGATTTGCAAGGGCTTCTTTGGAAGTGCCTTCGGTTTCGTTCGAACCTGGAACAAACTTGTATGGTTGTATGTCTGACACTACACTTTGAGATATAAAGCAGATTTCTTTCAAATACATATCTGTTGGTGGCGGAGAATTTATTCTCTTAGCTTAACACCCTTCTCTGAGACATACGAGCTCAGAGGTTATGTAGTTGAAGGTTATCAGCGATATACTCCCAATTTGGTAGTGTGGCATGCTAAGTGTTGCTGTGTGTTGATGATCATTTGTGATCAAAGCATGACTTTGTGAAAAGTGCAGCTTTGTGGACGAGACCTCATCGGACCTCACACCTCGGAAATGGTCAAAATCGGAAAGATGCGGCAAGGTTATGAGGGTCGTGCCCTTTAGGGTATGTCATTTCCTTTTGGAAAAGGGTGGTGTCAGGTATGGAGCCCTGATTAACCTTTGTGGTTACTGTAAATACTTTTCTTTGTGGTTGTTGGTGTAGAGGATCCTCGGATAAAGGTCCTAAAGGACAGGGGGATGGCATACTCGAGTAGTAGTTACCTAGTTACAGAGGTAACCCAGCCTTGTGTTGGCATAGAGCCGGTTAAGTTCTCGGGACGTCCCTCCAGAGGCGTACCCATTGGCAGTAGGAAGTTCCTTAGCCTGACCATTTGTTGAAAATCCAAAGAAACAATATGCGCCTTGTACGGTTTTAGTTGTATTACCTGCCATTTACTTATGGTGGCACCCCACTTTTTAGATGGTAGCTATAGTAGGCATACAATAATGGTTGTATGCTGGCTAAGATTAATATTATACTTTGGAAATGTTTTCTGCACTATGCACTAATAATAATATCGAAAGGATTTTTTCATATTAAGCATGTTTGACTATTATAAGAAGAAATCTCCTCCAATTCTGCGTTTGCATTGTGTGTGTGGCGGGAGCTCTTATGGTAGTTTCATTTTCTAAAAGCATAGCAGATTTATTTTTATTTTCTTTGTGAAAATAACTGTTTTTAAGATCTCACACCAGTCCCACGACTGACCTGGAGTTTATTGTTCCCTTTTCTAAACTCTGCGTGCCCACAATTTTCCACACGGGCAGCCTAGAGTCAGGTTATCATTATTCTGGAGCGAAGTCGAAAAAGAGATGCTGTGGAGATCAGGAGCAAGTTGGATGGCGAAGCATATCACTAGTATATGTAATATTTACTTTCTGCTGTTGTTGTTATCATACTGTGATGTTGTAATGTGTAAACTCTGATAATGTAATGTATGTAAAACTGATATAGTTCTTTGTTTTAAAGATTATTCATTTATTTATTATATGTTGTTCCGCTGCGAAATGTGAGATTCTGTTTATTGTTTCCTTTTCTTTTTCTACCTCTTCATTCTTTAACCCTAAAGACTCGTAAGTTTGTTCCTCTTTGGCCGAATTGTTGTTGAATTTTGCCAGCTCAAAGGGGTACGGATTTGCGGGCCTTTACAAGTCCACTTTCAAACTCAATTCCATTTTAAAGCTTGAAAACAAGCCGCCTTGTGTGTTTTGTGCATGAAAATTTTGGACTAAATCCAGGGCCGAGACGAAATTTCCACTGTACAACTGGAATAGGTAGCTTGTAGAGTGGCAAGAATGTTAAATTCTCCCCCTAAATTCTAGCATAGGAGTTACATTTAGAAAGCGACATTTCAATATGTTAGACCTTTAGATGGTATGGGTTCGATGCAAAATTGGTTACACTATAGTTCTACTCGTAGGAGTATGGGGATTTTGGCGAAATTTTTTTTCTTCACAATCTACATACACATAGAACTGCCAGTATATATTTACGCACATACACACACACATACACACACATATATATATGTTGTATGCATCATATTTCCAAAATAATCCAAAAAATGAATTTACAAAGGAGAATCTAAATTAGAATCATTCTGCATGCATGTTTTTTATGTTGTGATACACTATGCACTTTTGCAGATTTGCTTGCAAAGTGGTTGCACAGTAATTGGCTGCGTAGTTTAAGATAATTATGATCCAGAATAATAACTTAGTCGTTGGTATAATTTTAGGGATGAAATTCTTTTAGAGGGGAGAATGTAACACCACATAAATTTGGCATTAGTTATTTAATTAGTTAATTAAGCTACAAAAAGGAATTTGCACAAACGATAGAATTTGATCATGAAACTTGCACTATTGCATTCATGGCAAAAATTCTAAGCAACTTTCATATTTGGAGTTTCGTGATCGAAGCTCGAACGAAGAAGTTACGAATGATAAAAAGTTCAAAACGAAAACAATTAAATTAAAAAATAAATAAATACATATATATATATATGTAAGTATGTATGTATTTATGTGTATTAAACCGTGAACCACAGGTCGACCCATTGTTTGGGCATCCGACCTAGCACGATCAACCCATAGTAATGGGGCGGTCGACCGCTTACCACGTTGAGGCTAGGGTTTTCTATGGCCCGACGACCCAGATTTAATATATTTTAATCTAATAGCTATGGTTGATTCTCATTCCTATAAACTTAGGCCTAAATGTCTCTTTTTTTCACATATTTTCTGTAAAGAGCAATGGAACTATACCATTTCGTATTCTCCGCTATTATCTAAATTATCATATAAAAGAATTATATTTATATACAAACAAATTGAGGAAAAATAGAAATTAAAACTACGAGATAATGATGTATTTGATATTAAGATCTATATTTATATTCTCTCCTAATCCCAAATCTCATCTCTAATCTGAGATTCTAATATATGTATATACCATTTCTATACATATTTCTTGGATCAAAAACGATTTGGAGTTGAAAAAAAAAACATTTTACTTTAGATCTGGAAATTTGGAATACTTTTAAAAGGTGAAAGGGAAATTTATAAATTGTTTCTGATATTTAAATCTATTCCATTGGCATCTATTTGATTTTTATACATAAATCAACAATATATGTGAATTGTAGGCTCAAATTAATGTAGAAAACTATTGCCTACGTATTCTTATTTCAGATCTGATTTGAAATATTGTTTTCACCAAGATTTGGAAATCAGTCCCAAAGATTATAGAACCGAATGATTTATAATTTTATCTAGATCTATGATTTTAATTATTACCCTACTTATGTTGAATTGTGGATTTTCCATAGTTTAATTTGTGGGAAGAATATCCAGTTGATATTTATAACTTTATTTATATTTCCAAGCTTCTAAGAAAATGCAACGTTAATTTAACAATGAATATATGCAATTAAAAAGGAAGAGATGTGTAAAGTGCAGATTTATTTTTCATTGTTCACACTGTCAATTCCAATAAAAATAAAAAATATCCTTCCTTGTAAATTTATGCGAAGCAAATCGTTGTAGTTGTTTGTATTCCAATCTTGTTTTAAACTAACTTATGGAAATTACAACGGAGAATCTTCATAGAAATTTAATCTCGGCAATTAAATATAGAAAGAATATTTTTATTAAAGTTTTGTGACTAGAATATATTTGGTCGAAATAGGTATTTATACGTATTTATCACGTCAATAAATATAAATTTGAATTTAACTAATAATGACAAATTACGTGTAGTGCTTGCTTAAAATGTAAATTAAATGTAGAAATAAATTGAGTAACAATTAAAGGAAATAGGAAAGAAAGTTAGAAAAAGAAATAACTTATATTAATGGGTAATAAATATGAATTGAATTTAGGGGTCACAAATAATTAATATAATAGAAAAGGTTGTAACTCCAATTAACTAGCTGTAATTGTAAAATGAATTTAGGAGTTATGAATCATTATATGGTAAATGAATTAATAAGACTAATAAATCTGGATTTTCATATTAATAACTATGGAATAGTTAGAAAAGGTTGCTAATTGGAAATCAGTAAATATACACAAATGTCTTCGAAAATATCCGTTAGAGTTATTATGGACAAGTCAACATTTATGGAATGAACAATAAAAAGGGATTTATGGGTATTGAATATTTAAGGTAAATCATATAGCCTTAAAAAAATAAAAGTAGACTAGTAAGCTAAGTCTAATATTTAACCTAGGAATAATAAAGCATTGAAAAATATGGCCTAAAGATTTAAAAAAAGCTTAGGATAGCTAATTGGACTTAGTAGGTTAGGATTCGAGATTAGTAGAGTTACACAACGGAAATCTTTCCTTCTCATTGATGCTATCGACAATTGCGTACAATGTGAGACATCACTAATCATAGAACCCATGGGAAGCAATTATGTGAATATAGGACCTGCTTAGGGGTTAGAAGTATTAAGTGGTCGTTTGAGGGCCAGCCTTTTTCCTAATTAAAAAGTATTAAATGGTCCCAGAGATGTGCACATAAATGTGTATATTTGTACTTCCATATTTAGTCTAATTTAATTAAATAAATGAGTATATAGGGTATTTTAGCATGTTTAAACCAAAATTTCAATAATTTTCAAATCATCATTTATTCATCTTCATATGGCGGTAAATGGTCATATTTGTGTACGAATTAATTTGAGAATATTTATTTGCACATTTTACTTTTATTTGTAGGAATTTGGTTGGAAAAATATGAAGTGGCTTCATGAAAATATGTATGCACAAAGGAAGAAGGCAAATAACGATGGAAATAAATCAACTACTGTAACATGGAGGACCCCACCTACCCACTTACCATGATCTACAATTAGGAGCTAATGCACATGTTAGTGGACATTCAAGCTACATATACATTTAAATGGAGGATTATGCTCAGGCTAATGATTACTTGAAGGTTACATTTCCTAAAAGGATAATTTGTGTAGTCCCCTAAAATATACATAAGGGTTTTAGACTTGTATAAATACACCCTCATGTAATGAGGCTCTTAGCACCTCCTCTTTAGTTAGTTTAGTTATATACACAAATTGTAAATATAAACTCTCTTTCTCTCTTTCTTTGCTTATTAGTTTTTTCTCTTTTATGTATTTTCTTAATGTAATTCAATTCATGGTATTTTAATTCATGTTCTTTTCTTTTATGTTAGTCGCTTAGATTTAATTTATGCAGGTAGTTTAATTCTCGTATTATTTTGATTACCTTTCTGTTAACGTTGAAAATTGAACGCTAACACCCCGGTGTGTGTAGTAGTAATGTGAAAGCACCACCCGTGATACGGGAACAGAATATAAACTGAAAATAGCAGAAAAGTAAAGAGACAATAGTTTTATAGTGGTTTGGCTCGTAATTAAGCCTACGTCCACTTTATATTCTTTTATTGCTGATTTGGTTACAAGTTGATACAATGCACTTCAAAATACAATACACTTCGATTCCAAAACACTTCAGACTAGTAGCTCAAACTTCGATGTGATAAGACTCTTTGAATCCATGTCGGATGTGCGAGATCTCTTTTGAAGCTTGTTGTAGTGTCTTCAATGTTTGGAATGCTTGATGTGTTGGAAGAGTTAAGAATTCATCAGAGTAACAGCGCTTCAGAAGATCAGCCCCCCCAAAAGTCCCCCTCAAGTAGGAGTAGGCGGGGTATTTATAGGGTGAATTCGGAGTTTGGTCGTAGGTCGCGAGCGACCTAAGGGTAGGTCATAGGTCGTGAGCGACCTAAGGAGCACTAGCTATGGCTTAACGGTTGCACTGGATCATTCGAACATACTCACAAGGCATAGGTCGTGAACGGGTTAAGATTAAGATAGGTTGTAGGTCGTTAGCGACCTAGTGGGAATGATGAGCGACCTAGGGAAAAGCGGCATAGGGAGTTACTTCGGCTTGTACAAACTAGGTAGTAAGTTTTAGGTCGTGGACGACCTAAGTTAGGTCGTAGGTCGCGTTGCCTTTATGCTAACAGTTAGGTCGCAGATAGCTTTAGGTCTTTAGGTCGCAGATAGCTTTAGGTCGTTAAGTCGCTGATAGCTTTAGGTCGTTAGGTCGCAGATAGCTTTAGGTCGTTAGGTCGCTGATAGCTTTAGGTCTTTAGGTCGCAGATAGCTTTAGGTCGTTAGGTCGCAGATAGCTTTAGGTCGTTAGGTCGCAGATAGCTTTAGGTCGTTAGGTCGCTGATAGCTTTAGGTCTTTAGGTCGCTGATAGCTTTAGATCGTTAGAGAAGTTAGGTCGCTAGATCGTGAATGTTAGATCGCAGAGTTTTAGGTCGCTCAAAAAGAGGAGTTAACACTTTCGTTTTCTTGTTTATGTTTATGTTGCAATCTACATTTGTTGAAATAATAACAAATATGAGAAGCAAAACCTCTTCAATTTTGGGGTTGTGAAGCTCTCTAAATCATGTATATTCAACATACTGATTTCATTTGATTTTTTTGTGCTTAATGGAATGTTTGTTTTGGTAAAAAAAATTGAGATTTGAATTTGATAGCCTATGTTATTGACACCAAATAGATTATGCTTAAACAAACATAAATACAAATTACCTCTTCATCTACATATGATGTTGGTATTAAAGTGGATTTTAGAATCAAAATTTGATGATATATATTACTAATCAATGTAAATAGATCATGCTTAGAATACTTTTATTTTTTAACTTCATTATCATTTTCATGAGAGTTAAAAAGCGGTTTGGAGGGTGTATTAATGCTTGATGATTTAGGTCGGGCTAACTAGTAGCACAAATAGGCCATACTTGTGATAAACACCTCAGCTAAATTCACTAATGATCAAAAAGAGAGATCATAATTTCATTACATTGATTTATGTGATCATGAGAAGGGATTTGCCTCTAAATTGCCTTCTACTCTCATATTTTTGTTCACGTTTTGTTTTTGTTTGTTTTTAGAAATTTGTAGTTAGTGCATCTCAAATTCTTGGTTTAGTTTGATTGAGTAGAATTATAAATCAATACAATTTCATGTGGATCGACCCGTACTTGCCACGTACTAAAATTATACGCCATGCGCTTGCTGTGATTTTTATCATAATTTTTCAGCGATTTTCTAATCCAGTAGAAAATACGTTAGAATCAACAAGTTTTTGGCGCCGTTATTGGAGAATTAATTTAATTTAAGTTCTCTTCATTGAATTTTTTTTTTGATTTTAGTATGTTTTCATTTTAAATTTTAGTTTGAATTTAAAAAATAAATTTGTGTTGTGTGTTTGGTTGTGATTTTTTTGTTCATTGTGTTTGTGTGCGATTTTTGTAGTTTCATTTGCATTTACAATTCTCTTATAAAAAAACATTGCACACTTCTACTTGAATCTCCATTTTAGTTTGTGTTTTAGCCTTTGGTTCATTGGCATTTTAGTTTGCACACTTTCTTTTTGCATTTGGTATAAAAAAATCAACAATCTTCTTTATAAAAAAAGAACATTGCATTTTATTTCATCTTCAATTTTTGTTCAAATTTCAATTACACTATTTCAATTACATTTATTTCATTTATTGCATTTTGTGTACATTTACAATTTCTATTTAAAAAATAACATTACACGGTGCACACAAAACTCCTGACAGCAACCATCCTCCCCACTATCAAACTGAATCATACCTCTATCTTCCAACACGCGACCTCCAAACCACCTCTCTGTTTGCCTCTTCCACTGTGCACCATCTGTGCGTACATAATCCCCTCCCTCTACCACCTCAATTCCACAATTTTCATGTTGAAGTGTGCCTGCATACATAACATTTCCACAAAACTCCTTTACTCCATACCTCTGCTACCCCTCGGCACACATCTGACCATCCCCTCTACCTGCATTTCCGTCACTATCCATAACAGGCCTGCAGCCCTGCACATACCACAGAACACCTCATCCTTCCATACTTGATTACCACTGCAACAAAACATACTGCACATCAAAGACACAATCTAACTGCACATCAAAGACGCAACATAAAAACTATGCACAATTCACCTGAAAACCTCATCAACAGCTGCTGCACAAATTCACCACACCCATACAATCAATCACCATGCTTTCAACCCATAGACCGACAAATAACAACTTCTTCCAGCAGTAACTTCACAAATTACGTTCACCACAAACAAAACTCCATCAACATCAACATTCTCAACCTCCTACAGTAACTACTTCAACCTCTACCGCTTACCGCTGTGCATACTTCTGTCATTACAACCCCACAACTGCTCTGTGCACACAACAGGCCACCAAACTATTACCTCTCCATACATCTACCACTTCCATCAACCACCACACTTCAACACTCCCACTTGCTGCCTTCGGTTCGAATTATTTCTCACGGTCCTACAAAAACCTAACTGCTTCACCATCTACTACTGCAACATTCTCCCCAATCCCACTGCTGCACCACCACTTCATTGCAGCCAGTCCATAGTTCTGCCACATACAAGAAGCAACTATCACCGCTATTCCATAGCCTGCACACACCAAGTTTCCATAATCACCATCATCACAGTCAGCTGCAACATCAACCACTACATACCACTTGCACTGCTTCATCATACCACTCGCATACATTCATCATCACTGCCTAAATTTCAAACAGTTCACCCAACAATACCTCCAAACTTGCACATCCCCTCCCTATCATTTACCACTGCTGCACACCAAACTAACTCAAAAGCCACTTGCCGCCTACATGCATACTTCACAACACATACAAACATACACTCACCTCAACATACACTTGCCCATGCACATACATACACTGAACATATCTTACCTACTCCTCAACTTACCGTTGCCATAACCAATGCCCTCAACGAACTGACCATCATCAACTACCACCACCATCTATCCTTCAACATCGAACTCAACGAGTGCATTCCAAACTTCTGCCTGCACATTATCAAACTGTACCACTGCTTTCATCTTTCAATAGTGCTAGTGCACATTCACCTCCAAAAAAAATTACATCAATCATCAGTGCTAACCCTCTTCATTTCTCCCATCCCACATTCCTACCTTTAACCAAGCCTTTTACCCATGTTGCACTTCCCCTTCTTTTCACTTTATAAACCACCCACTACTGCAAACTTCCAGCCACTTTCCCCGCTGTTTCCTGGGGATTTGACCAGGCAACTAGTGCTCGGCATCAGAGAGTGTCCGGCATCCAGGAATGTTCGGCGAAGCAACCATCATCCATGAGTACTCGGCGTAGTACTCGGCGTCCTTAGTGTCCGGTGTCCAGGAGTGTTCGGCATAATACTCAGCAGTGTTCGGCATCGAGACTACTCGGCGTAGTACTCGGCAACAAGGGTACTCGGCACCAAGTAGTGTTCGGCATCAACTGGCACTCGGCAACAACCTATGCTCAGCGTCAACTAGTGTTCGGCATCCCATAAGTGCTCGGCACCAAGACTGCTCGGCGTACCAGAGTACTCGGCATCAAGGCTGTTCGGCATCAAGACTGCTCGGCATGCAAGACTGCTCGGCATACCAGAGTACTCGGCATCAAGGCTGTTCGGCATCAAGACTGCTCGGCATGCAAGACTGCTCGGCATACCAGAGTACTCGGCATCAAGACTGCTCGGCATACAAGGTCGCTCGGAGTCAAGGCTGCTCGGCATACAAGGGTACTCGGCATCCCATGGTGTTCGGCGTAATACTTGTCATCCAGGAGACATTCAACACAACTAACCAGCACACCGTTCGGCATAGAAGGAATGGTTCGGCGGAGATCGTTCGGCGAACCTTGCTCGGCATACGGCGACCACTGTACTCGGGCTGGAACGTTCGGCAAGCAGCCCACTTGGGAAGTCCAGCCCATCTTTGCCTATAAATAGAGGGGCAGGGTCACAGTGAAAGGGATCCTTTTTTGGAGAGAAAATACGGGGAGACTCTGCCATTTTCAAGACTCATCTTCTCTACTTAAACACCTTCATTCAAGCATTTGATTCACGAATTGTATTTGTAATCAATCATAAAGGAAATCAATAAAGTTGAGCAAAGTGGACGTAGGCAATTACGCCGAACCACTATAAATTTGGTGTTCTTACTTTCTGCACTTGAATTAGGATTGTCTTCTCTGTTTAACTTTCTTTCATCACTTATATCTCTACACAATCTTTCTGAACGAGGTTAGTGACCAATTTTGGTGCTAACACTTTGGTGCTTTCATTGAGAATTGAATTCTCAGACCTCAAGGATCTGCTTTGAAGCTATTGGATTGAGCAAATCCCCCAAAGAAGATCCGACTTACTAATAGAACATCCGCTGATCCTACTCAGAGTTCATACCCATAACTCTACAATGGCAAGACCACGTACCAGGTCAGCTTCTCTTAATGCGGATACCCGAGAGACTGCTAGCGTGCAACAAGCTGGACCTAGCAATCAACCAGCAATCCCGAGTGCAGGGATTGCCGCTCAAGAACAGACTCCAGTTGTCACCAGAATGGAGTTCAACGACTTGATGAGAGAACTTAGGGAAAGCAGGAGACAACTGGGAGAACAGATGCAAGCTAATGCCAACCTGATGGCACAACTCACTCAACAGCAGCAACAGAATGCTGGGGGCAATCCAGCTGCTTATTCCTCTTCTGACAGCTCAACTTCTTCTGATGAGCCACCCAGGCGCAGACGCCGTAAGACTGAAACTGCAAGGGCAGATGCTGCTGTTCGAACAGCAGGAGACCGCGACCAAGCCAGAACTGGAAACTTCCGAACCGGAGTACAGGTGGAGGAGGGAGCTCCAGATCATCAAGATGTTAACAATGTTGAACCTCATGACACACGATTGGCAGATCGCCAGGAAAGGAGGCATCAGCATGGACAGGCACGTAGAACTGACTCCAACCTCCCAGCTTCCATACAGACACCCGATCTGACAGCCATGATCAGGCAACTGATGAAAGAAAATCAGGGCTTATCAAATGACGATTGGGGAGTGTCAAGAAGTCATACTCCGTTCACGGATGTTGTGCTGCAAGCGTCCTACCCCAAGAAGTTTAGCATGCCAACCATTCCTGCATACGAAGGAAAGACTGACCCCAGACAACATGTAATGAGGTATGAATGGATGATGGATTCAGCCAGAGCAAATGATGCCACCAAGTGTAGGTGCTTTCCGATTACTCTATCTGGGATCGCTACTATGTGGTTCACCCGACTTCCTCCGCGATCCGTATCAAATTTCGAGGAGTTGGCAAAGAAGTTTATTGAGCAGTTCAGGATACACACTACACGCCCGAAGGACGTGATGTCTCTGTCGAGTGTAATCCAAAATCCCGGAGAGTCGCTGAAGGAGTACTTACAAAGATTCCACGTTGCGGCAACTGAAGTCAGTAATCCCAACGACCATGCAATTCTAATGGCTGTGATGAGAGGTGTAGATCCGGATTCTGAATTCGGAGATTGGCTGGCAGGAAAACCTCCGACTATGCTAGAGCGTTTCTACTCCAAGGCGCACCAGTTCATAAGAAGAGAGGAAGCTAGGTGGGTACGACGAGACAAGGCACCGGGACCTGCCCAAGAGTCAATTAAGAGCAACATTGCTGTGAAGCAATCTGGAGACAATTCAGGAAAGGTCCAAGTCAACGTCCAGAATAAGCCTGTGCAGCCCAAAGAGTCCGGAGGAAGGAGTCAAGGAAAGAGGAAAGAAGCGGGAAAGTGGAAGTCGAGAATTCCAAGCTACAGCGAGTACACTCCGCTAAACACCCCACTTGAGAACATTTACCTATCCACATGCAATACTTTTCAGTACAGAAAACCACGTCCGAAAGAATCAACTGAAGAACAGAAACGGACTGGGAAATATTGCCGCTTCCATGAAACCTATGGACACAACACGGAAGAATGCAGACACCTGCATGACGCTATCGAGAAATTGATCAGACAAAAGAAGTTGCAAGAATTTGTGAAGGATCCGCAGGAAGGAGGACAGGGAACGTCCGACCCAGGTCGGGCACCGGCTCCACGTCATCCAGAGGAACCTGCCCGGACTGTTGGAAGACTGGTTATAAATACAATTATCGGCGGACCTCATCCCGCAGATAAGAACTGGCAAGAGATGGAACGATATGCGAGCTCCTTGAAGCATGCGGATTTCGAGTGCTGTTCGAACGTAGAGGACGGGGCCCCTGCTAAGCAGCAGCGCGTGATGACAGACGATATTGTGTTCAGAAACAGAGACGCTGATCAGATAGAGGCTCCGACCATCGATCCCATGGTCATATCTGCAACAATCGGACCAGCATATGTAAAAAGAATTTTGATTGATTGTGGAAGTTCAGTCAACATCATCTTCAAGAAGGCATATGATCAGATGAAGCTAGAGACAAAAGACTTGAAACCATCCAAGGCTCGTATCCACGGTTTTAATGGCGCTGCGACTGATGCAGTAGGATATGTCGAGTTACCAGTTGAACTGGGACAAGGCGAGCGTCGGAGGGTACGAATTCTACCCTTTGTGGTGTTGGATGTGGACTCTCCATATAATGTTTTCTTGGGTCGGCCGGCCCTGGCTGAATTTAGGGCGGCACTAGCCCCGTGGTGCTTGACTTTGAAGTTCCCGACTGACAAAGGAGTAGGCATTGTTCATGGAGACCAAGCAGCTGGTCGTTCTTGTTATGTGGCCGAGCTCCGAGAAGCCCACCGGAGGGAAAAAGGAAAGGGTGCGGACAATCCTGTCCGCATCCTCAACGCGAATAATTGACAAGTAGTGCCCGAGCCCTGGCTCGGGCATAGTTCTCGGATCTACGGAGATATAGATCCGAGAGACGACGATGAGAAACCCAGGGAAGAGAAGGCGGCACCGGCTGAATTAACAATTGACATTTCGATTAGCCGTGACGACCCTTCGCGAATACTGAAGATCGGATCACAGTTAGGCCCCGCAATGACAGAAGACCTTAGCGACTTCCTCCGAGCAAACCTTGATGTTTTTGCCTGGACGCATTCTGATATGTGTGGGATTTCTACCGCCATCACAAGTCATATGTTGAACGTAGACCCGAAATACGTCCCAGTCAAGCAAAAAAGGAGAGGAATGGATCCAGAGAGATCCGCCGCTCTTGGAGAGGAGGTGGACAAACTCAAAGCAAATGGGTTCGTCCGCGACGCCCTCTACCCGGAGTGGGTCTCCAACCCCGTGCTAGTAAAGAAGGCAAATGGGAAATGGAGGACTTGCATAGATTATTCCGACTTGAACAAAGCATGCCCTAAGGACAGTTTCCCGTTGCCTAGGATCGATCAGTTGGTCGATTCCACTACAGGGCACGAATTGTTGTCATTCATGGATGCGTACTCGGGATACAACCAAATCCCAATGCATATTCCGGACCAAGAACACACCAGCTTCGTTACAAATGTTGGGCTGTATTGCTATGTAGTGATGCCCTTTGGACTAAAGAATGCTGGAGCAACTTACCAACGTCTGGTGAATCGAATGTTCAAGGACCAGCTGGGCAAAACCATGGAAGTCTATGTGGATGACATGCTCGTGAAGTCACGGCAGTCAAACGACCACATTCAAGACTTAGCTGAAATGTTTAACATACTCAGGTCCTATGGAATGAAGATCAACCCGCTGAAGTGTTCTTTCGGCGTTGCATCAAGGAAGTTTTTAGGATTCATCGTCAACGCTAGGGGAATCGAAGCCAACCCAGAAAAGATCCAAGCCATTCGAGATGTACAAGCGCCCAGGACTATAAAACAGGTACAGAGCTTGAACGGAAAAGTGGCTGCGCTGAGTCGATTTATATCCAAGGCAACTGACAAGTGCATCCCATTCTTCGACATAATAAAGAAAGGAAAGAGGAATTTTGAATGGACGTCTAGCTGCGAGGAAGCTTTCCAGAACCTAGTAAGGCATCTGGAGAGCCCACCAATGCTATCTAAACCAGTTGACCATGAGATGCTGTACGTTTACTTGGCTATATCCCCTCATGCGATAAGCGCAGCTTTGGTCCGTGAGGAGGATCGAGTCCAGAAGCCGGTATATTATGTTAGCAAGCGTTTATCGGGGGCAGAGAAGAATTACCCTAAAATTGAGAAATTGGCTTATTGCTTGGTGATTGCATCACGCAAGCTGCGCCCGTACTTTCAAGCGCATTCAATCGGCGTTTATACCGATCAACCCCTGAGGCAGGTACTTCAACGACCGGAAACTTCTGGAAGATTGCTAAAATGGAACATCGAGTTGAGCCAATTTGATATCGCGTACTTACCACGGAGGGCCATTCGAGGGCAAGCGTTAGCAGACTTCATCGCTGAATTTACCATACCCATCAAACCGGACGATCACGATATCATTCCCCCCATTCGATGGAAATTATACACTGACGGTGCATAAAACGACCGTTGCTCCGGTGCAGGCGTAGTTCTTATAACTCCGGAAAACCGATCAATCTGTTATGCCCTGAAGCTCAATTTTCCGGCTACAAACAACGAAGCTGAATATGAAGCATTGATCGCTGGCTTGAAGCTTATCAAAGAACTCGGAATCAAATCAGTCGAAATCTTTTGTGACTCGCAGTTAGTGGTTTACCAAGTGCGAGGAGACTACCAAGCAAAAGGACGAAAGCTTGCTCCGTACCTCGTTCAGGTCCAGGAACTACTATCAAATCTTGAGCGTTATGACATTTCACATATCCCGCGAGAACAAAACAAAGAAGCCGACTTGTTGGCTAAGTTCGCAAGTACCGACGATGTTCAACAAATGGGATTGTATCACGTGGAAGTCTTGCATGCCCCGAGTGCGGACGAGATGAAAATCGATCTTGTGTTGGAAACAGAGATCGAGAAGGACTCGTGGATAACCCCATTCAAACTGTACCTGACAACCGGGGCTTTACCAGAAAGAAGAAGCGAAAGACGACAGGTCCTTCGAAAGGCTGCGCGGTACGTAATGCAGGATGGATCCATGTACCGGAAAGGATTCTCAATCCCATTGTTACGATGCATCGCTCATGATGAAACAAAGCGAGTCTTGAGGGAAGTCCACGAAGGGGAATGCGGCGACCATACTGGGGGGCAAACGCTAGCAAAGAAGATCCTCCGCTATGGGTATTACTGGCCCACCGTAAACCGGGATGCCGCGGACTACGCAAGAAAATGCGACAAGTGTCAAAGATACGTAAAAATCCCGAGGGCTCCGTCAACGGAACTCACACAAATGATCAGCCCTTGGCCATTCGCGATCTGGGGAATCGACATAATCGGCTCTTTGCCTCTATCCAAAGGTGGTGCGAAATACGCGATAGTTGCAGTCGACTATTTCACGAAATGGGCTGAGGCAGAACCTTTGGCCACTATCACCTCTAAGAAAGTCATTAACTTCGTTGTACGAAACATCATATGCCGCTTTGGTCTTCCGCGCACCATCATTACAGACAACGGAACGCAATTCGAAAGTAGAGAATTCAAAGAGTTCTGTTTAAAGTACGGCATCGAGAAAAAGTTCGCTGCCGTTGCACACCCAAAAGCTAACGGACAAGTCGAGGCCGTTAACAAAATAATCAAGTCCATACTAAAGAAGCGTCTGGAGAAGGTTGGAGGCAAGTGGGTAGATGAACTCCCGACAGCATTATGGGCATATAGGACTACCCACAAGTCCGCGACCGGCCACACTCCGTTCGCCTTGGCATACGGCTCTGAAGCCGTAATACCCGTGGAACTTGAAGTTCCATCGCACCGAGTGACATACTATGACCCCAAGACGAACCAAAACCTCTTGCTGGAATCACTGGACTGCATCGACGAAAAGCGTGAAGAAGCTGAGTTAAGGGCGGCGGCGCACAGACATCGAGTCAAGCGCTACTACGATGGCAGAGTCCGCCCAAGAATCTTTGATGTGGGTGATCTCATTCTGAAACGAGTCTTCCCAGTACCATCACGCATGAATCCCAGCTGGGAAGGTCCATACGCCATTGAACGGAAGCTTGGAGAAGGAACCTTCAAGCTAGCGACCGTTGATGGCGCGACACTCCCCCGAGCATGGAACAGTGAACATTTGCGGCACTATTACATTTAGCATGTTTCCCTTTCTTGTTATAGGCACTATTGTTTTGTGCATGTTTCCATTCAATAATGATTTAGTTTCCTTTTGAAGTTGTAATCGAGCAATTTAGTTGATTTTCATTAATAAAGGCTTGAAGCCACATTTTCTATGAAGTTTCTGTATCTCTTAATTGAATGATAAATTACATTATTCTGTGCGGCGTACAGACTCATACGAACGATTCCAACCTCCGAGTCCCCAGAGTGCGGAGCGGAGTACTCTAAGTCCCCAGAGCGCGGACTAGAGTATAAACGATTTCCAATCTCCGAGTCCCCAGAGTGCGGAGCGGAGTACTCTAAGTCCCCAGAGCGCGGACTAGAGTATAAACGATTTCCAATCTCCGAATCCCCAGAGTGCGGAGCGGAGTACTCTAAGTCCCCAGAGCGCGGACTAGAGTATAAACGATTTCCAATCTCCGAGTCCCCAGAGTGCGGAGCGGAGTACTCTAAGTCCCCAGAGCGCGGACTAGAGTATAAACGATT
The DNA here is from genome assembly GCA_030737815.1 of Allium fistulosum. Classification (NCBI taxonomy): domain Eukaryota; kingdom Viridiplantae; phylum Streptophyta; class Magnoliopsida; order Asparagales; family Amaryllidaceae; genus Allium; species Allium fistulosum. The sequence goes on along the minus strand of CM060907.1, from coordinate 1,034,861,459 downwards.
TCCAATCTCCGAATCCCCAGAGTGCGGAGCGGAGTACTCTAAGTCCCCAGAGCGCGGACTAGAGTATAAACGATTTCCAATCTCCGAATCCCCAGAGTGCGGAGCGGAGTACTCTAAGTCCCCAGAGCGCGGACTAGAGTATAAACGATTTCCAATCTCCGAATCCCCAGAGTGCGGAGCGGAGTACTCTAAGTCCCCAGAGCGCGGACTAGAGTATAAACGATTTCCAATCTCCGAGTCCCCAGAGTGCGGAGCGGAGTACTCTAAGTCCCCAGAGCGCGGACTAGAGTATAAACGATTTCCAATCTCCGAATCCCCAGAGTGCGGAGCGGAGTACTCTAAGTCCCCAGAGCGCGGACTAGAGTATAAACGATTTCCAATCTCCGAATCCCCAGAGTGCGGAGCGGAGTACTCTAAGTCCCCAGAGCGCGGACTAGAGTATAAACAATTTCCAATCTCTGAATCCCCAGAGTGCGGAGCGGAGTACTCTAAGTCCCCAGAGCGCGGACTAGAGTATAAACGATTTCCAATCTCCGAATCCCCAGAGTGCGGAGCGGAGTACTCTAAGTCCCCAGAGCGCGGACTAGAGTATAAACGATTTCCAATCTCCGAATCCCCAGAGTGCGGAGCGGAGTACTCTAAGTCCCCAGAGCGCGGACTAGAGTATAAGCAATTTCCAATCTCCGAATCCCCAGAGTGCGGAGCGGAGTACTCTAAGTCCCCAGAGCGCGGACTAGAGTATAAACAATTTCCAATCTCTGAACCCCCAGGGTGCGGAGCGGAGTACTCTAAGTCTCCAGAGTGCGGACTATAGTATGAACAGTCTCAAGTCTCCAAGTCCCCGGAGCACAGTGTCAGCAAACCAAATAAAGACAAGAGAATCATTCAAACAAGAAGAAACTAAAATTTTATTCGATAAGTCCAAAATAGGGATACAAGATCACTCCTACAAAATTCGGGCCTATACAAACTACAAGTTATGAAAGATAGAAACTGTTACAAACTTATGCAAAAAACTTGTTGAACAAGTGCATCGATCATTTCTTCGACTTCTTCTTCTTGTCTGCCTTCGGTGTTTCCGACGACTCCTCTCCCTCACGTTTCTTCTTGGACTTTTTGCTTGCTAGAGAGACGGAGTCAGGAGTAGGAGACGGAACATCTAATGGTTTAGACCTGCCCGGGAGAATGATTTTCAAAGGTCTATTCCGCGGGTCAGTAAGTTCCAGGACTTCAGATTCAACTTTGACTTTGACCTTTCTCTTCTCCTCGTCGGCAAGACGATCCTTCATGCTCATCTCTGAAGTATGTTCAGAGGCGCCAGTGATTTTAACTTCGTCGCTTCCTTCGGCAGGAGACGAGGTATCAAGTTTGTCATCGTCAAGCGCCCCGATCACTTGAGCGTCTGGGCCGGGAGTTACCCCTACGTGAGCAGCGTCGCTTGCTTTCCCCGCTTCCTCCTTGGCGTCATCGCTCCTCGAAGTTAGCTCAAAGTCAGAACAACCTGTGAGACATATAAGAAGTGGGCATTAGAACGAATAACCACTGCTAAAAAATGACGGATCACTTCGACTTCTAGAGAAAGAAGAGTCTCCTACCAGGATCAGGTTGGCTGTCGGTGGCGCGCGGGGTTTCACCCTCCAGGATAGGCGACAGCACATGAACGCCGAGCCCAGGATATTCGGGGTCGTAGCTGGCATGCTGCTCGAATGGATCAAGCGTCGACCGACCAGCCGATTGAGCAGCATAAGGAGCGGCAGTGTGAGGAGTAGTAGTGTCGGCCTCTGACGGGCCAGCCTCGTTATTCTTCTCTTTCGAAGGGGAAGAGCCTTTGCCATAGAGAGCCAACGCTACGGATAAATCCGATGGCTCATTCCCCCTCAGGAACTCCTTCACCAGTGCATCTTCGTCGATTTCTTCGGAGCCTGATTCGACTTTCTTGATCTTTATCAGAGTCTCCCATGCCTCAGCCAGGGATTCATGGTAGCCGTCGCCCAAGAATGTTAGGTCGCGGTGCATAAGGACGCGGGCTCCGTACTCGGCGATCAACGGGTCAAACATACTTTTGACTTCTTCCCTGCCGGTCTCTGCGGCCGCCTCCAGGCGAGAATCAAGCTCCTCCTCAGCCATTCTTTTGCCCTCCTCACGGGCCTCATCCTTCATTTTCTTGACCCCGGCAAGTTCACCATCAAGCTTTGCCTTCAGGAGCCGGGTAGCCACAATCTCATCACAATACCGCTGTGATTCTTCCTGAGCGGCTATTTTGTCTTCTTTCTCCTTGGAGAGTTGTTCTTTCAGCTCTTTGACTTGAGTAGCGAGCGCGTCCCTTTCTTTTTGGACAGAGTCTTTTTCTAGGGCAAGGGCGCCGCTGCGCTGAACTGCTTCGTCAAGCTCCTTTTTGTGAGCCACCTCTAAGCGAGTAACTGCCTCGGCAGTATCTTTTGCACCTTGTTCAGCGGCTTCTAGCTTTAACTTATAAGAGGCGAGTTCTTCATCTTGGAGTTTGATGATTTTCTTATCGCTGTCAGCCTCCAGAGTCAGACGGTCAATCTCGTGTTGAGGCTCAACAGATACTTCTGATATCTTCTCCACCAAGTGCACGAATGCGTCGTGTTGAACATAGACGTCATTGTTGCATGCAATGGCACTTTGCTTCACGTGCCCAGGAATGTGATGGATGGCCGGGAGGAATTTCAAACCGTCAAAACAAATCTTTGGAAATTTGGCCTTAAGATCGACCATCTTTTCCGCAACGGTTGGGTCCACGGCAGGAGCAGGAGGAGGAGGCTTAGAGAATTCCGTTCTTTTACGCGGCTCTCGAACTTGCCTCGTACTCGATGAACTGGAATGTTGTTCTCGAGCAGCATCAGACTGATAACCCTTCTGCAGAGACTTCTCTTTATCCGGCTCAGTTGTAGGAGGAAGATCACGGGACTGAGAAGATTGATAGTGCGCTTTCTTGCGGTGAGACGACTCGCGCGGACGATTGTCCCTATCTTCATAATCACCTCGGTCCCGGCGCCTGCCTGAACCGGAATCCCGTCCGGAGTGATGAAATATTGAAGACCCCTGAAGGCGATCAAGTCCGTGGGAGCGGCCCATATCACCTGCAAAGAAGGAAGATAACAACGAATTAAGGAAAATTCACGAATTAAAAAGACTTGAAGTATGTTAGGGAATGCGCATGTGCGTGTGTGTCCTAAGTGTTCCCCCCGACGGACCCGTTCGTTTGTCTTTGCTAATCGGAGTATCGTCTCTGTGAGCCGGGAGTTGAACTCCTACATTGCCTCTAGCGGGCGGGGAGAATTTGAGAGCTTCAGGATCATCGAACCCGTAATTAAGTATGTCTTCGGGAATGGAGAGGTTCGAGAGACCCCTCAGAGAACTCTCCAGATGCTGTGAAGAAGCCTCTTTCTCAGGAGGGATAGGCGTAGATTTTGAGGTGTCGCCAATTTTCTCTTTCTGAACCGAATATTTCAGCTTTTTCTTTCCCTTCGAAGGGGAGGATAACGTCTCAATATCCTGAACTTCGATTGCCGGATTCCAAGCAGGACCCACGTTCTCGCCCTGAGTGTCGGGTGCATCACCCTCTCTACGCTCGCCTTCTTCGTGCGCGACGGGAGCACGACGCGACGACGGGCCGGCAAGTTTTTTCCCTTTACCGGATGGAGGTTTGGGAATTGTAACGCATTCTGGAAGGCTGACCCGACGATCAGGAGCTAGCAAGCCGAACCCCGACAGCGATTCATTTGAAATGATAGCTCGAATATCTCGGTCCTCGGCCGGAAGAGCTCTAATCGCATCGACAGCATCAGAATATCCTCGGCCTTCTGGGCGCGGGTTAATACCTGAAAAGATGAAACGAAGAGTTAAGAAAAACATGACTCCCATTAAGTACGAGTAATGGTTCAGCAGAGAGACTTACTGCCTTCAACCCATCTCCTAGCAAAACCAGATGGGCATCGCACATAGAACCACTCCTGTTTGTACAGGGCGAATTTGCTACAGGCCCCTGTCAAAATCTGGCACTTGTGATATGGCTCGAGGAATATGAAGGAAGGGCTATCTTTCCGTCTCTTGAACATATAAATGTATCAGATATCACCGGGGGTTGGAGGTCTGGAGAAGACAGCCATGAAGAGTAAATAAGTCCCATATAGGAACGCATGACCATTCGGGTGCAGCTGCGACGGAGCGATGTCTATATACTGCAGCACATCCCGGAGAAATAGGTTAAACGGAGGCACGCTGCCCATCCAGCACATGAACTTGTTGCAGGCCGTGTACCCGACTGGGGGCAAATGAGGACGGTCGTGTCTCGAAGGAACTAACACGTCAGTAAAGGGAATTCCGTGAATGGAACATATCCGTCGCAGAGCGGCCTCATTGATCCTCGAGACTTGAGAATCGACCGGATTGTCCAGCAAGATGGTTGACTCTAGAGCATCGGGTGCCAAATTATGAGCGGGAGAGATTGACGGGTTGGAAGCATCTGCGGCTCCTTGCTTTGCTGACGGCCCAGGCCTGTCAGATATGGTGGCAGAACTAGATTTTCCTGACATCCCGAATAAATAATGAACTGGCTAAATGCTTGAGAAAGCTATACTTGAAAAACGTTGAGCGTTAGAATCAGCAACACGAGTTTTCCCCCCACGTGGTGTATGAACTAGTGCAAGCAATTGTGTAAAGACAATAAGAAGGTTTTAAAGATATAATAATTAGCTTCGGATCATCGCCTTCGAAGACCGTCATCGCTGACCGTCTCAAAAGCCCGCCTTGAGGTGATTACAGTTTCAGGTTCAAAAGACATATGATTTCTAGAGTAACCGGCCTAAGTGTAGTTTAACATTTATACTGATCGGCATTTTAGTAATGTTCATCGTCCTAAGCAAAGCGTGCGGCAATTGTATTGTTCGGCATGTCAAGTGTTCGGCAATTGTATTGTTCGGCATATAAAGTGTTCGGCAATTATATTGTTCGGCATGTAAGGTGTTCGGCAATTATATTGTTCGGCATGTAAGGTGTTCGGCAATTGTATTGTTCGGCATGTAAAGTGTTCGGTGATTGTATTGTTCGGCATGTCAGTTGTTCGGCAATTATATTGTTCGGCATGTCAAGTGTTCGGCAATTGTATTGTTCGGCATGTGAAGTGTTCGACAATTATATTGTTCGGCTAAAGTCACGGTTCGACCTAAGGATTGTTCGGCTGGATTCAACGTTCGGTCTGAGGTCAATGTTCGGCGTGTCAGTCGTTCGGCATTTGGGCATTGTTCGGCTTTAGTTCGTTCGGCTCAATTATAGTTTGACTTGTTAGTGAGCGTTCGGCCTGGCATTGTCCGGCTGAGGTACCGTTCGGCAACTAACCATTACACCGTCCGGCACATGACCACATGCGCCGGAGCAGCGAACGGCGCCATTACCCCCTCCAACACCTTTCATTCTTTTTCTTCCTTTTGACCTCGATCCAACACAAGGAAACTAAGGCAATAAGCGGACATACTCCTAACTCCTCCACGCTATGTCGTTCGGCAATACAGACAAGCTATACAAAAACCCTCTACACGACTTCGTTCGAACATCTCGTTTGAATATACGATGAAAAATACCTAAGTTTGCAGATCAAAGATTGAGATGGTGTAGTTAAGTCTCAAATTCGGACGATTGAACAGAATTGTGAGAACGAAGGAAATAAGAAGTAAAATGAGGCAAGTAAAAGGAGAAAAGAAGAGAAGGGACTGGTTTTATAGAGGGGAATGGAGGAAGTCGAAGGGGCTATACCCGGTAGAACCGGTCAATACCGGAGCGATCGGCATTAAGGTGGAATGACGTTCGGCACGCTGGGAACGTTCGGCTCAGAACGTGTCGTTCGGCATCCCAAGCTTATTCGTCTCGCACCTCCCTTTGCTAGCATTCTCGAGAGGGTACCTCCGAGGTAGATTGTACCAAATTCAAAGCGCACCACGTTTGGCCACGAAGATACACTTTGGGGGCAAGTGTTTCCTGGGGATTTGACCAGGCAACTAGTGCTCGGCATCAGAGAGTGTCCGGCATCCAGGAATGTTCGGCGAAGCAACCATCATCCATGAGTACTCGGCGTAGTACTCGGCGTCCTTAGTGTCCGGTGTCCAGGAGTGTTCGGCATAATACTCAGCAGTGTTCGGCATCGAGACTACTCGGCGTAGTACTCGGCAACAAGGGTACTCGGCACCAAGTAGTGTTCGGCATCAACTGGCACTCGGCAACAACCTATGCTCAGCGTCAACTAGTGTTCGGCATCCCATAAGTGCTCGGCACCAAGACTGCTCGGCGTACCAGAGTACTCGGCATCAAGGCTGTTCGGCATCAAGACTGCTCGGCATGCAAGACTGCTCGGCATACCAGAGTACTCGGCATCAAGGCTGTTCGGCATCAAGACTGCTCGGCATGCAAGACTGCTCGGCATACCAGAGTACTCGGCATCAAGACTGCTCGGCATACAAGGTCGCTCGGAGTCAAGGCTGCTCGGCATACAAGGGTACTCGGCATCCCATGGTGTTCGGCGTAATACTTGTCATCCAGGAGACATTCAACACAACTAACCAGCACACCGTTCGGCATAGAAGGAATGGTTCGGCGGAGATCGTTCGGCGAACCTTGCTCGGCATACGGCGACCACTGTACTCGGGCTGGAACGTTCGGCAAGCAGCCCACTTGGGAAGTCCAGCCCATCTTTGCCTATAAATAGAGGGGCAGGGTCACAGTGAAAGGGATCCTTTTTTGGAGAGAAAATACGGGGAGACTCTGCCATTTTCAAGACTCATCTTCTCTACTTAAACACCTTCATTCAAGCATTTGATTCACGAATTGTATTTGTAATCAATCATAAAGGAAATCAATAAAGTTGAGCAAAGTGGACGTAGGCAATTACGCCGAACCACTATAAATTTGGTGTTCTTACTTTCTACACTTGAATTAGGATTGTCTTCTCTGTTTAACTTTCTTTCATCACTTATATCTCTACACAATCTTTCTGAACGAGGTTAGTGACCAATTTTGGTGCTAACACCCGCCAATTGCCTTAACCCCCAATAACCCACATATCTTCGTCAAAACCGCGGAACCAACTCCTACAACCCCGTTAACCACCTAAAACCCAATCCCGCATCCAACTTGATAACCTGAACCACCTTCGCCAATCTCCTGTAAACAATCGCAAAACTCCGCTTGCATCCCACGCCTCACCAAATCGAACCCAATCACATCACCAATTTCTCTGTTTTTTTAGTTCATGAAGTCGATGTTGCAATTTCCTTTTTTATTAATTTACACGATTTCTTGCTTTCACTTGTTTTTACAAAGAAAAGGGAACTAGTGGGTTCGCATTTGGGTAACTGGCTTTGGTTTCAAACAAGCGGGGTTTATTCTATTTTGTTTTAATTTTTTTCTCTTCCTTTCTTATGTTAATTTCTCTTTTGTTTCGAACTAAAAAACAGAAAAAAAGGAAAAGAAGAAAATATTAACAAGTTACAATTGTTTTGTTTTTTTTGTTTTGTGTTGTTTTCAGTTGTTTTGTTTTTTTTTAGTTCTTTCTTAATGTTTCTTATATATATAATTCTTGTTCAAATTTTTTTAGATTGCAAATTGTAGGAAATCAAGTGGAATTGCTTGCTTCGCTTTGATTGCCAAAAAAAATTGCTTGCTTGTTAACACAAAAAAATCGCTGCCTGAAATAAATTTCTAATAATTCTGCACGCTTTGGTATCATGTCATTATCTCTTGTTTTTATTTTTCTTTGCATTGTTGATTGCTTTCATTTAAAAAAAAATCAAAAACATAAAATAAAATTCATTCGTAGTTGCATCGTTAGTTCACATTTAATTTTGTTTTCATTCATATTATCATGTTTTCCTTTCTAAGGGAAATATTCACATCCACATAAGGTAGGGGATTTCATCACCCCTTCCTTGGCCCACAAATTGCATTTCATCCTAGAAAATTGACTAATAATAATGAATGGACATTCGACTTAAGGGTGTTGTGAGCTCGCTAGGGCCCAATTGTATCTTGACAAGTTGTAATCTTTGAACAATTTATATTCTGATGTCTAGGCTATGGCAGAACAATAATCATTTGTAAATTTCAGAATCCAAAACTAAAAAAATTGTAATTTTACTTAACTTAGTCTTTTTAAATATTTTCCTATGAAAATTTTCAATCGAAATAAAAAAATCAAGTTGGTTTTTTTAAAAAAAGAAAAAATCCAAAAAAAATAATAATCTTTTCAAAAACAAAAAAATATAAAATCCAAAAAAAACAAATTCCCTTCTAAAAATTAATTATTTTTGTTAAATAATTTTTCCTTTATAACTGAAATTTTTTTTTGAAAATGTCGAAATTTCCCTACTTGCAAGAATTTTACAATAACTGTGAAAATAAATATAATCCATATAATTTCACACCAAATTCTTATGGATATTTTAATAACAACTACTGTACAAATAAATCAAATTTTGCAGCATAAAGTTTTCAAAATGATGACCAACCCTCAAGTCTTGAAAAGAGTATTGAAACGATTTGGTCTTTACTTGAACAATGAGTCAAATGATAAATAATTTGAGTAATCTGTGTAATAATTCAAATCAAGCATTTCAAAATAATCAAAATTTGAATTCACTTCAAAATTCAAATGATTTCGATTACAACTCATGCTAATATAACTTCGAACTCCAAAATGAATTTCAAAATCAAACTGGGAATGTGAATAACTATATAAATAATTTTGGTAATGGAATAATATCGATTATGGTGCAATGGAAATTTTTTACTCTCAACAATTTCAAATTGAAAATTATCAAATTAATAATAATAAATTGGATTTTCTCGAGCAAATGGAAGAAATTCACAATGATCACACATATTTGTTGTTTGAAACACATACGAAACAACGTGAGAAACAAAATTAGATCCCAATACGTGACGAGTCAAGTGATAATCCACCTTTTGCCAAAATTGATGATTTTTAAATAACACGACATTCGTTTTCCAAAAAAGACATTCAACTTCGAAATCTATTATGATATGATTTTCTGGGCTTAAGATGTCCCTCATCCTTGATGAGACAAATGAGTTAGTCTTTGGAAGAACGTTTTATTTACTCTTTAACGGTATATTTTCTAATGTCGTGTAAATAATAATCGTTCCATTTTCATGTAGATATAGGTCATATTTTTATTTTATTTTTCTCCTTTCACTTGGTATCACGACCCAAATTCCAGCGTTCGAGAATCGACGCCCGTACTTCACTTGTACTCGAATGTCGCAGATTCAACCATTGAAATCCGACTCGTGCCGGAGCTTATAACACATTAAGTATAACAACACAACGGAAGAAAAGAATGAATATATCATATAACTCCAATGATAAAATATCCAATGATATACAAGAATGATCACAAATACATATAAGAGATCTATAACAACATAGCGGAAACACAAAGGCACCAGTAGCGGAATAACTTGAACTCCAAATGGAACTCCAATATCTGCAACACCATCTCCAATCTCTAATCCAAAGATAGATCGAATACCCTATCATGCTGAACTTGGCAAACCCGATCCCGAAAATCCAAAGACTCCAACGATTTTCCAAAAGCTACCAAACCAAAGGCTGATGGCTATTGAACCTACACCTACTATTTGATTATCTGAAAAACCCAACTCTAGATTGCCCCTGTAGAAAATTGTGGGCACCCAGAGTTTAGGAAGGGAACAAAAAACTCCAAGTCAGTCATGGGACTGGTGTGCGCAAATAAAACAGTTTATCTTTAAAGCAAACAACAAAAGAATTTAAGATTGAAATCCGCAATGCTTTTTGGAAAATGAAACTACCATAAGGCCTCCCGCCACACACACAATGCAAAAGCAGAATTGAAGGACATTTCTCCTTATGATAGTCAAACATGCTTGATGCGCGAAAATCATTTTGATATTATTATTAGTGCATAGTGGAAAACATTTGCAAGTATAATATTAATCTTAGCCAGCATAGACATTTCGAACTATGCCTACTATAGCTACAATCTAAACAGTAGTGACCACCATAAGTAAATGGCAGGTTCTACAACTAAAATCGTACAAGGTGCGTATTGTTGATTGGATTTCCAACAAATGGTCAGGCTAAGTAACTTCCTACTGTCACATGGGTACGCCTTTGGAGGGACGCCTCGAGAACCTACCCGGCTCTCTGCCAACACAAGGCCGGTTTACTCCTTGCCCGGGAATAACACCTAAGATATGCCATCCTCGATCGTTTAAGACATTTATCCGAGAGCTCTCAACCATAAAGCAACAATCACACAGTAATAGATTTATAGTGTCCACATGAGTTAAATATCTGGGCTCCATATCATGATACCACCCTTATCAAGAAGAAACGGGCATACCCTAGGGGCGCGACCCCTGCAACCTTGCCGCATCCTTCCTGTTTCGACCAATTTCGGGGTGTGAGGTCCTGATGCAGTCTCGTCCACAAAGCTATGCTTTTCACAAAGCCTTGCTTTGATCAACAAATGATTAGCAGCACTTCGTCTGCCATATTACCAAATTGGGAATGTATCACTAGTAACCATCAACTACATAACCTCTGAGCTCGTATGTCTCAGAGAAAGGTGTTAAGCTAAGAGAATGAATTTCCGCCACCAAACAGAAATGTATTTGATAGAAACCAGCTTTACATCTCAAAGTGTAACGTCGGACACACATCCATACAAGTCTGTTCTGGGTTCGAATAGAACCGAAGGCACTTCAAAAGAAGCCCTTGCAATCCGGGTATTCACAATCTCGATCGGACTCCCCATCAATATGAAGATCTCTATACCATAGCTACTCAGTGCAGAGTCATTCGATGGGTAGTCCTTTCGCTCTTGAAAATACCCGATCTTCACCACCGGTCTTCAAATGCTATCCATAACGTCGTATTATTATTCGGAATGGGTTATATGACACAAGGTCCTCTCCCGGCTAAATCGAATTTTGAGCGCAATATTTAAAAACATATGGATATTGGGATCTCAGTTAAGTCACAACTTATTATCCAAAACCTTTCTTTCAAATGGCTTAAACCAATTACCATTTTCAAATCTTTAAACAAAAAGATTCACTTCACAAAGTTCACCCATCTTTCACAAAGATTCATTTATAGTTTTCAAAACAATTCACAATTCAATTTGTTATACAAAAGATGCACCCTTGAGACCCTCTTATTTTGAAAACAAAGTTCACTATTCTTTAACCAAGATTCATTAATAGCTTTCAAAACAATTTTAATTTCAAACATGAAATCTTTTCAATACAAATTGGAAATCCTTTCTTCATATGAAAGCTATTATTAATTGAAAACAAATAGTTTTCGTTTCGGAAAAAATCCAATTATATTTGCACAAGTTAAAGCCCTTCACGTATAAAGCTCGGGTTAAATTCAAATTCCCAAAACAATACTTTTAAAATGGTTTAAAACCTATATAAACACATTTATAACTTGTATACCCTTTTTAAACCAAAATTTCCAAACATAGAATTCAATTTCTAATCTTGAATTTAAATTCAAATCAAATTATTTAAATTTAAAAAACTTTATCAAGTTATTCAAAATAACTTTCATCTTCAAAACTCCTTTTCAAAAGCTTTTCACTTTTAACCCAATTCCATTTCCAAAACCTTTTGGATTCAAAATTCAATTTTTAAAACCATTTCAAAAATCTGTGACTTAAACAATTTCACAGTCACCTGCAACATCAACCACTACATACCACTTGCACTACTTTATCATACCACTAGCATACATTCATCATCACTGCCTAAATTTCAAACAGTTCACCCAACAATACCTCCAAACTTGCACATCCCCTCCCTATCATTTACCACTGCTGCACAGCAAACTAACTCAAAAGCCACCAGCCGCCTACGTGCACACTTCAAAACACATACAAGCATACACTCACCTCAACATACACTTGCCCATGCACATACATACACTGAAAATATCTTACCCACTCCTCAACTTACCAATCTCATTACCAATCCCCTCTACAAACTGACCATCATAAACTACACCACCATATATCCTTCAATATCAAACTCAACCAGTGCATTCCACACTTCTGCCTGCATATTCCCAAACTTTACCGCTGCTTTTATCTTTCAATAGTGCTAGTGCACATTCACCTCCAAAAAAAATACACCAATCATCAGTGCTAACCTTCTTCATTTCTGCCATCCCACATTCCTACCTTTAACCAAGCCTTTTACCCATGTTGCACTTCCGCGTCCTTTCACTTTATAAAACACCCACTACTGCAAACTTCTAGTCACTTTGCCTACCAATCGCCTTGACCCCCCAATAACCCATAAATCTTCACCAAAATCGCCGAACCAACTCCTATAACTCCGCTAACCACCTAAAACCCAATCCCGCATCCAACTTGACAACCGGAACCACCTTCGCCAATCTCCTGTAAACAATCACGAAACTCCGCTTGCATCCCACACCTCACCAAATCGAACCCTATCACATCGCCAATTTCACTATTTTTTAATTCATGAAGTTGATTTCGCAAATTCCTTTTTTATTAATTTACACGGTTTCGTGGTTTCACTTGTTTTTACAAAGAAAAGGGAACTAGTGGGTTCGCATTTGGGCAGTGGGCTTTGGTTTCAAACAAGTGGGGTTTATTTTGTTTTGTTTTATTTTTTTTCTCTTCCGTTCTTAAGTTAAATTTTCTTTTGTCTCGAACTAAAAAAGAAAAATAGGAAAAGAAGAAAATATTAACAAGTTATAATTGTTTTTTTTTGTTTTGTGTTGTTTTCTGTTGTTTTGTTTTGTTTTAGTTCTTCCTTAATGTTGCTTATATATATATAATTCTTGTTCAAATTTTTTTAGATTGAAAATTGTAGGAAATCAAGTGGAATTGCTTGCTTCGCTTTGATTGCCAACTAAAAATTTATATGAGTGGATCGTATATGATATATATGCAAGTATGAACAACAAGCTATAATATAACTTGATAGATAATAATAGCAAAGTAAATTAAAATAATCACACTAGGATTTTATACTGGTTCAGACCTCCCGTCCTACGTCCAGTCCTAAAGCTTCTCTTTGGAATTTCGTTTCAACTAACCCTCACTTGACCCGGAGAAACAGGTTTACAATAGCAGAGTTTCTTTGTCAAGAATGTGTTCTATAATACGGATGTTGACTATTGAGTACAAGTGCTTCCAATATATATATCTATCTAGAGAATATTGAATGAGGAGTTCTGAATATATGGAAGAGTTAAATACAAGTAGTTGATTGCTAGAGAACAAGTATAAATCAGAGTATAGGAATTAAGAGCATAAGTAAGCAAGGTAAAGATTCTCTTTGCATTCCTGATGCTATTTATAATGATGAAGAGTTTTCTTGTATAGTTGCATCTGTTGTAATCTCTCTAAAGTTGCTTCTGATAGTGATGAAGAGTTGCAGCAAAGAGAAGCGGATGTGTCCTTTCGAATGTGACAGTTGGTCTTTGAAATTACTCGGTCGAGTTCAAAATCAGACGTCTGGAGGAATGTTTCAGACATCTGGTCTTCATATATTTTTTGTGTCTGGTTGCTATTCAGACGTCTGAGTTTACTATCAGACGTCTGTTTCCTTCGGAGTTGTGAACCAGAGAGTTTAACCAGACGTCTGAGCATATTAACCAGACGTCTAATTCTGTCTGATTTGCAAACCATAGGAAACATTCATACGTCTGGCTAGTGCACTCAGACGTCTGAAAATGTGCATGATGCTTTATTTGTGTCTGTGTCGTTCCTTTTCAACTTCTACCGATTTGAAGTCTTTTGATACTTCTCTTGAGTCTTGTTTTTGTCTCTTTGGTGATGTTACTCTATCATCTACCTGTAAATATAGATATATATGTACATTCGATTTCCATTGTATAGTTGTTATCATCGAAACCATAGAATTGATTTCCTAACAATCTCCCCCTTTTTTATGATGACAACTATTCAATGTACATATATATATATATATTAGAAATCTCCTCCTGAATATGTGCTTATTTTTATTGTTTTATGATTATACTTATATTTCTCCTCCTTTGACATTATCAAAAAGTATTCGTAATAATTAAGCCAATCGTCAAAAAAGAAAATTTTCATTAATAGCAGGAAGGAGCTATATTCAAGGATTTTTACAAAAATACAAACAACTACAATTCCTAAATTTTAGAGTTCCTTTGGAGAAGCTTGATTTGGATCACCTTCCTTTGGTGAAGCTTGATTTGTATCATCTTCCTTTGGTTCTTCTTTTTCAGAAGTGCTAGCCTTTGAAGGAGATGTCAAAGCTTCCTTTGGAGGTTCATCCTCAAACAATTTGGAATGTTTTGCAGGAGGAGAAGGTACAGGGGTTGCCCAATCCTCAGAGGATGGTGTTGGACCATGAACTTGTTGTAAAAATTCTTTAAGAACCGATAAAATAGTCGAAAGAGATTCTTCAACTGTGGCTAGTCGTGTAGCAAATGAACTTTCAAATTTGTCAATTCGCCTAGCCAAATATTTTTGATTTTGGGATAATGTATGTTGGTTTCGAAGTGTGAGATCTCGAATACTTTCATTTGGATTTGTTTCCAATCGAGTCTCTATAATTTCATCCTATCCCGGATAATCAAATGGTGCGGGAGGAGGAGGAGTGACTTCTCGATGTTGTTCTTTCTCTTGGGACGGACCAATGTGTGGTTGAGGAGGAGGCTCAACTCTTCGATATTGATGATTATGCGTCCAATCTTAGAAGGACATAATATCTAGAGGGATTTCTGGTAGGTGCATCAAAGAAAAGAATTTTGTGGAAGCATATTTTGGCGAAATTTCTTCGAACGTCGATAGATAGGAAGGAATATTATGTGCACGAAGAAGTCTCATAATATAGGTAGGGTAAATGATCGATGGCCTTGATCGAGTCCAAAAGTGTTTGAGCTCGTCGAAGATGAATTTTGCCCAATTTATCCGAGTTCCACTAAAGAGAGCATACAAAGCTTTGTGCTCCAATTCCGTTATTTGCTCGTGACTCCCCATACGTGGAACAATCGTATTTATGATCATTCTTGTCAAGAGTCGAGCTTTTGGACGTAAATATTTTGAAGCGAATTTCGGCATTTCGTCCTCCTATATTTGATGAGTAATACTATTCCGTGGATTAAAGCGCATATTCGGAATGTTGTGTAAATCCTCCTCGGAGTCGGAGCATCATAAGGTTCTGGCTATTAATCCCGGAGTTAATCGAATAGTATTCCCATAAACGCTTGACCATAGCCAGTTGTCCTCATCTTTGGTATTCCAAACTGAAGTACTATCTAGATTGGCGTAGAATAAAAATATAGCTAACTGATCTATTTGAACATCATTAGGAGTAAACAAGATTAGGGTTTCCAAACCAGCATTTTCACAAAGTTCATCTAAATCATACATGGGGGATTTAAGAAGATTATAGAATGGTCCTGTATGAAGTTCTTCCTTTGAATATCTTGATACCTTTTAATTGAGTGAGGTGCTTTATGCATCCATCTCTCGATTTGATCATCTGAACATACTTGGGGATTTGAAGAAGAAGAAGAAGGTTGGTCCTGTTTGCGTTTTGGAGCTTTGATATTCTTTGTGCGAGGAGGCATTTTGATTTAGTGTTGTAGAAGACGACGATTTAGAGGAAAATCATGAATCGTGACTTATAAGGAGGAATAATTTTGAGTTTGAAAAGTAAAACAATGACGTTCTCAGGGTGTATATAACCAGTCGATTGAATTCCAGACGTCTAGAATTGAAATCAGACATCTGGTTTGACCTAAAAATTTCATTAGAGGATTAAAACAGACGTCTGTTATTTGTAGTAGACGTCTGATCTGGTTTAATGAAGAAGAATGAATATCCAGGAAGTTTAATCAGACGTCTGATGTAATATATCAGACGTCTGGTTCTGATAAATTATGGGCAGAGAATTTTGTCAGACGTCTGAATCAATGTTACAAACGTCTGAAATTTTCTGGAATAAATGTTTGAGAGGCAGAGGTTAAATTCAGACGTTTGGGAGTTATATCAGACGTCTGACATATGCACACTTCTAAATTTTGAATAGTATATCCTTGTGTCAGACGTCTGGAGGTTGTAGATAGACGTCTGAAAATTGCAGTTTGGCTAAAAATGAGTTAAAGTTTGATGATTTCACTTATATATTGAATGTAGATAACAAATATCTTTATTGTTGTAAAAAATATAATAACACATAAGTATAGATACATTCAATAATTAATACGATTTATTTATTTAGACGGAGACGGAGTTTTAGGATTTCCTGACTCATTATCATTCCATGGTCTAAGTGGAGACCATATATTTCCACGTTCGTGGGTCCGTAGAGAGCCAGAATATCGTCTTGGTGAGGGATCTGAAGGAGTACGATATGAAGAAGATGGATCCAATGAACTACAAGGTTTTGGTAGCGGTTCATGAACATCTTTCTTTCGTGACGAACAAAACTTCATCGCCACTTGCTCGAGAAAGCTTAACCTTTGTGTCGTAACTTTTTGTTTGAAATAAAGCTCTCGTTGAAGATCCATCTGTTGTTTTTGGTAATGATGAATTTCATCAATTTTCTCCTTTGTGTTATGAGAAGTAAACAAAGATCTTTTAGTTTTCTTATTATTCGGAGTAAAACCTGTGCGATACAAAGACCACCTATATGTTAGCTCTTGCTTTGGTGTAGGCGTTGGAACTCGTTGTGGTGTGTCAACCGAGCTGTCCGTCGATGGTGTTGAAATGGAGATAGATATATAAGAGTCCCCAGAAGACATTTTTTTTAATTTTTTTTTAGAAATTGATTGTTTGTATATAGTTGTTATGTAACTATGTATATATATGCTGAAAATCTTATTTTTAGAACAACTTTTTTTTCTAAAAATTTAATGGTTCAGAAATTCATAAATAGAATTTGTGGTAATAAAAAAGATAACTAAACTTAGTCTTTAAATGAAATTATTAATTAACTATTTCTAAGGGAGAAGATCATGGAGTGAACAAATACCTAAACTTCATCGGAGTTTAGTGAAAGTTTGTTCATTTAATGGTTTTGTGAAAATGTCGGCTACCTGCTTTTCGGTATTTACGTATTCTAAAGAAATAGTTCCTTTTTCAATATTGTCTCGTAGAAAATGATGTCGTATATCTATATGCTTGGTTCGTGAGTGATTAACAGTGTTTTTTGATAAATTTATAGCACTTGTGTTATCACAATATATTGGAGATTTGTTGATAATTTTACCAAAATCCGTTAGTGTTTGTTGCATGTATATTACTTGCGCACATGCTAGAGCGACGGAGATGTATTCGGCTTCGCAAGTAGATAGAGAAACACAATTTTTCTTTTTACTAAACCATGAAACAAAAGATTGTCCGATAAAATGAAAAGTTCCACTAGTACTCTTACGATCTGTTCTACATCCACCGAAATCCGCATCACTATATGAAACTAATTCAAACGATAATCCTTTAGGGTGAAGAAAACCATAATCTATAGTACTAGATAGATAACGTAAAATACGCTTAACAGCTCTTAGATGCGATTCTTTTGGTTGTGCTTGAAATCGGGCACAAAGACATACACTCATCATAATATCGGGTCAACTGGCCGTTAAATAAAGTAAAGAACCAATCATGCTTCGATATAACTTTTCATCAAAATCTTTTCCATTTTCATCCTTTTCTAAGTGAACAGTGGTGCTCATTGGTGTTGGTTTGCTTGATGTTTTATCCATTTCAAATCGTCGTAATAAATCGTTACAATATTTTTCTTGGTGAATAAAGATTCCATTTTCGAGTTGTTTTATTTGTAAACCTAAGAAGAAATTTAATTCTCCCATGTGTGACATTTCAAATTCATTTTTCATAATATTAGAAAATTGATTACATAGTTTTTCGTTGGTTGAAAAGATGATATCATCAACATAAATTTATACAACCAAAATATAGTTATTTTCTCTTTTAATAAATAAAGTTGTATCTAATTTTCCTATATGAAAACCAGATGTTATTAAGTGATTTTTAAGACGTTCGTACCATGCACGAGGTGCTTGTTTTAATCCATATAGTGCTTTATGTAATTTAAAAACATGATCGAGATATTTTTCGTGAACAAATAGTGGTGGTTGTTCGACGTATACATTTTCCATAATAAAACCATTCAAAAAGGCACTTTTGACATCCATTTGAAATAGTTTAAAATTGTTATGAGTTGCAAAGGCGAGTAATGTACGAATGGCTTCTAATCTTGCTACTGGAGCAAACGTTTCATCGTAATCTATGCCTTCTTCTTGATTATAGCCTTGAGCAACTAAACGTGCTTTATTTCTAACAATATTTCCATTCTCGTCTGCTTTGTTTTTAAATACCCATTTTATTCCTATTACCGATTGATCTTCAGGTCTTGGTACTAATTCCCATACGTTATTACATTCAAATTGATTCAATTCTTCTTGCATAGCTATTATCCAAAAATTATCATTTGAGGCTTCTTTATAATTCTTTGGTTCAAAGTTTGATACAAATGCTATATGGCTTATTTGATTGAGTTGATTTCTAGTAACTCTTGAATTAAGATCTCCAATAATATTATATATTGGGTGATTCTTAAGAATTCTAGGAGATGATATCAAAGTGTTATCTTGCAAATTTGTTCCAATATTTATAGAATTTGATGAATTTGTTAGTGGAATAGTTTCTTCTTCATCATTAGTATGGTGATTAAAAGGATTTTCGTCGAACGAGACATGTAAGCTTTCTTCAATAGTATTATTTCTTTTATTAAAAATTCTATATGCCTTGCTACGACCTGAATATTCAACAAAGACACCTTCATCGGCTTTTGGATCAAATTTACCTAAATTATCTTTTGTATTTAATATAAAACATTTTGAACCAAAAGTTTTAAAGTATGATACTTTAGGTTTTTTACCAAAAAATATTTCAAAACAAGTTTGTTTAGTCATGGGGCGAATAGTTACTCGATTTAATACATAACAAGATGTCGCAATAGCTTCAGCCCAAAAGTGTTTTGGTAATCCACTACTATTTAGTAATGTTCGTGCACATTCTTGTAATGTACGATTTTTTCTTTCTACGACACCATTTTGTTGAGGTGTACGAGGAAAAGAAAATTTTTGAGTTATTCCTTTCTTATTGCAAAAGTTTGTAAAAAGATCATTTTCGAACTCTCCTCCGTGATCACTTCTAATATTTTTAATTTTCAAATACATTTGAGTTTTAATTCTTTTAGCAAATATTTTAAACATACCAAAAGTATCGCTTTTATGTTTTAAAAATAAAGTCCATGTATATCACGAAAAATCATCGACTACTACGAGTACATATTTGTTGTGATTTATATATCTTATTTGCGTTGGACAAAATAAATCTAAATGTAATAATTCTAATGGTTTTTTTGTAGAAATATTAGATTTAAACGAGCTTTACTTTAGTTTTCCAATTTGACAATCGTCACATGAGTTTTCTACTTTATAATTCATTTTAGGTAATCCGCTTACCAACTCATATTTTGCTAACTTATTAATATTCTTAAAATTGATATGACAAAATCATTTATGCCATAACCATGGATCATCATGTTTGGCGGTTAAACATAAATTTGAATTTTTATTTATATTCATGTTTAATACATAAATATTTTTGTTTCTAAAACCTTCAAAAATTAGTTGTTTGTTATTTTTTTTTGAGAGTGACGGGTGTGTAGCGTGGAGCTACACAGCCGGTTAAATAGTTATATTATATAGTACTAAAGAGGTCGATCGACATGCCCGATCGATGGCCAAAAAATAGAAGTGAAACCACAAACTGTACTGGAAATACAAAAGTATCATTAACTATTACATGTTAACTGTAGTACGAGATAACTCCCTGAAGGTCAAGACTATCTTTCCGGAGATGCGGTGGTGCTTCCTTGGGATTCTACTGGTTGGACGCTGCACTGTGGGAGGCTCAGGCGGAAGGGTGCAGAGTGGCTTTGACCTGTTATGGAGGAGAAAATATGAGTGATACTTCTACAAGTTCCTTCGAAATGTCGTGATGGTTTTCCAAATACAATGGCATTCCTTTCTTTCCAAATGTACCAGCTAAAGGTTGATATGAAGGCGTCCATCAGCAGATTCTGCTGATTGAGCTGCCAATATTCGAAGTGAGAGGTCACACTGGGAATATACCCTAGGAGATAGGCACTAGTTGCCGCCCATATTGAATATGAGAAATCGCATTCAAAGAAGAGGTGAGTTACTGATTCGTTCTGGGTTGAGCAAAGGACGCAGCGTGGGTCAATAGGGATGTTGAGTCTGATGAGTCTGTCTTTGGTATTGATTCGGCCTGAAATTAAGCACCATTGGAAGAAGGCTATACGGGGTGGGAGTTTGCAAAGCCAAACCCTGGGGTAGGAGAAAAGGCGACCGGGGTGGGTTAGATAATGATAACAGGAGGCGACTGAGAATCCTTTGGAAGGTGCAAGGGCCTAGAGAAAAAAGTCTTGACTGTTGGAAGGGCGGATCGACTGGAGGATATTTGTGGCAGAGAGAAGTTCAGGGATTAGGTCTGCTTCGAAGATGGAGGGAGGGCAAAGGTGGTCAGGACCTAGGGTGAGATAGTCTTCAACCGTTGCATTGGGGAGGGTGGTGTGTGAAAAGAGGTTGGGTAGAGTTTTAGCGAGGGGTAGTTGTTCAAACCATGTATCTAACCAGAACAGGCATCTGTTGCCGCTTTCTATTTTCACCTGGAACAGTGCTTTGACTCTGGGTAAGGTATGAAGGACCCCCGACCAGAAAGGGGATGGGTGGGACCGGATGGTAAGGTGGAGTGCCAAGTGAGGGTTTGATTGGTAATGATAGCCTAGGATCCACGATTTCCAGATAAAATTTCCGGGAGTAAGTAATCTCCAGAGCCATTTGGACAGCAGCGCCTGATTGAAGGAGCGAAGGTCTGTAATCCCCAACCCACCATGGTTGCGGTGCAAACACACCGTCTTCCAGTTCACCAGACATTTTATTTTGCCTCCATTCCAAAGGAATGTACGTCTGATTGAGTTGATTTTCTTGATAACCCAGGATGGAAGCTTGAGGATGGACATCCAGTATGCGGGGATAGTTGATAGGACCGATTTGACTAGGACGAGACGACCTGCAGAGGATAACGAGTGTGCTTTCCAGGTTGCGAGTCTGGATTCAATTCTGGAAATTAGAGGAAGCCAGTCTGCGCGGTGGAGGTTGGAAGGACGGATAGGGATGCCTAGATAGGAAATGGGAAATGAGGCTAAGTTGCAGTTGAGTAGGGATGAGATTGTAGGGCCGAGGTTTGCGGAGTTGCCTAGCATGATGACGGAGCTTTTGTTAAAATTTATGGAGAGGCCAGAGATTGTTTCGAAAACATATAGTGCTACCTTGAGGCAATGGATGTGTTTGATGTCAGTAGAGGCGAATAGGATCGTGTCATCTGCAAATTGAAGGTTAGACACAGCTAAATCGGAGTTTTGGAGCTGGATACCTTTAAAAAGATTATTGGTCGATGCAAGCTTGATCATTTGGTTGAGCACATCCGCTACCAGAACAAAGATTAGGGGAGAGAGCGGGTCTCCTTGCCTCAGACCCCTTGCTGATTTAATGTGACCACCAGTAGAGCCATTGATTGAGATGGATGAGGTACTTGTGTTGAGTATCGCTTCGATCCACCCACACCATTTTGTCGGGAAACCCCTGTGCTTCATAAGGTCTAAGATGAAGTCCCAATGTACCATGTCGAAAGCTTTGGAGAAATCAAGTTTTAAAAGGGTTCCAGGGGTTGAAGTTCTATGACAGTAGGAGACGACTTCTTGGGTGGCGGCGACGCAGTCTAAAATGTTTCTGCCTTGTATGAAGGCCGATTGTTCCGCTCCAACCAGGGGGTCGATGGCAGCTTGGAGTCTGTTGGCAAGGACCTTCGTGATTATTTTGAATGTGGTGTTAAGGAGACTGATTGGTCTGAAAGCGGAAAGGGTGTTGGCGCCAGGGGATTTGGGGAGAAGGATGACGTTGGCATAATTGAGGCGGGCAATTGAATAGGGGTTGGCTTGGAATTCTTCGCACATGTCAAGTATGTCGGTTTTGATGGTTTCCCAATATCGTTTAAAGAAAAATGGGCCGAAGCCATCCGGGCCCGGGGCCTTGTCATCTGGCAAGTTTTTGAGTGCGGCCCAAACTTCCTCTTCGGTAAAGGGGTGGTCAACAGGGATTGGGGGACAGGATGGGTATAGGAGGTTCCAATCTATGGGGGGTATTGCCTGCGAAGCTAGGCCTAGGATACTACGGTAGTATTCGGTGAAGAGGCGGAGGTGATCCGACGTTTCGGTGAAGCTGTAGTTGTTGTGCACTAGTTCCAAGATGTAAAGAGATCTACGTCTGCCATTGGCCATACGATGGAAGTAGGAGGTGTTCCTATCTCCCTCCTCCAACCATTTGGCTTTGGATCTTTGCTTCCATCCAATTTCCTCCTGTTTGATTAGTCTATCAAGCTCGGTTTCTAAAGTCTTCAGTTGAGAGTGTTCGGTTGGGGTGAGGGGTCGAGATTCTTCGAGAATGTTGAGATCTAGGATGGCATCTTGGGTGGAGGAAATGCGCGAGCGAAGGGAGCCCCAAATATTTTTGGCCCAAGGTTTGATGATCTTTCTGAGTGAGCGGAGTTTGGAGACTACTATGGCAGTTGCGGAAT
The DNA here is from genome assembly GCA_030737815.1 of Allium fistulosum. Taxonomy (NCBI): domain Eukaryota; kingdom Viridiplantae; phylum Streptophyta; class Magnoliopsida; order Asparagales; family Amaryllidaceae; genus Allium; species Allium fistulosum. Next base: position 1,034,838,660 of record CM060907.1, on the reverse strand, counting down.
TGGACGGCACAGGTTGGGACCAAGAAAACTGGATGAAATTGTCGAAGGAGGGTTCCATGGTCCATAGTCGTTCGAAGCGGAAGGGGCGATTTGGGTTTGGGGATGAGCCCGAGTCAAGGATTAGTGGACAGTGATCGGAAATTGTCGAGGCTAGACCGGATACGTTAGAAAGAGGGTGCAAATCATCCCAATTGATATTGAAAAGGAATCTGTCAAGCTTAGCTAGGGACGGGTCCGATCTACGGTTTGACCAGGTATAAAGTCTATTGGTGATTGGTGGGTCGATTAGGGAACCGGAGTTGATGAAGGAGTTGAATGAATCTGAGTCTTGGGAGGCGTTTCCGGAGTTTCTTTCGAGGGTGTTTCTGGTAGTATTGAAGTCTCCCCCTAGTAACCAGGGGCCATTGAGATGTGTGGCGAAGGTGAGGCAGTTGTTCCAGAGGGTATTTCTATCGGTGGGGTTTTGGGGGCCGTAAATGTTGGAAAAGAAGTAGATGGTGTTGGTTTGGATGTGGCGAAGTGAAACATGAAGAGCAGAAGGCTGAAGGATGGTTTGACAGTGAGACCAAATGGATTCATTCCAGAGGGTGATTAAACCACCACTGGAACCATTGGCATTCGAGTGGGCCCACCCAGAAAGATGGGCCCCACCTAGCTGTCTAATTAGGGAAGGAGAGGGGTCCACAAGTTTAGTTTCTTGGATGAGGAGAATGTCGCTTTTGTGTGGGGACAGTGTGAGATTTAGGGCGATTCTTTTATTGGGGTCCCCTAGGCCCCTGACATTCCAGGTGATAATCTTCATTGGGATGAGGATGAACGCTCCAGTTCTAGAGATTGCATGGCAGCGAGATGTTCCTCTCGCAGTTTCACCCCCATGCAACGTGCAATTTTTTTATTTAAAATTTTATTTGCAGAGGAAAAAACTACGGGTTTGAAAAAACTACCAGGGTGAGATGCAGCTTTGTGTAATCTGGCGCTTCTTCTGACAGCTGTGGGGGTGATCATTGGAGATTCTTGTCTGGTCCGAGGTGGGGTGAGTGCGACTGCTCTATCGTCTGGGGGAGCGTTGTTCTCGGATTGGTTACCCAGGTTGCGGGAGTTGACTGGAGACGGGGGGATGAGTGCAAGTTGATTACAGGGGTTGGGAACAGGAGGGTGGCTGTGGACTGCACTGTCTTCCATGGGAGATGGTGTAAAGTTCTCGGTTTGGTTTCTTGGATTGTGAAAATAGAATGGAGGCGGGTGCGAAGATGAGGGAATGAGTGCAAGATGGTTACTAGGGTTGGGATCTGGGGGAAGACTGTGTATGGGGAGTTGGAAGGGCCAAGGGTTGGACAGGTCCAGGTCTGCGTACGGGTTCCAATTAGGTTCTACAGCCGGCCAGCTGTCCCAGCCTAGAGGGCCCATTACTTCAAAGGAGTTTTCAGGAAGGTTTGGGGCCTCGGGTTCTGGTATGTTTTGGTGGATTGGGTCAACCATAGGGATGTTGTCTAGGGGGGAGAGAGGGGCGAAGATGTCCGGGTCGAAGTTCATTGCGTCGAATCTATCCTCCGAGTTAAGTTCGTGTGGGGGGATGTGTTCATCAAAACATCTGAAGGCCTCCTCCAAATCAGTCCCTATTGGTATCGACTCAGGGTTTCGGTTTGGGTGCTCGTGTTCCCATCTGTCGACAGTGAGGAGGTAGTCATGGTTGTTTAGGTTTGCTATGATAGCGGTGGGGGTGGAAACACCTGAGAAAAATTGCATTTTGATGTAGAGGTATCGGTGATCTATCAATGCCCAGTTGCAGCAGTCGAATTCGACGAAGCGACCTAATGGGTTCAATGCGGAGCGCACCGCGTCGGCTTTGTCTCGAAGGAGCTCTGGAAAGCCCTGGACGCGGGCCCAGGTGGTTGGTTCAAGGTTGACAGAGGATGGTTCCGGGTCTGACCAGGGTTGGACGAGGATGGCCCCGCCTGGTTTGGTTAAAGTTCGGAGTTGTAGGGCACGGACGAGTGTTTCGTGTGTGGGACAGCAAAAGACGAAGCTGTTGTTGCTTAGAATCCAGATGGGTAGCTCGTTGTGCTGAAGGGCGGTGGAGAGGGCTTGGTGGAGTGATTCTAACGTCCAGATTCCGTTGATTACTGTTGCGGTGAGGTATAGTGTGGAATTGTCCATTGAAAATTGATGTGGAGAAGGAGCAGAGGTTCTGGGTTCAGTATATTTTTTGGATTGAGGATGGAGCGAGGAACGAGGAGACTCAGGAGTTTTGATTGGTTTGAGAGTGCTTTTGGGCTTGGCAGTGTAATAATGTGGCGCTGGGTCCCTATGCGAATGAACTGATATTTTGTTTTTTGTGGGAGGGGCAGAGGCACGCACGGGATACGAGGCTGCTGATTTGTTTGCCTCGGGGCATGTAGATTGCGAGTGACCGAAGAGATTGCACCTGTAGCAGATCTTTGAGTCTCTGCAGCTTCGGGCCAGGTGTCCTCTTCCGGCGCAATTTAGACATCGTCCCTTAGATTTTAAAAATTCTACCATGGCGCGTACATTATCGAAAGGCGGCAGTGATCTTCGACGTTTCAGTTTCGGTAGTTCGAGAATGAGTGGTGGGAGGGCGGCCACTTGTGCGTAAGATCTTTCTGGGATAGTTTTGATATTGACTGGGGAGGGTTGTAATGAATTTGTTGAAGTAGCCTTAGTACTTCCCGAAGTCGGTTGGGTTGAGTTGGACTTATCGCAGAGGTGGGAAACGTATCTTTTGGGTACGAATGAAATTGGTGGGGGTTTGTCGAATGATACTGAAGCTGGTGGAGCGGTTTCTGGTAGGTGGGAGGGGTTGGAAGGGTTTTGGGATAGGGCAGAGGAGAAGTTTGGAGGGGCTTGCGGAAGATTGGAGAGGGAAGCCATTTTTTAGGATTATAGTTATTTCTAAGGTCAATTAGTTGTTTGTTATTATCTAAAATATTACATCTATCTTCAAAATTTATTTGAAAACCTTTATCACATAATTGACTAATGCTTAGCATGTTGTGTTTTAAATTTTCTACTAATAAAACATTTGTAATAATAGGAGAGTTAGATATACCAGAGTTGATGACTTCTCCAATGCCTATAACGTATCCGTTTGAATTGTCTCCAAAGGTTACCGTTCCACCATCGATGTATGTTATATTTGATAACATTTTTGAATTTCCAGTCATATGCTTGGAGCAACCGCTATCTAGTATCCATTTCTCCTTATTTTTTATTTTGGGTACCTGCAAAGTAAAAAATGTTTTAATTGGTACCCATATATTTTATTAGGGTCCTAATTGTTAGAGGAAGGTAGCCATACCCAAGATGGTTTGGTAACTTTATAAATATAATTTTTATTATAGACTACATTCTCTAAGTAATTATTAATATGCTTTTGTCTAATCAAATTATTATTTGTTTTAGGAATCCAAATTTTCATATTATTGGTATTCAATTTAGTCTTAGACAAACTTCTAGTTTTTATATGCCTGCTATTTTTAGCATTATTTCCTTTTTGTTTAAAAGAATTTTTGAATCCTATTTCCATTTCTATTACCTGATGGTTTTGAAGTTTTGATAAGATTCTCCAAATCTTGTTTTCCTTTATTAAATTTTGACACATTATTGGTAATTTTATCTAATTTTTCTCTTAACTCTATATTTTCAATTTTCAATAATTCAATACTAAAATCAATATTTTCTTTTAACAAATTTTCTTTTACTATAGAAATGTTCTCACTTTCTATCATATTATTTTTGATTTTTTCTTGAGATATTTCAAGTTCCTCTTCGAGAATAATTTTTTCATCTTTCAACATTCCTACCTCAAGTTCTAATCTATTTATTTTGACTATATATTCTTTGTTCAATTTTTTTATTTTTCTAAATTTGTCGTCTAGTTCCATGCTAAGTTCTAATAGTTCATCATAGCTAAGTTCCGGGCATACCTCTTCAGTTTGTGCCATAAAACACACATTAGCTTGTCCTCCGTCATTATCGCTATCACTTTCAGAAGATGAAGAGTCCGAGTCATCCCAAGTTACTTTGAAAGCCTTCTTCCTTTTGAATTTTTGAATTTTTTTATTCTTTTTATCATTATTGAGTTTAGGGCAATCCTTCTTCATTTGTCCCTATTGATCACATTCATAGCACTTGATTTGAGATAGGTTTGTTGTGTTGGACTTCCCTTCTTTTTGAAATTTGGGCATTTTTCTAAATTTCTTGAATCTATTATAATTCTTGGCAATAAAGACTATTTCTTCTTCATCTAGATCAGAGTCATCATTTTTTGTTGCTGGAAATACTATATTCTTTTTCTCCGAATTTAGTTCTTTTCATGCCCGCAAGTTAGCTTCATAGGACATTAAATTTCCTATCAACTCTTCAACTTTGAGAGTAGAAAGATCATTAGCTTCTTCTATAGCTAAAACCTTCCTTTCCCAATCTGACGTCAAAGAGTTGAGTATTCGAGATATTAAATCAAAATCAGTGAATTTAACTCCTAATGCCATAAGATCATGTTGGATAGTTTGAAATCTAGAATACATGTCAACAATAGTTTCATTTTGCTTCATTTTGAATGAAGAAAATTGGTTTTGCAAAATCGAAATCTTAGTTTGTTTGACCTTTGTTGTACCTTCATGTGTAATTTGTAAGGTACGCCAAATATCAAATGCAGTGGTGCATAACATGACACGTGAAAATTCATTTTTGTCTAAAGAGCAAAATAAAACTTTCATAACTTTAGCATTATTTGATGCTAAGGTCTTTTGTGCATCGGTCCAGGTGTTCATAGTAGAATTAGGTGCTTCATATCTATCTTGTGCGGCTAACCAAATTTCAAGACCATTAGCTTCCATAAAAATTCTTATACGTGTTGACCAATATGCATAGTTAGATCCATTAAAAAGTGGGGGTCGTGCAATGGATTTTCCTTCTTAAAAAATACTTGCCATGTTAAATTGATTCAAAAACGTGTTACTGTTATCTGATCAAAACCTTGCTCTGATACCAATTGAAAATCTATATGAGTGGATCGTATATGATATATATGCACGTATGAACAACTAACTATATAATATAACTTGATAGATAATAATAGCAAAGTAAATTAAAATAATCACACCAGGATTTTATACTGGTTCGGACCTCTTGTCCTACGTACAGTCCCGAAGCTTCTCTTCGGAATTTCCTTTCAACTAACCCTCACTTGACTCGGAGGAATAGGTTTACAATAGCAGATTTTCTTTGTCAAGAATGTGTTCTATAACACGGATGTTGAATATTGAGTACAAGTGCTTCCAATATATATATATATCTATCTAGAGAATATTGAATGAGGAGTTATGAATATATGGAAGAGTTAAATACAAGTAGTTGATTGCTAGAGAACAAGTATAAATCAGAGTATAGGAATTAAGAGCATAAGTAAGCAAGGTAAAGATTCTCTTTGCATTCCTGATGCTATTTATAATGATAAAGAGTTTTCTTGTATAGTTGCATCTGTTGTAATCTCTCTAAAGTCGCTTCTGATGGTGATGAAGAGTTGCAGCAAAGAGAAGCGGATGTGTCATTTCGAATGTGACAATTGGTCTTTGAAATTACTCAGTCGAGTTCAAAATCAAACGTCTGGAGGAATGTTTCAGACGTCTGGTCTTCATATATTTTTTGTGTCTGGTTGTTATTCAGACGTCTGAGTTTATTATCAGACGTTTGTTTCCTTCTGAGTTGTGAACCAGAGAGTTTAACCAAACGTCTGAGCATATTAACCAGACGTTTGATTCTGTCTGATTTGCAAACCAAAGGAAACATTCAGATGTCTGGCTAGTGCACTCAGACATTTGAAAATGTGCATGTTGCTTTATTTGTGTCTGTGCCATTCCTTTTCAATTTCTACCGATTTGAAGTCTTTTGATACTTCTCTTGAGTCTTGTTTTTGTCTCTTTGGTGATGTTACTCTATCATCTACCTGTAAATATAGATATATATGTACATTCGATTTCCATTGTATAGTTGTTATCATCGAAACCATAGAATTGATTTCCGAACACTAACAATAAATTGCTTGCTTGTTAACATAAAAAATCGCTGCCTGAAATAAATTTCTAATAATTTTGCACGTTTTGGTATTGTGCCATTATCCCTTGTTTTTATTTTGCTTTACATTGTTGGTTGCTTGCATTTAAAAAATTCAACAACAAAAAATAAAATTCATTCGTAGTTGCCTCGTTAGTTCACGTTTAATTTTTGTTTTCATTCATATTATCTTGTTTTCTTTTCTAAGGGAAATATTCGAATCCACATAAGGTGGGGGATTTCATCACCCCTACCTTGGCCCACAAATTGCATTTCATCCTGGAAAATTTACTAATAATAATGATTAGACATTCGACTTAAGGGTTTCGCAAGCTCACCTAGGGCTCAATTGAATCTTGACAAGTTGTCATCTTTGAACAATTTATATTCTTGATGTCTAGGCTATGGCAGAACAATAATCATTTATAAATATTACGGTGATTCATGAATATTATGCTGATTGTTTCTCTAAAGGTACTTAAACCTTCAGCTGTATTGTTATAGTGATTCGTGGTGCGCCGATAACTCATGTTCATTACCTCGCTAAGAACTATCTTGTTTGATTAAGACAAAGCGTGATTATACAATTTTTGAATAGGAGCTGCTAAGGACAGCAAATTTGTAATTAAGTCCTTGCGTTCACATAGTTGCATTAGTTCATGCATATTTAAAAAAAAATTAGAATCCAAAACTAAAAAAATTGTAAATTTTACTTAGCTTAGTCTTTTTAAATATTTCCTATGAAAATTTTCAATCGTAATAAAAAAAATCAAGTTGGATTTTTTTTAAAAGCAAAAAATCCAAAAAAATAATAATAATCTTTTTAAAAACAAAAAAAAATTCCCTTTTAAAAAATAAATTGTTTTTGTTAAATATTTTTTCCTTTATAACAGAAAAAACATTTTGAAAATGTCGGAATTTCCATACTCGCAAGAATTTTACAATAGTTGTGAAAATCAATATAATCCACATAATTTCACACCAAATTGTTATGGATATTTTAATAGCAACTACTATACAAACAATTCGAGTTTTGCTCTACAAAGTTTTCAATATGATGACCGACCTTCAAATCTTGAAAAGAGTATTGAAATGATTTGGTCTTTACTTGAACAACGAGTCAAATGATAAATAATTTGAGAAATCTGTGCAATAATTCAAATCAAAGATTTCAAAAAAATCAAAATTTGAATTCACTTCAAAATTCAAATGATTTCGATTATAACTCATGATAATACAACTTTGAACTCCAAAATGAATTTCAATATCAAACTAGAAATGTGAATAACTATATTAATAATTTTGGTAATGGGAATAATATCGATTATGGTGCCATGAAAATTTTTACTCTCAATAATTTCAAATTGAAAATTCTCAAATTAATAGTAATAAATTGGATTTTGTCGAGAAAATAAAAGAAATTGACAATGATCACACAGATTTTTTGTTTGAAACACATACGAAACAACGTGAGAAACAAAATCAAATCCCAACATGTGACGAGTCAAGTGATAATCCTCCTTCTGCCAAAAATTGACGATTTTCAAATAACAACTTTTGAAATTGAAAATGACAATTTTAACGAAGTTGTTGAAAATGCGGTAACTGAGTTGGATTTCAATTCTTTCGAAAGTGTGGAACCAAATTTAAAATTCGATCTTCTTCTTTCCGATTTAGAAAAATTGAATACAACAACTTTTCATTTTGAACATGACATATGTAATGAAGCTATGAATAATTCAGCAACGGAAGACGTATTTTGTGAAGACAAATTTTTTGGACTTTTCTGGAAGGTTAGATTTAAATCACCATTTTGATTTTAAAATCAATAATTTAGAAGAATTTGTTAATGATGAGTTCGAATTTAAATTTGGTGAAAATTAACTTGAACCCCAACCAATTATTCCATCTACCCCAAAAATCATTGAAAATAAAACAATTCATATGAGTTTTAATAAAACGACATTCGTTTTTCTAAAAAAACATTTAACTTCGAAATCTATTATGATATGATTTTCTGGGCTTAAGCTGCCTCTCATACTTGGTGAGACAAATGAATTAGTCTTTGGAAGACCGTTTCATTTACTCTTTAACGGTATATTGTCTAATGTCATGTAAATAATAATCGTTTCATTTTCACGTAAATATAGGTCATATTTTTATTTTATTTTTCTCCTTTCACTTGGGTTGACTATGGGGACACAGTTAAAATCAAGTGTGGGGGGAGTCTCATTTTCATTTTTTATTTTTCATGGTTTATTTTTAGCATTTTCTTTCCAAAAAAACAAAATAATCCTAATTTTTTTCTTTTTAGCATTTTGATTTATTTTTGAAGAAACGTTATAGGATAAGTATAGAATTTTGGTTATCAAATTGAAATTTTTGAAAATTTATTTGTCTCAACAAAAATAAAAACAAAGTTTGATTACAAGTAACGATGGTTTAACTAGTATATAGGAAGGTTCATGGGTGATAATTATGAGGTATATCCTAATTGTATTCTTTGTTTAAAAGTGTGGTTAATTTAAAGTGAAGGCTATAACATTTTTGATCTTCTAAGTTAAGTGATTCTAAGATGATTTTTCAATGTCTCTCTTATAAAAAAGAAAAAAAATATAAAACAATTTTTTTATGACAATAAGAAATACCTAGAGTCATGTGTTCACATGCAAGTGTGTACACTCGCAATGCAATAAGGATCCATTTCATAGTTGCACTATGTTATCAACCGAAACAACTAGTCAAACTAAAGTTCAATTGTGATGATAACTTAATTTTTATTGGAAGTTTTGATGAGTAAAAGGACTTACATTTATAATGACTAGAACTTATGTTTATCTTATTTGTGTCAATTTAAAAGTAAATTATTCATTTGTAAATATTTATCAAAATCTTGCATTCATACCTTTGTAGATAAATCATGCATTTAGGAATGTTCATATCGCATTTGGATTTTATGGGCAGTATCCTCTGAAAACCCTCACGAGACAGCATTCGTCCTACTATGGACACCTAAAGGTTTAACGACATGTTGCATATGCTCAATGCAATCGTGTTTCCTACGAAAACAGATTTATCTTAGTTTTTCTTTATTTGAGGACGAATAAAATGATAAGTGTGGGGATATTTGATGTGCACTTAAACGTGTATATTTTTACTTCCGTACCTAATCTAATTTAATTAAATAAACGAGCATATAGGGTATTTTAACATGTTTAAACCAAAATTTCAATTATTTTCAAATCATTATTTATTCATCTTCATATATTGGCAAAATAGTCATTTTTGTGTATGAATATATTTGAGAATGTTTATTTGCACTTTTTTTTTATTTGTAGAAATTTGGATGGAAAAATATTAAAAAGCTTGATGAAAATATACATGCACAAGGGAAAAAGGAAAATGAAGATGGAAATATATCAACTAATGCAACATGGAGGACCCTACTTACCCACTTACCTTGATCTACAATTAGGAGCTAATGCACATGTTAGTAGGCATTCAAGCTACATGCACATTTAAATGGAGGATTATGCTCATGCTAATGATTAGTTGGAGGTTACATTCCCTAAATGGGTAATTTGGGCGGTCCTCTAAAATATGCATCAGGGTTTTAGGCATGTATAAATACACCTTATTTTTCATGTAATGAGGCTCTTAGCACCTCCTCTTTAGTTAGTTTAGTTGTCAGCACAAATTGTAAATATAAACTCTCTTTCTCTCTTTCACGGCTTCTTAGTTTTTTTCTCTTGTGTAATTTTCTTAATGAAATTTAATTCATCTTATTTTACTTCATGTTCTTTTCTTTTATGTTAATAGCTTAGATTTAATTTATGCAAGTAGTATAATTCTCTTTTTATTTTAATTAGCTTGCATTTTCCTCCTATTTATGTTTATGTTGCAATCTATATTTTTTGAAATGATAACAAATATGAGAAGCTGATCCACTTCAATTTAAGGGTAATGTAGCTCTCTTGATTATGTAGATTCAACATAGCATTTTATCTCTTTTTGTGCTTAATGTAATGTTTGATATGGTACAAAATTTTTTGTTTAGCTTTGAATTTGATAGCCTATGTTGTTGACACCAAATAGGCTATGCTTAAACAAACATAAACACAAATTACCTCTGCATCTACATATGATGTTGGTAATGAAGTGGATTTTAGAATCAAAATTTGATGGTCTATTTTACTAACCAATAGTAAATAGATCAGGCATAGAATATATTCTATTGTTTAACTTCATTATCATTTTCATGAGAGTTAATAAGTAGTTTGGAGGGTGTGTAAATGGTTTATGTTAGGCTAATTAATAGCACAAATAGGCTATACTTATGATAAACACATCAACTAAATTCACAGATGACCTTAAAGAGAGACCATAATTTCATTATATTTATTTATGTGATCATGAGAAGGAATTTGCCTCTAAATTGCCTTATACTCTCATATTTTTATTCACTTTTAGTTTTTGTTAGTTTTTAGAAATTTGTAATTAACACATTTCAAATTCTTGGTTTAACTTGATGGAGTAGAATTTTAAATCAATATAATTCCCTGCGGATCGACCCCTTACTTGCCATGTACAAAAATTGTACACCGTACGCTTACGGTTATTTTTAATACAATTTTTAGAATCAACACCCGGTTAGTGGTTATGCGCAGTAAGGGATATCTCCATAGGCTTCACTTTAGGTTAGAGGTCTTAAGTGGCTATTGTTGGATCCTCCTCTCTCCTAAAAAGAACCTGATGAGATTCCAAATTAGTAATTAAGAGTGGTAATATATATTTTTGGAAGGGTTCGCTTTGGGTTAGGGTCTTAAGTGGTTGTTATAGGGTTTGCCTCTCTCCTAATAAGATGTATTGTATAGCCCAATGAGACTCCAAACGATGTCAGCTAGACGGTACCAGTGAGGAGTCCGCCTTGGAGATAGGTCATAATTGATGAGGATCTGCCTAGAATATAAGTCTTAAATGGTCAAATTCTGCCTACTCTTCTTTTGAAGGTATTAAGTAGCTTGGGTACTGTCTCTTAAATTGTTGCAATTTTATTAGCTATAGATTCATGGCTATTATATATTGTAAAGCTCAGTGGTTAGAGGTCTCTCAGGAAAGGACCAATAGAACAACAATGATGATGCTAGAAGCCTGCTTCATATTTTGAAGTGTTAAGTGGCGATAGTAGGAGTCCACTTCATATTTTGAAGTATTGTTACACCGTATTCTAGCTTGGCTATATTGAACTAACTACACGAATTAGATCTGACTGCCATCATGGCCAATGATTCCAGATTGATGATTGTAGGGCCTAGAAGTCAAGTATAGATGATTATGTGAAAACGGTATTGAATGGATTTGATTGATGTACAATGTAGCACGCTCAAAGCATGGAATATGACTCAATTAATGGAAGGGTTCGGCATAGGTTGGCTCACTAGGAGGAATCGACATACCTAATCGACAGGGGTCGGTAGGCTCTACTGAAGAGGGTCAGTGTGCATCAGAGTCCAAGTGCATTCTAGCATACTATAATCAATATCTCAAGGTTTATTAGTCCAAATCATATAAAATTTGGAGTGTAAGATATATGGATCCAAAGGAACCTACTCTATGGATCGCACGTCACAAGGACAAAGTTTGAGGGATCGAAAAGTATCCCTTGGAAGGGATAGGCGAAGAGCAGTGCAAAAGTTATATTAAATCAACGATCAAGCAATAACTTGAGTTCTAATGATCCAAATGACATGAAAATTGGAGGCATATTTTAGCACGGAGAAGCCACCATATGAATCGTCGCCCAAAAGTCGACCAATGAAGGGATTGGTACCGATCCCACCATATTAGGAATTGGGCCTAGCGATCCCTCTGGTAGGCCCATGTAGATTAGAAGGTTCTTTGGCCAAAAATTTAAAGGGATTGGTGGTTGCTTCATATATAAAAATGGCCTAATAGGTCATTCTGAGGATCTTTACGCTTTTTATTACTCTAGGCTCCATTTAATTAAGTGTTTGCGATTTTCTACTATTTTAATCAGACTTATAAGTGACTGAAAAAGGATAATCTTCAAAGTGGATGTGGGCATGCAACGGCGAACCACTATAAATCTTCGTGTCTTCGATTATTGGTTTTTATCTGTTACTAGCTTAATCATTTCCTCAGTTTAATTTTATTTTTCTTCACTTACTTATCTACAAAAATATACTCTTAGGTGTTTATGACCAATTTAGTTGCAAATATTTTGGTGCTTTCACTGAGAACCTTAATTCTCAACTTTCTAGGACCCTTTTGTTACGACTAAATTGAATAAATCTCTTAAAGGAGATCCGCGATTACCTTCAAGAAGTTGTTAATACTACTTCAATTTGTAGAAATCTAAGCAAGGTAATTAATAATGGTGAGAATTACTAGATCTACTTCACAGAACGTGAAAGGAAATGGGAGTACTAGCATTCAATAAGGAGACCCCAAGCAATAAAGCAACAAATGTGAATGCTAATCTGGTTGAAGTTTAGAATCCCATTGATTCTATTACAAAAGCTAAATTTTCATAATTTAATGAAAGAGCTGATAAAGAGCCGTTGACAACTAAATCAAAATATTCAAAATAATATCAACTTAATGGACTAAATCACTCAGCAACAGTGAGGGAAAGATAAGAGGGATCCCATTCCCTACTCAGCATCAAAAAGTTCTAGCTCATCGGGCGAATATCATAGGCATAGGTGACGCAGGATAGAAGAATATCTTGCAAAAAATTCAGAGAATCGCCTAGCAGACCATCATGATCTGTCATGATCTATTGGTGCATATCCCTCCATAAGGATCAGTACCAATCCCTTCTACAGAGGACGAAATCAATGTGGAACTGTTTTTGTTGGTATGGATAATGGAGTTCGATTGAATGCTGATCAGGTACCTCCCCAGAATGATAATGAAAAGAATGCATAAGATGTGCATCGGGAAGATGGTAAACCAAGAAGGCATGAAACAACTTGTAGACATTGACCAGATCGTTCATATGAGGTGGAGCAAGACGATTGCTTGGCACCAACCATCCAAATGCCGACCTTATTGGTAATGGTCTGATAGTTAGTGAGAGAGAGCCAGGGCTTGACGATTGATGATTTGGTAATCTCGAGAAGCCATATCCCATTCCTTAATAGTGTTCTACATGCAGAACATTTGAGGAGGTTCAACATGCCACCAATGCATGCCTATAAGGGAAAGACCAAACCCAGGCAGCATATCTTGAGACGAATGATGGAATATGCATGAGATGATGATGCAACCAAGTTAGATGCTTTTCAATAACTCTCTCTGGATAGCGACGATGTGGTTCATTAGGCTACCCCCATGATCAATTTCTAGATTCGAGGAGTTGACAACCAGGTTTGCGGAGCAGTTTCGGACACATGCAATTTATCCCAAAGTTGTGATGTCCCTTTCCAACGTGATTTAGGCACCAAGAGAGTCGTTGAAAGTTTATTTTGAGAGATTTCATATAGCTCTTACGGAGGTTAGTAATCTGAATGATCATGTGATACTCATGGCCGTGATGAGAGGGATTGATCCATTGTCTTATTTTGATGATTGGTTAGCCGGTAAGCCACCCGCAACGTTCGAGTGCTTTTATGCAAAGGCTGCACAATATTTGAGAAAGGAGGAAACCATATACTATAGAAAAAGAATGTTGCAGGACCAAGAAGAGAGGGATTATAGAGTAACTCCGAATAAAATCAATCTAATGATAGCTCTGGAAAAGTCCAAGTCAATGTCTAGAATAAAAAAATTAGCAAAATAGAGGCGGAGATAGGAATCGAGAACGAAAGAGAGATTCTGGAACATTGAAGCCTAAAATTCCAACGTATAATACTTACATTCCATTGAATATATCCTTGGATAATATCCATTTGTCTATTTGCAACATGCAATATAGGAAGCCGCCTCCAAGAGAATCAACAGATAAGTAGAAACAAACCGGGAAATATTGTCGATTTCATGAGTGCTATAGGCACAATACCAATGGATGTAGGCCTCTCAAGGATGTTAAAGAAAAGCTGATTCGAGGAAAGAAATTACAATGGTTTTTGAAATCCCCATAGGATGGCGGGCAGAGGACATCTGACCCCAATCGAGGAAAAGCGCCACGTAGGGAAGAGGTGCCTTCGCGGACTGGTGGAAGATTGGTGATAAATATGATAGTCAGAGGACCACACCTAGTAGATGAGAGTTGGTAAGAGATGAAGCGGTATGCTAGTGCAATTAGGTATGTGGATTTTGAATACTGTTCAAATACGGAAGATGGAGCTCTGGCAAAACAGCAATGCTCTTCAAAAAAGCTTTTGATCAGATGAGGATGGAAGCCAAAGCTTAAAAATCGTCTAAAGCTCGTATACACGATTTTAATGGCATTGCAACCGAAGCTGTTGGTTATGTGGAATTACCTGTAGAGTTGGGAGAAGGTGAATGAAGGAGATTGTGAATCTTGCCATTTGTTGTTTTATATGTTGACCCTCTATATAGTGTTTTTCTTAGTCGACCAGCCATAACTGAATTCCGGGCAGCTCCTGGTCCATGGCATTTGACTTTGAAGTTCCAAAAGAAATTGTACTGGAGTTGTACATTGCGATCAGGCGACTGGACGTGCCTTTATGTAGCTGAGTTGAGGGATGCTCAACGTAAAGAAAAAGTTAAGGGTATGGACAAGACTGTCCGCATCCAAGCTACCAAAGATTGAATATAAGTGCCTAATCCTTGCTCAAGCACCACATAGAGATATAGATCCGAGAGATGATGAAGAGGAGCACAAAGAGGCAAAGGATTCACCAACTGAGCTAACAACTGATATCATGGTCCCATCATAACTCCTAAAGACTGGACACATCTCAACCCCCCGATGATGAAATAACAAGTTGTTTTTCTCCAAGAGAATCTAGGTGTGTTCACTTGGAATCACTTTGACATGTCTGGAATCTCGCCTGCCATTGTGAGCCATGCATTGAATATCGACTCAAGGCATGTCCAATTGAAGCAAAAAAGACGCAGCGTGGTTCTGGAGAGATCTGCTCCTCTCAAATAGGAGGTGGATAGACTAAAATACAACAGGTTTATCTATGACGCCCTCTATCCTTAAAGGGTATCTAATCCCGTACTTGTAAAAAACGTATGGGAAATGGAGAACATGCATTAATTATTCAAATTTAAATAAGACGTGTCTAAAAGGAAAATTTTCTTTTCCGAAATGACCAGCTGCTAGATTCAACTGCGGGACACGAATTGCTATCTTTCAAGGATGCATAGTCGAGATATAACCATATCCCGATGCATATTCCTTATCAAGAACACATCAGTTGCATTCACTACAAGAAAATGGTTTATTGATAGCATGAGAGGATTGTATGGCATGTTGTACTGCAATTATTGGCTATTCAGCAGTAGTTTGGATTAAAATTATAGCTTGCTGTCACGCTATTGATTAAAAAGAATACATTCGCGCGTACGTTTTTTAATCTCCCTCTCATATTTCAACCTCTACCGTGAATAACCCATTTCAAGTCCAAGCCCTAAATTAATCGTCAGTCTAAAATCCCCTTCCTCGCCATTCCTCAACTTCGCTGCTTGTTGCTGCTCCGAGTCGTAATCTCTTGCCAAGCCACCTACAACATCAATCGCGTTTCCCTTTCCTTCGTGGCATCGACGTCGCCAGCACTCCTCCGCACCGCGACCACCAAAAATTCATTATAGGGCTTGTACAAATAAGAGAATTTGGAGGGATCGCTCAATGAATGGAATGACGATAAAAGAAGAGATGAAGCCTTCGAAAGGTCAAGTATGTGGACGTACTCTAGCATTTGAGTTCAAAGCAAGGTATAGAATATGTTTATATGTCGACAAACTCTAGTATTTATCGAGCTTAATATAAGATTTTGGACATGGACTTGTAATATAAGAAAAGTTTGTTAAAAATACATTAGTGAAAACTAAAAGTATCTTATTGATTGGTTCTCTTCGAGAGATATACTAGTAAATGTCTTAGGAACATATTTGACTAATAAACTCTTAGAAATAATATATTTGTATAGGTTGGTATATAAACTCAGAGAGTTTTAACAAAGAATTGAATTGAGAATCTTTTTGACGGAACTGAACAAGGGTTTTGTGAATTATATAAGAGGAATCAATGAAAATATTTGATTCCATATTTTTGTATATTTACTTTTCTTTCCTTAATTTATTTGCGTAGACGATCTTCGAGATAATTGCAAAACATTAATAACCTCTGACTGGTATTCTAGGCTAAAACTTACAGTAACAAAAGTAAACAATATAGCATTATTGTAGACTGCAAGTTCATATTTTACTACATTCACTTTTGAGAATTAGTGTTTACAACTCTTACAAAGAGATGTAGCAAAATGTCAGTTTTAAATGCTTAAAGTGATCATATTTGGAATTGAAAACAGGAACACAAATGGTGATCACGTTAACTATTATTTTCAATCTGTTAGACCTTGAGAGAATAATATCAATCATATAAAATTAATTAATTACACGTGCACTGAAAATGTTGCAACTCCAAGGCATATAAAATAGGAACATTCATACAAGCAATATGATCAAGTAAAATAATTATATTATACATATAGCAGGACAACATAATAAGGCATTGCCATAGTCTAAAATTGTTTCTCATGGGCTGTTGACGGCTGATGTGTTTGGAATAGAGGGAATAGTTGGAAATTCTGGCAACTTAGGGATATGGATTCTAGGTATGCTTGGAAATTGTGGCAAAGGAGGCAACTCAAACTTTGGCAGTGCAGGCAATGGTGGTAGCTCAAGCTTTGGAAGGGTTGACACCACACGCAAGGGTGGTAATTCTGGCTTTGGCAATGTTGGCACCACAGGAAAGGGTGGCAATTCTGGGTTAGGCAAGGTTGGCACTACAACAACAGGTGATTTCTCATCTTTGCTAACACTTGGTATTTTTGGCAACTCTGGTACTGGTGGCAATTCTACTTGTGGTAAAGTTATATTTTCAGGTGCTCAAGGAAGTTCAGGTTTTGGTAGTTCTGGGTATAGTTGGTAGCTCAGGTTTTGGTAGTTCAGGTGGACTTGGTAATTCAGGTTTTGGTAGTTCTGGTAGAGTTGGTAGTTTGGGTTTTGGTAGTTCAGGTAGAGTTGGTAGTTTGGGTTTTACTAGTTTGGGCAAAGCAGGTACTTCAGGTTTTGGTAGTTCGAGTATAGTTGGTAGTTTGGGTTTCAGTAGTGTTGGGATCTCAGGTAAAGGAGGCAGTTCTGGTTTTGGTAAAGTTGGCACCTTAGGTAGTGGTATTTTAACATCTTTCTTGAAGGTCGGTATCTCTGGAAGTGTCGGCAATTTAGGTTTAGGAAGTACTGGTAATTCAGGCAGTGGAGGAAATTCAATTTTTGGAAATTCTGGTAGAGGTGGAAGTTCTGGTTTGGGAAGATTTGGAATTTCAGGAAGTGAAATGTCGAGTAAATAATGTGTAGCATAAGAATAAAAGTTGCTTAATGGGATAAGCACAATGAGAAAGCTCGTGGAGATTGTGTCGACTTTCCATGATGCAAATTGGATCAGAAATAAGTTGAAAGATGATGGAGGAAGATATTGCATGCATTGGTATTTATAACATATGTGATTTATAAGCTAGCTTTATTTAGGCTAGTGTAGGTTAGTAGTTGAATTTCATTGTATGTGTGGTTTGAATAGAGCATGAGATGGCAGTAGTTCTTTTGCTTTCTATATCAGTACGTATCTTGCAGTAAGTAATTTCTATATTTTATCGCTATTGTTTATCCACATCTGTGTATTGGTAGTTCGACTTCTTATGAAGTAGTTATTACTTATTGTAAATAGAAAATTGGTGCAAATAAGTATCTCAGGAAATGAACATCTGTAAGAATATCAATATCATACAATTTCCAAACTCTTTCATAGCCAGAATTGAAACTGTACTTGTATATGTTGTATTTGTGTTCTATTTCACATTTTCACTACCTATAGTGTATATTTAGCTGAAGCATGCAGATAAAAATACATGTTTAGATTAAAGTAGCTATTAACTACCCCATGTTAAGTAAAATGCAAGCTAGAACATGAGAAGATAAGAAGTATAGATATGTGGTTTGTTTAGTTATTGGGTATTGTTGTTCACTATAATCTTATATAAATATTGCTCTAATTAATATATTGCTGCTCAAAATAAGTTTAATTTTCTGGCATGCTCTGATAATAGGTACCATTATTACTTTACGAGGACTAACACTTCAAGGTTATGGACTACTACTGTTCCATGTTAGCATGTTCAAAAGGGCAAACTTTCTGGACTTGAAGGTATTATTATGTCATGTATTCGCATATGTACGTCAGATTTCTAGAAAACAATATTCACACTTATCTGGAGTAGGATTTAAGAAAAAAATTAACTACATTTATGTGATGTAGTAATCATTTCGGCTGTCATTAATAATTTTAGTCAACCTTAATGCAGTTATAATTTAGCAACATTAAGAAAATGCAGTTATAATTTTAACTGCATACGAATATGAAATTGACTTTAAACTTCACATTTATTATTCTTTAGCATAAATTTTCCCAAAAACAAAAAAAAAATCGACGATTAGATATCTACATATGCATAATATATATTATTTTAAAGATCATAAATTTTTTGATTTAACGATGAAAATGGTTCATTGATGTGTTATTTCTCCATAAACTTAATATATTTTAAACGTTGAAAACAAAATAATGTGTGACAGTGACCATGATACATAATTTTAATAGGGCGGCCTACAAAAAATGTCCTGTGTAATATGACACTGACACAAGTATATATTTTCTTGTTATGTGTTTAACCTTCATTTTGTATTCTACTTTTTTGGAAAGTGAAACAAACTACCCAATCATCATCGCCAAAAATCATCTCCGGTATGGAAGATGGATCAGAGATTGAAGAAAATATTCCTTTGGTTGGAGATATTAAGGATCATATAGTTAGAACAGGTAATTAATATTTCTCTCTTTACCTGTATTATTTTAGTTACATGAATTATTATAGTGTTTATAATGAATTTGGATCCTGATTTGAAGAGTAGACACAAAAGTATACAATTGAATTCAATTCTCACAGGATGATAATTCATAAACTTTTACCCATACATGATGACAATTAATGATACAATAAGCATACAAAATCTATGCTATCACATTTGTTCATCAACAATCCATATTCGTAGCGTCATTTTGATAATCACTGACAAATAAAAAATAGTATTTAAAAGGGTTATTATCAAAACAGTTTCTAGTTTTATGGTGAAACAGGAGAAACAAACTTACTGAAGCAGGTGGTAAAAGCTTTGAAAATTATTTAAAACCAAAGCAAAAGAAAAGGTAGAGTTAGAAGAGGCAAATAAGGCTTACTATTATTGAGTTTGACGATGCATTCATGCGTATAAAATAATTGTACCAAAGGCTTTTTTAAGCTACAAGCAACAAGTTCCCACAAGACTGGTTTACCTGTTGTCAGTTTGCTGCAACAATAAAACCAAGAAGCAACTAAATTAATTGGCAATGATGTATACTTTATATTCATAATTATTGGTGTCATTTTGACTATTCACAGCAATCGATTACCTCTTAAACTTTAGATTAATTTAAAATCATACCAAGTAAACACACTTATGTTTCCTTTTGGAACTGAAAATAGGAACTGTACGTACAACATCAGCGCATATAATAACAGCAGTGATAGGATCAGGGGTTCTATCCTTAGCATGGAGTGTGGCTCAGTTGGGATGGATAGCAGGACCCTTTGCAATAATATTTTTTGCAGCTGTTACATTGATTCAATCAAGTATACTGGCTGACTGTTACAGATCTCCAAATTCCGAACATGGTCATATTCGAAACAGATCATATATGGATGCAGTCAAGCTTAACTTAGGCGAGACCAGCATGCTGATATGCGGTGTTCTACAGCAGTTGGGCTTGTTTGGAAATGCTATTGCTTATACTATAACTTCTGCTTCTAGCATGAGGGCAATTCAGAAATCCATATGTTATAAAGAACAAGGACGTGAATCTTATTCATGTTATATGCTTATCCATAAAAGGAGTTCTAGCATTGTATGCGTATGATAAAGTGATAAAAATATCTCTGGGTCTTGGAGACATATTATATGCTTATCCATTCACTTCAATTCTACTTGAGATACAGGTACAATTATTGATTGTGCTAGAGTTTCTGTTATTGAGTTTTAGAGTTTCTTTATTCCTTAACAAAATCAACAGCTAAGTTTACCGTTATATATTGAGTGAAGGATACCTTGAAGTCGTCGCCATTTGAAACTCAAACCATGAAGAAAGCAATAGCGATCTCCATCTCCATATCCACGATGTTTTATCTTGCTTGCGGATGTTTTGGCTATGCTGCATTTGGGAATGAAACGCAAGGAAATCTTTTGTCGGGTTCTGGGTTTTTTGAGCCTCACTGGCTAATTGATTTCGCAAATGCTTGTGTTGTCATTCACATCATGGGAGCTTACCAGGTTTTGTTCTGTCCCAGAACCATTACAACCTTTAATTCATTAAATCTGTATGATATGAAAAAAACAGTACATATACTCACGTATTTGTATTTTGCACATAACTAAAGTTTAAAGCAGTTTATGTGCACATGCACAGAAGTATCTGTACATATCAAAATGTGCATGTGTACAGAAGTATCTGAACATAACAAACTTTTGTTCATATTTATACAGATGTAAAGTCAACCAATTTTCCAGTACTACGACAAATGGTTTGCGTCAAAGTTTCCCAATAGCAAATTTGTGAACAAAATTTATGAAGTAAAGTTTCCATTGTTACCCCGCTACAAAATGAATGCACAAAGATTGTGTCTTTATCTCTTCTACATTTGAATGCAAGTTTTCAATTAAAATGCCTTTTGCTTTGTAATTTCTTTGATGAAATTATTGTGATGAATTGATTAGAAACTGGGCTAAACAAACGAGGCAATTATGAACTATATGAATAAATTTGGTGTCTTAGATAAGGTTAATGATATAAATGATGGTGGTTTGAGATGTTCAGATCTTAGTAAGTCTTATGTCGGTTGAATGTGCTGATATTAGTTTGATTCCAGAATTTTTCTTTGATCTTTCAAGAGGTGATTTAATGTTTGATGAGGCTTCAAAGGACTTGTTTTCTGACTGTATGCTCTTTGACCCCTCAGTTTTGAATTTGGATAAGAATAGGCAGTCACCTTGTTTACCTGTTTCGATGGAATCATGAGACAATATGGTTGTCTTTTAAGATGGTTAGCTTTAGGCTGAGTATTTTGATTTTATAAATGTTAAAAATAGTTCAAAGTTGAAAGAGCGGTTCAAAGATAGATGACTGTGATGCAAAAAAGTTTGCAACAGGTTATGGATCGAAGTTATTTTTGCTGCTAGAACTTTGTTTTTTATTAATCACATTCTAAATGAATCTCTAGAAAATAGCATGCATCACTCATTGTTGATCTCAGCCTCTATTATATTTCTCACTTCTCTCGGTCCTTTTTCTCTGACTTTTCAGATTTTGTTTGCCTATTTTTAAGTCCCAAATCATGGATAATGTTTGCAGTTGCTGTTTATACTTGCTTACAATATACATGATATGAAATATACATTGTTCCAAGATATGAAAGCATAGTAGTGTCACTATGCTTACAGTAAGTCCCAAATAAAAAGAAGTTGTTTGAAATCTGGGACCGTAAACAGCAAGAACAACAAGGATATACAGTTGCTGTTTACGTAAAATCAGCGCATAGAATGATTTAGCTGTTAATTTTGAGTATTTTCTTTGTTTGCCGCACATATTTTCTTTCATATTTCGGTATTTATGATAATTTATGTTTACTTTTTATGACTAATAGACGTATGTGCTTTTTGACAGGTGGTGTATGATGCTCTAGGTTTACGCTATGGTGGAAGGCATGAAGAAATATGTTGCCGCACTCATTCTCCTTCAAATGTATTTTGTGTCGATGTTCTTACATCTTTACTTTTACTATGTATCGTTTTGGTTAGCTATGGTTGTAGTGGATTGTTACTTTTATTATGTATTGTTTTGGTTAGCTACGATTGTATGAGTTGTTGCTAATATTGATATGCTTAATATTGTGCATGAAATGCTTTTATTCATATATATTTTTTATGCTTAATTGTTAATACTGTGTGAAATACCATATATTACATTCTTTTTATATTAATGCTAGGAAAAAAAATTGTCATGGCTATACATATTATAGCATTAAGCTAGTGCAATAAAAATATTCTGCAATGATTAAACAGTTTTCATGGCAAGTAAATAATGCTATGAAAGACTAAAGTAAACATTCTATAGCGTTTTTATAGCATTTATAGTTGCTATAATAATCAGGCAATGATATTTCTATAGCATTTATAATTGCTATAATAATCAGGTAATGATATATCTACAGCGTTTACAATTGCTATAAATAGCAAATAAATAACGTTATAAATATTAGCATCATAAACCATAACTCTGCGTAAAAGTTCTATAGCAAGCACCAAAACGCTATAAAAAGGTACTTGTATGTCATGAATCGTCCATTTAATAGCAATTCAGAAACGCTATAAGTAACGTCATTTATAGCATGTTTTTATAGCGATTCTAAGGTTGCTATTATAGATCCCTGACATATTACAACTTGTTGATATACAGCGTTTATAAAAACGCCATCGTATCCTTTTACAGCGTTTTTTAAACGCTATAAAAAGGTATTTTTCTTGTAGTGATTACTGATGTTGGACTGTACCAGTGTGTTTTATTGTAATTTGAATTAAAGAATGCAGAAGCTACTTATTAGCGCTTAGTCAACAGGATGTTTAAAGATCGGATTGGAGAAACGATGGAAGTGTATATGGATGATATGCTCATGAAGTCACGATGATGAAGAGACCACATTAGAGTCTTGATGGAAATGTTCGATATCCTTCGATATTACAAGATGAAAATTGATCTTTTGAAATGTCCCTTTGGTTTTGCATCAGTGAAATTCTTAGGTTTTATTGTTAATGCCCGTGGAATAGAAGCTAATCCTGAGAAAAAAACAGGTTATCCGTGATTTCCAAGCACCAAGGACTATTAAACAAGTACAGAGTCGGAATGGAAAAACTGCTGCCTTAAGATGATTTATTTCCAAAGCTACTGAAAATGCATTCCTTTCTTTGAATTGATTAGGGAAGGGAAAAGAAACTTTGAATGGACATAGTATTATAAAGATGCATTCCAAGCATTGGTGAATCATTTGGGGAGCGCTCTCGTCTTGTCAAAGCCACTGGATCACGAAGAATTGTACGTTTATTTAACCGTATCGGCACATGCTATATGCATCGCATTGCTTCATGAGGAGGATTGGATCCAAAAGCCGGTGTATTACATCAGCAAAAAATTAATGGGTGCTGAAAGGAACTATCCGAAAATAGAGGAACTGGCATACTGCTCACTGATTGCATCACGAATGCTTCGTCCATACTTCCAAGCACATTCACTCAATGTTTGAACCAACCATCCACTGTGATAGGTTCTACATCGGCCAGAGACATCTGAAAGGTTACTCAAGTGGAATATCGATCTTAGTCAATTTGATATTACTTATCTCCCTTGAGGGCTAGCACCGTGTGACATCCCATATCTAGGGGCCAAAAGCTAAGCGCTATGGAAGCATTCGTCATCCACAGTATTAACTTCAAGTGATGAAATACGGTAGTGTTAATGGTATCCATAATATCAGAAGCACTTGATTATGAACAAAGTCACAAATTTCAAGGACAATAATTCCAGTGAATACATTTCAAAATAATATCATATCCAAGTTACAAAAATCCTCAAACGTATTCCCATGCAATGATCAAATATCAACAATGCGCCAAGAGCGACATATGAAGATGCCCTCTTGGATGATCAAAGCAGTATAGACATAATTGTCTTAATACACAGCGGAAACAAATTAAAACAAATTTCCTAAATTAGCTATCCATCAGCCACCTGCTCATTTACGGAAGCTTATTCGCCAAAATCAGCTAAATCCTAAATAAAGGATCGTTTTTTCATTCTAGAGGCAGGGTGAATAGATTTATACTAATAATAATAAAAATTAATGCGGAAATAAAAACAATAAGAGTAAATAATACAGAAGAGATCACACACAAATTTATCCAGCTTCGGCAAAACCATGCCGACGTGCTGCCCCTAAGGTTTCTACTAGAAATTAGGTAGTCAGATGCTTACATACGTAAACATTCGACGCCCGCAAATGACTGAACAAACTCTAGGCTCAAAACCCTACCACAACTCAGCCTCTGAGTTGCGAATACTCGAACTAAACCACTGTAGTTCGTAACCTAGTCATAGGACTGGAGAATTAAACAATTTTAAATGAAAATTACAAAATAAAATAAACAAAACAAAACCTTAGTTTAAATAAATCTAGCCCAATATTATATATAATATGACCGGCCTAATTGTAAATAAAATAAGACATCTTCCGCTTTTCTATTTTTGCTCGTGGCCGCCTCTTTTTCTCTACAAAATGGCTTCGGCCAATTCCTTCGTTCCTCTTTGAAAATTAGGATTTTTCTAAAATTGAAGCGGCTATGATACCAAATGTGACGATCCTGAGACGACCTTCGAAAATCGGCACCGAATATGACACTCATATTCAAATGCCGCAGATACAAACGTCGAATCTGGTGCGCCGGAGCTTATAACACCATTAAGTATAACAACACAGCGGAAGAAAAGAAATGAATATCATATACAACATCGATACAATATCTGATACAATGATGATACAATGAATATCAATATACATCAGAGATATAATACAAGAAATAGCAGCGGAAAGAAAAAGATAACACCAGCAGCGGATAATCTCCATCTCCAAGGCACCAATCCAGAAATAGCTCGAACTCCCAATAACTTTGCATAAAGATAAGCAAGTGCAGTCTGTATCCAAAGACTGAACTAGCTCCAGATAATCTACTAAACCTGACTATTTGAAAAACCCAACTCTAGACTGCCCGTGTGGAAAATTGTGGGCGCCCAGAGTTTAGGAAAGGAACAATAAACTCCAGGTCAGTCATGGGACTGGTATGAGTAACAAAAACAGTTTATCTTTTAAAACAAACAAGATTTATAAAATAAAATCCGATATGCTTTTGGAAAATGAAACTACCATAAGACCTCCCGCCAAACACAAAATGCAATCGCAGAATTTGAGGAGATTTCTTCTTATGATAGTGAAACATGCTTGATACGAGAAAATTTCTTTGATATTATTACTAGTGCATAGTGCAGAAAACATTTCGAAAGTATAATATAAATCTTAGCCAGCATACAACCATTATTGTATGCCTACTATAGCTACCATGTTCAATAGCAGGTTATCGCCACATTCCATGGCATAGAACTAATACCGTACAGGGCGCGTATTGTTTTGTTTGGATTTCCAACAAATGGTCAGGCTAAGGAACTTCCTACTATAATTGGGATCGCCTCTGGTGGGACGTCCCGAGAACTTAACCATTTCTCTGCCAACACAAGGCCGGGTTACCTCTGTAACTAGGTAATACTCGAGCATGCCATCCCCCGGTCCTTTGGGACCTTTATCCGTGGCGCCTCTAAGCAACAACCACACAGTAAATGAGATTAGAGCCACCACCTAGGTAAATATATGGGCTCCATACCATGATACCACCCTTTACCAGAAGGGAATGACACACCCTAAAGGGCGCGACCGTCATAACCTTGCTGCATCTTCCTGTTTCGACCATTTCCGGGGAGTGAGGTCCTGATGCAGTCTCGTGCACAATGCTATGCTTTATACAAAGCCATGCTTTGATCACAAATGATCAACAAATGATCATCAACACACAACAGCACTCAGCATGCCACACTACCAAATTGGGAGTATATCACTAATAACCTTCAACTACATAACCTCTGAGCTTGTACATCTCAGAGAAGGGTGTTAAGCTAAGAGAATAAATTCTCCGCTACCAACAGATATGTATTTTAAAGAAATTTGCTTTATATCTCAAAGTGTAGTGTCAGACATACAACCATACAAGTTTGTTCCGTGTTCGAACAGAACCGAAGGCACTTCGTCTAATAAAGGAAGAAGCCCTTGCAATCTGGGTATTCACAATCCCGATCGGACTTCCCATCACTTAGGGAATCTGTATACCGTAGCTACTCGGTGCAGAGACAATCGATAGGTTATCCTATCGTTCTCACAAATACCCAGTCTTCACCACCGGTCCTCAAATGCTATCCATAACATCTTATCATTATTCGGAATGGGTTATATGACACAAGGTCCTCTCCCAGCTAAACCGAATAATGAGCGTAATATTTAAAAACATATGGATATGGGATTTCAGTTAAGTCACAACTTCAAAGAAAACCAAAACCTTTCTTCAAATGGTTTAAACAAATTACCATTTCAAATCTTTAAACAAAAAGATTTATTTCACAAAGTTCACCCAGTTTCACAAAGATCCATTCACGGATTTCAAAAAAATTTCCATTTCAATTGGATTAACTCATTAAATCTTTAAATCAAAGATTTAACTTAAAGCTTTCAAACCGTTTCCATAACTTGGAAAATATTTTCATTTCAAACTAGAAATCCTTTTAACATAAATTGGAAGTTCATTACTTATGTGAAAGCCTTTATTATTTGAAAACAAATAGTTTTCGTTTCAGAAAAATCCAATTTTATTTATACGAGTTAAAGCCTTTGACTTAAATTCAAATTCCCAAATCAATACATTTAAAATGGTTTAACCCATATATAACTAGTATAACATCTTTAATTCTTAGTTTCAAATCATAGAATTCAATTTCCAATTTTTGAATTTAAATTTAAATCAAATTATTTAAACTTCAAGGCATAATCAATTTATTCAAAAATAAATTTTATCTTTGAAATTCCTTTTTAAAAACTTTTTACATTTAACCTGATTCCATTTCCAAACTATTTGAATCCAAATTGTCTATTTAAAATCATTTCAAAAATCTGTGACTTAATCGATTTCCTCGTGAAATCCATATTTGTGTGTGTATGGTGTGGTCCAGGGGTTTAACACAATAGTTCAACATCATCAATCATCACAGATTCACTCACAAAGATTTACCATTACGATTCGATGTGGGTTTCGGATAACCAACTGGAATCCGACTCCCTGTCGCATCGAAGTTTAAATGTCGTTTCACGGGCAAAAGGGTTTTCACATACATACAGAAACAAATCATAAATCACAGTTCAGCATAAAGCAATTCACATTACATAGCATCACAATCATACATCAGAAATATCAATCCAGTACACAATATTTGACAATAGTTAATCATCTCAATTGAGGTGAATGTGATTTAAATGAATTAACCACATGATTAACATTTTTATTAATTATTCTATTTAAATTAATTACATTCAGTAATTATCTATTTATCACTTCTCTAAGTAATTACACTTTCCAAATCGTTAAGTGATTATTCTAAATTAATTAAACTTAATTAACTTAAACTAATCCAATTAAACTCAATCAATTACACTGAATAATTAATTCTTTAATTACTTCCATTAAGTAATTACACTTAAAAATTCCACAAATGATTATTATTAAATTAATTAATCTAAATTAATTATTAAAATTAATCACATTAATTAATAATTTAAACAATCTTAGTTAATGACCTTCATTAACTAATAACAATTCTTTAATTACTTTTCCAAAGAAATTACTTACATTAATCACCATAAATTAAAATTGATTAACCATTAATAAC
Organism: Allium fistulosum; assembly: GCA_030737815.1. Taxonomy (NCBI): domain Eukaryota; kingdom Viridiplantae; phylum Streptophyta; class Magnoliopsida; order Asparagales; family Amaryllidaceae; genus Allium; species Allium fistulosum. The sequence goes on along the minus strand of CM060907.1, from coordinate 1,034,810,699 downwards.
TCATTAATTAATCCTAATTAATTAGTTAATTGTAACTTAATTAGTTCTTAAATACAATTTAATTATTCCTTAATTAAATTAACTTAACTTTAATTAATAAATTTAAACTTGTAATTACTAAGTTAACAAAACATTAATTATCCATTCTACTTAACTTAATAGTTAATGAATTACAAATCATTCAATCTTTGTTTACTTAAAAGTAAAACTCATATTTATAAATGATTTAATTACCACTCACAAATATATTGAAAACATTGATTTTCAACTTGCCTTTAAATTCACGTGTTAAAGTTAATTTACACTCACAAATACAATTAAAAACAACTTACTTATAAATTAACTTTTAATTTATAAATGATTTATAAATTAACTTACTTATAAGTTAACAAAACATTAATTATCCATTCTACTTAACTTAATAGTTAATGAATTACAAATCATTCAATCTTTGTTTACTTAAAAGTAAAACTCATATTTATAAATGATTGAATTACCACTCACAAATATATTGAAAACATGGATTTTCAACTTGCCTTTAAATTCACGTGTTAAAGTTAATTTACACTCACAAATACAATTAAAAACAACTTACTTATAAATTAACTTTTAATTTCATTTTAATTTTTTTTAGATTTAAAATGAATACCAATTTATCTTCAATAAAGTTTAAAACCGTTGTTTTTAAACTTCAACTTCACATGTTAAAGTATCACTTTTGTTATAAAGAATTTAAAAGAGTAAAAAAATCAAATTCCCTTTAAATTCAACATATTTAAAGATTTACTTTAACATTTAACTTAGGTAAACATTTAAAGTTATAAAACTTATTTCATTTTCAAATCTGAAATTCAAATTTAGATTTTTAGTTCAAGTTTCAAATTTTCCTTTAACTTTGTTTTTAAACCTGAAACACATTTCCCTTTTTATAAATTTTGAAGCCTGCTACATAATTAAATTTTACCCGAGCTTCCCACCTTCTTCTTCATCTTCTTTTATCACTGACACAATCATACACCTGTGCATCGTGCACACCAATCTAAACTCCTCCGATCATTTCTCCGATTATCAGCATGTCGACTATGACCCCATCTATCTGTACAACCACCCAGGTCATCGAGATAACCTCGAAATCAAAACCGAGCACCCTCACTTCCATCTGGAACGCAACCATACATCTGAAATCATCTCGTCACGCCGACCAAGATCACCAGAGGCTATGCAAACTACACCAGAACTTCGCCGTAGTCCCCTGCACCATTTCCTCACCTAGCGATCATCTCCGATCTACCCCAGCCGACTAACGAACATGGCAACTTTGCCAACCAAAAATGGGTATAAAAACCCTAGTTTGTCCACGTCCAGCCATCACAGAATTCGAGAAATTCAGTGATCATTTTTTTGGTGATCACAAACCTTCCAGCTACCACCAGATTCAATCACGAGACCTAACTCTTCGTCGTTCACTAAAAACTGCTCGAAATCCAATTATTGTTCATCTCAAGATTTCTATTGATTTACTTCCTTAAAAATCATGACTTTGTATTTAAAAATCCTAGATTTCGAAAACAAAATTGATTATATTTTCGAAACCAGAAATCATTAAAGTCGAATATTCAGCATAATTAAAATTCTACTGTATTTCTTGGTTTTCCAGAGAACTTTGTTTTATTTTTTTGCTTGAATCTGTTTTAAAAATTCAAATCATGTTAAAACTAACAAATTTAGTTTAGATTCCATAATTTAGTTTGGATTAGAGAGAGGGTAATTAAATTTTGAACAGAATTTGAAATCCTGGAAACTAGAAACAGAGTCAGATGCCTGATCTCTGACATGCACACACAAGTATCTGTATATAAGATACATGCAAGTTTTTCTTTCAACCATATTCTTAGCATTCATCACAAACATCAACCCAGATTCAACTTTTAAATGGTGTTTATTCACCTGTGATGTTTTGAACAAAGAGGGCTGTGCTTTGAACTTTGAAGATTGGGAACTGATAAATTGAAAACTGGAATTGCTATTTTTAATTTGACCCTGGATTTTCCTTTTGATTGCTGAGCCTTGATCTTGCTTTTCAATCTGGATTTGATTATATTTGATTGTTTGTTTTGGATGATTCTCTGGTTTTCAGTAAGTTTACAGATTTTTTTTAGATGGTATTTACCTCTGGTTTACTCAATCTTGATGGACGAGCTGATGCTAGATAGATTGATATATAGGAAAAGAAGTTTACAGGGTTATCATTTTTTGTTTGTACAACATAAGCCAGAGATTTTTTTTCTCTTCTTTACTTTAAAATGGTGGCTGATAGGTGATATTTCCACTGATGAATATTATATTGTGTGCTAAGGACATTCGCATTAATTATTATCTGGTTTCATACTTGAATATATTTATTACTATCTTTCTTTGCAAGCTTGCATACTTATCCTTTGCATTGTCTTCATACTTATATTTTGCTTGTACATGAATATACATATACTATCTGTCTTCTTTTGCAATCTCAGTCACATATATTTTCTTATGTTCCAAGCTCACGTACTTACCCAAATTTATTATGTTCTCTTTCCTTTTATCTTATTGCTTTGTAATATAGATGAGATCCTGTATTTATTATGTTGTTATAATTTTAGCTAATATTTACTTTATATTCTATAATATAGCTTGTTTATATTTATAATTATTTTTCTATTCCCAACCTAAATATGTATATATATTTAATTTTAAACCATTTACTTACAATTTACATTAAATGATTTAACACATATTTTATTTGAATTTGGAGAAACTCAAATCGATTAATCAATTAATTTCATAATTTTTATTCAAAAATTAAATTAATTATCGTTTTAAACTTATTAAAAATCCAGGATCATTACAGATTCCCCCCTTAAGAAATTTCGTCCCCGAAATTTTCCAGGGAGATAACAAAGATAGATGAAAGATAAAGAAATATCGTTTCAGATCAAACTGAATATTTATTCTGCATTTGGGCTTACCAAATCAGAATATCACCAATATGAGAATAAACTCATACAATTATTTCACAAGATACTCTGGTCATCAGATCTACGAATATGCAGGAGCATTGGTTAGTCCCAAGGGATAACTAACCATTCGTAGAACATATCCGAACCCAAAGATAGACAGATATATGGATACAATTTCAAAACTTTTAGTTTAGAAACTAAAATACCTATTAACCATAGCAACCAATTCATCCAAACAAACAATTCTGACCTATCTGGAGTTTATGTCCCATGTAAATATATCAAATCTTCTTCCTGGATCTACCAAGAACCATCGAAGAATTCACTACAAGATAAAACGTCTATTCCAACTGTTCCTAGCCGTTGGCGGCCGTTGGAAACCGTTGGAATAAATCCCATGCCTTGCAATGCTTTCCAACGGATCCAACGGACCATTTCCAACGGAATTTCCAACGGCCGCTAACGGCTTGCTGCCGTTGGAAACCGTTAGAAACCGTTACAACAAAATAGCCAATAAACCGTTGGAAACCGTTGGAAGCCGTTGGAAATACTGGGTTTATTTTGCTGTATAACAGCAGGCCTATTAACCTTCCACCCATACCATTTCCAATCCATTCAATTTCCATTCCATTTCCAATCAATTCCACACATATATATCAATATCAATACAAACAACACACATAAATCAATAAAACACCAATATAAACAAACCAAACCGATCAAACATCACAAAATCCATCAACAAATGTCAATGTACCATGTACATGCCATCAAAATATTTCTCACCCACTCCGTACCAATATATACAACATCACCATCAACATCAAAACATCTCCAAGTCAATATATACATTGTTCAAGCACAAATACTCAAAAACATACCTCCTCAAGGATCCTCGTCGCCTCCCGAAGCACCAGACGACGAAGGAAGGATACCATGATTCTGCAAATACTGCGCAAGCTTTTGATCCAGCTGCTCCACCTGGATGGCTCGTAGATGATTCTCCTCCCGTAGCTGCTCAACCATAGCTCTAAGCTCCTTGATTTCATCTTTGTCTTGGTCTTTTTGAGCTTGTCGAGCCTGCAAATAGAAATAATAGCAAAAGGGTTGTCTCAGCATATAAAATACTATAACATTATATATCTAAACGCTGATTTTTTGTAAATACGTAAAAGGAATAATTACCGTTAGGTTCCCGAAGCCAAAACGTCTACTCCGTTGTGCCGGATCCATAACAGCAGTAAAAATGTTATCCTGCTCCTCCTGTGTCAACGCATCACGACCTGACTACTGAAGCGCATTAGCCTGTGCCTCCTGCAACCTCGACTAAAATGAAAAAAAAACAATTTCAGTTGAAAAATAGTAGCATGTAATTATTTCGCATAGCTAGAAATTAATAAACTTATCGGTGTAAGTATTAGAAATTTAAAAATGCATACATATGCCTCGATCGCCCTATCTTGATCACCCCACTGATATATGATACTGCCAGCCTCATCTACTTGCCTAGACGCGTGGGTGTGAGCAAACACGTCCACTAAGCCAACAGAGCCTCCACGAGCACGTTCCTGCAATTGATAATTTGGATAATTTAACTGTACATAATTAACTAATTACTGAACTGATCAATATACAAATGTGATAATAGATAAATTTACCAAATCTTCGCGGTGATGCTGGAAAGATTTGGAGCCTCCACGGTGTGATACAGGATTCCTACTCCTGTTTGCCGAGTTCCTAGCTGACTCCTCCTACAAATTTACAATGATTAATTATTTATTAAACGGTAAAAAATTGCTGAGATTTATTGTAGAGTTACCTTGAACTCCTCAGAGTTCCACCACTCAACCCACTTCTCCCATACAGTCGCGCTCATCCACTTGGGCTTCTTTCCTACTTTTTTAGTCTCCGACATAGTCTCCCTATAGTTCTTCGCGATCCTGGAGTTCCAGTGTCGCTGAACTAAATTGACGTCAGGCTCTTGCAAATCTATGGCGCCCTGTAGAATGAGAAAATATTACTAATTATTTATTTGTATTTAATTAATCATCTTGTAAAGCGGTATACACTTACCAGAAAATCTTGCCAAATCATCTCTCTCACGTCGTCGGGGATCTTGCCCCACTTGGGCCAGCAATCGGTCATCCTAGCCATGTACACCTGCTTCGAAATGTTCAGAACCACTTTGGATGGCTCCAACTCAAATCCACTGCGTTAAATATAAAATTGAACTTTAGACAATTATAGATATATCATGTACAATTAAAAAATTAAAATGCTATGCTTGCTAATTATGATACTTACGTCTCATCAGCCTTAGGCTGCAAGTAAACAAGTGGCCGAGCTGGTTGCTCACCACTACCCTCTCCAACATGACGTGAAGAGCCACGTCGCCGAGACCCAGAACCAGAACCAAAACCGGACATAATATATATACCAGCCATATATACATACATATACAATTCATAATAATCATGATATGATGAACCATTAAAAAATGTAATACACTTATTGTCATTAAAATTGTGTAAATTGGATAAATGCATTATTAATCAGAGATCAATGTAATGTGAATACTTTTAAAAATTACCGGATATTACTCAATCGTCCTCATCGTTTTCTGATTCAGACTCGGTTTTGTGCTCTATGTCGTTTTCCTCTACACTCTCAAATGCTTTGACTAATACATTTGTCTCATCATTTAAAGGTCCAAAATCAGTTTGATCGTCTGTAATTGCTATTTCAGCATTTTCCTCCAGATCTGCTTGATAGGCTTGTTCGTTTGGAATATTTTGTCCATCGAACGTAAATCTTGCTTTGGTTTTAAAAACCGCAGACCAATCTGCTTTATCCCTTTTTAGAGATGGATAAGGGGCATAATAAGCTTGTAGGGCTTGTTTGGCTAGTATAAATGGGTCGTACTTTTGATAACGCGAGGTATGTTTAATTTCTATAAGATTATATTGTGGATGCACGTTAATACCAGAACCTGGAACATTGCTGAACCAGTTGCATCTAAACAAATAAACATCCTCCACGGGTCTTGTAAAATATGTCAACTGTAATATCTAAGTTAACACGCCATAAAAATCATTTATATGATTATTAGGGTCATCACTGCCTTTAACAAATACACCAGTATTGTTTGTTAATTTTTCAGCACTGTATTCTTTGGTGTTGAATTTATATCCATTAACAAAAAATATTGGATACGTATTAACTTTTCTTTTCGGTCCAAACGCCAAATGTTTCAGTCCTTTATCGAGCACATTATTTGTGGGATCAGAAACGTATTTCGAAAACCAAGTACTGAAATCTTTGCTTAAATCGCCGCCTGGATTTTGTGATTCATAAATACTGCAAACACAAACATGATATATTACATTATTATTTATTCACACGTGTAGTATTAAATTTAACAAAACTTGGAATGTGCTAATTACCTAACAAATGGTGCAACTTCAGGACAATTAAGAAGAATATATGTGTGTGCTACATGGTATTCTTTATCATCTAGCCATACTTCCTCACATTTTCCAGCATGTCGGCCATGTTGTTTAAAAATAGATAATACTGTTTCAGAAGAAGAATCTTGTTCAACGGCCTCATCGTCATTACGCGGAACACTTACAAATGATAAGCTCACATGGTCTTTAAAATAATGAGAGAAAAAGAAAGAAGCTTCTTCTTCGATATATGATTTGCAAATAGAGCCTTCAACTCGAGCTTTTTGTCTCACTTTTTTCTTTAAATGATTTAAGTACCTAATAAAAATTATTTGGGTTAAGTATTAACTACTATATTTATACTTAAATCAACATTTGCATACTCAATATAGTAACATACCTTTCGAATGGATACATCCATCCATATTGCATAGGACCTCGAAGACGTGCTTCATATGGAAGATGAACAGGTAAATGCTCCATTACATTAAAGAAACCCGGAGGAAATATTTTCTCCAGTTTGCAGAGCAGTATAGGAATTTCTTCTTCAAGTTTAAGTAGACGGTCAACTTTTAACGTAGTTGAACAAAGCTCCTTGTAAAATAAACTAAGTTCTGTTATTACCGTCCAAACTTTTACCGGTAACAATTCTTTGAAAGCGATGGGTAATAAATTTTCCATCATTACATGACAATCATGGCTTTTCATTCCACTCAGTCTCCCATTTTTATAGTCGACACATCTACGAAGATTAGAGGAAATTCCATCGGGAAATCGTAATCCTTCCACCCATTGTAACAGTACTTTAACTTGGTTGCTGTCTAGTTCATAGCATGCTTTGGGTTTTTTATTGTCGGGAGTCATATGAAGCTCGGGACGATTGCATATTTGCTTTATATCATGTCTAGATTTCAGATCGTCCTTAGTCTTGCCCTTCACATTCAAAACTATATAAAACACATTATCAAATACGTTTTTTCGTTATGCATCACGTCAATGTTATGACGAATTAATAGATTTTTCCAATAGGGCAATTCCCAGAATATACTTTGTTTGCACCAATTATGAAATGTCGATTTACCTTGAATTTCTTCTTGTTGTCCGGTATCGTGTATCTTTGGATAATCTTTTACAAGTTCATATATATCCTCGCTTGCCATAATGTTGGTGGTCGTAGAGTCTCATGTCTATTAGCTATGAAGTTTTTTTTGTCTCTTCTAAAAGGGTGATTAATATGAAGAAAACATCGATGACAATCAAACCATGAAATTTTCTTTCCATTTGGCAAAAAAATGCTCGTGTTTCTTCCATGCAATAAGGACAAGCAAAACGACCGGCCGTACTCCAACCCGAAAGCATTGCATATGCAGGAAAATCGCTAATAGTCCATAACAAAGAAGCGAACATCCGAAATTTTTTCTTTTTTGATATGTCGTATGTTTCAACTCCTTCATACCATAATATTTTCAACTCTTCAATTAACGGTTGTAAGTAAACATCAATGCCCTGTGTCGGATCATCGGGACCAGGGACAACAATCGTGAGAAACATATATGGAGTTTTCATACACATCCACGGAGGTAGATTGTAAGGTGTGATTATTATAGGCCAAGATGAATATTTAGAACCAAACTGAGAAAACGGTGAGAAGCCGTCTGTACATAAACCTAGTCTAACATTTCGGCTCTCCGCTGCGAAATCGGGATATTTCTTGTCAAAATGTTTCCATGCTTCTCCATCGGATGGGTGTGTCAACGTACCTTCTTGAGGTGTTCTCACACTGTGCCATCTCATATGATGCGCTGTTACAGTTGATGCATATAATCGTTGAAGTCTAGGGGTGAGGGGCAAATAATGCATACGCTTGTACGGAACTTCTTTTCCCTTCTTTTTCCTCGATTTGTATCTTTCCTGATTACATATTTTACAATTTCTAAGATTGATGTCTTCTTTCCAATACAACATGCAACCCTTTAAACATGTATCTATTTTTTGATATGGCAAACCGAAAGATGACATAAGTTTTTTCACTTCATAATAATTTTCGCACATTAAATTATCGGATGGCATATGACGTTTAGCAGCTTGAACAATAGTCGTAAATCCAGCTTCTGTAAAGTTGTATTTTGATTTCATTGCAATGTATTCTACAGTTACCGATAATTGAGAGCCGCTTAAACATCCATTCCAAAGGGGTTTTTTAGCATGATCCAATAAATCATATATTTTTTTAGCTCCAACATTTGGTTCCTCTTCGATGTTAACATCGTCGTTATCAATTACAACGGTAGGGAACATTGATCGTGCTGCATCTTCGACCATATGTTCTATGAGATTCGTACTACCTTCTTCGTTGATGACCTCCACCGACTGTTCTTGATTATTAGGGGCTACAATTTCTCCATGACGATCCCACAGCAAATAATTGGGTACGAAACCGAATTGGCGCAAATGAACCTTAGCCATATTCGGTTCTAAATAGTTCAACAATTTGCATCTACTACACGGACAACGAATTTCTTCATCGTTTCCAATATTACTTATAGCAAATTCGATGAACACTTGTACCCCTTTTAGAAAATGTTCGCTTATTGCGCCACTAATTTCCCTTCTTTGATACATCCAGCTCCGATCATTAAAGTAATTGACCATGTTTCCCTACTAGAAAACCTATGATAGAGTAAAAATGTTATAAATCATTTGTTTTATATTTTGCAGGAAATTTTCAAACGGCTTCCAACGGACGCAAACTGCTAATTTCACAAACTTTATTTTAAATAAGCAACTATTGTTTCATTGCCACTTATGTGTCTTTCTTTGATGGTCGGTCATCCTACTTCCCATTACAAACACAATAGTAATTATATTCCGTAAATCATATCATTTTAAACGATTTACAAAATTTCGGCAGCATTTCCCCCGTGTTCCTTGTATCGTACACAAATGCGTGTACACAAGGAACGTAAAGGAAATGCCATCGAAATTTTGTGAACCGTTTAAAGTGATATATGATTGACGGAATATAATTACTTTATAGTGTTTGTAACTTGTCCAATACTGGGACAAATCCGACAAATGATGTATCAGATGAATAGAGTTGTCCGTTTTCTGGAAAAACGGATAACCCTAAAACGATCATATACAACACTTGTCAGACGGGGCCGAATAATATCTAAGGATTTAAATATTTGTTTATATTAAATTTTAATATATAACTCGTTTAATTAATATTGGTTCTAACGGCTTCCAAATGTTCGTGTGTTCGCACAAATACAAAGCTCGTGTTTGCACAAATGCAATATCCGTTCTAACGGCTTCCAAATGCAATAAACTCTATCACACACATACATTTAATATACTTATAACCAAATAAACATAAACTAATGTAATATCTTAAATTACAAAATTTTCAATCAATTATAATAACTTGTTCATTATGTTATAATAGTTGCAATTAGGGGATAACATAATGTAATATGCATACACTAACAATTAGGAATCAATCAACATTCGAATTAAACCCTAAATCTAAAAAAACATAAATATTAGCTTTAGGAAAATTACCGATTTGGAGAGCTAGAAGGGTGGAGATTGGCCGGAGCAGCTTCTAGATGGAGTCGGAGGCTGTCGGGTTGGTGCTTGGGGCGGCAGCAGTTCGGTAGGAGGTGGTGGAGTTGGAGAATTTGGGGAAAATGTAAGTTGGGGAAGAGATTATGAATTGCAGGTCTGGTCTCGGGTTGTTATCTCAGGATAATTTCCAACGGCTACCAACGGCCGCAAACGGCTTATTTCCAACGGCTTCCAACGGCTACGTAAAAAATTAACGGACCGTTGGAAGCCGTTGGAATAACCGTTGGCGGTCGTTGGAAATGAGGCGTTGGAATATACTGTTTTTCTAGTAGTGATTGAAAAGAGATGCTAAACAAAAGAGATAGATAGATGGATTCAGTCTTCTACAATTTTTCAAACACTAGGTATGGATTCCAAATTCAAGTCGGAATACCCCAAAGTATACATCAACTTGTCCCTCTTCGTACTTCAATCTACACAAGAAATTACAACAGAATTTCCAATTTGGTTTTAAATGAAACTGTTTTATCGACTCAATTCAAATTTAGCTTCATATTCTATTAATCAATTTAACTCAATTTAAAATTTCCAATTTATTTAAAAAAATATTTCAAATTTCAAATTCATTAAAGTTTAAATCGAAAACTGATAAGAAACCGATGGAGATATGAAGTAAGGATTTTCTACAATGATTTGTAGGGCCACCATCACACTGAAACTTCTTTCTGGAGCTGGTACGAAGCAATCAAAAGAATTTGGAATCAAATCAAAATAGATTGATAAAGAAAGTTGTTTCCGCTATTTCAGGGTATTGACCATTTGTAGTGGTACTTCCTTGTCCCCTATCTCGTCCTCTTCTTGCACTTATACTTACTATAAGTGAATAGTAAGAGAATTTACTGAGGCATTCGAACGGATATCTTAGGGATATACTCATTCTAGGGTATACTTCACCCTATCTCTAATGAGTAAATTAACGTGTTATACTCCTGAGCTAAAGTTTTATCCCTCGGCTCTGATACCAAATGTGACGATCCTGAGACGACCTTCGAAAATCGGCACCGAATACGACACTCATATTCAAATGTCGCAGATCCAAACGTCGAATCTGGTGCACCGGAGCTTATAACACCATTAAGTATAACAACACAGCGGAAGAAAAGAAATTAATATCATATACAACATCGATACAATATCTGATACAATGATGATACAATGAATATCAATATACATCAGAGATATAATACAAGAAATAGCAGTGGAAAGAAAAAGATAACACCAGCAGCGGATAATCTCCATCTCCAAGGCATCAATCCAGAAATAGCTCCAACTCCCAATAACTTTGCATAAATATAAGAAAGTGTAGTCCGTATCCAAAGACTGAACTAGCTCCAGATAATCTACTAAACCTGACTATTTGAAAAACCCAACTCTAGACTGTCCGTGTGGAAAATTGTGGGCACCCAGAGTTTAGGAAAGGAACAATAAACTCCAGGTCAGTCATGGAACTAGTATGAGTAACAAAAATAGTTTATCTTTTAAAACAAACAAGATTTATAAAAGAAAATCCGATATGCTTTTGGAAAATGAAACTACCATAAGACCTCCAAACCACACACACAATGCAATCGCAGAATTGGAGGAGATTTCTTCTTATGATAGTCAAACATGCTTGATACGAGAAAATTTCTTTGATATTATTACTAGTGCATAGTGCAGAAAACATTTCGAAAGTATAATATAAATCTTAGCCAGCATACAACCATTATTGTATGCCTACTATAGCTACCATGTTCAATAGCAGGTTACCGCCACATTCCATGGCAGGTTATACAACTAATACCGTACAGGGCGCGCATTGTTTTGTTTGGATTTACAACAAATGGTCAGGCTAAGGAACTTCCTACTGTCAATGGGATCGCCTCTGGTGGGACGTCCTGAGAACTTAACCAGCTTTCTGCCAATACAAGGCCGGGTTACCTCTGTAACTAGGTAACTACAACTCGAGCATGCCATCCCCCGGTCCTTTGGGACCTTTATTCGAGGTGCCTCTAAGCAACAACCATACAGTAAATGAGATTGGAGCCACCACATAGGTAAATATCTAGGCTATATACCATGATACCACCCTTTACCAGAAGGGAATGACACACCCTAAAGGGCGCGACCCTCATAACCTTGCCTCATCTTCCTGTTTCGACCATTTCCGAGGAGTGAGGTCCTGATGCAGTCTCGTCCACAAAGCTACACTTTATACAAAGCCATGCTTTGATCACAAACGATCAACAAACGATCATCAACACACAGCAGCACTCAGCATGCCACACTACCAAATTGGGAGTATATCACTGATAACCTTCAACTACATAACCTCTGAGCTCATACGTCTCAGAGAAGGGTGTTAAGCTAAGAGAATAAATTCTCCGCTACCAACAGATATGTATTAGAAAGAAATCTTCTTTATATCTCAAAGTGTTGTGTCAGACATACAACCATGCAAGTCTGTTCCGGGTTCGAACAGAACTAAAGGCACTTCGTCCAATAAAGGAAGAAGCCCTTGCAATCTGGGTATTCACAATCCCGATCGGACTTCCCATCACTCAGGGAATCTCTATACCGTAGCTACTCGGTGTAGAGACAATCGATAGGTTATCCTATCGTTCTCACAAATACCCAGTCTTCACCACCGATCTTCAAATGCTATCCATAACGTCGTATCATTATTCGGAATGGGTTATATGACATAAGGTCCTCTCTCAACTAAACCGAATAATGAGCGCAATATTTAAAAACATATGGATATGGGATTTCAGTTAAGTCACAACTTCAAAGAAAACCAAAACCTTTCTTCAAATGGTTTAAACAAATTACCATTTCAAATCTTTAAACAAAAAGATTTATTTCACAAAGTTCACCCAGTTTCACAAAGATCCATTCACGGATTTCTAAACAATTTCCATTTCAATTGGATTAACTCATTAAATCTTTAAATCAAAGATTTAACTTAAAGCTTTCAAACCGTTTCCATAACTTGGAAATTAGTTTCATTTCAAACTAGAAATCCTTTTAACACAAATTGGAAGTTCATTACTTATGTGAAAGCCTTTATTATTTGAAAACAAATAGTTTACGTTTTGGAAAAATCAAATTTTATTTATACGAGTTAAAGCCTTTGAATTAAATTCAAATTCCCAAATCAATACATTTAAAATGGTTTAACCCATATATAACTAGTATAACATCTTTAATCCTTAGTTTCAAATCATAGAATTCAATTTCCAATTTTTGAATTTAAATTTAAATCAAATTATTTAAACTACAAGGAGTAATCAATTTATTCAAAAATAAATTTTATCTTTGAAATTCCTTTTTAAAAACTTCTTACATTTAACCCGATTCCATTTCCAAACTATTTGAATCCAAATTGTCTATTTGAAATCATTTCAAAAATCTGTGACTTAATCGATTTCCTCGTGAAATCCATATTTGTGTGTGTATGGTGTGGTCTAGGGGTTTAACACAATAGTGCAACATCATCAATCATCACAGATATAATCACAAAGATTTACCATTACGATTCGATGTGGGTTTCGGATAACCAACTGGAATCCGACTCCCTGTCGCATCGAAGTTTAAATGCCATTTTACGGGAAAAAGGGTTTTCACATACATACAGAAACAAATCATAAATCACAGTTCAGCACAAAGCAATTCACATTACATAGCATCACAATCACACATCAGAAATATAATCCAGTACACAATATTTGACAATAGTTAATCATCTCAATTGAGGTGAATGTGATTTAAATGAATTAACCACATGATTAACATTTTTATTAATTATTCTATTTAAATTAATTACATTCAGTAATTATCTATTTATCACTTCTCTAAGTAATTACACTTTCCAAATCGTTAAGTGATTATTCTAAATTAATTAAACTCAATTAACTTAAACTAATCCAATTAAACTCAATCAATTACACTGAATAATTAATTCTTTAATTACTTCCATTAAGTAATTACACTTAACAATTCCACAAATGATTATTATTAAATTAATTAATCTAAATTAATTATTAAAATTAATCACATTAATTAATTATTTAAACAATCTTAGTTAATGACCTTCATTAACTAATAATAATTCTTTAATTACTTTTCCAAAGAAATTACTTACATTAATCACCATAAATTAAAATTGATTAACCATTAATAACTCATTAATTAATCCTAATTAGTTAGTTAATTGTAACTTAATTAGTTCTTAAATACAATTTAATTATTCCTTAATTAAATTAACTTAACTTTAATTAATAAATTTAAACTTGTAATTACTAAGTTAACAAAACATTAATTATCCATTCTACTTAACTTAATAGTTAATGAATTACAAATCATTCAATCTTTGTTTACTTAAAAGTAAAACTCATATTTATAAATGATTTAATTACCACTCACAAATATATTGAAAACATTGATTTTTAACTTGCCTTTAAATTCACGTGTTAAAGTTAATTTACACTCACAAATACAATTAAAACAACTTACTTATAAATTAACTTTTAATTTCATTTTAAATTTTTTTATATTTAATATGAATACCAATTTATCTTCAATAAAGTTTAAAACCGTTGTTTTTAAACTTCAACTTCACATGTTAAAGTATCACTTTTGTTATAAAGAATTTAAAAGAGTAAAAAAATCAAATTCCTTTTAAATTCAACATATTTAAAGATTTACTTTAACATTTAACTTAGGTAAACATTTAAAGTTATAAAACTTATTTCATTTTCAAATCTGAAATTCAAATTCAGATTTTTAGTTCAGGTTTCAAATTTTCCTTTAACTTTGTTTTTAAACCTGAAACACATTTCCCTTTTTATAAATTTTAAAGCCTGCTACCTAATAAAATTTTACCCGAGCTTCCCACCTTCTTCTTCATCTTCTTTTATCACTGACACAATCATACACCTGTGCATCGCGAACACCAATCTAAGCTCCTCCAATCATTTCTTCGATCATCAGCATGTCGACTATGACCCCATCTATCTGTACAACCACCCAGGTCATTGAGATAACCTCGAAATCAAAATCGAGCACCCTCACTTCCATCTGGAACGCAACCATACATCTGAAATCATCTCGTCACGCCGACCAAGATCACCAGAGGCTATGCAAACAACACTAGAACTTCGCCGCAGTCCCCTGCACCATTTCCTCACCTTGCGATCATCTCCGATCTACCCTAGCCGACTAACGAACATGGCAACTTTGTCAACCAAAAATGGGTATAAAAACCCTAGTTTGTCCACGTCTAGCCATCACAAAATTTGAGAAATTCAGTGATCATACTTTTGGTGATCACAAACCTTCCAGCTACCACCAGATTCAATCACGAGACCTACCTCTTCGTCGTTCACTAAAAAATGCTCGAAATCCAATTATTTTTCATCCCAAGATTTCTATTGATTTACTTCCTTAAAATGACTTTGTATTTAAAAATCCTAGATTTCAAAAACAAAATTGATTATATTTTTGAAACCAGATATCATTAAAGTCGAATATTTAGCATAATTAAAATTCTACTGTATTTCTTGGTTTTCCACAGAACTTTAATTTATTTTTTTGCTTGAATCTGTTTTAAAAATTTGAATCATGTTAAAACTAACAATTTTAGTTTAGATTCCATAATTTAGTTTGGATCAGAGAGAGAGTAATTAAATTTTGAATAGAATTTGAAATCCTGGAAACTAGAAACAGAGTCAGATGCCTAATCTCTGACATGCACACACAAGTATCTGTATATAAGATACATGCAAGTTTTTCTTTCAACCATATTCTTAGCATTCATCACAAACATCAACCCAGATTCAACTTTTAAATGGTGTTTACTCACCTGTGATGTTTTGAACAGAGAGGGCTGTGCTTTGAACTTTGAAGATTGGGAATTGATAAATTGAAAACTGGAATTGCTATTTTTAATTTGACCCTGGATTTTCCTTTTGATTGCTTAGCCTTGATCTTTCTTTTCAATCTGGATTTGATTATACTTGATGGTTTTGTTTTGGATGATTCTCAGGTTTTCAGTAAGTTTACAGATTTTTTTTAAGATGGTATTTACCTCAGGTTTACTCAATCTTGATGGACGAACTGATGCTAGATAGATTGATATATAGGAAATGAAGTTTACAGGGTTATCATTTTTTGTTTGTACAATGGGGTATATTATTATTTAGTTTGTACAACATAAGCCAGAGATTTTTTTTCTCTTCTTTACTTTAAAATGATGGCTGATGGGTGATATTTCGGCTGATGAATATTATATTGTGTGCTAAGGACATTTGCATTAATTACTTTATCTGGTTTCATACTTGAATATATTTATTACTATCTTTCTTTGCAAGCTTGCATACTTATCCTTTGCTTTGTCTTCATACTTATATTTTGCTTGTACATGAATATACATATACTATCTATCTTCTTTTGCAATCTCAGTCACATATATTTTCTTATGTTCCAAGCTCACGTACTTACCCAATTTATTTTGTTCTCTTTCCTTTTATCTTATTGCTTTGTAATATAGATGAGATCCTGTATTTATTATGTTGTTATAATTTTAGCTAATATATTTACTTTATATTCTACAATATAGCTTGTTTATATTTATATTTATTTTTCTATTCCAAACCTAAATATGTATATATATTTATTTTTAAACCATTTACTTACAATTACATTAAATGATTTAACACATATTTTATTTGAATTTGGAGAAACTCAAATCGATTAATCAATTAATTTCACAATTTTTATTCAAAAATTAAATTAATTATCGTTCTAAACTTATTAAAAATCCGGGATCGTTACAAGAAATTTGATTGATTGAGAGTATCGTTCCATTTGTTTGGCTATGTCGATCGATCCCTTGGCTTTGATAGTGTTGCGGCCACTTTAGTGACGAGTTCGAATGCTACAGAATTTGTAACTAATTTGCACCTTTTCGGTATTTGTTTATGCTCGATTTTATTGTTCTTGAACTCATGATTTCATGTCGATAAGGATGTGGGAATTTATAGGGATTGAAAGCCCTATATTTGCGTTCGTATACTTCTTTTTGAATTTGTCATGATTTTATAATCTACGTTGAATTTTGATCATATGATCTTGAGATATCTGATTGGTTCATTTCGTACTTGTTATTCCATGAATTTGAATTCCTTTGCTTGAGTCAGTTTCGTTCTTTTTCTCCTGTGCTCCTTTCTTTTCTCTAAATCCATTCTTTACTGGTAGACGAATGTTGCTTTTGAATTTTAAATTGATTTGATAAACTTTGACTTGTTCATTATGTTTTACCCTGATTGACTTCACTACAAAAAATTTCTACTTCATGCTCGTACTGGTTCAACCTACAAGTGTTATCTTGTTTTGGTTTGGGTCCTCTTGCATTGATTTGTGATCGAATGTGTGCTATGATCTCTGACTTGATTTCACTGGCTTGTTGCATATATGCAAATGTTGTTTGTCATGTTGCTCTTAAATTTAATTCTCTGTTGCTTCGAGTACCTGTGTTCAGTTCGTCTTGATTTGTTCTTGCATACTTGCTCTATTTACTTCGGTGCACTTGACCATTTCATTGTTAAGTCAGGTTCCATATGTTGGAGTGCGGTCTTTATATTGCTTTGAGTTGTTTGGAGTTACATGTTCAGTTTGCTTGAGTTTGTTCCTTCGAGCCAGTTCATGTTTGCTTTTGTGCCATAAGCATTGTCATGTTCAAGTTGACTGGTGCACTTTTGTAATGACCCAAGATTTTAGGAATTTATTCTGGAAAATATAAATAAATTTAAAATAATTTTTAAATAAATTTTGAAGGAGGAATTGATATAGCTTGATAGTGTATCAGTGTGTGTACATGTGTGCACAGGAAATGCACATGAATATAAGCTAAAACCCTGAACTCCAAGAATACATACATATTGATGTGTATGGAAATATATATATATATACATATATATATATATATGTAGATTAAATTCTTAAAAGTAGTATTCATGAGTAAATGTATATATGAATGCTACTGAATATTTTTGAGTGTACATATGCATGTGTGTGTCAGTATAGAATGATGTATGAATATATAGGTGGGTGTACTAATTATTTCAGTAAGACTTATATAAATATATATGTGTTAATAAAATATTAGAGTTTAAACTAGTGAAATAAAATATACAGACATATTTTAATATAAGCAGAAATAAAAAGAATGAAGATATAAAAAGGAATAATCCTCTTATAAATAAATGAAGGAAGTACATACCATTTGCATGAAAGCTAAAAATAGAAAAAAAATAAGATAAAACAGGGAAGTGCTTGGTATAGGCAGAATTAGAAAAGAGTATTTAATAAATAACAAAATCAAGTCACATTTTTAGCATGATTGTAGACAAGGGGAAAAGTATTTTCTGAAAAGCAAATTTCTGAAAAAAAAATGTGTAACCACTTTTCTCTTCACCCAAATTAAGCCGGGAAGGGTAAAACTTTGGGTTTAAAATGCAGATAACATGATTTTTCTGGTGGACAAAAATGGCCTTAGCCAATACCCAAAACCCTAAGAGAGACCCTGTATATATATACATATATATGCAGCAGCCTCCTCTCCTCCTCAGAAAAGAATTTTGAAAAAAAAAACAACACCATAGAAATCATAAGACAAGGGAAGGAAGAGAGCTTGAGGCTAAGGGCAGAAGCTCATCAATTAATTAAGGAAACAAAGAAGAGAGCTAGGTGAGAAAACTCACTCAAAAATCTAAGGCAATAAGTCCTAATGTAGGCAGCCAGTTAAAAGTATTTTTCTTAAAAGAGTATTTTCATATATGAATGCTTATCTGTGAATTTAAATCTGAAAATGTTTTGATTCTCTTTGGTTGATCACTTGTTTTATTATAACAAAGTTTTATGTGTTGTTAGTATACATATCTGTTTTATACACTCAGATCTCTGATATGTTAATGTTTAGGGATATAAACAAATACCCAGAAAATAAAATGTTGAGAATAGGCAAGTAGTATTGGTTTTGGCTCAACCCAGAAAGATGTAAATAATGTTGAGCTGCAATATACTCATGTATAAGTGCTGAGGCTTGAAATAGAAAGGAATTAGGGGTGCAATAGGGTTGCCTATGTGCTGATGCTCCTGATTCAATAAAATGCATAGCAAACAAAATTTTGTGATTCAGTGAAACCAGGTCATCCTGAGTTTAACTCAAGCACAAATGTTTGCAAAAGAAAAACTCTCCCAGAAACCATAAGCCAATGTTAGTTGCCTAAACTCCTTTTAAATACCAGGATGAATATATATATGTATACAGAACCTTATTTTATAATCACCAATGGTTGTTTGCTTGTTTGCCTCTGTATGGTCATGAATAATATGAGATGCCATGTTATGGATGTTTTTAGCTAATGAAATGAATCACTGAATGGTTTTGTCATGAAAAATCAAAAGAGTTATTATTAACTTAAACCTGATTAGGAAATTGGGGTCAAGAACACTGCAGGAATGACTTGTGTGCTTGAGTAACACAAGTTGACACATGGCTTGTTTAAGTCCTGAGATCTTTGTGTAATGGAGTGAATTAGTTCATTACAGTGTGTCCATTGATTCATAAATATTGCAGATGAGACCAAGGATGGATAAATATACCCAGGGAATAATACTTGAGATGATGAGAAAACTAGAGTTTTTCCCAGATTTGAAATATGAGGATTGAATAAATGATTTAACTCATATTGGTTATTTTCCTGTTTGGTATGAATGATTGTTTGACTATGATTGAATTGTATGCTTGAATGTATGTGCCATTTTTATATATGTAGTCTCTGGAAAGAAAATTAAAGTGTGCACATGCACAATGACACAGAGCATGCACACAAGTATTTGCCTGATTCCAAAGGGCCGAACTTTCTGTATATGTATTTAACTTGACTTTAACTTAATTAACTAATTATTTTTGTGAGCTTTCTCATACCAGACATGTGTCTGACCCTAGTGTGCTAATGGCATCTGGGGTGTCTCATTTAAAATGAGGCAGTTTCAAATGCTTTTTCAGGGATTGCAGCAACTAAGTAGGAGTAGGAGCAAGGCTTTGAGAAGAAGATATAGCATGCTAAACTTAGTTAGATAAGAGCCTAAATGTTGAAATCTGCATGTATTGACAATTTAAATTGCTACTTGTATTAAGTGTTGAATATTGGATGGATATTTTGTTAGGTATTTTATTAAGAGATTGACTTGTATCTGGAATCTATGAACCAAGTTAAATATCTGTTATGTTTAAAAAAAAAATTTAATCAAATCTTGTAAGTGGATTTAGCAAGAACACCATGTTAAAATCGAATGATTGCATTTTATAAATGTATTAGTCAATCTTGAGTCTTTGGAAAGGATTTAAGTTTTGGAAAATCTGGATAGTTGATTCTCAGAAAATTAAATGATTTTATTTTCTACCATGGCATATGTATACAAAAGAAAATAGGCATAGGTTGAATGTTTTATATGGCTGCAAGGTTCCCATAATTAAACTTGTTTCATACAAATGTCTCATGTCCTATTTTTTTTAAAGAAAGGATTTGTAATAAGGGAAGTGTCAGCCAGATCCTAATAGTTGCAGATATATATGCACATAAACATGTTTAGTGCAAATATTACCACACCTTTTCCTTTGTATTTGTGATAAGAATCTGAATTTCACTCAGATTCTAACCAAATGCATTCTTAATTCCAGACAGATTTTGTGAGAAGAAATTCAAACCTGGATAATGATAAACACTTCTATCATTTACAAAACCCAAGCAACAGACCTTTAATTTACATCAATCATGAAGCCTTCCAGGTTGTAGGAATGGGTTTCAAAAATAATTAAGCAAGAATTATTGTTTTGTATGATAGAATATAGGCAAAAATAAAGTATATATGTGCTGATATAGGTAGATAACAGGTTCCAAACTGTACAGGAGAAAAATGAAAAAGAAAAAAAAAAGAAAAATTGTGTTTGAACCAACCAGCATAGTACTCGAACTCGTGACCTCTCGTGTATAAGTTAGGCGCGTTTCCATTACGCCTAGATGTTGCTTGTGTTCTCTTATGACCCGCTTTCTTTTAGCCTGAGTTTGATACTATTCAGACTTTAACACAAACATCTATATTAAAAGCTTGTTTTCCACTGATTATTACTTGATCACTTCTTAGTTAGGATAAACAGACTAAAGTATATGTTCCCAGTGGATTGTTTAGTCAAAAAAAAAAATCAGCAATCCAATATCCTCTTGTTTTCCAGAACTCTGATTCAAACAAGAGAGGCATATACATCCTCACATGTATGTGCTTATCTTTGTGAATGTACTGATATATTTATATTGGTTGATTATTGTGATCCTGGATATATTTGGTTTATTGGAAAAAGATATTGACCCTGAGAATTATAATTGCAATGGATGATATATCTATCTATATATATATCCTCTTTACCTTAAAAAAAAAATCCTTATGGAATTAGAGTAGAAATAGGAGGGTCATTTCAGTTGGTATCAGAGCTATGTTATTCAACATAGTAGAAGTAAGGATCAAGTTCTTAGATAGAAATAAAATTAAAAGGAACTAAATATATATATATATATAACAATGTGTTCAGTGTGAAAAAAAAAACCCACTGAAACAACCAAATTACCAATCAAACTAACCAGCTATGTAAATTATTATTAGCAAACTATGGTAGGGAGACCACCAAATCAGGGAGCAGGATCTTCCCATGCACCACCAATGGTCAATCTGCAAGACTTGGTGAGAGCATTTAGGGATGGGGCAGGACAAAGGCAAGAAAATCCCTATGAAGAACTCTCAAAATTACTTAAGACATATACTCATTTAGGAGGCAAAAGCTTTGAAGGGACAGAGAGTATCATAGAAATTCAAACATGGTTGAGAACATTGGAAAGAATTTTCAATGACATGCAACTTGATGATCAAAGAAAGAGGCAAGTGGCTTCAAGACAGCTAAAAGGAGTAGCTTTAGGCTGGTGGGAAGTAATCATTGCAGGAAGGAATGAGAATGAAATCACTTGGAATCAATTCAAAGAGATGTTGGAAGCAAGGTTTGTACCAGCATCAGCAAAGACTACCTTGCTAGAAGAATTCATTAGACTTAGACAAGGAACCATGACTGTCACAGAATACACTCAAAAGTTTGAGGGGCTTTCCACATATGGAGCAATGCTTGTGGCAGATGAGGCATCTAAAAATGATAGGTACATAAAAGGTCTAAACCCAGGACTTAGCAGAGCCATGTTACCCTATGCAGACAAGACTTTTGACCATGTGATAGACTTAGCTTTGAGGTTGGAGCAGCATGACAAGGAAAGGGAGAAGTTCAGAAATTTTAAGAGCAATAATATCAAGAAAGGTAAGGGGAGGTATCACCCTTATGATAAGAAGAAAGAAGAGGCTAGTAACAAAAGCACTGGAGATGTCAAAGCTAAGGAAAACAAGAAGAAAATTGTGTGCCATCAGTGTGGAAAGGAAGGGCATATCAAACCAAGATGTCCAGAATTGAAAGGAGGAGCTTTCAAATGCTATGTATGTGGGAAAGAGGGGCATATGAAGAGGAATTGTCCTGAGTATAAACAGCAAGGCAAATTGGCAAATTTGGAAGGAAAAGGCAAAGCCACAGTGGAGAGTAACACTGTAAACCATAGCCAAGTGGAAGGTACATTACTTATTTGTACCATACCCATAACAGTAGTATATGATACTGGGGCAACTCACTCTTTAATTTCTTATGAATTGGTTAAAATGCTAAAACTGAATTGCATATTGGTTGAAACCCCATTGCATATACACAGTCCATTGGGGAGTTCTAGTGTTTTAAATATGATTTGTGTGGATGTGGAATTAAACATAGGAGGAAATATTTTTATTTCCAATTTATATGTTTTGAATTACCCAAATATAGGTGTTATATTGGGGGTAGACTGGTTAAGGCAATTTAAAGCCATAATTAATTTAGACTCATCCACCATATCATTGCAAAATTCTAGAGGCCAGAGAATCACAGTTTTATGTGAGGTAGCTAAGGAAGGAAAACTATATCATTTAGTTGACTCAGAAAAAGATTTCAGTGAACTAACCATTGAAGAAATTCCCATAGTCAATGAATATTTGGATGTGTTTGGTGAGGTCAAGGGTATTCCACACCATAGACCAGTAGAATTCCAGATCAATCTAGTTCCAAGAGCAAGCCCAGTGATTAAAAAGCCAACTAGAATGGGGCCAAATGAACTAAAAGAATTAAAGAAACAGTTAGAAGAATTGGAAGATAAGGGTTTTATAAGACCAAGTAATTCTTGCTGGGGAGCACCAGTGGTATTTGTTAAGAAGCAAGATGGCTCCTTAAGACTCTGCATAGATTATAGAGAATTAAACAAAGTAACCATTAAAAATAAATACCCATTGCCAAGAATAGATGATCTTTTTGATCAATTAGCAGGGGCAAAAGTATTTTCTAGACTAGACTTAGCATCTGGTTTTCATCAAATGAAGGTGGAAGAATCAAGCATCAAGTACACTGCCTTTAACACTAGGTATGGGTTGTATGAATTTTTGGTTATGCCATTTGGCTTGACCAATGCACCATCTTACTTTGTAGATTTAATGAACAGAACCTTTAGAGATTGTTTAGACAAGTTTGTGCTTATTTTTCTAGATGACATTTTGATTTATTCCAAGACAGTGGAAGAACATAAGCATCATTTGCACCTGGTTTTGTCTAGATTAAGGGAAAAAGATTTAAAGGCAAAATTTTCAAAATGTGTGTTTTGGAAAGAGGAAGTACATTTTCTTGGCCATGTTATATCTGCCAAAGGAATTTCTGTGAACCCCAATAAAGTAGTGGCTATTCAAGCATGGAAGAGGCCAAGCACTGTGAGTGAAGTGAGGTCATTTATGGGGATGGCAGGGTATTATAGGAGGTTTATAAAAGATTTTTCAAAAATTTCTATACCACTCACTAACCTAACCAGGAAGAACCAAGCTTTTGTTTGGTCAGAAAAATGTGAAAAGTCTTTTGAACAGTTGAAGGAGGCATTGGTGAATGCTCCAATTCTAAAGGTACCACATGGAAATGAAGAATTAGTGGTATACACTGATGCTAGTGGATTTGGCTTGGGTGCAGTGTTGATGCAACAAGGCCAAGTCATTGCATATGCATCCAGACAACTTAAACCCCATGAAGTAAGGTATGCCACACATGATCTCGAATTAGCAGCTGTGATATATGCTTTAAAACTTTGGAGACATTATTTGTTAGGCACTAAGTTTGAACTTTACACTGACCACAAGTCTCTAAAATATTTGTTTTCACAAAAAGATTTGAACATGAGGCAACATAGATGGGTGGAGTTCTTAGCTGCCTATGACTTTGACATACTTTATACACCAGGAAAAGCAAACAAAGTTGCAAATGCTCTAAGTAGACAGCATGCTAAATTGGCTATGATGATGATAGAAGAATTTAAAAACTTATTTTTGCTAACTGAGTTAGAGATTGGGGAGAATGGTTGTGTGCACATTAATGAGCAGATGCATGGTGCACAAGAAGATAAAGGGAAGTTAAGCTTAATGACACTTCAACCAGATTTAATTCTGAAGGTAGGAAAAATGCAAGAACAAGATGCTCACTTATTAGAGAAGAGAATGCTCCTCTCAAGAGGGGAGGAAGTAATGAATCACCACATTGATAAAGATGGTTATATGAGATACCAGAATAGGATGTGTGTACCAGAGGACATAGAATTGAAGAAGGAGATATTGAATGAATATCACAGAAGTAAATACTCCATACACCCAGGTAACACAAAAATGTATCAAAATTTGAAAAGAGACTTCTGGTGGAAGGGGATGAAATCTGATATAGCTAAGTACATTGCCAAATGTATGACTTGCCAACAAGTCAAGGCTGAAACTCAAAGACCATCAGGGTTGATGCAACCTCTTAGTGTACCACAGTGGAAGTGGGAAGACATATCTATGGACTTCATAGATGGACTGCCTAGATCTAAGAGAGGTAATACAAGTATATGGGTGATAGTTGATAGGCTAACCAAGGTAGCACACTTCATCCCAGTCAAGTCATAAAGAACAGCACCAAAACTAGCTCAAATTTTTATAAAAGAAGTGGTAAAGTTACATGGCATTCCCAAAACCATTGTGAGTGATAGGGATACCATCTTCACTTCAAAATTCTGGAGAAGCTTTCAAGAAGCAATGGGAAGTGAACTATGTTTAAGTACTGCCTACCATCCTCAATCAGATGGGCAGACTGAGGTGGTAAACAAAGTTTTGGAGGACATGTTGAGGGCATGAATACTGGATTTTGGGGGCAACTGGGAAGATTATCTTCATCTAGTTGAATTTACATACAACAACAGCTACCAAAGCACCATAGGAATGGCTCCATTTGAAGCCTTATATGGTAAACCCTGTTTGTCACCTGTTTGCTGGGTAGAAGCAGGAGAAAGGTCTATTTTAGGACCTGAGTACATACAAGAAACCAAGGAGAAAATTGAGTTGGTAAGAAGAAGAATGACAGCAGCTCAAGATAGGAAAAAAAATTTGCAGACATGAGAAGGAGGCAGGTAGAATATGAGGAGGGAAATTTTGTTTTCATCAAAATCTCACCCATGAAAAATGTGCTGAGGTTTGGAAAACAAGGAAAATTAACCCCAAGATATATTGGACCATACAAAATTCTGGAGAGAATTGGTCCCTTGGCATATAAGTTGGAATTACCAGAAAACATGCAAGGTATACATGATGTTTTTCATGTATCACAATTGAGAAGATGGGTCCATGACAAGGCAGAAATTCTTGAAACCCCAACCCAAGTGCAGATAAATCCTAATTTGATTTATGAAAAGGATCCAGTGGGAATTTTGGCAAAAGATGTGAAGAAGATGAGGAATAAATCTCTGAAACTTGTGAAGGTACAGTGGAGTCTTGATCCTAGTGATTGCACATGGGAATTAGAAGACAAAGTTAGGATGAATTATCCTAAGCTATTTTCAGATTAAGGTAATTCTGATTTTTGATTGTTTTCTTTATTTTGGATGAATATATTTTTAGTTAGTATAGAACTAAGAATCTATTTGGTAGAGAATATACTTGTTCTCTGAATTAAGTTTAAAATTTATTTTAAGCTTAGGAAAATTGTGGGACACAATTTCTAAAAGGAGGGGTGTATGTAATGACCCAAGATTTTAGGAATTTATTCTGGAAAATATAAATAAATTTAAAATAATTTTTAAATAAATTTTGAAGGAGGAATTGATATAGCTTGATAGTGTATCAGTGTGTGTACATGTGTGCACAGGAAATGCACATGAATATAAGCTAAAACCCTGAACTCCAAGAATACATACATATTGATGTGTATGGAAATATATATATATATACATATATATATATATATATGTAGATTAAATTCTTAAAAGTAGTATGCATGAGTAAATGTATATATGAATGCTACTGAATATTTTTGAGTGTACATATGCATGTGTGTGTCAGTATAGAATGATGTATGAATATATAGGTGGGTGTACTAATTATTTCAGTAAGACTTATATAAATATATATGTGTTAATAAAATATTAGAGTTTAAACTAGTGAAATAAAATATACAGACATATTTTAATATAAGCAGAAATAAAAAGAATGAAGATATAAAAAGGAATAATCCTCTTATAAATAAATGAAGGAAGTACATACCATTTGCATGAAAGCTAAAAATAGAAAAAAATAAGATAAAACAGGGAAGTGCTTGGTATAGGCAGAATTAGAAAAGAGTATTTAATAAATAACAAAATCAAGTCACATTTTTAGCATGATTGTAGACAAGGGGAAAAGTATTTTCTGAAAAGCAAATTTCTGAAAAAAAAAATGTGTAACCA
Source organism: Allium fistulosum (assembly GCA_030737815.1). NCBI lineage: Eukaryota > Viridiplantae > Streptophyta > Magnoliopsida > Asparagales > Amaryllidaceae > Allium > Allium fistulosum. The sequence goes on along the minus strand of CM060907.1, from coordinate 1,034,783,687 downwards.
CTTTTCTCTTCACCCAAATTAAGCCGGGAAGGGTAAAACTTTGGGTTTAAAATGCAGATAACATGATTTTTCTGGTGGACAAAAATGGCCTTAGCCAATACCCAAAACCCTAAGAGAGACCCTGTATATATATACATATATATGCAGCAGCCTCCTCTCCTCCTCAGAAAAGAATTTTGAAAAAAAAAACAACACCATAGAAATCATAAGACAAGGGAAGGAAGAGAGCTTGAGGCTAAGGGCAGAAGCTCATCAATTAATTAAGGAAACAAAGAAGAGAGCTAGGTGAGAAAACTCACTCAAAAATCTAAGGCAATAAGTCCTAATGTAGGCAGCCAGTTAAAAGTATTTTTCTTAAAAGAGTATTTTCATATATGAATGCTTATCTGTGAATTTAAATCTGAAAATGTTTTGATTCTCTTTGGTTGATCACTTGTTTTATTATAACAAAGTTTTATGTGTTGTTAGTATACATATCTGTTTTATACACTCAGATCTCTGATATGTTAATGTTTAGGGATATAAACAAATACCCAGAAAATAAAATGTTGAGAATAGGCAAGTAGTATTGGTTTTGGCTCAACCCAGAAAGATGTAAATAATGTTGAGCTGCAATATACTCATGTATAAGTGCTGAGGCTTGAAATAGAAAGGAATTAGGGGTGCAATAAGGTTGCCTATGTGCTGATGCTCCTGATTCAATAAAATGCATAGCAAACAAAATTTTGTGATTCAGTGAAACCAGGTCATCCTGAGTTTAACTCAAGCACAAATGTTTGCAAAAGAAAAACTCTCCCAGAAACCATAAGCCAATGTTAGTTGCCTAAACTCCTTTTAAATACCAGGATGAATATATATATGTATACAGAACCTTATTTTATAATCACCAATGGTTGTTTGCTTGTTTGCCTCTGTATGGTCATGAATAATATGAGATGCCATGTTATGGATGTTTTTAGCTAATGAAATGAATCACTGAATGGTTTTGTCATGAAAAATCAAAAGAGTTATTATTAACTTAAACCTGATTAGGAAATTGGGGTCAAGAACACTGCAGGAATGACTTGTGTGCTTGAGTAACACAAGTTGACACATGGCTTGTTTAAGTCCTGAGATCTTTGTGTAATGGAGTGAATTAGTTCATTACAGTGTGTCCATTGATTCATAAATATTGCAGATGAGACCAAGGATAGATAAATATACCCAGGGAATAATACTTGAGATGATGAGAAAACTAGAGTTTTTCCCAGATTTGAAATATGAGGATTGAATAAATGATTTAACTCATATTGGTTATTTTCCTGTTTGGTATGAATGATTGTTTGACTATGATTGAATTGTATGCTTGAATGTATGTGCCATTTTTATATATGTAGTCTCTGGAAAGAAAATTAAAGTGTGCACATGCACAATGACACAGAGCATGCACACAAGTATTTGCCTGATTCCAAAGGGCCGAACTTTCTGTATATGTATTTAACTTGACTTTAACTTAATTAACTAATTATTTTTGTGAGCTTTCTCATACCAGACATGTGTCTGACCCTAGTGTGCTAATGGCATCTGGGGTGTCTCATTTAAAATGAGGCAGTTTCAAATGCTTTTTCAGGGATTGCAGCAACTAAGTAGGAGTAGGAGCAAGGCTTTGAGAAGAAGATATAGCATGCTAAACTTAGTTAGATAAGAGCCTAAATGTTGAAATCTGCATGTATTGACAATTTAAATTGCTACTTGTATTAAGTGTTGAATATTGGATGGATATTTTGTTAGGTATTTTATTAAGAGATTGACTTGTATCTGGAATCTATGAACCAAGTTAAATATCTGTTATGTTTAAAAAAAAATTTAATCAAATCTTGTAAGTGGATTTAGCAAGAACACCATGTTAAAATCGAATGATTGCATTTTATAAATGTATTAGTCAATCTTGAGTCTTTGGAAAGGATTTAAGTTTTGGAAAATCTGGATAGTTGATTCTCAGAAAATTAAATGGTTTTATTTTCTACCATGGCATATGTATACAAAAGAAAATAGGCATAGGTTGAATGTTTTATATGGCTGCAAGGTTCCCATAATTAAACTTGTTTCATACAAATGTCTCATGTCCTATTTTTTTTAAAGAAAGGATTTGTAATAAGGGAAGTGTAAGCCAGATCCTAATAGTTGCAGATATATATGCACATAAACATGTTTAGTGCAAATATTACCACACCTTTTCCTTTGTATTTGTGATAAGAATCTGAATTTCACTCAGATTCTAACCAAATGCATTCTTAATTCCAGACAGATTTTGTGAGAAGAAATTCAAACCTGGATAATGATAAACACTTCTATCATTTACAAAACCCAAGCAACAGACCTTTAATTTACATCAATCATGAAGCCTTCCAGGTTGTAGGAATGGGTTTCAAAAATAATTAAGCAAGAATTATTGTTTTGTATGATAGAATATAGGCAAAAATAAAGTATATATGTGCAGATATAGGTAGATAACAGGTTCCAAACTGTACAGGAGAAAAATGAAAAAGAAAAAAAAAGAAAAATTGTGTTTGAACCAACCAGCATAGTACTCGAACTCGTGACCTCTCGTGTATAAGTTAGGCGCGTTTCCATTACGCCTAGATGTTGCTTGTGTTCTCTTATGACCCGCTTTCTTTTAGCCTGAGTTTGATACTATTCAGACTTTAACACAAACATCTATATTAAAAGCTTGTTTTCCACTGATTATTACTTGATCACTTCTTAGTTAGGATAAACAGACTAAAGTATATGTTCCCAGTGGATTGTTTAGTCAAAAAAAAATCAGCAATCCAATATCTCTTGTTTTCCAGAACTCTGATTCAAACAAGAGAGGCATATACATCCTCACATGTATGTGCTTATCTTTGTGAATGTACTGATATATTTATATTGGTTGATTATTGTGATCCTGGATATATTTGGTTTATTGGAAAAAGATATTGACCCTGAGAATTATAATTGCAATGGATGATATATCTATCTATATATATATATCCTCTTTACCTTAAAAAAAATCCTTATGGAATTAGAGTAGAAATAGGAGGGTCATTTCAACTTTTCTAGTCATTTTGGTTGCGAAATTATGTGGTTTGGTGCACTTTGAATGTTGACGTTTTGTTTTGTTTCTGAACCTGCATTAGCTCATTGATTTTGACATGTATATATTCATGTGTATACATGCATACATATGCATGTATATATGTGTAATTGTGTAATACATGTGCCGTATCCATTTATACTCGATTTGTACACTTGTGGATTTGCACTAGTTTGTGAGATGAAATTGGGAAACGGCCTTGTGATATTCATAGTGATACACTGTGAATATTACAAGTTGTTTGTTTACATACATTTGGCCCTTGTTAGAAAATATGAAAAGAAACAACCCAAATACCTGAGGCAGAAACAAATGTTAAATTCAATTATATTTTTGCAATTTAAATTTGCTTCTTTTTCTAGTTTACTACGATATTTATTTAACAGGTATAGCAGATGGCCGAATACATGATGGAGCTAGTAAAGATAAAATTTATGAGTGTTGAGTGAATATGTAGTGAGGTGAAATTGTAAAGTGAAAATTGTTTTGTAATTGAAAATGTAGCAAGAGCTCAAATTTGTATTATTCGAATTTGTAACAAAATATTTGGTTGAAAAAAATATTTGTTTGAATATAAATGTTGGGTTATTTATTTTGTTCAACAAATATTATTTGATTATGTGAAAAATAAAATAGTACAACAAAATATACATTTATACGAATATATATATATGTTTATTATCATCAAGCAAAAATCATAGGCTATTTTATTCTATAATCTTCCCCTATTGATGATAACAAAGATATATTAATATTTTGACTCTATTTAATGTATTTGATTTTGATGGATACTATTAGCCCCCCCTATTTGAATGTTCCCCCTACAATAAAGCTCCCCCTTCATATATGCATGAAAAAAATGCAAATAAAAAGCAATAACAATTTGCAATGAATCTAGATGAGAATATGCAAAAAATAATAATAATATATTTGAACTTATTTGCCAAAATCTTCACTACTCTCTCCCCCTTTTGTTATCAGCAAAAGAATAATGGTTTTAGAAAAATAAAGATTAATCGAGTATAAATATTAAATTTCAATAAAAATTCAAACAAAAATCATAAATACTCTATTTGGCACATATTCCATTTTAGAGTGATAGGGGTAATGTCATACAGAAAACCGTATAGTTGTATCTATTTGTCATATATTTATGACAGGAATTTGAATTGTAACAACCCGATATTTTCAGCCATTCGCATCCGCACATGTCGGACTTGAATTGCTCAAAATACCGCATTGTTAAAAAAAATTGGAGCAAATGAAATCATCACATAGACACAGAAATATCAGAATAACTCACAGCGGAAATTAAAATACCATAGTAGATCATGAAGCTACTATTACAAAGTCTCAAAACAAAATACATAATATCAGTCTGAAAACAAACACAACAGAAATCCCAAATACATATAAGTTCACTAATACAAAAGCTGAAATAGAAGAACTGAAACAGAAATAGATGAATAACTAGATAAGCAGAATCTCCAGCGATTCCTAGCTCTAGAAAGAGAAATCCAAAGCTGTGAATGTAACATCCCGCCTTTTCGTACGCTTAAGCAGACAAACGTGCCAACTTAAACCATACAGAAGGGCGGATTGTTATGGGGTAAATAAGAAAAAGTGGAGAAATAAAAGAAACAAAATAGAATCTTGCAGCGGAACGATAACATATAATAATCAAATAACAGTTCATGAAGCTGTTTTTCAAAACATTTGATTATACTTATACAATACATATCGGAGTTACACATACCAGAGAATGATAAGTAATGCAGCGGAATACAAGGGTGTAGTGGAATATAATAAATAGTAGTAATAAAATCTCCATCTTCGTCCTCCAGAAATAGAGCCTTCAAATCCTGAAATGCTCAGGCTGACCCGAGCGAATTGAAAAGACAAAACACTCGAGTCAGAACTAAAAGATCTTATGTAAGTTAAATCAATGAAATAAATATGAGTGTAAACGGCGTAAGAGATGTTTACGGGGTTTGACATCTCCTATCCAGTGTCTAACGTGAGTGCAGTAACTTAAGAAATGATCGGGATTCACATCTCTTAAGGATCCGTTAAACTATCTACTATGTAGTAATATTCGCTATTATAATAATGTCTAATATAAAATAAACTTACTTTTAAATAGCGTTAAGGGGTTACCCATATAGCCCTTAACACAAAATAATGCCAATAGTCTATACAGTACCTGCATACCCCGAGAGGCTACGAGAAGATACTCCATAGGTACGACACAAATAGAAACTCGTAGTAAAGCTCGATATGGTAGGTGACACGGCACACAAGGCAATGCCAGGGTAGATATACCAATTACGCACACGGACTGATGGATCGCATAGCAGCCACTACCGTCCACCTCGAACAACACTCCCAAATCGAAGGGTGGCCACCAAAAATCACAAAGTAATAGAATGGAATCGAAGAAGTGCGTCCGATAAGAGGTGCTACCTCACTGGTCCGAGATCGCTCCTGTTTTAGCCACCTTATGCCAACTCACGGGAGTTGGGTCCACGTATATACCTTAGGATCGTCGCCACCATCCTACTTCATTCTGTAAACTCCACCGCGTACATAGTTGTCAAAGTGGTTTTCGGTATCGACAGAGAGTATGTCCATAACCGATCCCGGTCTCTTTAACAACCAAACATTATTATAACACCGTGGTCATTTTAAAAATATATATACTTTTAAAAACACAATCATTGCCCTTTCAAAACATATTCTTTATTTCAAAATAGTATATACATCAAAAACCAAAATATTATTGCCATTTCAAACCATATCCTTTACTTCAAAATAGTATATACTTTAAAACCAAAATATTATAGCTATTTCAAAACATATCATTTACTTCAACATAGTATATACTTTAAAACCAAATTCAATAATATATCATTTAAATAAAATTCAAATTTTCAATCACTATTCTTACTTTTAATTATAAAACTTGAAATATTCTTTAAAACCATCTTAAATCCAAATCACATAATGCAGTCATATTCTAAATCTCAAAATTTCAATCGGTTTCAAATCAATATATTTAAAGATGATTCTTAAATAAATTCTATTTCAAATAAATTCATTTTCAAACCATATTACTTTCAAAGTTATAACAATTTCGAAAACCAATACTTTGAAAACAATAATACCTTAATTTCAATAAAACATTTCAATTTTGATATATTTCAAGTCTTTAAATATTCCAAAATTCCCAACCAAATATGATAATCTTATATATACCTTAATCCAATTTACTATTATTTAGTTTAGAAATATTTATTTAATAAATTCAATATCACTTAAATAAAGCTCAAACTTGGAATATTCGTAAATCAAACTTAAAACATCATCAAGTTATACATAGCTTAAATTTAGAATTTAACCATATATAAAATAATATTTATATAATATCAGAATTTAATATTTATTAAACCGTATATTTCTTTCCAAACCATAGAAAATCCTTTAAAATATTTTATATATAGACTACGGTGCCTGTATATAATTTTCTATCCTATGGTCAAGTGATACGGATATTTATCATTTCAATCCGTAATTTAAAAATAACAGTTTACGGTTATATATATCATTTCAAACCGCAATCCCGAATGAAATGAAAATGCATAATAACTTGCAGTTTATACAATATAAAATATAGCATCCATTCATCCAAATATCAATAAACAACCATTCATTACAATCAGCATCCAATTTAAAGAAAACATCAATATAAACCATATAAAATATAGCAGGCATCAACGAATAGTTTATATTTAATAAAAATTAATAACTATTCAACTGACAGTTTATATGCAATAATAAATATATATAACTGTCAAATTATATGCAATAATAAAATTAAATAACAATTTAATTAAATTAAATGCTATCTAACTGAGATGATGATTTAATATATGCCCAAACAATCATAGATAAATTTTAAATCACATCAAAATTTAATTTAACAAACATAAGAAATCTTAGAAGTTGTGAGTGGGTTAAAACACTCACCTTTTGAATTTAAATTGAATTCAAATCCAATTTAAACCCAAAAATTTGACCGTCTCATAATTTGTCCAAACCAGCGTCATCAAGTCCGAAATTTTATTACGATCCTAACAAAAAAAATCGTGCGTGAATCGGATTAAGTATGTGGAAGTTATTCGTATTAACGCGTTTGAAAAATCAAAATTAAATTAAATTCAAAACAAAACAAACCTACCTATTACCACTTGCCACGTCAGCGTTTCCTGCACACCCCTAGTGATGAATCTCACCAAACCCATGTTCCAATTTCGCAAATTGATGAAGAAATCAAAAAGCACCCATTCAACCTTTTGGGTTTCGAATTTTACACGTTTGACCGTGATTTCTGGTTGACTCAAGCGACTATTGCAAAAACAGAGACTGTGCTTAGATCCGTATCGATGAAAACTACAACATAATTTTTTTTGGAATTTTCTGAGGACTTTGAATGTTATTTGATTTTTGAATAGAATTGGATCTGAAATTTGCATCCATTTAGGAAGAGAAAGAATTGAAGAAAATTAACGCACAAATAAATGAGAATAGATGGAGGCTAGGGTTTATAATTGGGTTTATATAGATAGGTTAGAATTAGAGTAGATGGATCTGATAAACAAACGCGCTGAACGATAATTTAAATTAACGTAATAATTACATATTTAATTTTAAATTAATTGCAATAAATCCAAATAAATACATAAAGCTTGATTCCTGTTTAAACACTTAACTCATTTGATTGAAATTAACCTATTTATAGTAAATTAAATTCCGATATCTTAATAAACTTTATTTCCATCTTTTTTATTCACAAATCATCATATTATGAAGACATTTACGTTATTTCCCATATATTACCTTAATTTATTTATCGTAACATTTAATTTATATTCATTGCAATGATGTACGATCTAATTGAATGAACTAAGTATATAACTCATAATAATTGTTGTAAAAACTCTTAATCCCACATTAAAAGGTTTGTTATTTCCACTCAAATATTATAGATATTTACAGATATAGTTTTTATTCAACCGTTATTTTATTATATATTAATAAAATAAATTCACTACTTAAGTCCGTTTAAATTTATTACCAAATCCATTTACCTCTCCCAACAAATTTGACTTCCCTTCAAATAATTCATGTCCCTATAAATACTTACATTTACACTTTATAGTTATTTTAATATACCCACTCCAACACTCTTAACCCTTATCTTTACGTTTCACCCACTTGTAATATTTAATTACATTTATTACAATTCAATGTTGGCATTTATTACTATTAATTTATTCAATGTTTACTGCCCCTTATTTCAATTTCTTCCATTTACAGTTGCGACTTCACTATTCACAGTTACTTTTGTATACTCTTTTCCTATTTAAACCAAATATAACAAATTCCAATTAAATCTAATTATTACCTTTAAAATAAGTCATAACATTCGAATAACTCTATTAAATTGGAATGTTTCATTTAAGTTTATAAATGATCCACTTGCATTAACATAATTCTTTAGATTTATTTCCATTTACGGTTAATCAATGTTATATTACATTAATCAATTTAATATCTTCCTTTATTTTATCATCTTCAAAGTATATCTAAGTAAAATCTTTCCACTATTTAATTTATTGAACCTTATGCAATGTTACTATAAATAAGTTTTAAATTACCATTAACTATACATTCAATTACTATTCCATATATATATTTATTCATCAATCAATTAGGGAATTTCTATAACAGTTGTTAGCTACTTTTATATTTACTTCATAATAACGTACTAGCTACTCTCCTTTAATTGTGATTTGAATTCCAACCTTTATTTCATGCTAAATAAAATAACAACATATAAATTGTTACCTATTTCCCTACATGCCTATATAGGTTTATTACTTAACAATCACCGTTTAAAATCCCGTGTATACACAAATTATTACTTAACATAAGTCTATTCTTTTATTACTTTACGTTTCACACTTCCGTTACTATAAAATAAATCACCAAGTAACGTTATCATCAAACCAACATTAATTAATATATTAAATGCTTACATTTATTTCTCTACATCCAATTTGTTCCAACTAACTTTATATTAATGTCATTCCCTTATATGGTTATCGTTCATTCCGTTGTGCTAACTTTTATTACCTAAATTTTCCGTTATTGTAAGCCTTAAATATCTCCATTTAAATTAAATATAAATTTCAATTCAATAAACCCTTTTCAACCCCCAACTTACAGTAACGGCTTACATGTACGAATGGAATCATTATTTATTATAGTATTTTTTCTAAATTTACATTAACATATTGATTAATTCCCTTTAAAGGAAATTTATATCCAAGTATAATACTTACCCCATTTCATTTATTAACATTTATTCAAATTGCTAGTAAATAGGTTTTAAATCACCACTTATATTTTATTAGCGTTCATTTCATTATCCCTTTTTCTATAAAGTTTTTATTTCTACTAAATTAAATTTACACAACTCATTAATTCAACCAAATTAAATTCACGAAATTTACGGGTCATTACAGTGAATACTCAGGCTGACCCGAGCATAAAGTAAAACACAAAACACTCGAGTCAGGACATACATACTTATATAATGTAAACCAACTCAAGTGAACTATAGTAGTAGTAATGCACAATAACTTAAAGGATGCTTGGGATCGTCCATCCTCTAAGGATCCGTTAAACCATAAATTTAACAGTAATAAACGCTATCATAGAAATGTCTATATTAAAGTAAACTATGCAAATAACAGTGCTAATGTGGCTAGGGTAGCGTAGAGCTGCAGCAATCGCTCACCTCTAGTCACACTCTCAAATTGAAGGTGTATATCCAAAAATCACAAAGCATACAGAGAAGTGTACTCGTGGTTAAAATTGCAAAAAGGTTTATAATTTCGAATTAAAATCATTCCTTTAAACCATAAAAAATGGAGTCATTATACCTTCAAATCAAATATTAAATTTCAAAAAATTTAACCTTTTTCAGAGTTCATTTATTCAATTAAATACATTAAAACAATTAAATTTCAGCTTTCCACAGCACTTACAAATGCTGCGGTAAGTTACATTTGAAATCAATTCAACTCAACAAAGACAGCATTTAAAACTGCTGTAATAGTTCAGTTATATGCAAAAAACTCATTTCAGCCAACTGCAGCACTTACAAAGTGCTACTGTAGCTCTTTTATTAATTTTAGGTACTAATTTTATTCCGCAACTACAGCACTTACCAAGTGCTAGAGTAGCCTTAGAAAATTTTAGCCTTTAGTTCACTTGCATAAACCACAGCACTTACAAAGTGCTGTCGTATCCTTTACAATAGATTTTAAGTTAACTTCAGAAACAATAGCATTTCTGAAGTGCTGTAAATTAAATTTCCATATTTTCAATACAATTTCAGCTATAATAAAATTCCAATTTAAACCATTTTTAACTTATAAAATTTCATATTTTCCCACTTTAAAATAGTCAATTAAAATACCCTTTAATTTATTATTTTTATATTTTACACATAAAATCAAATTTTAAATAATTCACTTATTAAATTCAAGCATACAAATTTTCCATTCTTTGCATTTTAAAATTAACTTAATAATTAAGTTTTAATTACCATTTCAAAATATAAACTTAATTTCTATTTTATTGTCATAACTTAACTTTTATTTTAAACCAAATTCACCTTCCAAGTCAAGTTATATTTCAAATTACATTTTTAAGTATTCATTTATTTAACCATTTTAATTCATAGAAAAATCAATAACACTTTATTAAGTCATTTTAAATTTAAATTTAAATCAAATTATCATATTTTATTCACTTAACTTAAACTCCATTTTTAAGCAAAATCCAAAATTTATTTATATTTCAAATTTCCACTTAACCATTCATTTATTTCACGCTTTAACTTATAGAAAAATCATTCATACTTTATAAAAATCATTTAAATTCAATTTAAATCAAAATCACATAATATTTACATTTTAAAATACTTTAAAAAATTCCAAATATATATATATATATATATATATAATAATAACCTCGGGTCTGTATAATACTTTCTAACCTAGGTCAAGTGATACGGATAATATATCATTTCAATCCGTAATTTACAAAGAAAAATCTGGGTTCTATCATCTCAAACCCGCAATCCCAAGTAAAATAAAATAAATAAAAATCGCTCAAGCCTATCATTTCATCCCATAACGATTTTTCCCTATTCTAAAGTCCGTTCGGGTATGTATCATTTCAACCCATAGTGATTCTGTTCTACAGGGAACTAGCAGTGTGAGAACAGATATAAATAAATAGTATAGCAACATATGGCAGTAACAGATGATATGACAGGTATATAAACAGGGTTAACATCATATAATTCATATCACATGTAGGTATAACATGATATAATAATTTCTATGGATTCACATGTTGTCAATTCACAATTTATATAAGTATAAATGTCATGAGTAAATACTCACCTTTAAGCTGGAGATAGCAAATCAAAACACACCGAATAAATCCAGAAAGCATGATACGGCACGACACAGCACGATTATGGTTTCAAGTGAATTTAACTCCTAATGCCATAAGATCATGTTGGATAGTCTGAAATCTAGAATACATGTCAACAATAGTTTCATTTTGCTTCATTTTGAATGAAGAAAATTGGTTTTGCAAAATCGAAATCTTAGTTTGTTTGACCTTTGTTGTACCTTCATGTGTAATTTGTAAGGTACGCCAAATATCAAATGCAGTGGTGCATAACATGACACGTGAAAATTTATTTTTTTCTAAAGAGCAAAATAAAACATTCATAACTTTAGCATTATTTGATGCTAAGGTCTTTTGTGCATCGGTCCAAGTGTTCATAGTAGAATTAAGTGCTTCATATCTATCTTGTGTGGCTGACCAAATTTCAAGACCATTAGCTTCCATAAAAATTCTCATACGTGTTGACCAATATGCATAGTTAGATCCATTAAAAAGTGGGGGTCGTGCAGTGGATTGTCCTTCTTAAAAAATACTTGCCATATTAAATTGATTCAAAAACGTGTTACTGTTGTTTGATCAAAACCTTGCTCTGATACCAATTGAAAATCTATATGAGTGGATCGTATATGATATATATGCAAGTATGAACAACTAACTATATAATATAACTTGATAGATAATAATAGCAAAGTAAATTAAAATAATCACACCAGGATTTTATACTGGTTCGGACCTCCTATCCTACGTCCAGTCCCGAAGCTTCTCTTCGGAATTTCCTTTCAACTAACACTCACTTGACCCGGAGGAACATGTTTACAATAGCAGATATTCTTTGTCAAGAATGTGTTCTATAACACGGATGTTGAATATTGAGTACAAGTGCTTCCAATATATATATCTATCTAGAGAATGTTGAATGAGGAGTTCTGAATATATGGAAGAGTTAAATACAAGTAGTTGATTGCTAGAGAACAAGTATAAATCAGAGTATAGGAATTAAGAGCATAAGTAAGCAAGGTAAAGATTCTCTTTGCATTCCTGATGCTATTTATAATGATAAAGAGTTTTCTTGTATAGTTGCATCTGTTGTAATCACTCTAAAGTCGCTTCTGATGGTGATGAAGAGTTGCAGCAAAGAGAAGCGGATGTGTCCTTTCGAATGTGACAGTTGGTCTTTGAAATTACTCAGTCGAGTTCAAAATCAAACGTCTGGAGGAATGTTTCAGACGTCTGGTCTTCATATATTTTTTATGTCTGGTTGCTATTCAGACGTCTGAGTTTATTATCAGACGTCTGTTTCCTTCTGAGTTGTGAACCAGAGAGTTTAACCACCGTCTGAGCATATTAACCAGACATTTGATTCTGTCTGATTTGCAAACCAAAGGAAACATTCAGATGTCTGGCTAGTGCACTCAGGCGTCTAAAAATGTGCATGTTGCTTTATTTGTGTCTGTGCCATTCCTTTTCAACTTCTACCGATTTGAAGTCTTTTGATACTTCTCTTGAGTCTTGTTTTTGTCTCTTTGGTGATGTTACTCTATCATCTACCTGTAAATATAGATATATATGTACATTCGATTTCCATTGTATAGTTGTTATCATCGAAACCATAGAATTGATTTCCGAACACCAACAAAAAATTGCTTGCTTGTTAACATAAAAAATCGCTGCCTGAAATAAATTTCTAATAATTCTGCACGTTTTGGTATCGTGCCATTATCCCTTGTTTTTATTTTGCTTTACATTGTTGGTTGCTTACATTTAAAAATTCAAAAACAAAAAATAAAATTCATTTGTAGTTGCCTCGTTAGTTCACGTTTAATTTTTGTTTTCATTCATATTATCTTGTTTTCTTTTCTAAGGGAAATATTCGAATCCACATAAGGTGGGGGATTTCATCACCCCTACCTTGGCCCACAAATTGCATTTCATCCTAGAAAATTTACTAATAATAATGATTAGACATTCGACTTAAGGGTTTCGCAAGCTCACCTAGGGCTCAATTGAATCTTGACAAGTTGTCATCTTTGAACAATTTATATTCTTGATGTCTAGGCTATGGCAGAACAATAATCATTTGTAAATATTACGGCGATTCATGAATATTATGCTGATTGTTTCTCTAAAGGTACTTAAACCTTCAGCTGTATTGTTACAGTGATTCGTGGTGCGCCGATAACTCATGTTCATTACCTCGCTAAGCACTATCTTGTTTGATTAAGACAAAGCGTGATTATACAATTTTGGATTAGGAGCTGCTAAGGACAGCAAATTTGAAATTAAGTCCTTGCGTTCACATAGTTGCATTAGTTCATGCATATTTAAAAAAAAAATTAGAATCCAAAACTAAAAAAATTGTAAATTTTACTTAACTTAGTCTTTTTAAATATTTTCCTATGAAAATTTTCAATCGTAATAAAAAAAAATCAAGTTGTATTTTTTTTGAAAAGCAAAAATCCAAAAAATAATAATAATCTTTTTAAAAACAAATAAAAAAACAAAAAACAAATTCCCTTTTAAAAAATAAATTATTTTTGTTAAATATTTTTTCCTTTATAACAGAAAAAACATTTTGAAAATGTCGGAATTTCCATACTCGCAAGAATTTTACAATAGCCGTGAAAATCAATATAATCCACATAATTTCACACCAAATTGTTATGGATATTTTAATAGCAACTACTATACAAACAATTCGAGTTTTGCTCTACAAAGTTTTCAATATGATGACCGACCTTCAAATCTTGAAAAGAGTATTGAAATGATTTGGTCTTTACTTGAACAACGAGTCAAATGATAAATAATTTGAGAAATCTGTGCAATAATTCAAATCAAAGATTTCAAAAAAATCAAAATTTGAATTCACTTCAAAATTCAAATGATTTCGATTATAACTCATGATAATACAACTTCGAACTCCAAAATGAATTTCAAAATCAAACTGGAAATGTGAATAACTATATTAATAATTTTGGTAATGGGAATAATATCGATTATGGTGCCATGAAAATGTTTACTCTCAATAATTTCAAATTGAAAATTCTCAAATTAATAATAATAAATTGGATTTTGTCGAGCAAATAAAAGAAATTGACAATGATCACATAGATTTTTTGTTTGAAACACATACGAAACAACGTGAGAAATAGAATCAAATCCCAACATGTGACGAGTCAAGTGATAATCCTCCTTCTGCCAAAATTGAAGATTTTCAAATAACAACTTTTGAAATTGAAAATGACAATTTTAACGAAGTTGTTGAAAATGCGGTAACTGAGTTGGATTTCAATTCTTTCGAAAGTGTGGAACCAAATTTAAAATTTGATCTTCTTCTTTCCGATTTAGAAAAATTGAATACAACAACTTTTCGTTTTGAACATGACATATGTAATGAAGCTATGAATAATTCAGCAACGGAAGACGTATTTTGTGAAGACAAATTTTTTGGACTTTTCTAGAAGGTTAGATTTAAATCACCATTTTGATTTTAAAATCAATAATTTAGAAGAATTTGTTAATGATGAGTTCGAATTTAAATTTGGTGAAAATAAACTTGAACCCCAACCAATTATTCCATCTACCCCAAAAATCATTGAAAATAAAACAATTCATATGATTTTTAATAAAATGACATTCGTTTTTCTAAAAAAACATTTAACTTCGAAATCTATTATGATATGATTTTCTGGGCTTAAGCTGCCTCTCTTAGTGAGACAAATGAATTAGTCTTTGGAAGACCGTTTCATTTACTCTTTAACGGTATATTGTCTAATGTCATGTAAATAATAATCGTTTCATTTTCACGTAAATATAGGTCATATTTTTATTTTATTTTTCTCCTTTCACTTGGGTTGACTATGGGGACACAGTTAAAATCAAGTGTGGGGGGTGGTCTCATCTTCATTTTTTATTTTTCATGGTTTATTTTTTGCATTTTCTTTCCAAAAAAACAAAAAAATCCTAATTTTTTTTCTTTTTAGCATTTTGATTTATTTTTGAAGAAACGTTATAGGATAAGTATAGAATTTTGGTTATCAAATTGATATTTTTGAAAATTTATTTGTCTCAACAAAAATAAAAACAAAGTTTGATTACAAGTAACGATGGTTTAACTAGTATATAGGAAGGTTCATGGGTGATAATTATGAGGTATATCCTAATTGTATTCTTTGTTTAAAAGAGTGGTTAATTTAAAGTGAAGGCTATAACATTTTTGATCTTCTAAGTTAAGTGATTCTAAGATGATTTTTCAATGTCTCTCTTACAAAAAAGAAAAAAAAATATAAAACAATTTTTTTATGACAATAAGAAATACCTAGAGTCATGTGTTCACATGCAAGTGTGTACACTCGCAATGCAATAAGGATCCATTTCATAGTTGCACTATGTTATCAACCGAAACAACTAGTCAAACTAAAGTTCAATTGTGATGATAACTTAATTTTTATTGGAAGTTTTGATGAGTAAAAGGACTTACATTTATAATGACCAGAACTTATGTTTATCTTATTTGTGTCAATTTAAAAGTAAATTATTCATTTGTAAATATTTATCAAAATCTTGGATTCATACCTTTGTAGATAAATCATGCATTTAGGAATGTTCATATCGCATTTGGATTTTATGGGCAGTATCCGCTGAAAACCCTCACGAGACAGCATTCGTCCTACTATGGACACCTAAAGGTTTAACGACATGTTGCATATGCTCAATGCAATCGTGTTTCCTACAAAAACAGATTTATCTTAGTTTTTCTTTATTTGAGGACGAATAAAATGATAAGTGTGGGGATATTTGATGTGCACTTAAACGTGTATATTTTTACTTCCGTACCTAATCTAATTTAATTAAATAAACGAGCATATAGGGTATTTTAACATGTTTAAACCAAAATTTCAATTATTTTCAAATCATTATTTATTCATCTTCATATATGGGAAAAATAGTCATTTTTGTGTATGAATATATTTGAGAATGTTTATTTGCACATGTTTTTTATTTGTAGAAATTTGGATGGAAAAATATTAAAAAGCTTGATGAAAATATACATGCACAAGGGAAAAAGGAAAATGAAGATGGAAATATATCAACTAATGCAACATGGAGGACCCTACTTACCCACTTACCTTGATCTACAATTAGGAGCTAATACACATGTTAGTAGGCATTCAAGCTACATGCACATTTAAATGGAGGATTATGCTCATGCTAATGATTAGTTGGAGGTTACATTCCCTAAATGGGTAATTTGGGCGGTCCTCTAAAATATGCATCAGGGTTTTAGGCATGTATAAATACACCTTATTTTTCATGTAATGAGGCTCTTAGCACCTCCTCTTTAGTTAGTTTAGTTGTCAACACAAATTGTAAATATAAACTCTCTTTCTCTCTTTCACGGCTTCTTAGTTTTTTTCTCTTGTGTAATTTTCTTAATGAAATTTAATTCATCTTATTTTACTTCATGTTCTTTTCTTTTATGTTAATAGCTTAGATTTAATTTATGCAAGTAGTTTAATTCTCTTTTTATTTTAATTAGCTTGCATTTTCCTCCTATTTAAGTTTATGTTGCAATCTATATTTTTTGAAATGATAACAAATATGAGAAGCTGATCCACTTCAATTTAAGAGTAATGCAGCTCTCTTGATTATGTAGATTCAACATAGCATTTTATCTCCTTTTGTGCTTAATGTAATGTTTGATATGGTAAAAAATTTGTTGTTTAGCTTTGAATTTGGTAGCCTATGTTGTTGACACCAAATAGGCTATGCTTAAACAAACATAAACACAAATTACCTCTGCATCTACATATGATGTTGGTAATGAAGTGGATTTTAGAATCAAAATTTGATGGTCTATTTTACTAACCAATAGTAAATAGATCAGGCATAGAATATATTTTATTGTTTAACTTCATTATCATTTTCATAAGAGTTAATAAGTAGTTTGGAGGGTGTGTAAATGGTTTATGTTAGGCTAATTAATAGCACAAATAGGCCATACTTATGATAAACACATCAACTAAATTCACTGATGACCTTAAAGAGAGACCATAATTTCATTATGTTTATTTATGTGATCATGAGAAGGAATTTGCCTCTAAATTGCCTTATACTCTCATATTTTTATTCAATTTTAGTTTTTGTTAGTTTTTAGAAATTTGTAATTAACACATTTCAAATTCTTGGTTTAACTTGATGGAGTAGAATTTTAAATCAATATAATTCCCTACGGATCGACCCCTTACTTGCCATGTACAAAAATTGTACACCGTACGCTTACAGTTATTTTTAATACAATTTTTAGAATCAACAACCGGTTAGTGGTTATGCGCAGTAAGGGATATCTCCATAGGCTTCACTTTAGGTTAGAGGTCTTAAGTGGCTATTGTTGGATCCGCCTCTCTCCTAAAAAGAACCTGATGAGATTCCAAATTAGTAATTAAGAGTGTGGTAATATATATTTTTGGAAGGGTTCGCTTTGGGTTGGGGTCTTAAGTGGCTGTTATAGGGTCTGCCTCTCTCCTAATAAGATGTATTGTATAGCCCAATGAGACTCCAAACGATGTCAGCTAGACGGTACCAGTGAGGAGTCCGCCTTGGAGATAGGTCATAATTGATGAGGATCTGCCTAGAATATAAGTCTTAAATGGTCAAATTCTTCCTACTCTTCTTTTGAAGGTATTAAGTAGCTTGGGTACTGTCTCTTAAATTGTTGCAATTTTATTAGCTATAGATTCATGGCTATTATATATTGTAAAGCTCAGTGGTTAGAGGTCTCTCAGGAAAGGACCAATAGAACAACAATGATGATGCTAGAAGCCTGCTTCATATTTTGAAGTGTTAAGTGGCGATAGTAGGAGTCCGCTTCATATTTTGAAGTATTGTTACACCGTATTCTAGCTTGGCTATATTGAACTAACTACACGAATTAGATCTGACTACCATCATGCCCAGCGATTCCAGATTGATGATTGTAGGGCCTAGAAGTCAAGTAAAAATGATTATGTGAAAACGGTATTGAATGGATTTGATTGATGTACAATGTAGCACGCTCAAAGCATGGAATATGACTCAATTAATGGAAGGGTTCGGCATAGGTTGGCTCACTAGGAGGAATCGACATACCTAATCGAAAGGGGTCGGTAGGCTCTACTGAAGAGGGTCAGTGTGCATCAGAGTCCAAGTGCATTCTAGCATACTATAATCAATATCTCAAGGTTTATTAGTCCAAATCATATAAAATTTGGAGTGTAAAATATATGGATCCAAAGGAGCCTACTCTATGGATCGCACGTCACAAGGACAAAGTTGGAGGGATCGCAAAGTATCCCTTGGAAGGGATAGGTGAAGAGCAGTGCAAAAGTTATATTAAATCAACGATCAGGCAATAACTTGAGTTCTAATGATCTAAATGACATGAAAATTGGAGGCATATTTTAGCACGAGAAGCCACCATATGAATCGTCGCCCAAAAGTCGACCAATGAAGGGATTGGTACCGATCCCACCATATTGGGAATTGGGCCTAGCGATCCCTCTGGTAGGCCCATGTAGATTAGAAGGTTCTTCGGCCAAAAATTTAAAGGGATTGGTGGTTGCTTCATATATAAAAAATGGCCTAATAGGTCATTCTGAGGATCTTTACGCTTTTTATTACTCTAGGCTTCATTTAATTAAGTGTTTGCGATTTTCTACTGTCTTAATCAGACTTATAAGTGACTGAAAAAGGATAATCTTCAAAGTGGATGTGGGCATGCAACGGCGAACCACTATAAATCTTCGTGTCTTCGATTATTGGTTTTTATCTGTTACTAGCTTAATCATTTCCTCGGTTTAATTTTATTTTTCTTCACTTACTTATCTACAAAAATATACTCTTAGGTGTTTATGACCAATTTAGTTGCAAATATTTTGGTGCTTTCACTGAGAACCTTAATTCTCAACTTTCTAGGACCCTTTTGTTACGACTAGATTGAATAAATCTCCTAAAGGAGATCCGCGGTTACCTTCAAGAAGTTGTTAATACTACTTCAATTTGTAGAAATCTAAGCAAGGTAATTAATAATGGTGAGAATTACTAGATCTACGTCACAGAACGTGAAAGGAAATGGGAGTACTAGCATTCAATAAGGAGACCCCAAGCAATAAAGCAACAAATGTGAATGCTAATCTAGTTGAAGTTTAGAATCCCATTGATTCTATTACAAAAGCTAAATTTTCATAATTTAATGAAAGAGCTGATAAAGAGCCATTGACAACTAAATCAAAATATTCAAAATAATATCAACTTAATGGACCAAATCACTCAGCAACAGTGAGGGAAAGCTAAGAGGCATCCCATTCCCTACTCAGCATCGAAAAGTTCTAGCTCATCAGGCGAATATCATAGGCATAGGTGACGCAGGATAGAAGAATATCTTGCAAAAAATTCAGAGAATCGCCTAGCAGACCATCATGATCTATTGGTGCATATCCCTCCATAAGGATCAGTACCAATCCCTCCTACAGAGGACGAAATAAATGTGGAACTGTTTTTGTTGGTATGGATAATGGAGTTCGATTGAATGCTGATGAGGTACCTTCCTAGAATGATAATGAAAAGAATGTATAAGATGTGCATCGGGAAGATGGTAAACCAAGAAGGTATGAAACAGCTTGTAGACATTGACCAGATCGTTCATATGAGGTGGAGCAAGATGATTGCTTGGCACCAACCATCCAAATGCCGACCTTATTGGTAATGGTCTGATAGTTAGTGAGAGAGAGCCAGGGCTTGACGATTGATGATTTGGTAATCTCGAGAAGCCATATCCCATTCCTTAATAGTGTTCTACATGCAGAACATTTGAGGAGGTTCAACATGCCACCAATGCATGCCTATAAGTGAAAGACCAAACCCAGGCAGCATATCTTGAGATACGAATGATGGAATATGCATGAGATGATGATGCAACCAAGTTAGATGCTTTTCAATAACTCTCTCTGGATAGCGACGATGTGGTTCATTAGGCTACCCCCATGATCAATTTCTAGATTCGAGGAGTTGACAACCAGGTTTGCGGAGCAGTTTCGGACATATGCAATTTATCCCAAAGTTGTGATGTCCCTTTCCAACGTGATTTAGGCACCAAGAGAGTCGTTAAAAGATTATTTTGAGAGATTTCATATAGCTCTTACGGAGGTTAGTAATCTGAATGATCATGTGATACTCATGGCCGTGATGAGAGGGATTGATCCATTGTCTTATTTTGATGATTGGTTAGCCGGTAAGCCACCCGCAACGTTCGAGTGCTTTTATGCAAAGGCTGCACAATATTTGAGAAAGGAGGAAACCATATACTATAGAAAAAGAATGTTGCAGGACCAAGAAGAGAGGGATTATAGAGTAACTCCGAATAAAATCAATCTAATGATAGCTCTGGAAAAGTCCAAGTGAATGTCTAGAATAAACAAAATTAGCAAAATAGAGGCGGAGATAGGAATCGAGAACGAAAGAGGGATTCTAGAACATCGAAGCCTAAGATTCCAACGTATAATACTTACATTCCATTGAATATTTCCTTGGATAATATCCATTTGTCTATTTGCAACATGCAATATAGGAAGCCGCCTCCAAGAGAATCAACAGAGAAGTAGAAACAAACCGGGAAATATTGTCGATTTCATGAGTGCTATAGGCACAATACCAATAGATGTACGCCTCTCAAGGATGTTATAGAAAAGCTGATTCGAGGAAAGAAATTACAATAGTTTTTGAAATCCCCATAGGATGGCGGGCAGAGGACATCTGACCCCAATCGAGGAAAAGCGCCGCGTAGGGAAGAGTTGCCTTCGTGGACTGGTGGAAGATTGGTGATAAATATGATAGTCAGAGGACCACACTCAATAGATGAGAGTTGGTAAGAGATGAAGCGGTATGCTAGTGCAATTAGGTATGTGGATTTTGAATACTGTTCAAATACGGAAGATGGAGCTCTGGAAAAACAGCAATGCTCTTCAAAAAAGCTTTTGATCAGATGAGGATGGAAGCCAAAGCTTAAAAATCGTCTAAAGCTCGTATACACGATTTTAATGGCATTGCAACCGAAGCTGTTGGTTATGTGGAATTACCTGTAGAGTTGGGAGAAGGTGAATGAAGGAGATTGTGAATCTTGCCATTTGTTGTTTTATATGTTGACCCTCTATATAGTGTTTTTCTTAGTCGACCAGCCTTAACTGAATTCCGGGCAGCTCCTGCTCCATGGCATTTGACTTTGAAGTTCCAAAAGAAATTGTACTAGAGTTGTACATTGCGATCAGGCGACTGGACGTGCCTTTATGTAGCTGAGTTGAGGGATGCTCAGCGTAAAGAAAAAGTTAAGGGTATGGACAAGACTGTCCGCATCCAAGCTACCAAAGATTGAAAATAAGTGCCTAATCCTTGCTCAAGCACCACATAGAGATATAGATCCGAGAGATGATGAAGAGGAGCACAAAGAGGCAAAGGATGCACCAACTGAGCTAACAACTGATATCATGGTCCCATCATAACTCCTAAAGACTGGACACATCTCAACCCCCCGATGATGAAATAACATGTTGTTTTTCTCCAAGAGAATCTAGGTGTGTTTGCTTGGAATCACTTTGACATGTCTGGAATCTCGCCCGCCATTGTGAGCCATGCATTGAATATCGACTCAAGGCATGTCCAATTGAAGCAAAAAAGACGCAGTGTGGTTCTGGAGAGATCTGCTCCTCTCAAATAGGAGGTGGATAGACTAAAATACAACAGGTTTATCTATGACGCCCTCTATCCTTAAAGGGTATCTAATCCCGTACTTGTAAAAAAACGAATGGGAAATGAAGAACATGCATTAATTATTCAAATTTAAATAAGACGTGTCTAAAAGGAAAATTTTCTTTTCCGAAATGACCAGCTGCTAGATTCAACTGCGGGACACGAATTGCTATCTTTCATGGATGCATAGTCGAGATATAACCATATTCCGATGCATATTCCTTATCAAGAGCACATCAGTTGCATTACTGATGTTGGACTGTACTGGTGTGTTTTATTGTAATTTGAATTAAAGAATGCAGAAGCTACTTATTAGCGCTTAGTCAACATGATGTTTAAAGATCGGATTGGAGAAACGATGGAAGTGTATACGGATGATATGCTCATGAAGTCACGATGATGAAGAGACCACATTAGAGTCTTGATGGAAATGTTCGATATCCTTCGATATTACAAGATGAAAATTGATCTTTTGAAATGTCCCTTTGGTTTTGCATCAGTGACATTCTTGGGTTTTATTGTTAATGCCCGTGGAATAGAAGCTAATCCTGAGAAAAAAACAGGTTAACCGTGATTTCCAAGCACCAAGGACTATTAAACAAGTACAGAGTCGGAATGGAAAAACTGCTACCTTAAGATGATTTATTTCCAAAGCTACTGAAAATGCATTCCTTTCTTTGAATTGATTAGGGAAGGGAAAAGAAACTTTGAATGGACACAGTATTATAAAGATGCATTTCAAGCATTGGTGAATCATTTGGGGAGAGCTCTCGTCTTGTCAAAGCCACTGGATCATGAAGAATTGCACGTTTATTTAACCGTATCGGCACATGCTATATGCATCGCATTGCTTCGCGAGGAGGATTGGATCCAAAAGCCGGTGTATTACATCAGCAAAAAATTAACGGGTGCTGAAAGGAACTATCCGAAAATAGAGAAACTGGCATACTGCTCACTGATTGCATCACGAAAGCTTCGTCCATACTTCCAAGCACATTCACTCAATGTTTGAACCGACCATCCACTATGATAGGTTCTACATCGGCCAGAGACATCTGAAAGGTTACTCAAGTGGAATATCGATCTTAGTCAATTTGATATTACTTATCTCCCTTGAGGGCTAGCACCGTGTGACATCCCGTATCTGGGGGCAAAAAGCTAAGCGCTATGGAAGAATTCGTCATTCACAGTATTAACTTCAAGTGATGAAATACGGTAGTGTTAATGGTATCTATAATATCAGAAGCACTTAATTATGAACAAAGTCACAAATTTCAAGGACAATAATTCCAGTGAATACATTTCAAAATAATATCATATCCAAGTTACAAAAATCCCCAAACGTATTCCCATGCAATGATCAAATATCAACAATGTGCCAAGAGCGACATATGAAGATGCCCCCTTGGATGATCAAAGCAGTATAGACATAATTGTCTTAATACACAGCGGAAACAAATTAAAACAAATTTCCTAAATTAGCTATCCATCAACCACCTGCTCATCTACGGAAGCTTATTCGCCAAAATCAGCTAAATCCTAAATAAAGGATCGTTTTTTTCATTCTAGAGGCAGGGTGAATAGATTTATACTAATAATAATAAAAATTAATGCAGAAATAAAAACAATAAGAGTAAATAATACAAAAGAGATCACACACAAATTTACCCAGCTTCGGCAAAACCATGCCTACGTGCTGCCCCTAAGGTTTCTACTAGAAATTAGATAGTCAGATGCTTACACACGTAATCTTTCGACGCCCGCAAATGACTGAACAAACTCTAGGCTCAAAACCCTACCACAACTCAGACTCTGAGTTGCGAATGCTCGAACTAAACCACTGTAGTTCGTAACCTAGTCATAGGACTGGAGAATTACACAATTTTAAATGAAAATTACAAAATAAAATAAACAAAACAAAACCAAAGTTTAAATAAATCTAGCCCAATATTAAATATAATATGACCGGCCTAATTGTAAATAAAATAAGACATCTTCCGCTTTTCTATTTTTGCTCGTGGCCGTCTCTTTTTCTCTACGAAATGGCTTCGGCCAATTCCTTCGTTCCTCTTTGAAAATTAGGATTTTTCTAAAATTGAAGCGGCCATGATACCAAATGTGACGATCATGAGACGACCTTCGAAAATCGGCACCGAATACGACACTCATATTCAAATGCCGCAGATCCAAACGTCGAATCTGGTGCGCCGGAGCTTATAACACCATTAAGTATAACAACACAGCGGAAGAAAAGAAATGAATATCATATACAACATCGATACAATATCTGATACAATGATGATACAATGAATATCAATATACATCAGAGATATAATACAAGCAATAGCAGCGGAAAGAAAAAGATAACACCAGCAGCGGATAATCTCCATCTCCAAGGCACCAATCCAGAAATAGCTCGAACTCCCAATAACTTTGCATAAAGATAAGCAAGTGCAGTCCGTATCCAAAGACTGAACTAGCTCCAGATAATCTACTAAACCTGACTATTTGAAAAACCCAACTCTAGACTGTCCGTGTGGAAAATTGTGGGCACCCAGAGTTTAGTAAAGGAACAATAAACTCCAGGTCAGTCATGGGACTAGTATGAGTAACAAAAACAGTTTATCTTTTAAAACAAACAAGATTTATAAAAGAAAATTCGATATGCTTTTGGAAAATGAAACTACCATAAGACCTCCAAACCACACACACAATGCAATCGCAGAATTGGAGGAGATTTCTTCTTATGATAGTCAAACATGCTTGATACGAGAAAATTTCTTTGATATTATTACTAGTGCATAGTGCAGAAAACATTTCGAAAGTATAATATAAATCTTAGCCAGCATACAACCATTATTGTATGCCTACTATAGCTACCATGTTCAATAGCAGGTTACCGCCACATTCCATGGCAGGTTATACAACTAATACCGTACAGGGCGCGCATTGTTTTGTTTGGATTTACAACAAATGGTCAGGCTAAGGAACTTCCTACTGTCAATGGGATCGTCTCTGGTGGGACGTCCTGAGAACTTAACCAGCTTTCTGCCAACACAAGGCCGGGTTACCTCTGTAACTAGGTAACTACAACTCGAGCATGCCATCCCCCGGTCCTTTGGGACCTTTATCCGAGGCGCCTCTAAGCAACAACCATACAGTAAATGAGATTGGAGCCACCACATAGGTAAATATCTAGGCTCCATACCATGATACCACCCTTTACCAGAAGGGAATGACACACCCTAAAGGGCGCAACCCTCATAACCTTGCCTCATCTTCCTGTTTCGACCATTTCCGAGGAGTGAGGTCCTGATGCAGTTTTGTCCACAAAGCTACGCTTTATACAAAGCCATGCTTTGATCACAAACGATCAACAAACGATCATCAACACACAGCAGCACTCAGCATGCCACACTACCAAATTGGGAGTATATCACTGATAACCTTCAACTACATAACCTCTGAGCTCATACGTCTCAGAGAAGGGTGTTAAGCTAAGAGAATAAATTCTCCGCTACCAACAGATATGTATTTGAAAGAAATCTTCTTTATATCTCAAAGTGTAGTGTCAGACATACAACCATACAAGTCTGTTTCGGGTTCGAACAGAACCGAAGGCACTTCGTCCAATAAAGGAAGAAGCCCTTGCAATCCGGGTATTCACAATCCCGATCGGACTTCCCATCACTTAGGGAATCTCTATACTGTAGCTACTCGGTGTAGAGACAATCGATAGGTTATCGTATCGTTCTCACAAATACCCGGTCTTCATCACCGGTCTTCAAATGCTATCCATAACGTTGTATCATTATTCGGAATGGGTTATATGCACAAGGTCCTCTACTGGCTAAACCGAATAATCAGTGTAATATTTAAAAACATATGGATATGGGATTTCAGTTAAGTCACAACTTCAAAGAAAACCAAAACCTTTCTTCAAATGGTTTAAACAAATTACCATTTCAAATCTTTAAACAAAAAGATTTATTTCACAAAGTTCAACCAGTTTCACAAAGATCCATTCACGGATTTCAAAAAAAATTCCATTTCAATTGGATTAACTCATTAAATCTTTAAATCAAAGATTTAACTTAAAGCTTTCAAACCGTTTCCATAACTTGGAAAATATTTTCATTTCAAACTAGAAATCCTTTTAACACAAATTGGAAGTTCATTACTTATGTGAAAGCCTTTATTATTTGAAAACAAGTAGTTTTCGTTTTGGAAAAATCAAATTTTATTTATACGAGTTAAAGCCTTTGAATTAAATTCAAATTCCCAAATCAATACATTTAAAATGGTTTAACCCATATATAACTAGTATAACATCTTTAATCCTTAGTTTCAAATCATAGAATTCAATTTCTAATTTTTGAATTTAAATTTAAATCAAATTATTTAAACTTCAAGGCGTAATCAATTTATTCAAAAATAAATTTTCTCTTTGAAATTCCTTTTTAAAAACTTCTTACATTTAACCCGATTCCATTTCCAAACTATTTGAATCCAAATTGTCTATTTGAAATCATTTCAAAAATCTGTGACTTAATCGATTTCCTCGTGAAATCCATATTTGTGTGTGTATGGTGTGGTCTAGGGGTTTAACACAATAGTGCAACATCATCAATCATCACAGATATAATCACAAAGATTTACCATTACGATTCGATGTGGGTTTCGGATAACCAACTGAAATCTGACTCCCTGTCGCATCGAAGTTTAAATGCCGTTTTACGGGAAAAAGGGTTTTCACATACATACAGAAACAAATCATAAATCGCAGTTCAGCACAAAGCAATTCACATTACATAGCATCACAATCACACATCAGAAATATAATCCAGTACACAATATTTGACAATAGTTAATCATCTCAATTGAGGTGAATGTGATTTAAATGAATTAACCACATGATTAACATTTTTATTAATTATTCTATTTAAATTAATTACATTCAGTAGTTATCTATTTATCACTTCTCTAAGTAATTACACTTTCCAAATCGTTAAGTGATTATTCTAAATTAATTAAACTCAATTAACTTAAACTAATCCAATTAAACTCAATCAATTACACAGAATAATTAATTCTTTAATTACTTCCATTAAGTAATTACACTTAACAATTCCACAAATGATTATTATTAAATTAATTAATCTAAATTAATTATTAAAATTAATCACATTAATTAATTATTTAAACAATCTTAGTTAATGACCTTCATTAACTAATAACAATTCTTTAATTACTTTTCCAAAGAAATTACTTACATTAATCACCATAAATTAAAATTGATTAACCATTAATAAGTCATTAATTAATACTAATTAGTTAGTTAATTGTAACTTAATTAGTTCTAAATACAATTTAATTATTCCTTAATTAAATTAACTTAACTTTAATTAATAAATTTAAACTTGTAATTACTAAGTTAACAAAACATTAATTATCCATTCTACTTAACTTAATAGTTAATGAATTACAAATCATTCAATCTTTGTTTACTTAAAATTAAAACTCATATTTATAAATGATTTAATTACCACTCACAAATATATTGAAAACATTGATTTTCAACTTGCCTTTAAATTCACGCGTTAAAGTTAATTTACACTCACAAATACAATTAAAAACAACTTACTTATAAATTAACTTTTAATTTCATTTTCATTTTTTTAGATTTAAAATGAATACCAATTTATCTTCAATGAAGTTTAAAACCGTTGTTTTTAAACTTCAACTTCACATGTTAAAGTATCACTTTTGTTATAAAGAATTTAAAAGAGTAAAAAAATCAATTTCCTTTTAAATTCAACATATTTAAAGATTTACTTTAACATTTAACTTAGGTAAACATTTAAAGTTATAAAACTTATTTCATTTTCAAATCTGAAATTCAAATTCAGATTTTTAGTTCAGGTTTCAAATTTTCCTTTAACTTTGTTTTTAAATCTGAAACACATTTCCCTTTTTATAAATTTTAAAGCCTGCTACCTAATAAAATTTTACCCGAGCTTCCCACCTTCTTCTTCATCTTCTTTTATCACTGACACAATCATACACCTATGCATCGTGCACACCAATCTAAACTCCTCCAATCATTTCTTCGATCATCAGCATGTCGACTATGACCCCATCTATCTGTACAACCACCCAGGTCATCAAGATAACCTCGAAATCAAAACCGAGCACCCTCACTTCCATCTGGAACGCAACCATACATCTGAAATCATCTCGTCACGCCGACCAAGATCACCAGAGGCTATGCAAACTACACCAGAACTTCACCGCAGTCCCCTGCACCATTTCCTCACCTTGCGATCATCTCCGATCTACCCTAGCCGACTAACAAACATGGCAACTTTGTCAACCAAAAATGGGTATATAAACCCTAGTTTGTCCACGTCCAGCCATCACAGAATTCGAGAAATTCAGCAATCATTTTTTTGGTGATCACAAACCTTCCAGCTACCACCAGATTCAATCACGAGACCTAACTCTTCGTCGTTCACTAAAAACTGCTCGAAATCCAATTATTGTTCATCCCAAGATTTCTATTGATTTAGTTCCTTAAAAATTATGACTTTGTATTTAAAAATCCTAGATTTCGAAAACAAAATTGATTATATTTTCGAAACCATTAATCATTAAAGTCGAATATTTAGCATAATTAAAATTCTACTGTATTTCTTGGTTTTCCAGAGAACTTTGTTTCATTTTTTTGCTTGAATATGTTTTAAAAATTCGAATCATGTTAAAACTAACAAATTTAGTTTAGATTCCATAATTTAGTTTGGATCAGAGAGAGAGTAATTAAATTTTGAATAGAATTTGAAATCCTGGAAACTAGAAACAGAGTCAGATGCCTGATCTCTAACATGCACACACAAGTATCTGTATATAAGATACATGCAAGTTTTTCTTTCAACCATATTCTTAGCATTCATCACAAACATCAACCCAGATTCAACTTTTAAATGGTGTTTACTCACCTGTGATGTTTTGAATAGAGAGGGCTGTGCTTTGTACTTTGAAGATTGGGAATTGATAAATTGAAAACTGGAATTGCTATTTTTAATTTGACCCTGGATTTTCCTTTTGATTGCTTAGCCTTGATCTTGCTTTTCAATCTGGATTTGATTATATTTGATTGTTTGTTTTGAATGATTCTCTGGTTTTCAGTAAGTTTACAGGGTTATCATTTTTTGTTTGTACGATGGGGTATATTATTATTTAGTTTGTACAACATAAGCCAGAGATTTTTTTCTCTTCTTTACTTTAAAATGGTGGCTGATGGGTGATATTTCAGCTGATGAATATTATATTGTGTGCTAAGGACATTTGCATTAATTACTTTATCTAGTTTCATACTTGAATATATTTATTGCTATCTTTCTTTTACAAGCTTGCATACTTATCCTTTGCTTTGTCTTCATACTTATATTTTGCTTGTCCATGAATATACATATACTATCTGTCTTCTTTTGCAATCTCAGTCATATATATTTTCTTATGTTCCAAGCTCACGTACTTACCCAAATTTATTTTGTTCTCTTTCCTTTTATCTTATTGCTTTGTAATATAGATGAGATCCTGTATTTATTATGTTGTTATAATTTTAGCTAATATATTTACTTTATATTCTACGATATAGCTTGTTTATATTTATATTTATTTTTCTATTCCCAACCTAAATGTGACGCCCCACCTCTATGCTCACAATAACAAAGAGTATTAAAAGAAATACTGTCTGTTATTACGAAGAATAAGGCTGGATAGGAGCGGCCATCCGTAGTTGGCCTTACACCAGTATTGGTTACCTCGATAGGAGTGGTATATATATTTTTCATTCTTCATCATTTCTTTATTTACTCCCATCGACATACCCAATTACCAGTATAAAACGAACTACAATGGTTCATAATAGTTTAGGACAATATATATAATAATAACACAGATACAAAAGAATGCGGAACACAGATAACAAAAAATCTCATATATATAATAACTGATGTCAGTTACAATACAGTTGACACAATACATATGATACAACTACAACTGTCGACTCTGGAAGTTATATATACAAGTACATTATCGACTAATATACATGAATACATATCAACCCTAAAGAGACACACTGACTACTACAACAAGACGAAGACCACTTCAAAAGAT
Organism: Allium fistulosum; assembly: GCA_030737815.1. Lineage (NCBI taxonomy): Eukaryota > Viridiplantae > Streptophyta > Magnoliopsida > Asparagales > Amaryllidaceae > Allium > Allium fistulosum. Next base: position 1,034,753,062 of record CM060907.1, on the reverse strand, counting down.
GTGAAAATTCTTCATAGCTCAAACAGCAACTCAAAGCAGAAAATCTACAACCTGAAATAACTCGGGTCTGACCCGAGTATTACATTCAAAAGAAAATAATACACGGGTCAGTCTAATTCAAACTCAGTTATTGATGCACAGAAGCAATAATAATCAATATCTAGATGACAGTCATAGAAATCTCGTGTATCCAACTCTTCGATAAGAGAATTGGATAACGACAGATATAACACTAAACAGTGTTAGACAACAAATCAGCGGATTTAAATCATCTCAAAGATAAGTGAAAAGAATATCAATGAAGATAATCTTAAAAACATCAGAATTGCCTAAACGGCAATTAACAACAAAATCTAATTATTAAATAAATAATTAGAAACCCATAATCTAATTATCTAGAAGATAATTAGACAACAAAAAAATGATCAATTTAAAACATCAACTCTGGTAGGGCTGCAGTATACGCACGCGAATATTGCCTCGCCACTACAACCTGAAATACACAAAGGATCAACGAACCAGAATCAAATGAAGATTCAAATCTCAATGCCACGGCCTCAATGGTCAAAGCAGACGGACATGGACAATGTGCACGTATGTACACATTGAAAATTTACAAAAGAATACGAGGTCAAACCCAAAATAATGGATTCAACTCAAGTGAATTCGAAAACAAATCCAAAACTGGATGCTACAAAATGGAGACCAGAACCAATCAAAGACATCAAGCAAATGGAGACAAGACTCAAGTGCAGTGCAACTTAATGCTACAAAAGGAACTAGACTTCAAGTTTGACATGAACCAAGTGCAACTGGAAACCCAAAACTGCAAAATATGAAGATTGCAGCTCCAAAACATCATATACATGCAGTAACATTAACCTGACCTGACAAATATGCAAACATATGCACAAATGCACTGCTACAACTCAATGCAAACCAGATTCAAGTTCAAGCAATACAAAATTGCTCAAGCAAAATGCAACAGTGGACAATACAAGTCTGCAAACTTACATCATGAAACTAAAATGCACAGCAACCATCAAGAAGCCAAGACCAGAAAACCAAGTGAAAAACAACAATGCATGACCACATTACAACAGTTCAATAATGACACTGATGTGCACATGAACTAGAATGAAAAACTGGAAAGTGAAGTATCAAAGCCAGAGCTACCAAAAATCAAAAATGATCGAAGCCGAGTATCAAATGTAATAACAGTTCAATACCAAAGCAAATGACCGAAGTCAACCACGATCAGAAATATCAAGTGCCAGTGCCAACATAGAAGGTAATAATAAAGTATAAAAAATCAACATTGTCAAACAAAGTCAAGGCAGATGTCACCAGAAAAACAATAGAGGTAGTAGTTTCAAAAACCAATCAGAGAATTAAGCATCAGTCAAATGACTGGGAATCAAGTCACAAAGTAAGCAAAATCACCAAAGCAAAAAGGAGTTAGTTACATGCCGAAATCAAAGTCGAACTCGAAGGCAATAAAACAAAGTTAAAGCCGAAGTCGACATGAATTGAAATACCAGCGAATTCGAGAGCAAAGAAGACAGTGTCATAGAAAATCAAAACCGTGTAAACCACGTAACATGAAAATACACAATTTTGATTAAGTCAGATAAATCATTTACGTACAACAATCGAACTGCCGAAATAAACCAATTGATAAAATCAATAATTGTAGATTGAACTAGATGTAAGTGGATCACTCACCTTACTCGAAGAACCCCAAATCCAACAATTTGGAATCCAAACCGAGCACTCAAGAAATCAAACAAAGCCCAAAAATTGAACCCTAGCAGTCTTTTGACAGAGCAAGGAAATGGAAATCACTTATTCGAACGAGCAACCATTGTCGGCAGCTGCTAATTTGACCTAAACCCTAATTTCTAGAGATAGATGAGCCGCTATTTTTGTTGTTGTTTGTTTTTGAAAGTGGGCTTGCGAATGAACGAAGAAAAATGAAAGGGGACCGGTTGCTTCTTGATATTATCTCGGCAAAACAAAGAAATATGGGCCAACATTAAATTTCCAAAAGCCCATCAACATTTAACAAATTATGAAAGGATTTCAATTCGATTAAAATCTGCATTAGCAATTAACAACGATTTAATCTTCATTTTGACGATAAATAATTGTTACAAAAATCCCAGGGTTGTTACACTAAATATGTATATATATTTATTTTTAAACCATTTACTTACAATTACATTAAATGATTTAACACATATTTTATTTGAATTTGGAGAAACTCAAATCGATTAATCAATTAATTTCACAATTTTTATTCAAAAATTAAATTAATTATCGTTTTAAACTTATTAAAAATCCGGGATCGTTACAAGAAATTTGATTGATTGAGAGTATCCTTCCATTTGTTTGGCTATGTCGATCGATCCCTTGGCTTTGATAGTGTTGCGGCCACTTTAGTGACGAGTTCGAATGCTACTGAATTTGTAACCAATTTGCACCTTTTCGGTATTTGTTTATGCTCGATTTTATTGTTCTTGAACTCATGATTTCATGTCGATAATGATGTGGGAATTTATAGGGAGTCAGGTTCATTGTTAAGTCAGGTTCCATATGTTGGAGTGCGGTCTTTATATTGCTTTGAGTTGTTTGGAGTTACATGTTCGGTTTGCTTGAGTCTGTTCCTTCGAGCCAGTTCATGTTTGCTTTTATGCCATAAGCATTGTCATGTTCAAGTTGACTGGTGCACTTTTCTAGTCATTTTGGTTGCGAAATTATGTGGTTTGGTGCACTTTGAATGTTGACGTTTTGTTTTGTTTCTGAACCTCCATTAGCTCATTGATTTTGACATGTATATATTCATGTGTATACATGCATACATATGCATGTATATATGTGTAATTGTGTAATACATGTGTCGTATCCATTTATACTCGATTTGTACACTTGTGGATTTGCACTAGTTTGTGAGATGAAATTGGGAAACGGCCTTGTGATATTCATAGTGATACACTGTGAATATTACAAGTTGTTCGTGTACATACATTTGGCCCTTGTTAGAAAATATGAAAAGAAACAACCCAATTACCTGAGGCAGAAACAAATGTTAAATTCAATTATATTTTTGCAATTTAAATTTGCTTCTTTTTCTAGTTTACTACGATATTTATTTAACAGGTATAGCAGATGGCTGAATACATGCTGGAGCTAGTAAAGATAAAATGTATGAGTGTTGAGTGAATATGTAGTGAGGTGAAATTGTAAAGTGAAAATTGTTTTGTAATTGAAAATGTAGCAAGAGCTCAAATTTGTATTATTCGAATTTGTAACAAAATATTTGGTTGAAAAAATATTTGTTTGAATATAAATGTTGGGTTATTTGTTCAACAAATATTATTTGATTATGTGAAAAATAAAATAGTACAACAAAAAATACATTTATATGAGTATATATATATATATATGTTTATTATCATCAAACAAAAATCATAGGCTATTTTATTCTATAATCTTCCCCTATTGATGATAACAAAGATATATTAATATTTTGACTCTATTTAATGTATTTGGTTTTGATGGATACTATTAGCTCCCCCTATTTGAATGTTCCCCCTACAATAAAGCTCCCCCTTCATATATGCATGAAAAAAATGCAAATAAAAAGCAATAACAATTTGCAATGAATCTAGATGAGAATATGCAAAAAATAATAATAAAATATTTGAACTTATTTGCCAAAATCTTCACTACTCTCCTCCCTTTTGTTATCAGCAAAAGAATAATGGTTTTAGAAAAATAAAGATTAATCGAGTATAAATATTAAATTTCAATAAAAATTCAAACAAAAATCATAAATACTCTATTTGGCACATATTCCATTTTAGAGTGATAGGGGTGATGTCATATAGAAAACCGTATAGTTGTATATATTTGTCGTATATTTATGACAGGAATTTGAATTGTAACAACCCGATATTTTCAGCCATTCGCATCCGCACATGTCGGACTTGAATTGCTCAAAATACCGCATTGTAAAAAAAATTTGGAGCAAATGAAATCATCACATAGACACAGAAATATCAGAATAACTCACAGCGGAAATTAAAATACCATAGTAGTTCATAAAGCTACTATTACAAAGTCTCAAAACAAAATACATAATATCAGTCTGAAAACAAACACAACAGAAATCCCAAATACATATAAGTTCACTAATACAAAAGCTAAAATAGAAGAACTGAAACAGAAATAGATGAATAACTAGATAAGCAGAATCTCCAGCGATTCCTAGCTCCAGAAAGAGAAATCCAAAGCTGTGAATACTCAGGCTGACCCGAGCGTAAAGTAAAACACAAAACACTCGAGTCAGCACATACATACTTATATAATGTAAACCAACTCAAGTGAACTGTAGTAGTAATGCACAATAACTTAAAGTATGCTTGGGATCGTCCATCCTCTAAGGATTCGTTAAACCATAAATTTAACAGTAATAAACGCTATCATAGAAATGTCTATATTAAAGTAAACTATGCAAATAACAGTGCTAATGTGGCTAGGGTAGCGTAGAGCTGCAACAATCGCTCACCTCTAGTCACACTCTCAAATTGAAGGTATACATCCAAAAATCACAAAGCATATAGAGAACTGTACCCGTGGTTAAAATTCCAAAAAGGTTTATAATTTCGAATTAAAATCATTACTTTAAACCATAAAAAGATGGAGTCATTATACCTTCAAATCAAATATTAAATTCCAAAAATTTTAACCTTTTTCAGAGTTCATTTATTTAATTAAATACTTTAAAACAGTTAAATTTCAGCTTTCCACAGCACTTACAAAATGCTGCGGTAAGTTACATTTGAAAGCAATTCAATTCAACAAAGACAGCATTTAAAACTGCTGTAATAGTTCAGTTATATGCAAAAATCTCATTTCAGCCAACTGCAGCACTTACAAAGTGCTACTGTAGCTCTTTTATTAATTTCATGTACTAATTTTATTCCGCAACTACAGCACTTACCAAGTGCTATAGTAGCCTTAGAAAATTTTAGCCTTTAGTTCACTTGCATCAACCACAGCACTTACAAAGTGCTGTCGTATCCTTTACAATAGATTTTAAGTTAACTTCAGAAACAATAGCATTTCTGAAGTGCTGTAAATTAAATTTCCATATTTTCAATACAATTTCAGCTATAATAAAATTCCAATTTAAACCATTTTTAACTTATAAAATTTCATATTTTCCCACTTTAAAATGGTCAATTAAAATACCCTTTAATTTATGATTTTTATATTTTACACATAAAATCAAATTTTAAATAACTCACTTATTAAATTCAAGCATACAAATTTTCCATTCTTTGCATTTTAAAATTAACTTAATAATTAAGTTTTAATTACCATTTCAAAATATAAACTTAATTTCCATTTTATTGTCATAACTTAACTTTTATTTTAAACCAAATTCACCTTCCAAGTCAAGTTATATTTCAAATTACATTTTTAAGTATTCATTTATTTAACCATTTTAATTCATAGAAAAATCAATAACACTTTATTAAGTCATTTTAAATTTAAATTTAAATCAAATTATCATATTTTATTCACTTAACTTAAACTCCATTTTTAAGCAAAATCCAAAATTTATTTATATTTCAAATTTCCACTTAACCATTCATTTATTTCACGCTTTAACTTATAGAAAAATCATTCATACTTTATAAAAATCATTTAAATTCAATTTAAATCAAAATCACATAATATTTACGTTTTAAAATACTTTAAAAAATTCCAAAAATATATATATATATATATATAATAACCTCGGATCTGTATAATATTTCCTAATCTAGGTCAAGTGATACGGATAATATATCATTTCAATCTGTAATTTACAAAGAAAAATCTGGGTTCTATCATCTCAAACCCGCAATCGCAAGTAAAATAAAATAAATAAAAATCGCTCAAGCCTATCATTTCAGCCCATAACGATTTTTACCTATTCTAAAGTCCGTTCGGGTATGTATCATTTCAACCCATAGTGATTCTATTCTACAGGGAACTAGCAGTGTGAGAACAGATATAAATAAATAGTATAGCAACATATGGCAGTAGCAGATGATATGACAGGTATATAAACAGGGTTAACATCATATAATTCATATCACAGGTAGGTATAACATGATATAATAATTTCTATGGATTCACATGTTGTCAATTCACAATTTATATAAGTACAAATGTCATGAGTAAATACTCACCTTTAAGCTGGAGATAGCAAATCAAAACACACCGAATAAATCCAGAAAGCACGATACGGCACGACACAGCACGATTATGGTTTCAAGTGAGTGGAGAGAGCCAAGATATGATCTTGTATCAACAACCAAAACAAAACAAACAAGACAATATATATAAATATTTTTAACACAAAACACATTGAAACAATTTGAATTTAAAATGCAACAATGGACAAAATAGTTAGACCTTGCTTTTACCACTCCAATGCTTGGTCTAGGGACTCTTTAGCTCGGCTATGATGTGATATAGCTCAAGTTTGGGTTAGGTATGGCATGATGTAGGCATGACAATATGGGTATGAAGTTGGGTAAGAGTGATACACATGAAGAATGCATAGGAATAAAGCAAAATCGTGGAGTTTGGTGCATTTTTGGTTCGGCTATGACCACATATAGGCTCGGCCATGCTCCATAAGTGTCAGGTCAGATCTGGACATATCTGAAGTTGAAGGTCAGAGGTAGTGTAGATCAGGTGGTGGCGGCTAAGGAGGTGGCCGAAGCAAGATATGGAGGGTAGGGTGGAGATATGTGGCTCGGCTTGCATGTTTTGTGGAGTTTTGTGCAAATTTGTGAAGTTGGCAACAAATTGATGGTCTTGGCTTGGATTTTGGTCAGAGGATGGGCTGATGGCTACTGTAGATGGAGGAGGTGATGGAGGAGAAGGTGGTGAGGCTAGTGGCCAAGCAAAGCAAGAAGAAACAAAGGCACAAAGTCAATGAAGAGAAGAGAAAAGAGATAAGGGAAGAAGCCATTAACACTTTTTTTCAGAAATGAAATTATTGCCGTGAGTTTTGATGTGAGGAAGAAGTGATTTCACGTGAAAATGAAGAGGAGAAAGTCACGGCTATCAGAAAAAATGCATGGCCAAAAGGTGAAGTGAAAATCCAAAAGACAAATGAAAAGGTAAGGTAAATGAAAAGTCATTAGGCAAATGAAAGGTCCTTTTATCTCTTTGTATTACTAATTTCTTTTAAATCAAAATACAGAAATAAAATTTCAGAAAATAAAAGTAAAAGGCTGAACAAAATAAAGTGAAAAAAAATATAAATGAATATTTTTTAAATTGAAAATAAATAGGAAAATAGTTATTAAATTGAAACTAGACTTTAAAAATTGAAAACAATATACAATAAGCATTAGAAAATCATAACAACGCTTTAAAATGTTTTTAAAATAAAATCAATACATAACATGTCATATTGCACAAATATACACAATTTAGAAAAAGATATGACAACCAAAAATAAAATTTATATAAATTAAAATAAACAGTTTTGTTAAATAAAACAATTTTCACACAATATTGTAAAAAGCATAACTTTCACAAAATTAATCGGATTTCAACGAAACGAAAAGTAGTATTCTTGAAATTTAATTTATTTTCATAATAAAAGATAAAATTCAAAAATTCAAATATTTAAATTTTAAATTTAAAAGTCAAAGTTTGACCATATTGACCAAAATACACATTTTTGGAAAATATTCTATTTATTCATGTTTAGAATTATAATTCACATCAAAATCAAAAATTATATTTAAAATAACAAAATTTATCCATTTTATAAATAAAATAAAGTTTTTAAATCAGTACTTTAAATTAAAATAATTAAAATATACAATTCAAATAATCACAAAATACAGGGTTGTTACACTCTCCCCACTCAAAACTTTTCATCCCCGAAAAGGAATGGGCAAGGAAAATAAGGAAAATCAAGATAGAAAAACAAATAGTACCTGAAAAAAACAATTTCGGATTTGAAGCACGAATGGTCTCCTCCATCTCCCAGGTACAATCTCGATCATCAGTACATCACTGTACTTTGACCAGACTAACAGATTTCCTTCTTAGCTGCTTCGTACCTCTGTCGACAATACGAAGTGGCTTCCTCTCGACAGTAAGATTAGGCTCAATATCCAAACTATCAAGAGCTGAAGGCTAAACAAAAGAGATGGGTCATAAAGATACCAACGAAGATGTGAGACTTGGAATACATCATGCACTATAGAAAGCTTCTCGGGCAAATTCAAACGATAAGCCAAAGAACCAACTCTTTCAAAAAATGCGAAAAGGACCCTCGAAGAGGAAGAAGGTAGGAGGATAAGAATAACTAGAAGGGAAAATAGGTTGAAAGACAAGAATGAACCATTATTTTAAAACCATTATATACATTTATAACATTTTAAACATTTTATAATATGATGAATAGTCATTTGATTCAAATTTGTTAGTTCAAAGTAAACAATATTTAAAAAAATTTAAATTATATAGAAAAGTAAAATAAATGATCAAAATATCCTTTATATAATACTTTATCAAAATACTTTTATAGCTCGATGTCTTAACAAGTTTACTCTCGTTCCTGTAGACTCTGGCCATGCGTTGATCGGGCGCAAAGCGAGAATTCTCCAGGTACTTAGTAGACTTGTTTCAATACCCAGTGAAAATACTGGAAAACCCTTAAAACAGATATGGAAAGTACAATCCAAACAAAACAACCAAACCAACCAAACCAAAACATTTGTCTAACCATGGATCGCAGATACACAATGGTTACGCCTGGATCTCCCTAGAAACATCCATATCCGTAAGCTATCTCAGCCCTGGGAATTACGCCATGATGACTAGTAGACCGCAGATACACAATGGTTACACCTGGATCCCCCAGGAAACATCTGTACCCTTAAGCTATCTCAGCCAGCAGATTTTGCTACTAAATACTACCTACATAGATCGCAGATACACAATGGTTATGCCTGGATCCCCCAGGAAACATCCGTACCTTCAAGCCAACTCGGCCAGGCGAATTACACTATGCAGTCGCGCTCATAAGACCATGGAGATCGCCATGGAATTCGATGGACACTCGAGTATCATATCTGGAAAACCCAAATCAGAGAGAATAATATTGATAGAATGAATCCACAATGTGGCCACAAAGCGGATATCAAGAAGAAGATACTTCCCATATCTTTACTTCGAAAATATGTATCACATAGTACCTTTCCAAATCTCTTTCAAATATCATACTTATACAAAGTCCATTTTATATAAGGTTCCATTTTCAAATCGAATACTTTCCAAATAAATAGTATATCAAATCACACTTATATAGACTTCGATTACATAAGATTTCTCTTTCCAAATTGAGTACCTTTTCAAATCAACAGTTTTCAAATCAACTTCATACTTATACAAATCAATTTTATATAAGTTCGGTAACTCCTAAATCAAGTATTTAATAAAACAAGGTTCTCAATTTCAATTCCTTTCAATAACGTTTCAGTTTCAAAATCATATATGATTTCGCCAAATCATTTCTTCCAAATTACATATATTCAGTTTCAAAGTTTCTTAAAACAATAGATTTAGAAAATAATCCAAATTTCCAAATCAACAAAATTTAAGTCAAACAAATTCATTTCCAAAACCATCATATAAATAATGGGTTTTACTATCCAATCTATTTTAAAAACCAAATATCTTTCTCAAAATCAATTATACCCAAAATGATTTCTAAGTTTATAACTATCCCTTTAACACCTTTAAACTATTTATTTCCATATATGGAAAATCAAATTTACCCTTTGAAAATTACTTAGCTTTAAAAATTAAACCTTGATTTGGAAGTGCTCGAACTTTCAAAATAGTCAGAGAAACCAAATTTTCCAATCCAAGAGTTGGAAATCAGCAACAAATCAGTAAATCAATTCCAATAGATAAGGTTATACCAAAACAAATCCGAAACTCGAGGACTGAACACCGGCTTACTTTAAATCATTTCAAATATATATATACATATATCTTTCGAAAATCAAATCATCCTTCAGGATTTTGAAATCAAAATTTGGTTTCACAAAATCACTCGCATAGCAAAGCTACTAAAGTGGCCTCTCAACCCACTCTGAAACTCAAAAATCAATGTCGATGATGCGTGCGCTCATCACCGAAATTATTTTCTAGCGACATAAGTGAGTTCTGGACTTCTATTTTCTTGAAACTTCTTTGAAATCTCTTCGAAATCATTGGAATTCATCGAATACATTTGAAACATTTCTTATTCAGAAAATATCTTTAAATCATATTATTATTATATATTTTCCAAAATCTTAAAACCAATTTCAAAACACCGGAGTTCGATTCCTCGAAATTCAAATTCAAAACCCTTCAGTTATAAATCATTTTATATAAATCAAATTTCTTATAAATTTTTCAAAATTTCAAATCCTTTCGAAACTACAAATTTTCATTTTTAAAAGGTATATAATCCTTATCGAAAACATTTCACTTTTATATACAAAATGTGGTCATCCTTATCAAAATAATAATATCGATGTATGCACAATTTCAAAATACAGCCAAACACAAATTTTCCAAGGGATGATTCAAGGATGGATTTCAAACAAATAGAGATTCAAATTTACAGGAACTCTAATCAAATAGAATTCTTGTTCGAAGGTAAGATCGATCGAAGATGAGAAAATTTAATTACCAAATAGAAGATGGATAAGCCTTTATAAATAGTGGGCAACCTTAACCGGTCAACCGCGACTTCAGGAATATAATCAATGCAAAAATCTAAGGCAATCGGCATTCGACTGCCAGAGATAGAATCCAGGTAGAACAGGAGATAGATAGCATCGTAAACCGAGGATACCGAAATCTCCGGTGAATCAATGCCATTTGTAAAGGAGTTTCACCCCTTTACAAATCATTCAAAGATTTGCGGAATCACTGATCTCTATAGAGGTCATTCAAAGTGGAGTTATGGAATGCCCCAAAATCAAAAGGATAAAATAGGGAAGACAAGGCTGGATTTTAGAACAAGTGGGAGCGTTCCAAAGTTCAAGGAATCCTAATCGATAAGAATCCTAACCAAAAAGATTACTAACAAGATGGATACAGAAGGGATGAAGTTTAGAAACTCTTGATTTCAAAAATAAGAAAAATATTTATACCAATATAATCTTTGAAAATCCTTTAAAATCATGTGGAAATCATTTTATACTTCGAAAATACATTCTCTCACAAGGAAATGATTCTGAGATCGATTTCACTCATTCTAGGGTATTTCTACCCTATCTCTAATGAGTTTTTGCTCTGCAGGCTAAGGTTTGCCTAAAAGCAAAGCTTCGATACCAACTGTAACAACCTGATATTTTCAGCCATTCGCATCCGCACATGTCAGACTTGAATTGCTCAAAATACCGCATTGTAAAAAAAATTGGAGCAAATGAACTCATCATAGAATCATAGACACAGAAATATCAGAATAACTCGCAGCGGAAACTAAAATACCGTAGTAGTTCATGAAGCTACTATTACAAAGTCTCAAAACAAAATACATAATATCTGTCTGAAAACAAACACAATAGAAATCCCAAATAAATATAAGTTCACAAATACAAAAGCTGAAATATATGAACTGAAATAGAAATAGATGAATAACTAGATAAGCAGAATCTCCCGCGATTCCTAGCTCCAGAAAGAGAAATCCAAAGCTGTGAATACTCAGGCTGACCCGAGCGTAAAGTAAAACACAAAACACTCGAGTCAGGACATACATACTTATATAATGTAAAACAACTCAAGTGAACTGTAGTAGTAATGCACAATAACTTAAAGGATGCTTGGGATCTCCCATCCTCTAAGGATCCGTTAAACCATAAATTTAATAGTAATAAACGATATCGTAGAAATGTTTATATTAAAGTAAACTATGCAAATTACTGTGCTAATGTGGCTAGGGTAGCGTAGAGCTGCAGCAATCGCTCACCTCTAGTCACACTCTCAAATTGAAGGTGTACATCCAAAAATCACAAAGCATACAGAGAAGTGTACCCGTGGTTAAAATTCCAAAAAGGTTTATAATTTCGAATTAAAATCATTCCTTTAAACCATAAAAAGGTGGAGTCATTATACCTTCAAATCAAATATTAAATTCCCAAAATTTTAACCTTTTTCAGAGTTCATTTATTCACTTAAATACATTAAAACGGTTAAATTTCAGCTTTCCACAGCACTTACAAAATGCTGCAGTAAGTTACATTTGAAAGCAATTCAATTCAACAAAGACAGCATTTAAAACTGCTGTAATAGTTCAGTTATATGCAAAAATCTCATTTCAGCCAACTGCAGCACTTACAAAGTGCTACTGTAGCTCTTTTATTAATTTCAGGTACTAATTTTATTCCGCAACTACAGCACTTACCAAGTGCTATAGTAGCCTTAGAAAATTTTAGCCTTTAGTTCACTTGCATCAACCACAGCACTTACAAAGTACTGTCGTATCCTTTACAATAGATTTTAAGTTAACTTTAGAAACAATAGCATTTCTGAAGTGCTGAAATTAAATTTCTAGATTTACAATACAATTTTAGCAGTAATAAAATTCCAATTTAAACCATTTTTAACTTATAAAAATTCATATTTTCCCACTTTAAAATAGTCATTTAAAGTACCCTTTAATTTATGATTTTTATAAAGTAAAATTTATACAGAAAATCAAATTTTAAATAATTCGCTTATTAAATTCAAGCATACAAATTTTCCATTCTTTGCATTTTAAAATTAACTTAATAATTAAGTTTTAATTACCATTTCCAAATATAAACATAATTTCCATTTTATTTTCATAACTTAACTTTTATTTTAAACCAAATTCATCTTCCAAGTCAAGTTATATTTCAAATTACATTTTTAAATATTCATTTATTTAACCATTTTAATTCATAGAAAAATCAATAACACTTTATTAAGTCATTTTAAATTTAAATCAAATTATCATATTTTATTCACTTAACTTAAACTCCATTTTTAAGCAAAACCACAAATTCAAAATTTATTTATATTTCAAATTTCCACTTAACTATTCATTTATTTCACACTTTAACTTATAGAAAAATCATTAATACTTTATAAAAATCATTTAAATTCAATTTAAATCAAAATCTCATAATATTTACATTTTAAAATACTTTAAAAAATTCTAGAAAAATATATATATAATAACCTCGGGTCTGTATAATATTTTCTAACCTAGGTCAAGTGGTACGGATAATATATCATTTCAATCCGTAATTTACAAAGAAAAATCTGGTTCTATCATTTCAAACCTGCAATCCCAAGTAAAATAAAATAAATAAAAATCGCTCAGGCCTATCATTTCAGCCCATAACGATTTTTCCCTATTCTAAAGTCCGTTCGGGTATGTATCATTTTAACCCATAGTGATTCTATTCTATAGGGAAATGGCAGTGTGAAAATAGATATAAATAAACAGTATAGCAACATATGGCAGTAACAGATGATATGAAAGGTATGTAAATAGGGTTAACATCATATAATTCATATCACAGGCAGGTATAATATGATAAAATAATTTCTACAGATTCACATGTTGTCAATTCACAATTTATATAAGTATAAATGTCATGAGTGAATACTCACCTTTAAGCTGGAGATAGCAAATCAAAACACACCGAATAAATCTAGAAAGCACGATACGACACGACACAGCACGATTATGGTTTCAAGTGAGTGGAGAGAGCCAAGATATGATCTTATATCAACAACCAAAACAAAACAAACAAGACAATATATATAAATATTTTTAACACAAAACACATTGAAACAATTTGAATTTAAAATGCAACAATGGACAAAATAGTTAGACCTTGCTTTTACCACTCCAATGCTTGGTCTAGGGACTCTTTAGCTTGGCCATGATGTGATATAGCTTAGGTTTGGGTCAGGTATGGCATGATGTAGGCACGGCAATATGGGTATGAAGGTGGGTAAGAGTGATACACATGAAGAATGCATAGGAATAAAGCAAAATAGTGGAGTTTGGTGCATTTTTGGTTCGGCTATGACCACATATAGGCTCGGCCATGCTCCATAAGTGTCGGGTCAGATCTGGACATATCTGAAGTTGAAGGTTAGAGGTAGTGTAGATCAGGTGGTGGTGGCTAAGGAGGTGGCCGAAGCAAAATATGGAGGGTAGGGTGGAGATATGTGGCTCGGCTTGCATGTTTTGTGGAGTTTTGTGCAAATTTGTGAAGCTAGTAACAAATGGATGGTCTCAGCTTGGATTTTGGTCAGAGGAGGGGCTGATGGCTGCTGTAGATGGAGGAGGTGATGGAGGAGAAGGTGGTGAGGCTAGTGGCCAAGCAAAGCAAGAAGAAACAAAGGCACAAAATCAATGAAGAGAAGAGAAAAGAGATAAGGGAAGAAGCCATTAACACTTTTTTTCAGAAATGAAATTGTTGCCGTGAGTTTTGATGTGAGAAAGAAGTGATTTCACGTGAAAATGAAGAGGAGAAAGTCACGGCTATCAGAAAAAAATTCACGGCCAAAAGGTGAAGTGAAAAGCCAAAAGACAAATGAAAAGGTAAGGTAAATGAAAAGTCATAAGGCAAAAGAAAGGTCCGTTTTATCTCTCTGTATTACTAATTTCTTTTAAATCAAAATAAACAAATAAAGTTTTAGAAAATAAAAGTAAAAGACTAAACAAAATAAAGTGAAAAAGAATATAAATAAATATTTTAAGGAAAAATAGAAAATAAATATGAAAATAGTTATTAAATTAAAACTAGACTTTAAAAATTGAAAACAATATACAATAAGCATTAGAAAATTATAACAACACTTTAAAATGTTTTAAAAATAAAATCAATACATAATATGTCATGTTACACAAATATACACAATTTAGAACAAGATATGACAACCAAAAATAATATTTATATAAATTAAAATAAACAGTTGAATTTCAAGTATCTTCTAACTATGCATAACCGTTAGGACTTTCAAATGGGATTAGAATATTTAATAATCAATTTTGATATGTGTTCCATACATCCATAACCCTAAGGACTTTTAAATGAGCATGAAAGCACATAATAAAAGATTCCAAGTAATTCACCCATGCATAATCATGAAGTTTTTTAAATGAGAGCGAATACTTTGGATATTTAAAAAATGAATAATTTCCCATTTAAAATACAACATTTGGACATACTATATTGGGTTTTGATGAGTGATGGTCGTTAGAAATATGATAGAAATAGAGATGGTCATGGAATTTTTTCCAATCAAAGTTATTACAAATTCTGTTTAAATTTTTTTAAAGAAATTTACTACATATACCGTCTCAAGTAAAAATGTATGATTAATATCAACATTGGTCACTTTTTGAGTTACTATTTATCTTCTGATAATCACTAGGAAGTCAAATTAGTTAACATAGGCATTTAAGATCAAAATCAAAAATACAAAATCAAATTTCTAAAATGCATTAACTGAGACGAAGTCGAAAAAAACTATTTTCCGGAAGGGGTTTTGTTAAAATGCTTGCCAATTGAGAAATAGGTGAAATGAAATTAATGCAGATATTTTCTTTATAACTATGATCTCGATTGAAATGATGCCTAACATCTATATGTTTTATGCATGAGTGATGTATAGGATTATTTGTGAGATCAATTGCACTTTTGCTATCACACATTAGTCGGACTCGTTTAAAATTTAGACCATAGTCTTGCAAAGTTTGTATCATCCATAAAATTTGAGCAGAGCAACCACTAAGAGCAATATATTCTACCTCAATGGTAGATAATGCAATACAATTTTGTTTTCGACTTGCCCATGCAACTAACGAATGTCTTAACATAAGACACGTTCCACTAATACTCTTTCCATCAAACAGACTGCCAGCATAATCCGCATATGAATATCCTTTTAATTCAAAGTTGTCGTTAGTTGGACACCATAGACCAAACTGTGGAGTATGTAGAAAATATCTTATAATCCTTTTTACAGCTTTTAAATGTGATTCTTTTGGATTTGATTGAAACCGTGCACATAAACAAACAACGAACATAATGTCAGGTCTAGAAGTAGTAAGATAAAGGAGTGATCCAATCATACCTCGATATTTCTTTTAATCAACTGCCTTACCTTTTTCATCCTTGTCAAGTTTAATAGTTGTGCTCATGGGTTTTTTTTGCAGATTTAGCATCTTTTAATCCAAATTTGTTGACAAGTTCTCTAATATATTTCATTTGAGAGATGAATGTAGCTTTATCACTTTGTTTGATTTGAAATCCTTAAAAGAATTTCAACTCTCCTACCAAGCTCATTTCAAACTTCTCCTATATGACTTTTTCAAATTTCTCATACAACAAGTTGTTAGTGACACCATAAATAATGTCATCAACATATATTTGAATAATCAAAAGATCATCATTTTCATGCAATAGAAATAATGTGGTGTCTCCACCGTCCTTTTTGAACCCATTCTCAAGAAGACACGTGCTAAGACAGTCATACCAAGCTCTAGGGGCTTGTTTTAATCCATATAGTGTTTTCTTAAGTTTATATACATGGTGAGGGTATTCATGATTTTCGAAACCTTCTGGTTGTTCAACAAATACATCATCTTTTAAAATCCCATTTTGAAAAGCATTTTTAATATCCATTTGTCTTAGTTTAAATCCTTTATAACAAGAAAAAGCTAACAATATCCTAATGGATCGTAGTCTTGCTACTGGTGCAAAAGTTTCATCAGAATCAATTTCTTCAATTTGATTATAACCTTTTGCCACTAACCTTGCTTTATTCCTAATCATATTTCTAGAGTCATCAAATTTGTTTTTATAAATCCATTTTGTTCCTACAACTGGATAATTATTAGGTCTTGGTGCTAGAGTCCAAAAATCATTTCATTTAAATTGATTTAGCTCTTCTTGCATAGCCATAAACCAATTTTCATCATTAAGAGCTGTATCGATGTATTTAGGTTCAATTTCTGAAATAAATCCACTATATAGACACAAATTACATAAATTTCTAAAGGAGGAACGAGTTTGAATACCTACGATAGGATTTCCTATTACTAATTCTGTAGGATGATCTAGTTTGAATTTCAATCTCTCTTGATCCAAATTTCTTTTGACTTCTTTCGTGGTTGTAGTTTCTTTTGAATTTTTACTTTCATCTTTTCCGTTCTCCTCTTCGACATTGCTTTTGATTGTTTTCTTATTTTGATCATCAATGCCTTCATCAAATTTCACATTGATTAACTCCATGATTGTTCTCGTCCCTTTGTTGTATACTCTATAAGCTTTGCTTCTGGACGAGTATCCGATGAACATGCCTTCGTCAACTTTTGGCTCAAATTTTCCCAGTTGATTGCCTATATTAAGGATAAAACACGGACAGCCAAAAACTTTGAAATATTCAATATTTGGCTTTTTGTTGAACCATAGTTCATATGGTGTTTTCTTAAGAATCATTGTGACACCCCACCTCAATACTCACAATAACAAAGGTTATTATAAGAAATAATATCTGCTATTGCGAAGAATAAGGCTTGTTAGAAGCGACTATCCGTATGTTATGCCTTAGACGAGTATTGATTACATCGATAGGAGTTATGTAATTACTCCCAGCGATATATATTCAATCCAAATCTAAAACAAAACCACAGTGGCTTATGAAAAATTCAGATCAACTCATAATAGCAACAACACAGATAAGCATAATCACATCAGAACAGAAATATCAGATATAGCGGAAGACAAGTCTGGATATATGTTACAACACTCGATGGTTCACATGAACCAAATGTACATATACATAGCCCTCAATACATACATGAGATGAGAGTCAATACATCAAAAGTAACACCTCGAAGCTTAAACAAAAGATGAGGTGAAATTCCAAAAGCTGAAGCAGCAACTGAATCAGAGATAGCGATTATCCTGAAATAACTCGGTCTGACCTGAGTATTATTTAAAAAATAATAATAAATGGATCGGTCTAATTTAAACTCAAAAATAAGTGTATGATAAACAACACTTAAGCAAATTAATCATAATCTAAAATAAGACTATTTAGCATAATAATCAACATTGTTTAAATGAAGAAATCACATTAAACACCATCACTATCAACTCTCAAATACAAAATTGAATTCAAAACAGCAATACACAAAATCATACTCTTGGATGAGACTATTCAGCATAAATAATCAACATAGTTCAAATGAAGAATTAACATTAAACTCCATCCAAATGAACTTCCAAATTCAAAATTGAATTCGAAAAAGTAATACACAAAAATCTAGAAATCAAAATAAGATAACTAGAAAATCAGCATAAAAGTGGATCGATCTCAGCATATGGCGAGTCTAAGCTACGCCGCACATGCATCTCATATGGCTGAAGCCTACCAAGTACTGTGATCATAATTTTTGGTGCCCAACATATGACCTGAAGGTCCAACATATGATCCAAAGGTCTAACATATGAACCGAAGGTCTAGTACTGGTAATTGACCCGAAGGTCTAGCATAGTGGCTCGAAAGCCAAACAAAATCATCAAAATCTTCAAACAGCAATTCAACGGCAAATATTTCAATTAATGTGTCCGGAATTAACCGAATTAGTAAAAGCGTGGTTCCATACTCCACACTTTTGCTAAATCGTTTAAATCTCATCATCGTTTCCTAGAAAGTGCAAAATTGTGTATTTTGTATAAATAGAATTTACGTTCTCAAATGGACAAATCCGGAATTAAGCGAATCAGTAAAAGTAAGAGTTCATGGTCCTTAATTTTGCTGAAGCGTTTAAATCGATTCCTCATTCTTTTGAAAGCGTAAACCGTAATTTTTTTGGAAACAATTACATTTTAAAACGATTTGAAAACACGTGATTAAAACAACATCTATAGCAATTTCGACAAGGAAATTGCGCTTTATAAAACACCATAAAAACAAATGTAAAAATCAGCGTTGCAGGTTTTCTTGATTGCACGATAGCCGCTTGAAAATTCACTTTAAATTAACGGTTACTGAAGTCAAAACAACAGTAATTTTTATTCGTCAAAAATCTCATCAAAACAACACACTTCAAATATAAACACCAGGGTAAAATTCCGTTATAAAAATAACGGCAACAAAATACGTTCCAAAACAAAACACCAATTCAACGTAAATTAAATAGTAGATTGCACTACTATATAAAATATTGCACGCACACAACAAATTTAGGCAGAAATATAAATTGAACTGGGCTTAACAACGTGCTATACATCTTGCACGTACATTTTAAATATAAATAAAATATGAATAACTTGGACATGAATTTAGTTGATGTGCATACCCAATCTTTGCACGCACGTACACAATATATGGTCAGAAATACATGAACAACTCTTAGGAAAAAGCACAGGGACATGTGCAACTACAAGGAAACAAAGTAAGTGGTATATGCTACTATTCACGAAAGAGATATTTGCATATAGGTCCATTTAAATGTGTACAATTGCACACATGTAGGGGAGCACAAAGTAAGTCAACAACTAACATAAAGGACGTACACAATTCTCAACTTCAGGTTGTACCATAATAAAGTAACAATAGGTGCTACTATTCATATGGAATAAATTTACACTTTGGTATAATTAAATGTGTTCAACTGCATCTTGGCCTTGCACATGAACATCTATCAAAAATAGCCACAGGACATACGAAGCAAAGCTAAGTAACTGGGATTATGTGATCTATTTCCATGGTACAGGAAATATGCACACACATTCAACTCAACTGGTAATGAACGCATGACTCATTACAAGGAAACAGAGCAAGTATGTTCAACATTTGGCTATAGGCATACATTTTTGTGAAATGCAAACCTATACATACTGCATGCACGCTAATATAAAAGGTTCTGGGCTTGTTTTGTATACTTTAACTTGCACGCACGCAACACTTCAATATAACAAAATATAACCTGATCTATGTACACGCACAGGTTGAAACAAATACACTATGCATGCACACGAACAAATAAAGTGACCTGGAACTTGTTTTTTTTTCGTGTTGCACATATTTGCAACCAGGAAATATAAAAATTGAGGTGGCCAGTAACCTAGCTTTCGTGCTACACGTGTCTATACATAAAAATGATAGCCTACATCTTACACGCAAATGAAGTTGATAAAATAATAGATGATGGTCAGGCAAAGCCTTACACATACACACGAAGATAAAATGAAAAGGAGGTGGTCTGGACTCAACTTCTATGCAATACAACTTACACATATGCTTGCACACAAAAAAATTGGTCTGGACAATATAATTAGCACGTAAAAATGAAGTGATGAATAAATGACCGGTGACTTGATTTCTTGCTACATATACTAGCACGCAGTGTAACAGGCAGCAAAGATTTTAAATTGGAAGTGTGAGTTGCACAAAGATTCAAGCTTTACAACCAGTTAGCAACTAGGAACCAATTGAAGCTAAATTTTGAACCGCCATTAATGCATTTTGCTGAGCTACTGGAAATTTGAATGAAACAAACGAATGAAGAATTGATACAGGCTTTTACTTTTCTTTTCACACTTTTGTGCACAAGTCGAAGAATATATGTGCTGGCAAAAGTTTGTACATATGCATTTATGGTAGACGTGCACTAGTGAAGAAACAAGGACACAGCTAGCATATAAAATGATGATGGTGAATAATGTGTTCAACTTTTGCTTTTAAAACTTTAGTGACACCAAAGCAAAAATGTTTCAACTTTGCTTTTGAATTGGACCATTTCACATATACACGTGAAGGCAAAAAAAGAGATTACAACTTAGGTTGGTTATTTTTCAACTGACTTGCAACATTTTTGCATTGCAATTTTTTTTCTCAATTTCAATCTAAAATTTCTATTTTAAATTTTTATTTCGATGGTAATCAAAAATCACGGTTGTTACAGTCATACTCATTATAACTCTTTACATAACAAGCTATATTTACTGTCTCTATCCAAAAGGACAAGGGTAGTTCATACTCATTTATCACAGATCTAGCCAACTCTTGTAAGGTTTGATTCTTTCTCTCGACTACTCCATATTGTTGTGGATTATGTGGGGCAGAGAATTCATGTTTAAATACATTTTCATCACAATAATTTTCAAATTCATAATTTTCAGATTCCCCCCATGATCACTTCCTAGCGAAATAATAGAAACTTCTTTTTAATTTTGAATTAATTTTGTGAATTTAGTGAAGTAACAGAAAGTTTTTGATTTTTTAGCTAAGAAGTATACCCATATGTATCTAGAGTAATCATCAACCAATACGAAACAATATTTCTTACCACCTAAACTTGCAATATCGTTAGGTCCAAACAAATCCATATGAACTAGTTCAAGGACTCTAGAAGCACTTATAGTGTTCTTGGCCTGGAACAATGATTTTTTAATTTTTTCCATGGTACATGCTTTACATAGAGTTTCTGTTTTGAAATCATGTGATGGAAAACCTCTTATCAAACCTTTTTTTAATTTGTTTAACAGATTCATGCTAGCATGTCCTAATCGTCTATGCCATAAATTTACTTCCACATCCTTAGCTACCAAACATTTTGAATGAGTGAGATCATCAAAAGATAGAGAGTATATATTACCTTTCCTCTTACCTGAAAATAATGTTTCTTTTGATGATTGGTCAACAATTTTGCACAAGTCAGAATCAAAAACAACATCTATTCCCTTATCACATAACTAGCTAATTGAGATCAGATTCTGGTGTACATTTTCAACATATGATACGTCCTTTAAGGTAAACGTACCGATACCTACTTTACCTTTACCGATAATTTTGCATTTATCGTTGTTGTCCATTGTGACTCTCCCACCTTTGTGCTTCTCTAGGCTAAAGAACTTTGATTTTTCGCCTGTCATGTGCTTGGAGTAGCCAGAATCTAGGTACCATTCTTGTTGTTCCTTAGTATGCTAACACACCTAGCTTGGTTCTTTATTTTCACTATCATTTGTTTCTCCTGAAAAGCACTGATTTGCTTTTTCATTGTACTCTTTACTAAACATGGCAAAACAAGATTCTTTTACTTGGGAGGTTCCTTCATGAGCTACTTCAAGTGTGTGCCAGATTTCCTGCGCAGTTAAACAATGTGAAACATGATTAAATTTAATTTGATCTAATGATCAAATAATAGGGTTCATAGCTTTGGTATTAGCAGTTTGCAGTTTATTTTCAAGATTTGTCCATTGATCCATAAGTTTTTCTACTTCTTGATTATCTACCATTATTTTTAGTGTCCAATATCCTGCTTCAAAAAATTTCCATTAAGAAAAATTTTTGTTCTTTTTTTCCAATATGCATATTCACCATTGAACATGGGTGGCCAAACTATGGATTGATCCTCAGCAAACACATTATTAAAAGAAGCCATTGAAACAAAAAAAATCAAAAATTTTAGTTGACAAAAAAAATCAAAATAAAAAAATAGTTTTTTTTCCTAGCTCTGATGCCACTTGTAGGATTGTTGTCACCCTAGAGGAGGGAGAGGGGTGAATAGGGTAATACTAATAATAAAATAAGTTAATGTGGAAATAAAAACAATAAAAGTAAATAATCAGAAGAGATCACACACAAATTTATCCAGCTTCGGCAAAACCCTTCCTACGTACTGCCTCCAAGGTTTCTACTAGAAATTAACTAGTCAGACGCTTACACACGTAAATTTGTGACACCCGCTAATGACTACCTAACTCTACGCTCAAAACCCTGCCATAACTGAGCCACTGAGTACGAATTCTCGACTAGAGAGTTACACAATTTTTAAAGAAAATTACAAATAAAATAAACAAAACAAAACCCTAGTTTAAATAACTCAAGCCCAATATTAAATATAATATGACCGGCCCAATTGTAAATAAAATAAGACGTCTTCCTCTTTTCTATTTTTGCTCTTGGACGCCTCTTTTTCTCTGTGAAATGGCTTCAGCCGGTTCCTTCGTTCCTCCTTGAAAATTAGGGTTTTTCCAAAATTGATGTCGCCGTTTAGTAATTTTATTGATTGAGAGTATGCTTCCACTTGATTGGCTATGTCGATCGATCCCTTGGCTTTGATAATGTGGTGGCTACTTTAGTGACGAGTTCGAATGCTACTGAATTTGTAAGTAATTTGTCCATTTTCGATATTTGTTTATGCTAGATTTGTCATGATTTTTCATGAATTTTATTGTTCGTATATTTCTTTTTGAATTTGTCATTATTTTATCATCTATGTTGAATTTTGATCGTATGATATTGAGATCTTTGACAGGTTCATTTCATACGTGTTATTCCATGAATTTGAATTCCGTTGCTTGAGTCAATTCCATTCTTTTTCTCCTGTGCTCCTTTCTTTTCTCTGATTCCATTCTTTGCTCGCAAACGAATATGGCTTTTGAATTTTAAATTGACTTGATAAACTCTAACTTTTTCATTATGTTTTACCCTTATTGACTTCACTGCAAAACTTTTCTACTCACTACAACAAAAATACTCTATTACAACGTTATTTTTACAACGGGTAAATTTTGCCCGTTGTAATAGAACTTTATTACAACGGTCCGTTTTTGAACGTTGTAGTAGAGATTTTATATTGGGTCTTTTACAACGGTCCTCTTCTGACCCTTGTAATAGGTGTATATTTTACAACGGCCTTTCTATGCCCCTTGTAATAGGTTTCATTTTCACAACGGGCATGAATTGCCCGTTGTATAATGTCAAAGGGTTTTTTAATAAATTACCATCTAAACACATAAACATATTTTCCCTTCAGCCTTTCCCTTTCACTGTCCGCCTTTCCCCAAATTTGACCGCCAAAATCCAAATCGACTAACCCTATCCCTGCAATCATTCGCTTCGCTTATTCTCAAAATCGAAGACTATCCAAATTCGAAAGGTCTGGACATTCCAAAAATCGAAGACTATCATTCGCTTCGCTGCAATCATTCGCTTTGCTGTTGAGGTATTAGATTCGCTTCGGATTCTCTTTGGATTTTTATTATAAAGTTTCATCAATCATAGCATAATAATGCGAGAAGCTATGTTAGGCGCTGCTGTTAAGTATAGATTTTTCTAAAAGAAACCTCTGCATCATCTTAGATTTTCAAAGTTATTACTTGTTTGTTGGCAATCTTTGCTGCCAGATGTGAAGGTTCTTGGATTAGATTTATGCATAAATATAGTTCGAATACTTGAGAAGCAATAAAACCGAACAAATGATTCTAGCTTATGTTTTATGTTTACTTGATTTTTATAAGATTCTAGTTTATGTTCATATTGTAGTGAAATCTGTTAGAAAAAAAAGTTTCACTGAAAAATATTTTCCTAGAAGAAGTAACAGTGTCTGACATTTTGCATGGCCTAAAACCACTCTTCTTAATATTTTAAGTCTTCATGTGATTTGGAAATAGGTTTTGCTTTAGGTTCATGAAATTTCCAGCTACTATACTTACTGCTTTATGAAGGTACTGCAAAAAATAAAAATAGGAGGTTGACCTTATATGTTGATTGACATCCATATCATTCCATCTCATAAGATCTAATCACAAATGATTGTCTATACACTAATTTATCATTGTCAATGAATCTCCCTAGCCTAAAACTCTTCATAGACTCATCATTGCCTTCATCTTCACGTATACACAATTTCGTATCAATGCCATTTACTCTCTTTCCATTCACTTTTTCAACGCTAACGTTCCTACTTCCTCCTAGACTATTTCTCACGGATAAAGCAGTACTCCTCGTTCGATCTCCCCCGTTCTTCAAACAACCTAGAGAGATCCTAGCCTTTGATACATCGTGTACATCTTTTTTATAGAAACACAAACTGTTGTTGCTAGTTATGGATTTTGTAGGCATTGACATTGTTGTCATTATTGCCGTTTCATAGATATGAACGTTTAGTTGAAAATTTGATATTTTTGAATATAGAAATGAGGAATATATGGAGCAGCAGAAGAGATAAATTAGAGGTAATTAAAGCACTATATAATGGAGTGGTGGAGAGGAATATAGGGAGGTTATGTGATTTTTGAATGGTCTGCTTTGTCCATGAATGTAGCAATAGGCAAATGAGATGTTGAGAATATTTGTGTTGCAGATCATCTAACTTTATTTTAATATTTTTTTTGTTTTTAGTTTAAGATTATTATATGATGATTTTTAATAAAGCTAATTTGGTCAAGTGGGATTTGGTGAGAAGATTTTGTATTTTTGCTGGCCTTTTCATGCGTTGATGAATGTTTTGTTACTTTGAATGGGCTCTTTGCAACTTGATTACAGTTAATGTTAGTGATTTTATTTTATATTTTTTTTAAGAAAAAAAATTACATTGCAATAATGTCAGGAAGCACAATTTGGAAGGAACAGTTTGAATATGGTCATATAATGGTGTTATATACACTTGTTGCAATATTCACAAACAACTAGTACTAAAATGTGAAGATTAAAACCAGTGAAATCTTAACTTTACAGTACTTTGTTCACCCAAGAGATAGCCTGTAACAAACTCAATTAACTAGAATTCACCCTTAAGAGATAGCCAATAAAGTAGGGGTGTCTACACTACAACAAAAATACCATATTACAACGCAATTTTTACAACGGATATACATCTTTTCATTAGGTTCTAACATCAAAGGATTATCAAGATGGACAAAGCATGGGTTCATCTACCAAGGTTTTGTCAATTTTATTTTATCAGTTTTATACTTGCAATTATTATGGTTGATTATTGATCCCTTTGTGTTATAGAATGACTGAAGAATACAGGCAAGCTGTTCGAAAATTTGTGTATGGGCATGCAGAAAGGAAGGGAAATCCAGAAAAGATTATTTGCCCTTGTTCAAAATGTAGGAATCTTATCCGCCATCCATCAAGGGAAGTTGTATCACACTTGGTTTGTTTTGGAATTGACCCAACATATGATGTATGGATTTTTCATGGGGAAGCATGCCCTTTAGAAAATAAAGGCGATGAAGTGACAAATTCATATAGAATGTACTTAGACAGACAAATATGTAATGACGAGATGGAAGATCATTCTAATGTAAGACTAGGGGTAGGGAATAAGGAGATGATAGAAAATTCTGAAATTCCTTTGTATCCTGGTTGTACAAGCCACACAAAGTTATCAGCTACAATACTTCTTTACAAGCACAAGGCTCGAAATGGTGTATCTGATACTGCATTTACGGAACTTCTTAAACTTCTTAAAGATATGCTGCCTGTGGAGAACACGCTTCCTGATTCGACGTATGCAACAAAGAAGCTGCTTAAATCATTTGGTTTAGGCTATAGACAAATACATGCATGTGTAAATGATTGTTATCTTTTTTGGAAAGAGCTTGCACATAGTGATATTTGTCCAAAATGTGGAAATTCTCGTTGGAAAAAGAACAAGACAAATGAAGATGGAAAGCAAACCAAAGTACCTGCAAAGGTTTTGAGATACTTTCCAATAATACCAAGACTGAAAAGAATGTTTATGTCTGCAGAAACATCAGAGCAATTAAGGTGGCATAACAATCATAAGAGTGAATTGATAGGATGTACCCTTCCTTTGCATCTGATCCACGAAATTTAAGGCTTGGTCTTGCAAGTGATGGCTTTAATCCCTTTGGGGATTGGAACTGTGCATATAGTTGTTGGCAAGTATTTCTTGTTGCGTACAACTTCGCTCTGTGGCTTTGTATGCACAAAGATAATATGATGTTATCATTATTAATTCCTGGACCACGACAACCAGGGAATGATATTGATGTGTATCTACAACCACTTATTGAAGATTTGAAAAAATTATGGGATAAAGGGGTGAAGGCGTATGATGCATACACTCGCAACGAATTTAGATTAAATGCAATTTTAATGTGGACGATAAATGATTTTCCAGCTTATGGAAATTTAGTAGGTTGCACCGTAAAGGGTAAAAGGGCATGTCCTGTTTGTGGCGTTAATACATACTCAATATGGTTACCATTTAGTAAGAAGTGTGCATATTTAGGCCATAGGCGATTCCTTGATCCTAATCATGAATATCGCCAATGAAAAAACTTGTTTAATGGAACTATAGAGACTAGGCAAAGACCTCCAATACAAACCGGTGCTCAAGTCTTTGATATTGTTAAAGATATTTGCAATGATTGGGGGAAAAAACCAAAGGAGGAAGAGAAAGAGAAAGAAAAAGGAAAAGAAAAAGGGGAGATAAGAAGAAAAAAAGAAGTCAAATGTGGAAGAAGAAGTCTATTTTCTTTGATTTTCCTTATTGGCAGGTAAAGTTTAATCAGAAACAAAATTGCTTCTTCTTTTCTATCTATGTAATCAATACTTTATTATTAATTAGTTATAGTCTATTTTTTGTTTTCTTAGGTACTTCCTTTGCGTCACAATCTAGATGTAATGCATGTTGAAAAAAATATTGGTGAAAGTATTTTTGGTACGTTACTTGATATTAAAGGAAAATCAAAAGATGGCATTAATTCACGTAAAGATCTAGAAGTACTTGGTATTAGGAAAAAGTTACATCCTATAGACATGGGAAGCAAAGCATTACTTCCAGCCGCCCTATGCACCTTAACTGATTCATAAAAAGAGATCTTTTACAATAGATTGAGGAATTTGAAAGTACTCGATGACTATAGCTCAAATATTGGAAAATGATTTGCAAAACAAAACAAAATTTCAAGTCTAAAGTCCCATGATTATCATGTTTTGATGCAACAATTATTGTCTGTATCACTGAGAGGACTTCTACCTAAAGGGACGAGGAATGCATTACTACGACTATGTTCTTTTTACAACGACATTTGCCAAAGAGTGCTTGATAAAGATAAATTAGAATCCATCGAGAATCAGGTCGCATTAACACTATGCGACCTTGAGAGATTTTTTCCTCCTTTTTTTGACATCATGATTCATTTGACAATACATTTAGCGAAGGAAGCAAGAATTTGCGGACCAGTACAATATCGGTAGATGTATCCATTTGAGAGGTAAAATTTAGCATTAGTACCTTTAGTAGTTAATAATATATGTGCTTATGAAAATATTTTACTTATGCATCTTGATTATAGATACATGAGAACACTGAAGGGGTATGTTAAAAATCAAGCACGACCTGAAGGATGCATAGTTGAGCGCTATTCTGCTGATGAATGCATGAAGTATTGTGCTGGATATATTAATGGTGCATTAGAAATTGGACAAAGGTAAAATAGAAATGAAGTGGAACAAAGTGATTCCATACTCGAGGGGCGTCCTATTTCCAAAGGAAAACCTATGGTAGTAACTAAGGAGGTGATTGATGCTGCTCATCGGTATGTGTTGTTTAATACCGAGGAAGTGGAGCCTTATATAAAGTAAGCATAAGTTCAATTCAATTAATGTGTGAAATAAATTAGATTTTGACATGAATGTTTACGTATATAGGATGCACAATGAGGAACTAAAACTTTTGCGTCCTCGGCTTTCACGAGATGATTTGGAACTTTCAAAGCTGCATTCAGAGACTTTTAGCCATTGGTTTAAAAAAAAGGTTGACATTGTTATGTATTTTAAGATGGATAAGTTCGACATAGAAGTATATGTTATTGTGATTAGTCTTTATATATAACATTATGCATTTTCAGGTTCAAGATGATAGAAACACATCTGATGTTAGTGAACTAATAAATTGGCTTTCATATGGACCTCGCCATCAAGTAATTTCTTATACCGACTATATAATTAATGGTCGTCATTTTCATACTAAAGACAATGATAAATCTACACAAAATAGTGGTGTTTCCATTGAGGCAAGTACTGTTCGTATGGATGGATCCATTGAGAAAGTAATATATTATGGTGTTTTGCGTGAGATTTTGTTGCTTGACTACCGGCAGTTTCAAATTGCCTTGTTTAAGTTTGATTGGGCAAATATTGATCGTGGAGTTAAGGTCGAAGATGGATTTACGTTAGTCAATTTACATCAATTCCAAAATCAATTCGCAAGTGACCCTTTCATCTTGGCAACGCAAGCCGTACAAGCGTTTTTTTGTAGAGAAAGTAGTTTTTCAAATTGGTATGTTGTGCTAAGAGCACCCCCTAGAGGTTTTCATGAGTTGGAAAGCTATGATGAGGAGGATGAGTCAAGTAGCAAACCGGTAGATGAGTCACTACTTGATGATAGAGATGTCGATGATGGTGATGAAAGTTATATAAGGAAGGATTGTGATGGTATTTTGGTATGATATAAGCATCCTTTATTGATATTTGTGTTACATGTAGTTATATTCGTAAAGAGTGTAATTATATAGTTTTATGCATAGTTATATTAATTAATCATGAATTATTAACCATGAATTTTAATTTGTGAACTTGGGAAAAAATAATCTTTCTTTTGCAAAGTGTTTCTATTGTATATTAGGATTTTCATATTTTACAATAATGACTAATTAGTATGATGTTCTAATTATTTATATATATGTTATGTTTTTTTTCTAGGTTCTTCCCTTAATAGAAGATATTTGAACTTGAAGCATCAAGAGTAAAATGGAGCAACATCAAAGAGAGGTAAAATATTAAAATTTTAATATGCACTTCAATTTTTTTAAACTGACATTTCTTCAATTTTTTTAAACTGACACTTCAATTAAAATGGAGCAACATCAAAGAGAGGTAAAATATTAAAATTTTGTCTTCTTCTTCTCAGTAAAAAAAAGACAGAGAAACTCAAAAAAAACATTTTGTGTTTACGTTTGTATGCCACATAGTTTACATTTCATCTCTTGTTACAAATACACTGCATTTTGCTTCCAGGCTCTCTTAGAATCAATGGATTTACTTATGTACATAGCCAGAAACATGATATTACAAATTTAAAAACCTTTGCAAAACTGTCTAGAACATATATGTACAAGTTTATGCCAGTTCAATTATCAAAACACAGTACCCTGAAACTTTATTCTCGTTTTTTCTAAAAGGACATAATGTTCTGCCTTTTTTTTATAACAGAAGCATAACCTTCTTTATCAAACTTTGCCTATATGCTAATTTCAGATATCAAAGGTAGCAGCGAGATATGCAAAGAGGCAATCCTTAGCTGCAGTTGCAACTTTAAATGCAAAAGATAAGCCTACTGGTGTGAAAATCAATGAAACAAGACATGTTGATGCAACTTATTCTCTTCAAAGTTTAAACAGCAATATTAGAAGATCCCCTCGGAAGCATATTGAAATGCAGCCTCCACCCGATAAAATCAAGTCTCCAAAGCTCAATCCTGTCCGTACTGGAATGCTGCCTCCACCCGATAAAATCCAGCCTTCAAATCTCAATCCTGGCCCTAATTCAACTGGATCTCCAAATATCACTCCCAATGCCATGGATGCCTCGAACAACCTAGATTCTAATGATGATATTCAACAAAAGACGGCAAGGAAAAAAAGAGGGAAGACGATGATGACTTGTATGCGGAATGAAAAGGCTGAAATTGAATTCAACGAGCGAGGTCAACCAATAGGCTCCAACTCCAAGCACTTATCATCCTATCTTGGTACCTTATCAAGAGAGATGATACCTTTGACGATTTTAGAGTGGAAAAAAGTCGACGCAAACTTAAAGAAAGATTTATGGACTTGTATTCAGGTATGAAAAATGTGCTGAGAACTTTTTTATGAAAAACTGGCCAGATGGAAATTTTAATACAACATGATAACTTATTTATAAAGTGGTGGGTGGTTATATGCACAAATTTCTACTTGTACTTATTTATCGTCTATTTTTATGTCATATAATTGATTCAAACCTGTAATGTAAACATTCATAAACAATGCAACAACTATAGCTTACAAACCTGCAATGTTTCATACTTGCAATTTTCGACTACAGCCATCATAAGTATCTGTTCTAAAATCAGTCGCATCACATTATTCACATTAAAAGGAACCCCGTGAAAATTCCTACACTCTCTGTTAGACTCTCTGTTTTTGGTAAATTGTGTCGAGTATGACTTGTTTTGGAGTTAATTGTAGCTTGATCCACGATAAAATGTTAGTAACAAATCAGTTATAATCATAAGGAGTTGAGTATCTATTGGATTATTGCTAATTGTTATGGTATCATCATCTCACAATAAGCAGCCAAATCTTAATGTTAATATAAGTTGTGAATTATTTTGCATAAGTTAATATAAGTTGTGAATTATTTTGCATACTGTTTTATGTGTATGGAGCAGTACAAGTAGAAATTTGTGCATTGACATTGTAGACATCCATATCCAACAAATGCATGACTAATGAATATCAATGCTAATTACAAAATTGTATGAAATTTGAACATTAACATAAACATGTACCTTATTTGTTACCTTATTTTTGTTGTGCAGTCAAGATTCATGGTGGATGAAGCATACAAGGGTTTAATGTTTAAGATGTTGGGATTACGATGGAGAGAGGCAAAGTCGAGGTTAGTTTCTGCTATTAAAGTAGCTTCTACTTGTCCCGACGCTTCCTTTAGGCTAGCGATGCTAAAACCGGATACTACAGAAAATGTTCAAGAGTGGAACGACTTTGTTAAAGAAAAATTGTTGGAGAAATTTGGGGTAACAAGTTATATTTTATTCATTATAATTTTTTTAACTATACAGATTTAAATATAAATATGTTATCCCTGCATATTTTATTCCTCTAGGCTGAACATGCATAGTTTATTAATGAATTTCTCCTACGTAGGAAACTAGCAAAAAATTCAAAGCAATGAGAGATAAAAATAAAATTCCACATACAATGAGCAGAAAGGGATAAGCGAGATTAGCGGAAGATATGGTAAGAAATGCATGTACGTTTACTTCAATAATTTTTTTTCTTTGGTTCATCTTCTTACTATTATTATTTGCAGAAAAAAGAAACTGGAATATCAAACATTAGCAGAGATGAGCTATAGTGCAAAGCCCATACAAAGAAAAATGGAGACCCACCAAATTCCGTTGTTTCCGATTGCATCGTAAGTTTTTTTATTCTTTTGAGATAGGACTGTAGATATTTATTCAATAGTTTATTCATATTTCTTTTTTCTTGAAATGGTCTATTTTAATTTGTAGGCTAAGATAAAAGAGCAGAGTAGTGCTCAGAATTCTCATGGAACAGCATCAGTAAGTGGAGATGGAGTGTCACATGTTTTTGGAAATGAACATAGGGGAAGGGTGAGGGGATTGGGTTTTGGTGTAGCACCATCTCAAATAGGTGTTTATGCACATAATTCAAAAAAGGTGGCTGCATTGGAAAATCAAGTAATAGTTCAAAGGGATATGTTAACTAATTTGGAGGCAAGAGTAGACTACTTGACTAATTTGATCATGACAGTAAGTTTATAGTTAATTAGCTATTGTTAATAAATATGTGATATGTGCTTATGAATTACTAAGTATTCTCTTGTACTTTTACAGAGAAGAAATGATAATGTGGCAGATATGGAGATGCCTCAGACTCATACACCTCAGGTTAGAATATATAAATAATCATGATTGCTTGCTTGACATGCTTGTCGTTTCCTTGAAACTGAATTACCAGAACATGATTGCTTGCTTGACATGCTTGTCGTTTCCTTTAATTGCTTGCTTGACATGCTCTTTTTGGTTATGGATATGATTTTGTTGTTTAAAATGCCTACCTGTTTGGCTTTCCTTTTTTAACTTTGGATTTCTCAAAAAAAATCAGTAAATCATATATTAATGATAGTGTAGTAGTGCTGTGCATATGAAAAGCATGCTCTTGCATCATCTAATTTTTTTTTTGCTGTTATTTGGAGCAAGGAGCAGAGGTGTTTATAATAATAAGAGCAAATTTGAATCTTCCAAGTATTTTTTTTGTTGTTTATAATAATAAGAGCAAATTTTTATTTTTAGAATAACCTATACCTTAATTCCTAACTAGAGTTTTCCACACCCCTTTTTGCAAGCTATCATCGCAAGTTTTGTCTGTCCAAACTCTTGTGTTGTTGTTGAATATTTATAAATCAATTTAGTTTTAGATTTTAAAATGATAGTTCGGTTTAGATTAAAGATACAAACAACAGGTTGATATAATAGAGAAAATGACTTTGTGCAGTTATATTTAATGATAAAATTATACAAACAACAAATTTGGTTTACTTTTTTGAACTACAATCATAATTAAGGATATAATTGATGTAATTTTTTTAAATAACAAGAGTGGTACTTTATTCTAATCTTAGATATAACGGAGAATCAAGTATATATCTATATCTTTTGATCAAATCTGTGCAAACTTCATTTAAAAGATGATATAAAAAATAAGTAATGAAATACCTGGTAGATCATTTAATCTGTGCAAACTTCATTTAAAAGATGGTATAAAAACTTCATTTACGATGCGGCGGCGTTATCTGAATACTGTTAGCTGCTTAATAGCAGTTTCGATTTGGTTCATTTTGCTTTTCTTTTCATAATATGGTAAAATGATCATCAAAGTCCACGTATTATCGTTTTCGCCGAGACATTCATTGTAGTAAAATACCGGGCTAGCTGAATTCTCGTTTATTGATCTTTATCGCATCGTTTTCACCAAGATATTCCCTCAACGGTTCTATATCACATTATTTGTCCAAATCTTCAACTGGTCCATAATGTTATATGTTCGAATTCCACATATATTTAAAGCATTGGATGTATGTAGACAATATAGAAAGTTTACGTCATGTGAATTAAGCTATAATTTATTCACATGCATTATTCTTCTCATGGGCAACGTAATAATCGTAGTACTTTATCACTACAACCATGGTATCATTGCTAACAAGGCTTAGTTCATGAATAACATTCCCACTTTTGTTAATTCATTAATATATACCTATCCCTGATATTAATAAGTTAGAGAGTACAATAATTTCGCATGGCTTTGACAAGTTATGGCAGTCACGAAATGACATTAATTGTAGAAGTATTAGATATGTAGGGTCTGTGGTCATTTTTAGGTAAACGAAGCAAATAACAAAGAAGTGTAATATGTACTAAGTTGGTAATGATATAGAAAACAGTTTATCCTAATGTCAGAAGAAATGAAATAGGCAATAGCTTTATCGTAGTACAAAAGAATGATCAACTATCCTTAGCAAGTTTTCAACTAAATACAGTTAATCGACATCCTGGAATGAATGACACTGGATCATTTTTAAGCCACCGAGTCACATCAAAATTTAGCTAAAAAGTTTGTGTTACAAGCTA
The DNA here is from genome assembly GCA_030737815.1 of Allium fistulosum. NCBI lineage: Eukaryota > Viridiplantae > Streptophyta > Magnoliopsida > Asparagales > Amaryllidaceae > Allium > Allium fistulosum. The sequence continues at coordinate 1,034,718,708 of CM060907.1, read as the reverse complement.
TAATAGTTTAGCAGTTGCACCAATGTTGCTTTTTAGGCACATGTCAGATTTGTCACCATGCAACATATGGTTTATTGTGTTTTAGTCTCCCATCCAAAGAATTATAAAATGTGTGTTTTATTTAAATATAAAAAGACTCCTCTTCACATTGTTACTTTGTTAGTTGGTTTGTAATGATAAATGGTCGCATAGCGAGCGTAAGTAAAATATCAATGTACAAAATTTATAGGTTTTGGGAAGAGCATGTATGATTGTGAATTTCAAGTAAATTTCAAGTAAATTTATATGGTCTGTTAGCTTGATGGTCCAGCTTGAAAGCATAGAGTGTGTCTGATTGTGTGGTTGGTTGGTTGTTCGCGATTGTGGGAAAATGATGCAGAGGTAGGATGCGGAGGGTGGTGGTTCAGGCTACAGTGAAGGCTGTTGGAGGTATTTCAGAGGGTATTGCTGATGGCGATTGCATTTTGGGTCGCTGAGGGGATTTGCGGTGAATAATGGACCGTTGGCGATGGAAGTTTGTGAATGATGAAGCTGGTGGTGATGGAGTTGTTGTGATTATAGGGTGCAGGAAGTGATGTAGTCGTGGTGTATTGCGGTTGTTGAAGGGGAGATGGTTGATGGTTTGAAGCAGTAAGGAGGAGTATATTGTTGCTGTAGGTGATTGTGGTTAGGCCGTCGTGATGGGAGGTGGTTGAATTGGACTGATGATTGACGATTTGGATTTAAAGAGGAATGGTGATTAATTGGTTGTAGGGTTGAATGTTGGAACTGGTAGGTTGGAAATTTTTGGAGTTTGAAGGTGTAGGCTTGGTAATTGAGGAGTAGTGGTTTGCGGATTGAGGTGTTGTGGGTTTGGATAGATTGATGGGTAGTAAGTGGGAGCTGGGTGGTGGTGGAGGGGGAATTCAGCATGCAATGTGGCTATTTGTTTGCTGGTCAAGGAAGCGGTGATGGGTGTTTTCAGATTTGAGGAAGTGGTTAGGCAGGATTGTTTGGGAAAGTGAAGTGATGTAGTGGGATGGTAATGGTAGAGCATTGACAGTTTTGTGAAGGAGGAAGTGCAAAAGGCAGAGAGGTTGCAGGATTAGTGGGAAGTTGAATTGTATGGGGATGGGTTTGAAGTGGACTGGGTGTTTGGATATGTTGAGAGTCGTGAGGCTTTGGGTTTTGGTTGCTTTGTCATGGTTAGGAGTGATTTCAGCCGACTGAACAGTATTTCTAGTGTGTTGGGAAGAGCATGTATGATTGTGAAGTCCAAAATTGGAAGAATATTACAACCGAATTTATAGTTTTGGGGTAATACATGGTTATATGATATATTCCAATGTAAAAAGCAACAAATAATATGTTACAAATCAAAAGAAAAGGCTGGGTCAAAATCATACCCAATCTCATACAGATAATAACTATGTACAAAAAAATTGATCAAAGAGAGAAGACGATAAATTAAACCAAACACACAACGAAAGGGAAAATAACAACGTTAGATATACAGGTCCATATTAAAACCTTAATGCAAATCTATTTGTAAGTGTGTTCACATTTTTCAGTTTGGGTGCACTGTTCAGCTTGGGTACATTGTTCGGAACTCTTTTAAGTTTACTGTTTTCTTCTTTTGATTTATCCATCTTTTATTCATGGCTTGAAACGTTTTTGGGCTTTGCTTTAGGTTTACTGGTAGGTGTTGACTTCCGAGATGGTAACTTTGCCAGTGATTTTTAATGGTAACTTCACCTGATCATGATTATCATATTCACTAAAGTCATTTTTTTTTCTTGCAGTCACACCGCGATAGCAACAATACGCAGCAGGTTCAAGATCAGTAAGAACGAGTTATTGTGGATGGTTTGATGGAAAAAAAGTGCAGGCTATTGAGTTGGGAGAAGAACGTAGTTGCAGAGGGGACAATAGCAAGCACTGATCCTGATGCGTCGGTACATTTTGTAAAGCTTGGAGAGAAGCTTGGAAAGTATGGGTGGATGTAGCGGTGGAACCAGAACCTTTTTTATTTAGGCCAAATTCAGAGATGTCCACTGTTAAAGAGGCCGTTGGATCAACCGTCGCGTGGCACAAAGACTTTATATCCTTAGACTAGTATGATTGTACTTAGAACTTGATATTTATAGCCGACTGTTATGTATTAATGCTTTATGAATTTGGGAGGTAAACTCATCTGACTTTTTGGAGTGTTGGAATTTTATGACTATCTTTTAGTCTTTTCGCATGTGATTTTCGTTGTTTGTGCATAATATTTATTACTGTTAAATTATTCATTATCTATATGGATGTGCTACCTATACGTTGCTGTAATTTTTTTTTAAATTTGTATTTTTTTCTGCAACGGTCAAAGCGCGTTGTATTATAGTCTATTACAACGGTCAATAACCGTTGTAAAAATCATTTTCACAATGGTCATTTGCGCCTTGTATTAAAGTCTATAACAACGGTCGAAAACCGTTGTCAAAATGTTTTTTACAACGGTCAGGGAATGTTGTGAAACATGCTATCCATCTTGTATGATAGTATTTTGCAACGGGCAAAGAAGCTTGTATTACAGTCTATTACAACGATCGGCGACCGTTGTAAAAAAGATTACTACAACGGTCTTTACAACATTAACTGCCCGTTGTAAAATATGGGTGACCTATTACAATATCGCCTATTATAACGGTCGGCTGCCCATTGTGGAACACATATTACAACGGGCATTGCCCGTTTTAAAAAGCCTGTTTTGTTGTAGTGACTTTTTGCTCGTACTGGTTCAACCTGCTATAGTTATCTTGTTCTGTTTTGGGTCCTCTTACGTTGATTTGTGATCGAATGGGTGTTGTGATCTCTCGCTTGATTTCACTGGCTTTTTGTATATTTGTAACTGTTGTTTGTAGTGTAGCTCTTGAATTTAATTCTCTGTTGCTTCGAGTACTTGTGTTTAGTTGGTCATGACTTGTTCTTGCATACTTGCTCTACTTACTTGACTGCACTTGACCATTTCATTGTTTAGTTAGGTTCCATATGTTGGAGTGCGGTCTTCATATTGCTTTGAGTCATTTAGAGTTACATGTCCAGTTTTCTTGAGTCTGTTGCTTCGAGCCAGTTCATGTTTTCTTTTATGCCATATGCATTGTCATGTTCAAGTTGACTGGTGCACTTTTTTGGTAATTTTGGTGGCGAAGTTATGTGGTTTTGTGCACATTGAATGTTGACGTTTTGTTTTGTTTCTAAACCTGTATTAGCTCATTGATTTTGACATGTAAATATTCATGTATATACATTCATACATATGCATGTATATATGTGTAATTGTGTAATACATGTGTCGTATCCATTTACACTCGATTTGTAAACGTATGCATTTGCACTAGTTTATGAGATGAAATTGGGAAATGACCTTGTGATACTCATAGTGATACACTGTGAATATTACAAATTGTTCATGTACAAATATTTGGTCTTGTCAGAAAATATGAAAAGAAACAACACAAAAACCTGAGGCAGAAACAAATTTTAAATTCAATTATATTTTTGCAATTTAAATTTGTTTCTTTTTCCAGTTTACTGCACTATTTGTTTAACAGGTATAACAGATGGCTGGATACAAGATGGAGCTAGTCAAGATCAAATGTATGAGTGTTGAGTGAATATGCAGTGAGGTGAAATTGTAAAGTGAGAACTGGTTTGTAATTGAAAATGTAGTGAGAGCTCAAATTTGTACTATTCGAATTTGTAATAAAATATTTATTTGAATAAAATATTTGATTGAATATAAATTCTGAGTTATTTATTTTATTCAATAAATATTTATTTGATTATGTGAAAAATAAAAACGTACAACAACAAATACATTTAAACGTGTGTATATATATATATATGTTTATTATCATCAAATAAAAATCATAGGCTAGTGTACTCTACACTAAAAACCTAAACCCTTAGCCTACTCAAATCAAATTTTGAGTACCCAAGAGTTTAAGGGGAAACAAAAACTTTGAGTCAGACATAAAGCCTGGTATAAATAATTTTTGTTGCATCTCTGTTTCCCAATATGTACTGAGACCATGCCGCTTAGCAGAACGAGTTTCCCCTCACTAATATCTCTTTTCAAACCTTATATTTTGCATATCCTTTGCTGCCAAACTAGTTAATTAACTGATTATAATATAATACAGCAAAATGGATTATGCTAAAACAGGAAATAAATGGACTATTTGTCCTAAATCTGAGCTAACTACTCTCTATTGGACTAACTGTCCTAAATCTGATTATACCAAAATAGCAATATCCTCTATGCTAAATAATGGACTACCTGTCCATGTAACAAGTAAAAAGGGTGGACTAACTATCCTTAAGAAGTAGCAAGGTACGTTATACTAACAAAAGAACTAACTGTTCGTATCTCTGGACTAACTGTCCTTTGGGCTGACTGTCCTCAAAATGGACTAGCTATTCGAATTTAAATGAGCTGATTGCTCGAGTTTTCTTAGGGTTAACTACCCTTTAAATATTCCTTGATAACCTTTTCAAAATGATTTAGTCCGTCAAATCATATATATACACAAGAAAAATAAATCTTTAGCTTTACTCTAAGCTGTTTTTGCCATGTTATATATACTTTACCCAAAATATTGTTGATGTTATTCAGCAAGGATTAAAATAAGTTAAATTCCTTTATAACTTAAACATTTAGGCTATCCTCCTAGTCATTATATTTGAATCCTTGGTCTAAAACATTTAACTTTCGAAATCATTGAAGATACCACCTTCAAAACTATTAATAAAACCCTTCAAAATCATTGAAGGTAACTCCTTCAACACCAATAAAATCCTTCCTTCTGTAAACTTTAAAACGTGCGATGTCCACCTTTAAAATCCTCTAGACTTTGCCTTCAACAAACAAAACCTAACATTTCAACCTTGTCGGAAGGTCTCACCTTTTGACTTTGTCGGAAGGTTTTTTCCGACCTTGTCGGAAGGTCTAGGGAACCACCCTTGTGAAATCATTTATAAAATCTTTCGAAAGCATTGAAACTTAAAGCCTTTCGAAGTCAATGGGCTCAATTTAAAACAAGTGGAAACCTTTCGAAATCATTCAAAGTTGACTACTTCGAAACCTTTAAGATGTTTCAGCTTAAAACTTTTGGAATATGCCTTCAAGTAGAGCAAAAGAATTAGAAAAACATTGGAGTTGAAAGCAACTACTTCGAAACCTTTTAAAAGTAACTCTTTTAAAACCTTTTCACAAACAATGAAGTGAAAGTGTTGGAACCAATCCTTCAAAAGAAATGGAGAGGCGGTAAATTTTTGGAAAACAAAATATTCCCTTCGAAAGCAACTGAATCAAAAAGTTTGAAGAAGCAACTAAGTTCTTGTTGACTTTGTCGGAGGTTTCATACCTTTCGACCTTGTCGAAAGCTATACCTTTCGACTTTGTCAAAAGGTTTCAATTAAAACTGGAAGCAAACCAATTTAAACCTTTTCTTTTAAACCATTTTACTTTGTCGAAAGCCAGTAGGCGTATTTTCTTTAAAACCAAAACAAAGTTTGATCTCTTCCGAAAGCTCTTACCTTTTGACTCTAAACCTTTCGGCTCCTTTTAATTCACTACATACCAGTTGCCTGTTACAATGTGTATTTGTTATTGACCTAGTCGAAAGGTTTGATATATTTCGACTTTGTCGAAAGTTTTGGAATAGAGGCGGAAGTTCTTGTCGAAGGAGAAGAAATAGTAAAAAGCCTATTTATTTGTACTTTATAGTTGTCCTTTTGTGACTAACCTGCCTTATTTGTCTAAATTTGATTGCTTGCCAGATTTTTATATTCAAAAATGTTACAGACTTTTCTTATTTAGAAATTTAAACAATTTAGAAAAGGGCCTTTCTCCTTTATGATAATAAAAACATTTAAGTTCCATACTTTAAATAATTTTATATAACTACTAAATCACCTTGGAAAAATCTGAAAAAATTCCAAAAAATCAATTATTATATGTTTTTAAACATATAAAATTTTCGGACTCAAATAACAAATTATTTTCCCGTAAATAATTTTATAATCCAAATTATCATTTTCTTCCCTTGAAATTTCATAGTAATTCGACAAAAATTCAAAAAAATCATAAAATTGAAACCCATCTCTAAAATGTCTTTTTAGATCTTCATCAAAATTTATAAGGCTAACAAACGTCATTAAATAAGGTTTTCTTCTCAAAACATATCATAAAATCTATATGAACATTCATAAATCGTTAACATGTATATATAATCATTCTACCATTCAAAAACATGGCAATTCTTTGCAAAAATAACCATTCAACTTAAAACCAAAACCATAAAATTTAGAGATGTAAACATTTTCACCTTTTCTTTAGAGATTAAGGAGCTTGAGATTTGAATGGACTTGATTTGAATTTGCTCCTCCTTTAGCTTATCTTAATTTCCTCTTCCCTTTCCTTGTTAATAGCGGCCGACCTTGATTTTAAAATTTTACAAATGAAAATTAACGTGTAAAATGATACGCGGCTTGGTTTGGTGATATAGGAATACCCTCTTTCACATAATAATCCTACTCTAATTTATTTTAATCCCTTCTTTGAATTCATTTGAAAAGGCATGGTAAGACGACCCGACTTTCTCACCACAGAAAATCGCATCATCTTTAAGAAAGAAATGGATAGAAAAGAGAAAAGAAAGAAGATAAAGAAGAAACAACATCAGAATCTCAATAGCGGAACGAATAAATTATATTAATCACATAAATATTACATAGTATACAAAAACTATCAGAGTTACACATCACATACTAGACAGTTATAAACACCTGTCTAGTTATACAACTCAATATACAATACAAACAACTACTCAGAGATCAACACAGCGGAACCACTATTTATCTACTACGCTGAAGCCTCCTGCTCCATATCTCCACCAGAATTCGTCAAAGCTAACCTGAATCCCTTGACTACACGTAAATATTTGAGTACCCAAGAGTTTAATAAAACAGAAAAAAACTCCGGGTCAGACATGGGTCTGGTGTGAGTAATGGTTAAGGTTGCTTAACTTTGAAAAACCTTTGAAAAGAAAAGGTATCACGTAAGACTCCCCACACATAAACATGGGTAAGTTTTTACCTTACGCTAACCAAAACATTTGATAGGAAATCCAGTGATATTATAATAGTGTCTAGGGTTTTCATGTAAAATACAGAAATAGCTGGAATGCTTACATCTCACGTTCCAACATAGTTGGGCACAATCAATACGTACGGCACTTATTGGAGATTGGATTCCATACAATGGTAGGGCTACTGGGGTAACGCCCGTTACAGTACGTGGCCTAGATCAACGTATCGAGGATTACTCCTAATCCCCTGCAACACAAGGCCGGAACCATCCCTTACTGGACAGTCCCGAACAAGACAACCCCGACAGTTGGAGCACACAACTGTCCACACAGCCGAATAAAAAGGGACCTCTAGACAGGGGAAAATCTCGTCCTACTTGGGCATGACCCACTTAACCTTGCTGCACCTCCCCTGTTTTAGCCATACCGGTTGATGAGACTTGAGGCTATGATTACCTTTAATCAGAACACATTACTTAGAATGCTCATCGTCCACCTGACGATGTTCTGAAAGCATTCAATCCATACAAGTTCGTTCCGAGTTCGAACGAAACCGAAGGCATTATCTCGTTACACTCATTTTGGAATCAACCTCAGAGTTAACGACGATAACCCTTGCACTCTGAATCTTCATCTTCACTTGAGATTCTTGACCTATCGTTAATTTGGATCGATGTGGTTTTCGGATATCCAAATATGGAAACCCGATCCTTGTCTCATTGAAATCCAAAACGTATCATTTAGGCCAAGTTGTTTTAAAGTTTAAAACAATTCAATTCAATTATCTATATACACACAAATAGATAATTCACAGATTCCCAATAGATAATCAACATTATCATTATAAGCAGATAATCCATATTATCATCATAAACAGATAATCCATACTATCATCAAAATAGATAATCCATATTATCATCAAATGCAACCAAAGCATCCATATCACATAGCATTTCTTATCTCATATTTGAGATCTCAAACCATTCAAGGCAAATCAATATCATCCATACATACGCAATGATTAATAATCACACTAAATATAATTAATTTAAAATGAATTAAATTAATTACTTCATCTCTAATTAATTTAAAGTAAATTAAACTAATTACTTCATCAATATAAATCTTACTTACATAACCATTAATTAATTACAAATCAATTAATTGATTATCCTCTAATTAATCACCTAAATTAATCACCCCTGATTAATTATCCTTAATTACATTCAAGTAATTATCCTTTAATTAATTTCACAAATTAATTACTCTTTATCATTTACAGTAATTAACCTTTAATTACTTCATTAATTAATTAACTATAATTAATTACATTAATCTTTAATTAATTACATTAATTAATTACACTTAATCACTTCATTATTGATTGATTAATCTTAATTAATCAACCCTTAATTACATCATTAATTATATTAATTAATGATCCCTAATTACATTTTAATTAATTACTTTATTTTAAATTAATTACATTAAGTAATTAATCTTTAATTAAACCATAGTTATTAATCACTCTTGATTAATCACATTCAGTAATTAACTACCCTTAATTACTTCATTAAATAAATTAATTACTCCATAATTAATTCCTTAATTAATCCCTTGATTAATTACAAAGTAATTTAATCCAAATTACTTACATTATTAAATTATCTTCAATTAATTACATCTAGTAATTATTAATTAATTACTTCATCATTAAGTAATTACAATCCATTAATTTCATTAAGTAATTCAAATCATCTAGTGTTTAAAATTAATTAAACTTAATTAATTAACTTAAACAAATCATATTAATCTCAATTAATTACATTAAGTAATTAATTCCTTAATTACTTCCATTAAGTAATTACACTTAAACAATTCACAAATGATTATCATTAAATTAATTAATCTAATTAATTATTAAAATTAATCACATTAATTAATTGTTAAATAATCTTAAGTTAATGACCTTCATTAACAATTCTTTAATTACTTCTTAATTAATTTAAACTCACATTAATCATTATTAATTTCAAATTAATTAATCTTTCATTATCCATTAATTATTCCTAATTATTTAATTAATTAAGTGTTAACTATAACTTAATTAATCCTTAATTACTTGATTAATTAATCTCTAATTATTAGTTAAAATCTAATTAATAATCCTTAATTACAAATTAATTATTCCTAATTAATTAATCTTAAACCTTAATTAATTAATTTAAACCTTTAATTACTTATTTAATTAATCCAAATCATAATTAATTAAATAAATTAATTATCCATTTTAATTAACTTAATAATCCAAATCATTTAATCTTCATTTACTTAAAGATAAAAACATTTCTTATTAATGATCAAATTATCATTATCAAAAGTATTTAAAAACAATTTACTTTAAACTTTTCTTTCACATTTCATTTTAAGATTTAAAAATGAATACAAATTGACTTTTAACAAAGTTTAAAAATAATTCAAAAACCTTTAATTCACATGTTAAAGAAATATTCATTTTTTAAAAGAAGTTTAAAAGAAATTTAAAACCAAATTTATGTTTAAATTCAAACCATAGTTACACTTTAATATTCAAATTGTTTAAAACATTTTAAATTTAAAAACTTCTTTTTATTTCAAAATTGAAATGCATATTAACTTTGATTCCAGATTAATCTTTAGATTTAGAAACCTATTTACAATTTAAAACTTCATTTTTAAAATTCAAACTACTTAACCCTTTTTAAAGTAGTTAAATCAATTCAAATTTTAAAAACTTTATCTTATTTGAAAACTGAGATTTAAACTTAAACTCCAGATTAAAAAAAACTAGATTTAAAACTTATTTAAAACTTTACTTTTCATTTAAACTCAACTTTTAAATTTTATTTTAAAATTTAAAAACAGAACAACAGGTTTCTATTAAAACCTGTTACAAATAATTAACCCGAGGCACCATCCTTATTACTTCGAGCCCAAACACACTTTACTCCGAGCAACCCATCTACCTACTTCGAGTCAACACCATTAAATCGAATACAAATCAGAACCAAAGCAACTCATCAGACAACAGTGCACTGTGCACATGCACGTTGCCACTGGTCATCTCCGATCATCAGCGATGATCTTCCCACATCCAAAATCACTCAATCACCCCAACTCGATCATCAGATCGAACTCTTAACCTCAAAATCGAATTCGAGATGACTCATCCAAACCTGGAAACAGAAACCACTGCACAGACCCAAAACCTGGCAACGCCTCAATCACGAAATGCCGATCACTAGAAAATCTGCTACTCCGGCCACGACTTCGCCTACGACCAACCTTCCATCTCCCAAAATCCCACTGCACTCGATCAACCCAAACGGTCGTGGTGATCGATTCATTATACCTAGTTAAAACTAGGGTTCCAGAAAGAATCTCGCCACCGCTGCCTCCTCGATGAAATGCATCGCCATCCAGTATTTTTCCAAGATACTACGATCACTCCTCCATCATTAGGAAGAACCCCAACCCTTTCAAACACATAGACCACCAGAAAACCCCAAAAGTTCCATTCCTGTTCAAACCCAAATTGCACCTTCATCTTATTTATAAAAATCTTGATTTTAGTGTTAAAAATCATGATTTGGTTTATGTATTCAATTTACAATACTAAATTTATAAATTACACGGTTTGAATTTTGATTTATATTGAGCATGCACTGATGTTTTTAAATTCCAGAGACAAACAGGCTTTATTTTGACTAACTTAACTTTTTAAACATTAATCTAGGTTAAATCAAACAATATTTGTTTGATAATCATATCCTATCAAGAACTAGATCATGTAGTAAGGACTTTAAATAAAAATTTTGAGCCTGAGAAAAACAATGCAGAAAAGAGCAATTATAAACAGCATGCACACAAATAAATATTCACATCAGACATTCACTTATATATACATGCAATACACATTTATATTCGACCATACTAGCATGCAACCAAATTATATTTTAAATTTTAAAAGTTACTCACCAGATTTGAAGAAGACAGAGCCTCCAGATTTAATTTGATAAGCCTTTTGAAAACTTTGAACTCTTTTAAAAACTGAAACTCTTTTGCTTTAAAACTTTAATGCTGAAATGCCTTATCAACCAGAAATGCTTTTGCTCGAGTTAAAACTTTGTACTTGATTTGAAGATGCAGGTGCATGCAGTAACAGATTCCAGATTGAAAAAAATATGATGCAGGCTACAGATATGCTTGAAACAGTTACAGGGAATATGATCTTGATGTGAGGAGTTTGATTTTCATGTTTTATTGAATTATAGGGATTTGCTTACAGGCTTTGCAATTTTGAAGATGGTTACAGATTTGAAAAGGTTACAGGGAAAATGATTTGCATTTTGGAATGAAGAGGATTACTGATTTGTTTTGAAGAGTTGTTTATAGATTTTGGTTTTGAAGAGTTTGCTTACTTTATTTGTTTCAGGTTTTATTAACTAAGCTTTAGATTTTGAAAAGAAAAAGAATGGAATGGAAAAGGATTTGTTTATATAAAGGCTGAAATTATATGTAAATAAAAATATAAGAAAAACTAACTTCAATTTGACACTTGACCTATAATATAACATTTGTCATATTAGTTGCTTAACAATTTAACACATGTTTCCTTTAAGTTAATTAGTTATATTTAAATGTAAATGAAAGATTAATACAAGATCAAGCTTAATGAATTAGTTTATAAAGATATATATATATATATATATATATGTGTGTGTGTGTGTGTGTGTATGTATAGATAATTTTAAAAGAAACAAAAACCAATTATATTTATAAATAAAAGTTTATACAAATATTTTAAAATCTAAAACAATTTAAATATCTATACTTTGAATTTCAAAACTTTAAATTCAAATTCAAATTAAATTCAAAAATTCAATTTGAAATAACAATGCTATTTATATTAAAAATCTATTTGTAAAAAAAAACAATACATTATTAATATTATTTTAAAAATAACTCATTTATCAACTTAAAATAATTTATAAAAGAAATTATTCCTTTATTAATAAATTACTTATCTTATCAAGCTATATTTAAAAAGAAAACAAAACAAACCTTTATGTTAATTAATTTAAACTTAAGCTAAAATCAATTTAAACAATTCACACTTACCTTTACAATTTAAAACCATATGTTATTTATTAAATAGCCTTGAAAAGCTTAATATTAAATAAAATCAAATTTCCAAATTACCAAAAATATTAGAATTAGAAAATATGTTTTATTTGTTAAATTTAAAACAAAGCTTATCTATTTACAATATATACAAATAAATATATATTATAAATAGAAACCAATTCATTAACTTTTAAAAAGATAAAATTCACCAATTAAATATTTATTAAAAGAAGATTATTAAATCAATTCAAATTTACTAACACAAAATTATCAATTCAATTTAATTTTAAATACAGATTATTAAATTGATATTGCCAAAAATTCCGGGATATCACATTCCTCCCCCCTTAAAAGAATTTCGTCCCCGAAATTTAAAACAAAGGTAATTTAATAATCTCATTAAAGATTTTAAAACACAAGCATATATCAATCATATGCTAACAACTATAGCAACCAATTCATTCAATCAAACAAATGTTACCATCTAGAAAAAAATCTGGATAGAATTTTCTCGAGTTTCCGAAGTAAAAATATCGGGATACTCGCTCTATAGAATCCAAACAATCTAAACTACTAAGCTACGGAGCCCCAACTCATCTAGATCCACAAAACTAGACATGATATCAGACTACAGACGAGTCTGACTCAACAACCAAACCTCCTGAACAGCTAGTTCTACAACCAGAGATGGATCCTACACGTACTCCCTTAGAGATACGTGAAACACAATGAATCCCAGTTATCCAAACTGGCAATTCAATCTTGAAGATCAAACACTTATCCAAAATCAAATCTCCGACTCCGGAATCCAAATTCCTCTGTCTCTTATCCACAAAATCCTTCGGACGATCTTGGGCTGCCTACATCCTTACTGATCAGCTCAACCCTTGCTGATGCCTCTAGAAACAACTAGACCAAAAACAACCCAACACAATGATCTCCTTAAGATCAACCAAGATCAAGAACACAACCTCTACTCCTCAAACGACAGAAGAAAACAAACTTCTCCTATCCGGAAAAGAAAAGCAGGTGCACTCCCAAACTACTTCCGCTGCACAACTCTGATCCGAAGTAGAATGAAAATGTTGATGAAGAACACGAGCACAGACTGGACACATCTCCAGAAATATGGTTCAACAGATCCATAAAGGAAACTCAGAAACTCCACCAAAACTTGAGTTGATTTACCAAACTCTATCTTTAGAAACCATCCTTCTACTAAACTGAACCACCGGTAGCACTCCTGGAATCCAAGTCGATAAGAAAACTCAATCTCCAAATGCAGACAAACCTCTGACTTCCCTAAAGACATCCATAAAAACTCAGATAACCCAAGAGAACACTAAGCTATCGCAAGTCACTTTTGCGATCAACCCAACCTAATTCCAAAGAAAAACTGTTCTCTCTTTAAGAAACAGAACAGCTTACGCTTAACTAACTAATCCATTGAAGAAATGGATCCACTTTACTACTTCTGAACTCCTCCTTCATAAAAACTGCTAAGCCAGAAGACCTCCTTCCCGGCACACATAATACTCTAAGCTGCACTGCTGACACAGATGCGAAAGACTCCCTCATCCAAAGCTCTTCGAGAAACTCGGACCTCAAACCAAATAGAAACACCCTACTGAACTCAGCTACAACATCAAAGCAGACTCACTTCCTTAAACTTGTTCCAAAGAAACATCTTCAGAAACATCCATAGTCACTGCATCTCATCATGCAGCTACTATTTCCTGAGGTATTCAAGATACCATCACTCGCTTCTGCCTAACCGGCAGATCCAAACTCAACTCATCCAAACTTCACTTCAAAGATGGACTCTGAACCTTAAACTGGTTTCCTTCAGAGATCAATGAAATCCTTGCACCACTACAAAGCTTACTCGAGACGGTATTAGGTCTACAATCTCGACAGATACACTTCCAACCTCAAAATATTCAAACTCCAACCATTGGTAGTAGTCGTGTTACACACACCACTAACCCATCTACCTTTATAACTTATTGGAAAACCCGAACAGGTAAGCCAACAAATAGGTAGATATATATATATATATATATATATATAATATCAAAATTACAAATACGCTCTCTCAAGAAAGAAATCACTCCAAAGCCTAGGTATTCACTCAACCTAGCGCTTTGATACCAAATGAGACGACCCGACTTTCTCACCACAGAAAATCGCATCATCTTTAAGAAAGAAAGGGATAGAAAAGAGAAAAGAAAGAAGAGAAAGAAGAAACAACATCAGAATCTCAACAGCGGAATGAATAAATTATATTAATCACATAAATATTACATAGTATACAACAACTATCAGAGTTACACAACATATACTTCACATACTAGACAGTTATAAACACTTGTCTAGTTATACAACTCAATATACAATACAAACAACTACTCAAAGATCAACACAACGGAACCACAATCTATCTACTACGCCGAAGCCTCCTGCTCCATATCTCCACCAAAATTCATCAAAGCTAACCTGAATCCCTTGGCTACTCGTAAAAATTTGAGTACCCAAGAGTTTAATAAAACAGAAATAAACTCCGGGTCAGACATGGGTCTAGTGTGAGTAATAGGTTAAGGTTGCTTAACTTTGAAAAATCTTTGAAAAGAAAAGGTATCACGTAAGACTCCCCACACATAAACATGGGTAAGTTTTTACCTTACGCTAACCAAAACATTTGATAGGAAATCCAGTGGTATTATAATAGTGTCTAGGGTTTTCAAGTAAAATACAGAAATAGCTGAAATGCTTACATCTCACGTTCCAACATAGTTGGGCACAATCAATACGTACGGCACTTATTGGAGATTGAATTCCATACAATGGCAGGGCTACTGGGGTACCGCCCGTCACAGTACGTGGCCTAGATCAACGTCGAGGATTACTCCCAATCCCCTACAACACAAGGCTGGAACTATCCCTTACTAGACAGTCCCGAACAAGACAACCGCGACGGTTGGAGCTCACAACTGTCTACGCAGCCGAATAAAAAGGGACCTCTAGACAGGGGAAAATCTCATCCTACTTGGGCATGACCCACCTAACCTTGCTGCACCTCCCCTGTTTTAGCCATTCCCGGTTGATGAGGCTTGAGGCTACGATTACCTTTAATCAGAACACATCACTTAGAATGCTCATCGTCCACCTGACGATGTTCTAAAAGCATTCAATCCATACAAGTTTGTTCCGGGTTCGAACGAAACCGAAGGCAGTATCTCGTTACACTCATTTTGGAATCACCCTCAGAGTTAACGACGATAACCCTTGCACTCTGAATCTTCATCTTCACTTGAGATTCACGACCTATCGTTAATTTAGATCGATGTGGTTTTCGGATATCCAAATATGGAAACCCAATCTTGGTCTCATCCAAATCCAAAACGTATCTTTTAGGCCAAGTTGTTTTAAAGTTTAAAACAATTCAATTCAATTATCTATATACACACAGATAGATAATTCATAGATTCACAATAGATAATCAACATTATCATTATAAGCAGATAATCCATATTATCATCATAAACAGATAATCCATACTATCATCAAAATAGATAATCCATATTATCATCAAATGCAACCAAAGCATCCATATCACATAGCATTTCTTATCTTATATTTGAGATCTCAAACCATTCAAGGCAAATCAATATCATCCATACATAAGGAATGATTAATAATCACACTAAATATAATTAATTTAAAATGAATTAAATTAATTACTTCATCTCTAATTAATTTAAAGTAAATTAAACTAATTACTTCATCAATATAATCTTGCTTACATAACCATTAATTAATTACAAATCAATTAATTGATTATCCTCTAATTAATCACCTAAATTAACCACCCTTGATTAATTATCATTAATTACATTCAAGTAATTATCCTTTAATTAATTTCACAAATTATATACTCTTAACCATTTACAGTAATTAACCTTTAATTACTTCATTAATTAATTAACTATAATTAATTACATTAATTAATTACACTTAATCACTTCATTATTGATTAATTAATCTTAATTAATCAACCCTTAATTACATCATTAATTATATTAATTAATGATCCCTAATTACATTTTAATTAATTACTTTATTTTAAATTAATTACATTAAGTAATTAATCTTTAATTAAACCATAATTATTAATCACTCTTGATTAATCACATTAAGTAATTAACTACCCTTAATTACTTCATTAAATAAATTAATTACTCCTTAATTAATTTCTTAATTAATCCCTTGATTAATTACAAAGTAATTTAATCCTAATTACTTTCATTATTAAATTATCTTGAATTAATTACATCCAGTAATTATTAATTAATTACTTCATCATTAATTACAATCCATTAATTTCATTAAGTAATTCAAATCATCTAGTGTTTAAAATTAATTAAACTTAATTAATTAACTTAAACAAATCATATTAATCTCAGTTAATTACATTAAGTAATTAATTCCTTAATTACTTCCATTAAGTAATAACACTTAAACAATTCACAAATGATTATCATTAAATTAATTAATCTAATTAATTATTAAAATTAATCACATTAATTAATTGTTAAATAATCTTAAGTTAATGACCTTCATTAACAATTCTTTAATTACTTCTTAAGTAATTTAAACTCACATTAATCATTATTAATTTCAAATTAATTAATCTTTAATTATCCATTAATTAATCCTAATTATTTAATTAATTAAGTGTTAACTGTAACTTAATTAAACCTTAATTACTTTATTAATTAATCTCTAATTATTAATTAAAATCTAATTAATAATCCTTAATTACAAATTAATTATTCCTAATTAATTAATCTTAAACCTTAATTAACTAATTTAAAGCTTTAAATACTTATTTAATTAATCCAAATCATAATTAATTAAATAAATTAATTATCCATTTTAATTAACTTAATAATCCAAATCATTTAACCTTCATTTACTTAAAGACAAAAACATTTCTTATTAATGATCAAATTATCATTATCAAAAGTATTTAAAAACAATTTACTTTAAACTTTTCTTTCACATTTCATTTTAAATTTAAGATTTAAAAATGAATACAAATTGACTTTAAACAAAGTTTAAAAACAATTCAAAAACCTTTAATTCACATGTTAAAGAAATATTCATTTTTTAAAAGAAGTTTAAAAGAAATTTAAAACCAAATTTATGTTTAAATTCAAACCATAGTTACACTTTAATATTCAAATTGTTTAAAACATTTTAAATTTAAAAACTTCTTTTTATTTCAAAATTGAAATGCATATTAACTTTGATTCTAGATTAATCTTTAGATTTAGAAACCTATTTACAATTTAAAACTTCATTTTTAAAATTCAAACTACTTAACCCTTTTTAAAGTAGTTAAATCAATTCAAAATTTAAAAACTTTATCTTATTTGAAAACTGAGATTTAAACTTAAACTCCAGATTAAAAAAATAGATTTAAAACTTATTTAAAACTTTACTTTTCATTTAAACTCAACTTTTAAATTTTATTTTAAAATTTAAAAATAGAACAATGGGTTTTTGTTAAAACCTGTTACAAATAATTAACCCGAGGCACCATCCTTATTACTTCTAGCCCAAACACACTTTACTCCGAGCAACCCATTTACCTACTTCGAGTCAACACCATTAACTCGAATACAAATCAGAACCAAAGCAACTCATCAGACAACATTGCACTATGCACATGCACGTTGCCACTGGTCATCTCCGATCATCAGCGATGATCTTCCCACATCCAAAATCACTCAATCACCCCAACTCGATCATCATATCGAACTCTTAACCTCGAAATCGAATTCGAGGTGACTCATCCATACCTAGAAACAGAAACCACTTCACAGACCCAAAACCTGGCAACGCCTCAATCACGAAACGCCGATCACCAGAAAATCTGCTACTCCGGCCACGACTTCGCCTACGACCAACCTTCCATCTCCCAAAATCCCACTACACTCGATCAATCCAAACGGTCATGGTGATCGATTCATTATACCTAGTTAAAACTAGGGTTCCAGAAAGAATCTTGCCACCGCTACCTCCTCGATGAAATGCATCGCCATCCAGTATTTTTCCAAGATACTACAATCACTCCTCCATCATTAGGAAGAACCCCGACCCATTCAAACACATAGACCACTAGAAAACCCCAAAAGTTCCATTCCAATTCAAACCCAAATTGCACCTTCGTCTTATTTCTAAAAATCTTGATTTTAGTGTTAAAAATCATGATTTGGTTTATGTATTCAATTTATAATACTGAATTTATAAATTACACGGTTTGAATTTTGATTTATATTGAGCATGCACTGATGTTTTTAAATTCCAAAGACAAACAGGCTTTATTTTGACTAACTTAAATTTTTAAACATTAATCCGGGTTAAATCAAACAATATTTGTTTGATAATCATATCCTATCAAGAACTAGATCATGTGGTAAGGACTTTAAATAAAAAATTTGAGCTTGAGAAAAACAATGCAGAACAGAGAAATTATAAACAGCATGCACACAAATAAATATTCACATTAGACATTCACTTATATATACATGCAATACACATTTATATTCAACCATACTAGCATGCAACCAAATTATATTTTAAATTTTAAAAGTTACTCACCAGATTTGAAGAAGACAGAGCCTCCAGATTTAATTTGAAAAGCCTTTTGAAAACTTTGAACTCTTTTAAAAACTGAAACTCTTTTGCTTTAAAACTTTAATGCTGAAATGCCTTATCAACCAGAAATGCTTTTGCTCGAGTTAAAACTTTGTACTTGATTTGAAGATGAAGGGGCATGCAGTAACAGATTCCAGATTGAAGAAAATATGATGCAGGCTACAGATATGCTTGAAACAGTTACAGGGAATATGATCTTGATGTGAGGAGTTTGATTTTCATGTTTTACTGAATTACAGGGATTTGCTTACAGGCTTTGCAATTTTGAAGATGGTTACAGATTTGAAAAGGTTACAGGGAAAATGATTTGCATTTTGGAATGAAGAGGATTACCGATTTGTTTTGAAGAGTTGTTTACAGATTTTGGTTTTGAAGAGTTTGCTTACTTTATTTGTTTCAGATTTTGTTAACTAAGCTTTATATTTTGAAAAGAAAAAGAATGGAATGGAAAAGGATTTGTTTATATAAAGGCTGAAATTATATGTAAATAAAAATAAAAGAAAAAATAACTTCAATTTGACACTTGTCCTATAATATAACATTTGTCATATTAGTTGCTTAACAATTTAACACATGTTTCCTTTAAGTTAATTAGTTATATTTAAATGTAAATGAAAGATTAATACAAGATCAAGCTTAATGAATTAGTTTATAAAGATATATATATGTATAGATAATTTTAAAAGAAACAAAAACCAATTATATTTATAAAAAAAGTTTATACAAATATTTTAAAATCCAAAACAATTTAAATATCTATACTTTGAATTTCAAAACTTTAAATTCAAATTCAAATCAAATTCAAAAATTCAATTTGAAATAACAATGCTATTTATATTAAAAATCTATTTGTAAAAAAAACAATACATTATTAATATTATTTTAAAAATAACTCATTTATCAACTTAAAATGATTTATAAAAGAAATTATTCCTTTATTAATAAATTACTTATCTTATCAAGCTATATTTAAAAAGAAAACAAAACAAACCTTTATGTTAATTAATTTAAATTTAAACTTAAGCTAAAATCAATTTAAACAATTCACACTTACCTTAATAATTTAAAACCATATGTTATTTATTAAATAGCCTTGAAAAGCTTAATATTAAATAAAATCAAATTTCCAAATTACCAAAAATATTAGAATTAGAAAATATGTTTTATTTGTTAAATTTAAAACAAAGCTTATCTATTTACAATATATACAAATAAATATATATTATAAATAGAAACCAATTTATTAACTTTTAAAAAGATAAAATTCACCAATTAAATATTTATTAAAAGAAGATTATTAAATCAATTCAAATTTATTAACACAAAATTATCAAATCAATTTAATTTTAAATATAGATTATTAAATTGATATTGCCAAAAATTCCGGGATATCACACATGGATACGTTAATTCAAAACAAATCTCAATCCCCTAATCAAAACATTATTTTATTTAGTTTAACTAACTAAATCTTCTAAATAATGTTATCAAAAATCTGGGGTGTTACACATCGATGATGCATAACAGATAGGCTTGGTTTCTGTTGGAATATTAAAAGTCCTAAGTATAAACATGATAGAAATCGACCAGACACTAGATACGTGTACTAGGAGGGAATCATGGATGACTCCAATCATAGACTATTTGCTACATGGTGTGGTACTGGATAAAAGAAATGAAAAGCAACAAGTCCTTCGTAAAGCTTCGCGGTATGTCATGTAAGAAGTAATTACGTACAATAAAGGTTTTTCAGCCCCCTACTTTGGTGTGTCGCTCATAATGAGATAAAATATGTTCTAAAATAAGTCCATGAAGTGGAATGTGGCAACCACATTAGACGGTAGACTCTGGGGAAGAAAATACTTCGTTACGGGTATTATTGGCCAACCGTTAATCAAGATGCCGCTGACTATGTATGACGATGTGATAAGTGCCAGATATATGCAAAAGTTCCAAGAGCTCCACCATCTGAAATCGCATAAATGGTTAGCCCATGGCCATATTCCATGTGGGTATAGACATTATCGGTTCCTTACCGATCTTTAAAGGTAGCGCAAAGTCTGCTATCGTTGCAGTCGATTACTTCACCAAATGGTATGAAGCAGAACCTTTAGCCACTATCACAACCAAGAAAGTAATCAACTTTGTTGTCTGAAACATCATACGTCATTTTGATTTACCATGAACTATTGTAATAGATATTGGAACTACATTCGACAGTGTTGAATTCAAAGACTATTGTCGGAAGTATCATATTTAAAAGAGATTTGCGGCGGTCGCTCACCCTCAAGCAAATGGACAGGTTAAAGCTATGAATAAAATCATAAAGTCCATTCAGAAGAAGCATTTAGAGATGGCTAGAGGCAGATGGGTGGATGAACTCCATACAGCACCGTGGGCTTATAGGACCACACACAAGTCAATGATTGGCTATACTTCATTCGCTCTTGCTTATAATTCCAAAGCCATCGTTCTTATTAAGCTTGAAGTTCCTTCTCATCAAGTGACTTACTACGATCCCAAACGAATAAAGATCTCCTCTTGGAGTCTCTTGATTTTATAGATCAGAAGCGCGAGGAAGCCGACCTGAGGGCAGCTGTGCATCGACATCGAGTCGTCTTGTATTACAACATTAAAGTCCAATATAGAACCTTTAAAATCGGCGATCTCTTCCTAAGACGGGGTTTTCCTACCTCATCGCACATGAATCCAATCTGGGAAGGACCATATGTCATTGAACATAGAATTGGAGAGGGAAATTTCAAGCTAGTGAATATCGATGACATCACACTTCCAAGGTCATGGAATAGCGAGCAACTATGATGCTATTTCACTTAGTTTATTTGTTTTTCATTTCAGTTATATTTTCTTTTAGGATATGCTTTAGCATTTGATTTTCTAGATGTGTAACAAGACATTTTATGTTATTCCTTTCCTTTTAATGAATAAAGTTTCCGGCTTCCTTTATATTTATATTTCATGTAACATTATGTATTGGTTACATGGCGAAACTGATTGATGTCGATACGTATGAATAGGCTCCCAGATTTGAAATTAATCAATCATGCTAATTCCTAATGGGACTAAACAAGACGAGCTTGGTCCACTTGTTCATTTGACAACTTCTATTTGTAATCCAACGGACATGATACATAGTGAGGAATAAATGTGGCTTGAACATCCGACGATCGAACAAATCCTGCCAAACAATGGCATTGAAATAAAATGAGAGCAGCGGTGACACGACCGATCGTTCGCTAAATCAAACCGTGGACGCTGGGGGAAAATCAATCAATTAAGGAGGGTACGATCTGACTGCTCTCTAACATAACTCTGAGTCCCCAAAGTGTGGACTGGAGTACAGATGTAAATCGAGTGTGAATCGATCGCCCATGAAATAACTCTTAGTCCCCAGAGTAAGGACTGGAGTATAAACGTAAATTGGGAGTGAATCAACCACGCGGGAAATAACTCTAAGTCCCCAAAGTGTGGACTAGAGTATAAACAAAATCGAGTTTGAATCGACCACTAACAAAATAATTCTAAATTCCCAGGGTGAAAACTAGAGTATAAACACAAGTTGGGTGTGATTCGGCCAACCATAAACTAACTCTTAACCCCAAAGTGTGGATATGAGCATAAACAGATAGAAGAGTGAGGTTTGACCATTCAGAATTCCATGAACTCTGGTCTGAAACCGATAGGAGGAGTATAAACTTGCTAAGGATGGAGTTCGGCCATCCAACGTCTAACCCCGTTAACCTAAGACTAGGGGTAGGTGTATAGTTACTAAAAAATAGATGAATTCAATGGCGTAATATAAAGGCTCGAGCCTATTGTTTGATTCGACTCAAGGCCACGACCATATGGAGGCCTTGGGATAGAGTTAATGGGTTGTTACAAGAACTAATGAACAACGAATTACAAGTACATAGAATGGAAAGTACATAAATAGCAATTCACACAGAAGTCAACAAAAACACACTTTTATTCACATGATAGGTTTCAAGATTATGGTACAATTTATTTCAAAAAATCGAGAATCACAACCGTACAACCACAATTAATAAAAGAAACAAAGAACAAACAATAGCTTAATCAATGTACATGCCAAGCCGAAGTGACGACTATTTCGTCGGTCTCCTATCCTTTTTAACTTTTTGGGAGTGGTGCCACTGGAGCCCCCGATGTTTCTCTTCCTGGATCCTTTGCCACCTTTAGCGGGAGAGTTAATAGAGATAGAAGGGAATTCAATAGCAATCGACTTGCCAAGTGGAATAACTTGTACTAGCATAAGGTGTTGATCACCACTGTTCACCTCGACGGGCTCAACTTTAGCTTTTTTCTTCAGCAACTCCTACGCTCTTTCAAGCTAATCTCATCAGTGCGTACAGAGGCGTCGCTAATCACAACATCGTCGGATTCGTTCACTGGGAGCGGATATTTGACCATATCATTGACAAGAGGTCCGATGACTTGAGCATCAGGCCCAAGTACATCAGTAGCCGTCGGAGTTCTTCCCGAGCCTCAATTTTCTCTTTCCTTTCTTTCTTGAGAAGCTCCTCAAGTTCCTCGATGTGGTGAGCCAAGTGTAATGACTCAGGAATTTTAACGGCTTTTATAACGAAATTAACCAATTTTACTTGAAATTTTAACAATGGAATTTTGAAATAAAAATTTGATATTTGAAATACAACTTAAATATAGTAATTGGTAAAATTTTATTGAAAAACATGGAAGTAGATTTATTTGTGATATTTGAAATATAAATTTTATCATTTATTTGTTGAAGTTTTAATATTTTCAAAATTTGAATATTTTTGTATAATAAAAGTGTAAATCATTTTCTGGGGAAGACTTCGTAACTCATTTTGCCAAATTTAGACTTCTATAGCTCCATTTATCTTATTTTCTACGTTTCAGCAGCATTTTCGGCAGCGAAAATTCGAATTTTATAATTTGATTGTATCGCTGATATTTGTGTACCACTCTATTTGCCTCGTCGTGCTAAACTCCGTGGTATATTTTTTTCCATATTTTAGAGTCCGGTACACGACAGAAATGTTAAAACGGCTCGTCATATCGGTACCAAAATTGTGACTTTTGATTTTCCTTGCTTTTCAAATTTGAAATTAAACAACCAAACCGCAATTAATTGCTTTAATTTTTCAGCTGAATTGTAACTTGTGACCGTTGCCATTCATTCACCCTTTATATATATTTGTATTATTTTTCCTTTCTTTTGTTCACTATCAAAAAGGGTATGTTTTTGTTTTTTTCTTTCTCTTCTTCTTCTTGTAGCCTATTTTCTTCTCTATATTATATATATATACATATATATATATACACATATATATTTCTCCAAACCAGAATCCATCCTAAGCTTTTCCCTATATTTCATTTGCTCGAAGCTAACACGAAGCAAACACCCCATCGACCCGAGACTAACTCGAAGCACCACATCAACTGACCCGAGCCTGACCCACACGCCACCACTCACCACCTACTCCAGCCCCTTTCCTCCACGCCACCATTTCCTCTACCTCCCAGCCACCTTCGGCCTCTGCCCTTCACATCGTCGCCACCAAACGCCTCAAACAACCCATGCCACACCCAAGTCTCCATTATCCAAAACGAAGCAGCCAGGCGATCGACCCTAAGCAGCATCTCCCTTAACCGAGTTTTCCCCTGCTTAGCTCGAAGCCGTACTCGAAGACACTCAGAACCTCCCGACCTAACTGCCTAAACTCTCTTTTCTCTTTTCCCATTTCTTTGTTGATTGTACGATGTATATATAGAAAGGTTATATATATACGCTGTGCATATATTGGCAGGGAGCTTATCTTCATTTTATATGTATTATTACACATATATGTCATGGTTGGCAGAGACTGGTATATAGGAACTGATAAGTGTTGTATACCTATATGGGACTGTTTAACACTTTGATGAAATATACCATGCACATGTTATTTTGACTGAATGCACATATATATGTTATACATACATATCGGCATATAAGTTATACCCATGCCTCGTTACTGTTTTGGCAACTATACGTAAATATATGTTGTATATATGTATTGGCGACATATTTCCTTTGCAAATCACACTTGTTGAATATACATACAGTATGCACGTGTGTTGCTCGATGGAATACCCACCTATTCATCTTGTACTCATATTCCTTGAAATAGTTAAGTGCTTTGAATCTGAACTATGTAGATATATTATACATATGATACATATAAAAATTTGACGACAGATGACATTTGTGTCATTCTTCTTGTATTTGTAAGGGGAAATCATATATGTAATATGTATAATAGCATTATTTCAAATTATTATAAAATAAATGTATACGTATATCAGTCATATGTATATATTTGTTTTGGTACATCATCGTGCTAAAAATCCGCTTTCATGTTTGTCGCAGCTATTTGATACCGTGCCGTGTCCGGGTCAGTCGCTTTTGAACTCGATCATTCTCTAGCTACGAAACGTGAGCAATCACTCACGATTAATATTCTTATGCTCATTAAATTGATTTCATTAGAAATGAAATTTAAATGTACTGTTAAAAATTGAATTGCTAGCTATTAACTGTTAAATATGATAGTTTTTATTTGAATTGATCACTTATTTAAATTGATACAGTTATATGTTAATTGATTTTTTTAATTGATATTATTATCGATCATATAGGCCAATAATTGTTATGTTATTGTTCTCACTCTGCAAGTTTCCTTAGTTTTAGAAATCACTATGGGTTGAAATGATACATACCCGAATGAACTTTAGAAAAGGAGAAGACTCGTTTTGGGTTGAAATGATAAACCCAAACGATTTTCAGTTATTATCGAAATTTTAGGATTGCGGGTTTAGTAATAAATACTCGTAAATTTAAATTATTACGGATTAAAATAACAAATATCTGTATCACCTGACCATAGGATAGAAAATTATATACGGACACTGTTGGTCTATTTTTGAAAATGATTTCCAAATATTTGAAAGGAAATGTACAAGTTTGAATTTAAGTGTAATAAATATTCTATTTTATTATTGTAAAATTTATAACCTTAAATGATTGATTTTGGGAAAAAAATTGAGTTTAATTTAAAGGTAATGTGTAAAATCTTACTTATAGTTTAATTTATAAGTAAGATTTTAAATAAATAAATAAAAAGTTTAATTTATTTTAAATTATATAAAACAAAATTTTGTATAACATTTCAAAGTTTCATTTAATTTATATTAAAAGAAAGATTTTAATAACTTTAATAAAGAAAAGGGTTGGAAAGGTACATTGGAAATTTTTGGTGATAGGTTATAAATTGAATTTAAATAAAGATTCGCTCAGAACTCAATGATTTTGGAAATGATTCATAACCTGTTTTAAATAAAAGGGTGATTAAATGAATACTTTAAAAATTTAATAATTGTTTTTGAATATCCGCCATGATTTAAACCTATATTGAGATTTCATTCAATTATTTATAAAGTAATAAAAAAATGACCATGGTATGATATAAGCATTCGGCTGTTAAAGAGACCGGGATTAGATATTGTCATACTTTCTGCCAATACCGAAAATCACTTTAACAAATGTGTACGTGGTGAAGATTCCAGAATAAAGTAGGATGCTTTGGTGAACAATTCTGTATGGTATTTACATAGCCCTGACTCTTGTAAGTCAGCTTGAGGTGGCTAAAACAGGAGCCACGCCGGGCCAAGTGAGGTCATTCCTCGTATCGGGCACATTTCTTCGAAACTATATCTATTGCTTTTGTGATTTGATTTTGGTATGCACACCTTTGATTTGGAGTGTGTTCCGAGGTGGGCGGTAGTAGCTACTATGCGTTACCACCAGTTCAGATCCGCAAAATGGTAGAATCCTACCCTGGGCATTGCCTCACATGCCTTGTCACATGCCTTATCGCGCCTTCTACGAGTTTGGTTGGTACCGTACCTATGGAGTGCCCTCTGATAGTCCTCCGGTTTATGGAGGAATTATCGTACTGTATAGACTACAAGAATATATATAATGTGTTAAGGGGGATACAGGTAACGCCTTAACGCTATTTTGATATTTTACTTTGCTATAGACATTATATATGTAGCGTATTGTACTATGTGTGTGGATAGTTTACCAGATCCTTAATGGATGGAATCCCAACATCCCTTTAGGTTATACTACATTTATTTGACATTTCACTTGAACTTGATTTATTTGCATAAGAATGTGAATACTAGTTCGTGTGTTTTATTTTGCTTTACGCTCCCAGCTTGAGTGTTACAGTTTGAGATTCATCCTTTAGAGCTTGAGTTCATTGGAAGATCTAGCTTATCTATTTCAGCCTTTAGTTTATTTCTGTTATTTGAGTTTTTTGTCTCAGACTTGTCATTTGCTTTGTACTAGAGACTTCTGTGTATTGGGATTTTTTATTTCTTCTATTTCAGACTATGTTATTTCTATAGTAGCTTCAAAAACTACAATTTATTTATTCCTCTCTTTTGTTGTAAACTCTGTGTCTGTGATTCTATGATTTATTTATTTATCGTACATGCTATGTAATGCCAAATAAATATATTTACAATCTGTTGTTTTAGACGATACAAGTCTGACATGTGGATTATTGTCGATTCAAATGGTTCAAAATGTCGGGTCATTACACCAAGACATCTTTATTCTTTTGCAAGGAACCTTTTTCCCGAGCAAGTGCCTTGCTGCGATTAACAGCAGCATCGAGTTCTTTTTTATGTGAAGCTATTTTAATGCCTCACCACCTTCGATATTTTGTTGGCACTTTTCTCCACCTCGGCAAGTATTTTGGTCAATTCGGACAATTCGTCTTCTTGGTGCTTGATCGTGTATTTATTGTTAATACACTAGGTATTGATTTGGATGACAACAACCACATAAATATTACTACTAACGCATCTCCGAGTTATGCAATCATATCAGATATATTATGGAGACATTTACAGAGATAAACAAGAATACGGTGGAAGCAAATGAATTATAGAAGAAGGTCAATCAGAGCAATTGAAGATCAAAACCCAATTAGAGAAGAATGCTGAAGGACAAAGGTGTTTGAAGTGATGAGGAGTTGGTTGAACCTTCGAATATCTTGTTAAAGATATCATGGCAATTATACTTGAAGATCATCAACCATTGACCTCAAACGAATCACAAAAATCCACAAATATAAGGTAATTTGAAATGCTGAAAATTTGCAACACTTATTAGTGTTTCTGTTCATTTTGCAACACACCCTTGTCGACAAGGGGGGTAGGGGTTGTCGACAAGGTACCCGTTTTTCAGAATTTCAAATTTTAAATGAAGAGACATTTCCCTCCACCTCTTCACCAAAATACACTTCTCTTCAACCACTATATAAAGGCATCTGAAAACGAATTTTAACATCAAGAATTCTTATTTTCTCTTACTCCTTATTCTCCAAACATTTGCAAAAGAAATCCATTGCATACTCTTTCAATCTCCTTGCAAATCGATACTATTTCACTCCAATTCTTCACTAATTTGCAAACCACATAATATCAGAAAGTTGTACTTTAATTCACATTATTCTCTCTCTGATTTCATCCTATTCCTCAAAGAATTCAAAGATATATTTCCATTGGAGATCTTTAGGATCATTGTACCAAATCTACAAGAATCTGTATTAAAGATATGACTACTTGCCATAGTTTGTTGTTGGTGATGAGGAGAAGGTGTTCTTGTAGCCTGTAAAATCAATAGGGTGTGTGTTGTAGCACGTGAAACCAAGATTGTAAAGGTGTTCTTGCCACTCGTGGAAAGCAAGCCATTATAGTGGAATTCTGCACGATAGAGTGCAGGACTGGATGTAGGATTGGTTAATCCGAACTAGTATAAAAATCCGAGTGTTATTTACATTACTGCATTTTACTTTATTACTTACTTATTCTCTGATTACTTCTTTATGTTTGCAATTTGAGTAAATACAGTTTTATATTCATAAGTAAGTAGTTAATACACATTTCACCACTTCTAGTGTCTGAATAGCCTTAAGATCCAACATTGTGTTATAGCCACCCCAGTTTCTAACATTTATCATGTATTGCCTCTAGCTTGAGACGATCTATTTCATATTATTGCTCGGTGGGAACTTCAGATATTTTTACCGATAAGTATTGAAAAAATTCATGCCGCACGAACGCGTCATCAACGCGTGCAGGAGAACTTGCTTTGGCGTGCTCCGGGATCATATAACCGTGCGAAGGAACTTCATCCCATTGAAACATATTTTTTAAGAAAGTGGCCTTAGTGTAACGTGTTTTTCAAGAATGTGGCCTTAATGTAACATCCCCCTACTTGAAGGCCCAAACCTAACGGCTACGGTTGCTGCAGTCATCCATAGTAATTAATCCTCGACGACCAAATACGGCAATGTTAGATACATTGATACACAGAAACACATGAATATAGAAAAAAGTTTAAACAACAAACAAATTCCACATTCCATTTCAAAATATTTCAAATTCATTACATAATCCTAATACGCCGATCACGTTCAGATAACATAAAATTAATACAAAATACGCTAAGAGCGACATATGAAGATGCCCCTTAGTTGATCAGAGTGTATAATAAGGCAATTAAAGCGGATTTTCCTTTACATCCAAAACACACAGTAGAATAAAATAACTCTTTATTAACTAGCTTGCCTCCTGCGTCTCTCTAGAAGCTTTACCCATTTAAAAAGAGAACCTAGAAACCCTAAACCTCTATCTACTGAAAATCAATTGAGCACCCGATAGTTTAAGAGGAAAACAAAAACTTTGGATCGGACATAAAGCCTGGTATGAATTATAATCTATCATCTCAGACCATTTAGATATCTAGTGAGACCACGCCGCCTAGCGGATCAGGTTTTCCCCTTATTAGTGTCCTAAAAACTTTTTAAAACCATATACTGTGCTCCTGCATCCATAATGGTTAAAAAAAACTCAAAATTAAATGATGATACACAAACAAGCAGTTTAATTCTGGATTACCCATCCTTGTTAAATCTGACTATTTGTCTTGTTCATATTTTCTAGGGTCACTATTAACCTATTAGTTTTCTTGGGCTTACTAATAACCTGTTAAATGTATATGGATCCCTACCCGATTTCATGGTTTTTATAGGATCACTAATAACCTATTGGCCTCTGCCAATATATTTACTGTTTAATGGGTTCTCGCTAAACCTATTGGTATCCTTCTTTCTTATCGTAGTTTTCATTGGTTGACTAGGAACTTATTATTGTCTATCAATATCTTAATCTAAATATAGTTTCCGTGGGTTAACTACCAACCTATTGGCCCTTGCCAATATAAAAACATAGTTTTCATGGGTTTATTATTAACCTATCTTACCAACGTCTTCTTTTATACATAGTTTTCAAGGGCTTACTATGAATCTATTGGCTCATGCCAATGTCATTCCCTATATATTGTTTTTATGGGTTTACTAGGAACGTATTGGCCCCTACCTATATCTTTAATTAATATTTTAAATTCCTTAATATATATTCACAATGGGTCAACCTAGCTGGTTATTTTGCCCTTCCCCAAAGTATCATTATAGGTTCATTACAATCTGAATATTAATATAAAGAAGTAACATAATAATAATACCCACCCATGTGGTTTAATCCCCGTGAAACCATTTATATAAAACTTGTTTAATCTCTTTAAGCTATTAATCAAAGGAAACTTTCTATTTCAAAACTCTTTAATTTATGCTATGGTTTTTCCTTTAAAATGAGATTGGGTTATTTATTTTGAAAACAATAAAACATTAGTTTCGAAACCCCCCTGGATAGCCTCCTTCATAAGCACATAAAACTCCTTTTCAAAACACTTACTGTTAAAGCTCTTTAACTCATTCCTTTCAAAACCAAATATACCTCCTGAATATATCAAAACATTACTTAATAGTCTTTAGAAAGATAGCTTCGAAACCAATGAAATACCCCTTTTAAAAGTATTGGGTCTTACTTTTAAAAATACCTTTTGGGTCAAAGTGAATATATGCGAAAGTATCCCTTTCGAAACCTTTAATAAAATTGTTTAGGGAAAATTTGATGATGTCGGTACCATCTATTCGAAAGCTCAAAATCATTGAGTAAAACTTTAAAGAATAGCATTGAAACTCTCTTTCGACACCATTGACTTCGAAACCCTTGAACCCCTTTTGAAAGCATTTAGGAAGTGGCTTAGCTGAAGATAAAAACAAAGGCAACCATTTGAAAGTACTGATGGCTTCAAAACACTTGAAAGGTAAAAGAAATGACAGCTAGGTTTCGCCTTGCTCGCAACAATCATTGTTGAAAGCATCCTTTTATAAACTAAGGGTCTTATTCGAAAGCTCTACTTTTAGTCAAAGAAAAACAGCATTAGGTTCAAAATCAATAGGGTATCGACTTGCTCGAAAGCACACTTCAAAGACAAGGCAGACACATCTTTTAAAAGTATACTAGGGTTTCGACTCTATCGAAAAAAATGCTTTTGACACCTTACCTTCCCTTCTTCACCAATCCACTTCATACCAACCTCATTGAAACCATGTGTTTTGCTTTCAGCTTTAGTAATTACGGCTAGGTTGGTTTGGACTGAGTCGAAGCGGAGGCAAAAGAGTCGAAAGGTACTTCCGAGATGGGCAAAACCATGTTTTTTGAAAAGTTGAATTAGTGCTAAATTTAGTAATAACTTTATAACTAACATGCTTATTTGTAATCCTTTGATTGGTTGCCTTAAAACTTATCAAATACTTTACAAACATAGCTACCACATAATCACATATTCAAATCGAGGAAAACGTCAACATCCATTAACTAAAACCACTATTGCAAATAAGTCCTTCTTTTCAAATAATTTATTTTCCATAGAAAATTAATTAGGAAAAATCCCCAAAAATCACAGAGATTCACTTTCATCATGTTGTCAAACACATTAAAATTTCAAACCCAATTTCATCCTAAAATAATCGAAATTAATTTTAAAACCAATTATATCACATTTTCCTTTAGAAATTCATAATAAATTTTCCATAGCTTGGAAAATTAAAAAAATAGAAACCCATCTCCAAAATCATGTTTTACCCAGCATATATTTTTTCCATGATATTCTAAAATCATTATCTATTGGTTTTACCCTAAAATCTTGTAAATTCATATGTAAATAAATTCATTTAAAACAAACGTATAATAGTTCAAGCATATCATCATCCATAACATCATAAAAACAAATTTAACCCTAAATCCAAAAACATATGATTATAAAACAAAATAGAGATGGAATAAATTATTATTTACCTTAAATATGATAAGATCTTTGAGATTTGATTTATAATTAATCCCATTTCCTTAATTCCTTAGCTTGATTAAATTCCTTCTCTTCCTTGTAGTGGTCGGCCCCATTACGATTTACTTTTTGTTTATTTTTTTGCGAATTGAACGTAAATATGAAAATGAATGGGCGTGTGGATATAAGGTGCGACTATTCCTAATGTACCTAAGTTTAAGTTGATCATAATGGCCATTTTAGGCCCATTTAATCAATTACTTAAGAACGACCTTCTTATAGTTTTATTCAAATCTCAATCCCCTTATCATCATTATTCTATTTAATTCATCTAATTAAATATCCTGAATAATGTTATCAAAAATTAGGGGTGTTACACTTGAGCTCGGCCAATTTCTGCTGTAGAAGTGTTAGAAGTAGCGGCCGCCAGATGTATCGAAAGCGGCAATTGGATGCTTGCTTGATCTGTAGTCACGAGACTGCTTAGAGCTCGAAGAACCAGAGTATTGCTTATGTGATGCGGTAATCTAAGGGCTGCAGTACGAAGGCCGGTCTCTGCTATAAGAAAGAAAATTAGGTTGATCTCCCTAGCGAGATGTATGAGATTGGGATTTGTGTTTGGAAGAGGAGGATTCTCTTAAATGATAGCTTTTTTCCCTTCCAGACTCTGAGTTGCAACTAGATCGATTATAAGTCGAAGGACCTCTTAAGTGGTCAAAGGCCCGAGACTGAGTCATTGCACCTGCAAATACCAAATAATAACATATGAGTAACGATTATGCGAAGGATTAATGAAGAGCGGGTTGGTGAAGTGTACATGGTCATGACCGCCCTTCAACTAACAATACAATTTGCGGCTTCAAATTTCTGATTACTCCATTTCTGCCGACACATAGATACATTTAAATAAAACAGCAATTTCATTGCACTACATGTACCTCTATGTTTTTCTTTTAAAAAATCAATATGTACTGATTTGGCTACAATCCTCCTACATAGTTCAAAATCTATGTTTATAATCAATAACGTCCTTATCCTAATTATTTAATCAATTCAATACATATAATTAGATTTGGAAGTTGTATACTTTATATATCTTTATTCGCTCATTCCATGTAAATTTAACTATGCTTTTTTTAGTAACGTCCAATTGTAGTTTACTGTGATTATGTTCACTTACTGGTGTTTTAACTAAAATGCTATATTTTCCTTACGTTGTCAGTTTACCTTTTTCACAACTTACTGTATAAGCAGAATATTTTCACCATCTCCATACGCGAAGCACGGGTTCGCACATGACAACATTATACTTAAGACTCATAATCTCCAATATATTATATTGAGTGATATTGACTTATGAATTAATGTATTTTTTATAAAATACTCTCATGATTCAAGTGTCGGACACATCAAAAATCATGGCATATGTATATTTACATACGTATCTATTCCTTTAGTCTATTAGGGCTTCTTTAGTGTTCCACCTTCATTATATAAGTTATATTATTATACAACTTTTTATTTTCTTATGTATAATTTTATATTAATTAAATACCATTTAACTAATTTTAATTAATTAACTCTTTAGTTAGTTTTATATTAGTATTCTAATACAACTTTATATTGGACATATCTACTACAACCTTTATCGTGTATACTATAACCTTTATGGTATAACACATATAGGTTATATATGCATATTTTTATTTACTCAACCTACAATTAATTTATTCAATTAATTAACCTTTAATTTATTTAATTAGTTTTTTTAGTTAAATTATATTAATTTCAAAATTTATCTTGTATATACATACATGTATACTTATGGTACCTTAAACATTTTGAAATAACATAAAATGTATCAACATATATCATGCATGCATATAAGTTTTAATTAATTAACTCATTTGATTAAATTATTATATCAAACTTATAAATAAATTTTGAAATTTGAAATTAATATTTAAATAGCTTCAAACATTTTGAAATTTCAATTACCTTTTCAAACATTTTGAATACTTATGTTATATTATAGCCTTTTATAATAAACATGTTTTTATTTTAAATTCAAAATTTTGTCTTAATTTCAAAATTATTTTGAAAATTATCCTAATGCTAAATTCAAATTGGGCTTATTCTATTAGGAACAACATTTGGGCTCACTTCATCTTTTGGGCCAGGCTGGTAACCAAGTATGACAAGGTACTTACTTACCCAATTCCAATCCTAAACATTACCTTTTTAAATACCGTACTAAGTGGGCAAGCTTAATTAGTTAGCCCTAACATAACTAATTTAGACCGCATAGGCTATTGGGCTATGATACTATTGTTGGAACTAGCCTAGCCCATCGCAGAATAAATAGATTAATTTCACTTTTTACCATTTTGGATATTTAATAGGCCAATAAAACCTAAATTCATTTTGAATTTTTCTAAGCTTCTTAAAAATAAAATCAATATTTTATTTATATGGAAAAAGGAATTTTAAATTTAATTTCTACTTATAAGTATTATAATGAACATACCAAATACATTCATTTATGTGAAATGTAAGCGTAGTATACAAGTGCTGCATATATGTGTAAATGAAACATGTATAAATGAATTAAAAAAAGGGAACTATTTTTTTTCTCTCTTATTGTATTCAATTAATAAAGAGAAGATACGGCAAAATATGAAAAGAGGAAGCCATTTTTCTGTGATCATTTAGCCTCTGTGAAATCTTTTTTGGCCTATAACTTTTGATAGAAGTTGAATTAGGGTCTGAAACATTTTCCCTTGAATCGGGATGATGGTTTCCCTTTCCATAGAGTGGTTAGATCAAGAAAACGAATTACTGTCTGAAAGTTATATTTTTTTGAAGTTTTATTTGATTTTAGACAGCTTAAGTGGGTAATTAGGTCATTACTGATGAGGTCCATGACCCATTTCAGGACTAGGATTTTGGGGTCTAATGGGACATCTCCCTCTTCATTTAACAACTCACAAAATAGATCTAAACCTCCATTAAATATTTTCCAGCCAGAAAGTAACCTTAAATCACACATCAACTATCAAAATGTCATCATTGGAAGGAGATTAGCAAGATTTACTTTTGGGATTGGAGATTTGCCACTAGAAGGCCTTGGGATCCGTTCTTGCTATTATTCATTAGAAGATTTGGGGATTTGCTTGGATTATGCTGAGTGATTAGATATCTCATTTAATATTTAGGACTTTTTACACCCTTAATCATGCCATAAAAATTAATATAAAAATACTAAATATGTTTATAGACCATTTTAAACCATATTTGTGATTTTTCGGTGGTTTGGACTTAATTTGCAAAAGTGTGTTCTTATCGGTTCCTAAACTAACTCTTAAATTTAGATCTCTTCGAAATTAGTAGAATTGGATGCTTGGCTATTTTTTTGATTGTCATATGATATATGTATCCTTATTCAATGCTTGAATGTGTGAAAACGTTGATCGAATGGAAATTTAGACTTAGGATTGGATTATAGTTCGATGAAGAACCTTAAATCCAAAATTCACCAACTGAGGTGCGATCCATATGGGGTGACAAGGAAGGCCTTATGAGCTTGGATACTAAGTTTCAGGTTGTTTGAAGTTCATGCGATCAAGTTATGGCCCTTAGAAGATTGTTCGATGGTGATTTTGTTTTGACGGTTCGGCATTAGCATCAAATAGATGTATCAATGGAGCTTCTAACTTGATGGTTCGGCATAGCACCTAAGTGGATGGTTCGGTAGCATATCACATTGGATGGATCGGTGGTACCTTATATTGGATGGATCGGTGGTATTCATATTGGATGGATCAGTTTCTATTCAAGTTATGGATCGGTGGAGTGCACGAGGCTTATGGATCGGTGGGATGGCTGAGGATATGGATCAGTAGGGGATCAATCACTTTGGATTGGTGGGGAGAATTTTGCAAGAAATTTGTGAAGTCCATGGTTCGATAATGAATCATGGAATGTTTAACAAAAATTGGGTTAAGACCCATGGATTTGTACCAAACCATAAGATTTCACTATAGGAGGTGTGATCCGTAGAGGGCTGTGGGAAGACCAACATGAACTCGTTAGTGAGGTGACGGTTCATCGATGATGGTTCAATGATGGCTCCACTATTGGAAAAGACAACGTCAATAATGGTTAGTTATACTCCGAGACACGGAGTAGACGATAACGAGTTGGATTGATGGAACTGTCGGAGGAGGGAAGGGGAAACACGATGATATTTAATAACCAGCGATGATTGTCTAGGATGGTTCCTAGTTGCGATGACTTCTGGCGGGAGTTGTATAGACAGTTCTGAGAGGGATTCTTCTATAGAGAACGTGTGTAAAGGGATCAATGATATTTGAAGATTTCGATGTGTACTTGTAAAGCGGAGGTATGGGTGATGATATTCGCTGGGGTGACGATAGGCTCTAGATGCTTCACTTAGAGGGACGATGGCCCCTAGTGCGACGATGGCTCTTAGGTCACATGATGTTTGGATCTGTTTACCTTGGACTATCAGATTGGTAGTCTAGTTTCCTTATCTTCTAACTCGCATGGATTTGAGTACAGAGAAACCAAGACTTTTGAGTAGTCCTTGACCCAACGATGGGGTCATACAAATATTATATATCCAATGCGCCAGGTGAGTAAATGTGAAGATGGATGCTATGTTTGCTTGATTTATTATCATCCTTTGTACTTTGACACATAGTACAACCATGATGATGATCATAGAGTAGTATATATCTTTATATGTGCTAACTCTGTCGATGTAGAGATAGGTCAGGTATTATTTTATACACCGTTTGTCATATTTTGATTTATAGTATTTGAGATTTCTATCGTTTGTACCAGACTGTTGTCTTACCTGGGGTTTTATGCTTTGTTCTTATTACTATGGGTACTTTTAAATGAGTAGATTAGAGGCATTAGGTTTGTGAGCACGTGAAGCTATATAGATGGCGAGCAGGAGGCTATTCTCTTGTACTATTATTTTTACACTTTTGCTATTAAGCTGAACAGGGCTATAGCGCTTACTAGTGCTTTTATTTTGAGAGACAGTTATCTATGTGTTATTTTGAGATGCATAACTCTATTTCTTCCACCGCACTATTATTTCTTCGATGTTGTAACATTCCTGGATTTTAGTTAAAAATAATTTGATAATTTATTTAATCTTTGGTTTTAAACTTTGAAATAATTGGTAATTTATATAAAATTTTGGATTTAATTGTGATGAAAATTCCAGAATAAAGAAAAATATGTACTTTTAAATAAAATGTTGAATTGGAATTCAAAAATAAGTTTTTTATAAAATTGTATTTGAATTTTCCAAATTTAATAAGATGTATGTTTATCTATTTATATAAATGGATTATATAAGATAATTTGAATTTTATTTGAATATAGAGAGATGAATAAAAATTTGATTTCTAATTTTAATATATGATATATATGAAAGTTATATTTTGAAATAAATGTATATAGATAAATATTTATTTAAATGTATAGTAGTTTCAATTTAAATAAGGTTTGACAAAAATGGGTTGTAAAGCTAAATTGAAATATAAAAAGTTTTAAGATGAACATATCTCTTGGAATAAAATTTGTGTTGTAAAATATAAACATATTAACTAATTTATAAAAGTGAAAATATATGTAGATATAAAATTAAATAAGATATTTCATTTAGAATTTTTTTATGAATTAAGTTGTAAACATACTAACATGGAGGTCCAAAGCAAAATTTATCAAATAAATTAGAGTAAGGGGTTTAAACATAAATATACAAAAATTTACAAGTGTTTACCTAAATTACAAGTGTTAGTTGTAATTATACAAGTGGCAAAAGTGGTTTATAAAATTTAAAATAACATATCAAAAAGAAAGAAAACTCAGTTATTATTTTTCAGGTTAAACTTCTTAAAACTGAAACAAAATTCGAAAATCAAAAGTTCAAATAACAGATCAAGATCAAGCATGCAGTAGATAGGACCCAGATCAAAATAAAACAACAATCAAGTTCTGAATCAAACCCAGATCAAAGAAGAAATAAAAACAAACCTGTAACCAAGATTTAAAGCAACCTGGGAAACCCAAAATCTGAAAGCATGCAAGTTCAAAGCAATCAGATCAACTTCAACAAGCATCAGATTCAAAAGCAAAACAAAGATCATCACTAAAAACAGCAATTAGTTCAAAGTTAAACCAGTTTCAAAAAGATCAAAGTCCAGAGAACATTTCCAGTTTTTAAATTCAAAAAGAAAAAGCAATTCTAGGCTTCACTGTCTCTGCGTTCTGAGATCAGGTGAGCAAACCTCGTAGACCTGCTTCTATCTGATTGATGTCATGTTTAATATTTGAATCTGTTATGAAAGTGTTGCTTAGTTGTTAAATGTATCTGCATGTATATATCTGTGTGTGGATTGAGATATGCATGCTTGTATGTGTATATGGTTTCTCTGTTACAACAAACCCAAAATCCACCAGAGAAGAAATATTCATATCTTCATATTTAGATCTTTTCAAACTATGATTTCTGAAAGGAAATCATTTATAACAAAGTTAAGCAACTTTTAAAAATAATTTCAGGGAAAAATATTAAGTGGATATTGTGTAAAATATTTATTTACAGTAAAATCATCATGAATCAGAAAATTAGAGTGTTTCAATTTTAAAATGTGATAATGTAATCGTGTTCGTATTTCAAGATAATGATTTTTGGTGGAGATCTTATGATTTTTAAGCAAGTGATGGCTGTGAATTTGTGAGATGATCAGAAAAATTATTTCTTTAGATTAATGTTGATCGGTGAGTTTATCCTCATCGAAATTGTGATGGAAGATAGTTCGAGCATCATGGATTATCAAAAAAATGCGTGCAAAATTTTTTGTTGATCGTGGTTATGTGGCGACTTGATTGTAGGGTTAAAACCTAAGTTTTGGTTAGGATTAGAATTCGATCGATTGTAGCGTCGATGTTGAATTAGACTTCACCGCAGGGGTTGGAATCGAAGCTTGAGTGGTTAACGATGCTCTGGGTAGGCTCGTGAGGTTTCAGATGAACGCTGGCGGTGGTACGTGGGGTTTTCTGGTGATCATGGTTAGTTCCAAGGAGGGCTATTCTGGTCGATTTCAATTCAGAGGATTGTTAAAGGTGCTGGGTGGTAGCTGATGTTGTGATGATCGTCGGTGACAGGTTGGACGTAGCAGTGATGATTAGAGAAGCTCTGATCATCGGTGCACGTATACACGTGCATCTGGTGTCTGGCTTATCTTGTTCGAGAGGATGGAGGTTTGAACTCGAAGAAGTCTCGGGGATTTGGGATTTTGGATCGGGGAAGGTCACGGGTAATTCACGAGTAAAGGTTCCAGTTTAAAATTTTAAATCAAAATGAAATTTGAAAAGAAGAAGAAGATTCACGGGAAAGAAGTGGGAAAATAACTCGAGTGTTTTGTGGGGATGACTCTGTTTTTCT
This sequence comes from Allium fistulosum, assembly GCA_030737815.1. Taxonomy (NCBI): domain Eukaryota; kingdom Viridiplantae; phylum Streptophyta; class Magnoliopsida; order Asparagales; family Amaryllidaceae; genus Allium; species Allium fistulosum. The sequence goes on along the minus strand of CM060907.1, from coordinate 1,034,678,879 downwards.
TTAAAGGTTTCAAAAACAAAATAAAGTATTGAAGTTTTAAAGGTAAAGTAAGTTTTTAAAATTTAACTTTAAAGTATAAAAAAAAATAAGTTTTAAAATAAAATAAACCAAGTTTTCGATTTTAAATTATAAACAAGTTTTAAACCAAGTTTTCAAAGATTTGATTTTTAAATTAAAAACATATTTAAAATTGTTTTTGGGTTTTGAATAATTATATTGGAATAATTATTTTCTTAAGTATTTTCAAATAGAAATTGCTGATGTGATTAAATAAGTAATTAGGATAAGTAGGTTATCTCAAGTTAATCAAGGCCTTGGGTAATTATAGATTTAAGTAATTAATTGAAATTAAAAGGTTAATCAGGTAATAAAAGGAACACTACAACAGAATCACCATATTACAACGGTGGAAAACAGTTGTAAATGACATATTACAACGGTAGGAGCACCGTCGTATATTAAGAAGTTGTAATAGACTAAAACTTTTTACAACTGTTTTTCGATGTTGCAAGAAACCGTTGTGATATATGTTATTACAACTGCTTCTGACTATTGCAGTTACTTATAACAACTACGGTATAACCGTTGTAATAATCTCTACTACAACTGTTACTCACCCTTGTGATTTCTTATGTTTTGCAAATTTTTCTGACAGTTGTAATATACTGTATTACAACTATAATTGGCAGTTGCGATTTAAATCCTAAAATAATATTTACATGCAGCAGTACATATGAATAATCATAGAATTCATATATTGATGCAACAACTATAACTAAACCGGATTCATTCATATTTTAATGATCATAATATTCCAACAAAGTACAATACATATCCAACACAACAATCTAAAGTAGATATTCACATCACTAACTAAAATGTTACCAAAACATCATTTGAAAATAACCATTCCAAAATACAACGATGCAACACAAAATACATAAGAAAGATAAAATTTCGTATCACAAAACAATGCATACCCTAAGGAAGTACACTAGTCGAAGGCAATAAAGTCTTTATGCCAAGCCACGGTTGATCCAACAGCTTCTCCAATGGTACACGTCTCGAAATTCGGCCTACACATCTCAAAATTTATACAGATCAAGAAATGGATGACATTCAGTCCCCTCTGTTAATGATGAATCAATGTTCATACCACTGTTAATGAGCTACTCGTGAAGTAGACCATTTTGTAAGCCTGAATGGGTATGAACGTGTCAGTGTAGGTTCGACTAGCTTATGAAAGCAAGACTTGAACTCCACCCAAAACGTAAACTCCTTCAGACTTGCAAGTATCGACGGCCTTCACTGTAATTGATAAAACCGAGGGATCAATATCTTCATAGGAAATGAAAACAGAGTCATTCTCTGTATGGTTCTCATGAATAGGAATGTTAAAATCATTGCTATGTTTATCAAGTTGAATGGTACTATCAGTGTTTGTGAACAGAACATTAAACTCTGTATTATTCTCTAAAATTAAGTCGCTTTTCTTCCTTGAAACACCAAGGACCCATATTTACAAACTATCGTGACATTAGGAATCTGTTAAATTGTATACCAGATTAATTTTGTCATGCCTAACTTTAGATGCATCATTTGGGTTGTTAATTTTATCTGGTGCACTACTCTATCCTTAAGAAGTTTTCTCTGACTAGCCTTAACCATCAGACATTGAATATTACAATGACCAAAACATAATTAATTTTTACATTTCGATGGACACGATTCATAAACAACTTTTTGTTCAATAAAACTTCCATCTGTTAATTTCACAATGTTCGAATTTACCCATTCTTTTTTAGGTTCGGTCTCAACTAAAAACTAGCAAACAATTCTACACTACAAAGCAATTCGAGAACTGCAAAAAGGTTAAATTCAGAAAGCTAAACACTGGGATGCAGACCACCCAAAAATCTCCATTCCATGTTGTCTAAACAGAAACCAAGATAAAAACAGACCTATTAAGGGATTAACATGAAAATAGCAAGCACGGAATTCAACAAACTTAACACAGAGTTTAATCTTTACAACCCACTGCACAATACCAGAACGGTTTTAATCAAATTATGTACAACTACTTAAAGGGACGTTTTTTCCTTTAAAGTTTCATATTTCATTTCCAACCGTTAGCAACTCCATCATTTTTCCAACAAAAATATCATTTTAGTAATCTGAATAAAGGAATGGAAAGAGATAAAACCAACTGCAGCTTAGTAAAACACGGTGCTTAAGTTCACAAACTATAATATGCATCTTCTATCACTATATAGATCTGTAGACCAAAAAGGAATGCACAAGACAACAAGCAAAATCAAAGTAGAACATTTATAATCCATAGTACCCTACATAATTTGTACTGATATTAGTGAGCCAAAAAATAAGTACAAAATTACCACTTTGTCGTCTTCGTATCGAAATCCATCTCGGCAATCAGCAGAACCGCACCCAGATTCATCAACTTACAGCTTCCGCTAACCATCAGCCTTGTCATTTACATCCGACTTCTCGCGCGCCAGTATTTACCCCACCTCCAGATCTGAAAGGAAATAGGAAATTAAAAAATGGTAGGCAATGTTTACTGTGAAGAAAAGAAAAAGAAAGTGGAAGGAGGGATTTTGAGGTTTACTTTTAGATCGAAAAACTAGATCTGCTGGCGAGATGAAGAAAGTTGTAGATGGTGTAAGCGGAGGATAGTGATAAGGGATAGAATGGGAAATAAGGAAACTGACGAGGGATAGACAAGAAGATAGGCGGTTCTTATGTGAAAATTTGGCTTTGTTTGGAGCCAAAAATTTGTGCGCGTGAAAATTTCGGAGAGGAGGAAAACTTTTTTTTTGTTTTGGAGCCAAAAACTTTAGGGTGGAGGAAACTTTTTAGTTTTAGAGTCAAAGTATTTACTATTTAAAACCAAAAATAAAGTTGTACATATAAAATAAGTAAGTTACAAAAGCAAGCATTTAAATGAGTTATATTATAGAAGTACTAATACGAATGCATATGGAAATATAGATGCACTTTGAAATTTTCTATATATTTAATCATTATAAAGTTTGGAATTTATTAAAGTTCTAATTTTCTTTTAATTTTGCGTTTTATGAGCATTTTAAATTTTATTTTGGAGAACTTAAATTTTTTGAATTTTGTTAAATGTCATTTATAATTATTAATTATTAAACATTAAATAATAAATTATTCAATGTTAGTTATTAAATTTTTTGTTGTTAAAATTGTAAATTAATTGAATATTAAAATTAATTATTTAATATTAACTATTAATTATTTAGTATTAATTATTAATTGTTAATTATATTTATTGACTATTAAATGTAATTAATAAATATTAAATATAATTTACTAATTATTAATAACTAATTATAATAAATTATTAAATATGAAAAGTAATCGTTGATTATTTTATTATTAATTTTTTTGATTTTTTGAAAAATTATATTAAGAATGGATTTTTTATTAAATTATTAAATATTACTTTTTAATAATTAAATATAACTTATAAATATGCTTCTTAATTATTAATAATTAACTATTATTACTTAATTATTAAATATAACATATTAACTATTACATCTTAATTATTAACTATTTATTATTACTTTTTAATTATTAATTATTAATATTGATATTTATTCTAAATTATTGGTTATTAATAAATGAAATATTTAATATTAATTATTTAAACATTAATTACTATTTTTAATTAGTAATTACTATTTTTTAATTATTAATTACTAAATATTTCATATTTTAAAATAATTATTAATAACTACTCATTATTTACTATTTATTATTATTTTTAATTATATTAATTATTATTATTATTATTTAATAGTATATTACAACTGGCATAAAAGAAATGTTGTAATAGACATCTATTACAACTGGCAAAATAAAAGAGTTGTTAAAAATAAGTATATTACAACTTTCATTAAAAAACAGTTGTAGAAAATATTTATTACAACTGTCATTTTGTGACCGTTGTAAAATTACAGTTGTAATATAGCATTTTTGTTGTAGTGGAATTAAAGAAAATAAATCATTGTGATTAATTTAAGGTTAATCAAATAGATTAATGTAATTAATTACTTAATGAAAATAATTAAAGGGTTGATTACTTAAAGAATAATTTCTTAATTTAAAGATTAATTAAGGAATTAATTAATAATTAAAGTCTTAAGTAAATAAGAGTGAATTAATTAATTTAAGTGATTGAAGGGAAATTAATTACTTAAAGATAATTACTTGATGAAAGTAATTAATGATAATTAATTAAATGATTAAGGGTTGATTTATCAAGTGATTAAAAAATAATTATTTAAAGAATAATTAATTTATGTGATTAATTAATAAAGGTAATTGATTTGAGAATAATTAATTAAAGGTTAATTAATTAATGAAGAATGATAATTAATTGAGGAGTAATTAATTAATGTAATTAATTTATTTGAAGGATAATTAAATAATTTAAAGATTAATTATCTAATGATTAAAGGGTAATTATTTAATAATTAATGGTTGTTTAATTTATTAATTAAGGTTGATTAGTTAATAATTAAAGGTTAATTTATTTATTATTAAAGGTTAATTAATTAAAATGGTTTGTAATTAATTAACATTAATTAACCAGGATAAGTAAAATATTCATAAGTAATTAATCTAATTTAGATAAATCAGATAATTGAATTGATTTTACTTATGAATGTCCGGATTGAATTGGATGCTTTGAAATGTGTGATATTCCTGATGTATGATGTTATGTGATATGATTAAGCTGTGAAATGTAATTTATTTATCTATGATGAATTTATATCTGTAAATCTGTGAATGGAAGATAAGTGTTATAGATTATACCGCTTATCGGTATTGATATGATTGAATCTGTGATGATTGTTGATGTTGCACTATTATTGTATGAAACCCCTGGACTACACCATAAACACACAAATATGGATTGCATGAGGAAATTGGTTAAGTCACAGATTTTTGAAATGTTTTAAGATTGAATTTTAAATCAAAAATGGTTTTGGAAATAGAATTGGGTTAAATATGAAAAGCTTTTGAAAAGATGTTTTAAAGATACAAGTTATTTTGAATAACTTAATAAAGTCTTGAAATTTAAAATGGTTTGATTAGTATTTAAATTCAAAGATTTGAAATTGAATTCTATATTTGGGAATTATGGTTTAAAAAGGTTATACAAGTTATAAATGTGTTTATATGGGTTTAAACCATTTTCAAAGTATTGTTTTGGAAATTTAAATTTAACCCAAGTTTAAAGGGCTTTAACTCGTGCAAATGTAATCGGATTTTTTCCGAAACGAAAACTATTTGTTTTCAAATAATAAAAGCTTTCATATAAAGAAAGGATTTCCAATTTGTGTTGAAAGATTTCAAGTGTGAAATGGAATTGAAATTGTTTTGAAAGCTATGAGTTAATCTTTGTGAAAAATTATTGAACCTTGTTTTGAAATTGAAATGGATCTTAAAGGTATATCTTTTATATAAAGGATTTGAAATGGAATTGTTTCAAAAGCTACGAAGGAATCTTTGTGAAATATTTGGTGAACGTTGTTTTCAAACATTAAAAGATCTCAAAGATAGATCTTTTGTTTAATATTGGAAATGAATCTTTGTGAAAGATTAGTGAACTTTGTGAAGTGAATCATTTTGTTTAAAAGATTAAAATGGTAATTTGTTTAACCATTTGAAAGGAAAGTTTTGGGTTTAAAATTGTGACTTAACTGAAATCCCATTGTCCATATGTTTTTAAATATTGCGCTCATTATTCGGTTTAGCCGGGAGAGGACCTTGTGTCATATAACCCATTCCGAATAATGATATGACGATATGGATAGCAATTAAAGACCGGTGGTGAAGACCGGGTATTTTTGAGAATGATAGGATAACCTGTCCAATGTCTCTGCACCGAGTCGCGCCGGTATAGAGATCTCCATATGTGATGGGGAGTCCGATCGGGATTGTGAATACCCGAATTTGCAAGGGCTTCTTTTGAAGTGCCTTCGATTCTGTTTGAACCCGGAATAGACTTGTACAGATGTGTGTTTGAAATTACACTTTGAGATGTAAAGCTGGTTTCTATTAAATACATTTCTGTTTGGTGGCGGAGATTTATTCTCTTAGCTTAACACCCTTATCTGAGACGTACAAGCTCAGAGGTTATGTAGTTGATGGTTACTAGTGATACATTCCTAATTTGGTAATGTGGCATACGAAGTGCTGCTGATCATTTGTTGATCGAAGCATGGCTTTTGTGAAAAGCATAGCTTTGTAGACGTGACTTTGTCGAGCCTCACAACCCAGTAATGGTCGAAACAGGAATGTTGCAGCAAGGTTTTTAGGGGTCGCTCCCCTAGGGTATGTCCATTTCCTTCTGGATTAAAGGTGGTATCATGGTATGGAGCCCAGATATTTAACCTATGTAGTTGCTGCAAACTTATTGCTTTGTGGTTGTTGGTGAAGAGTTACCTCGGATAAAGGTCGGTAACGACCGAGGATGGAATACTTGTGTGGTAGTTACCTATGTTATAGCTTGGTTAAAGCATGAGGTAGCATCGGCCTTGTGTTAGTAGAGATCCGGTTAAGTTCTCATGGGACGTCCTTCCAGAGGCGTACCCATTCGGTAAGGAAGTTCCTTAGCCCGACCATTTGTTGGAAATCCAAAGAAAAAATATGCACCCTGTATGGTTTTTAGTTGTATAACCTGCCATGGAATGTGGCGGTAACCTGCTATTGAACATGGTAGCTATAGTAGGCATACGACGAAATGTGGTATGCTGGCTAAGATTAATGTTATACTTTCGAAATGTTTTCTGCACTATGCACTAATAATAATATCAAATGGTTTTCGCGTATCAAGCATTTTTGACTGTCATAAGGAGAAATCTCCTCCAAGTATGCACTTGCATTGTGTGTGTGGCGAGAGGCCTTATGGCAGTTTCATTTTCCAAAAAGCGTTGCGGTTTTCAATGTTTTAAAAATCTTTTGTTGTTGTTTTAAATATAAACTGTTTTGTTTGCTCATACCAGTCCCATGACTGACTTGGAGTTTATAGTACCCTTCCTAAACTCTGGGTGCCCATAATTTTCCACACGGGTAGTCTAGATTTGGGTTTTCCAGATAATCAAATCGTAGGAGTAGATTCGGTAGCCTTCAGACTCTGGAAATCTTCTTCAGTCTTTGGATGACTGACCTTGCTTTGTTCAACTTGATTGGGAGTTCGAGCTTTTTCTGGATTGATACTTTGGAGATGGAGATCGCTGATATTGGAGTTACTTCTTTGGAGTTCAAGTTTATGTTGTTTTTCCGCTGCTGCTGTATCTTCCTCTTTATCTATCTCTGATATTTGTATTGATATTCAATGTATCAGAAATGTTGTATCATTGTTGTAATCAACTGCTGTATATCAATGATATATTCATTTCTTTTCTTCCGCTGTGTTGTTATACTTAATGTGTTATAAGCTCCGGTGAATCGGATTCAACGTCTGAATCTGCGGCATTCGAATACGAGTTGAAGTATGGATGTCGATTTTCGAACGCGAAAATCCGGGTCGTCGCATTTGGTATCAGAGCCGAAGGTTAAAACTTTAGCTCAGGAGTATAACACATTAGGTAACTCATGAGAGATAGGGTGAAGTATACCCTAGAATGAGTATATCCCTAAGATATCTGTCTGTATGCCTTAGTAAATTCTCTTGCTATTCATTGATAGTAAGTATGAGTGCAAGAAGGGGACGAGATAGGGGACAGGGAAGTACCAATACAAATGGTAAATACCCTGCAACAACAAGGAAATAACTTTCTCTATCAATCTCCTTTGTTAATCATCCAATTTCAAAATTCTTTGATGTCTTCGTGGCAGCTGCAAGGAGAAGCTTTAGTGTGGTGATGGCCTTGCGAATCGTTGGAGAAAAGATTCTAATTCCTATCTCGTATTCTCTTCATCAAATTTCTATCAGCTTTTTGTTTTTAACTTTAACGAAATTGAAATTTTATTGCAATAAATTGGTAGATTAAATATGAAGTTAAATATGAAGATTTGTATTGATAAAACGATTTCGGTCAAAACCAAATTTGAAATTTTTGTTGTAATTTCTGGTGAGTATCAAAGTCCGAAGAGGGACAAGTTAATATATACTTTGGGGTATTCCGACCTAAGTTTGGAATCCATACCTAGTGTTTGAGAATTATGAAAGATTAAATCCAATTATTTATTGTTTGGATCTCGATATATTCTACAAACGGTTAGTTATCCCTTCAAACTAACCAGTGCCCCTGCATATTCGTAGATCTGGTGACCCGAGTATCTTGTGTAGTATTGAATGAGTTTGTTCTCATATCTATTGATGATATTCTGATTGGATGAGCCAAATACAGAATAGATAATCGGCTTGATTAATGAGTCGATTCTTTATCTTTGTGTGTCCATCCTTTGTTGTCTCCTTGGCAAATTTCGAGGATGAAATTTTCTTAAGGGGGGAACTTATAACATTCCTGGATTTTAGTTAAAAAAATTTGATAATTTATTTAATCTTTGGAATTAAACTTTGAAATAATTGGTAATTTATATAAAATTTTGGATTTAATTGTGATGAAAATTCCAAAATAAAGAAAAATATGTATTCTTAAGTAAAATGTTGAATTGGAATTCAAAAATAAGGATTTTATAAAATTGTATTTGAATTTTCCAAATTTAATAAGATGTATGTTTGTCTATTTATATAAATGGATTATATAAGATAATTTGAATTTGATTTGAATATAGAGAGATGAATAAAAATTTGATTTCTAATTTTAATATATGATATATATGAAAGTTATATTTTGAAATAAATGTATATAGATAAATATTTATTTAATGTATAATAGTTTCAATTTAAATAAGGTTTGACAAAAATGGGTTGTAAAGCTAAATTGAAAATATAAAAAGTTTTAAAATGAACATATCTTTTGGAATAAAATTTAGGTTGTAAAATATAAACATATTAACTAATTTATAAAAGTGCAAATCTATGTAGATATAAAATTAAATAAGATATTTCTTTTAGAATTTTTTTTATGAATTAAGTTGTAAACATATTAGCATAGAGGTCCAAAGCAAAATTTATCAAATAAATTAGAGTAAGGGGTTTAAACATAAATATACAAAAATTTACAAGTGTTTACCTAAATTACAAGTGTTAGTTGTAATTATACAAGTGGCAAAAGTGGTTTATAAAATTTAAAATAACATATCAAAAAGAAAGAAAACTCAGTTATTATTTGTCAGTTTAAACTTCTTAAAACTAAAACAAAATTCGAAAATCAAAAGTTCAAATAACAGATCAAGATCAAGCATGCAGTAGATAGGATCCAGATCAAAATAAAAAAACAATCAAGTGCTGAATCAAACCCAGATCAAAGAAGAAACAAAAATAAACCTGTAACCAAGATTTAAAGCAACCTGGGAAACCCAAAATCTGAAAGCATGCAAGTACAAAGCAATCAAATCAACTTCAACAAGCATCAGATTCAAGAGCAAAACAAAGATCATCACTAAAAACAACAATTAGTTCAAAGTTAAACCAGTTTCAAAAATATCAAAGTCCAGAGAACATTTCCAGTTTTTAAATTCGAAAAGAAAAGCAATTCCAGGCTTCATTGTCTCTGCCTTCTGAGATCAGGTGAGCAAACCTCTTAGACCTGCTTCTATCTGATTGATGTCATGGTTAATATTTGATCTGTTATGAAAGTGTTGCTTAGTTGTTAAATGTATCTGCATGTATATATCTGTGTGTGGATTGAGATATGCATGCCTGTGTGTGTATATGGTTTCTCTGTTACAACAAACCCAAAATCCACCAGAGAAGAAATATTCATATCTTCATATTTAGATCTTTTCAAACTATGATTTCTGAAAGGAAATTGTTCATAACAAAGTTAAGCAACTTTTAAAAATAATTTCAAGGAAAAATATTAAGTGGATATTGTGTAAAATATTTATTTACAGTAAAATCATCATGAATCGGAAAATTCGAGTGTTTCAATATTAAAATCCGATAATGTAATCGTGTTCGAATTTCAAGATAATGATTTTTGGTGGAGATTTTATGATTTTTAAGCAAGTGATGGCCGTGAATTTGTTAGATGATCAGAAAAAGCATTTCTGTAAATTACTGTTGATCGGCGAGTTTATCCTCGTCGAAATTGTGATGGAAGATAGTTCGAGCATCATAGATCATCAGAAAAATGCTCGCAAAATTTTTTGTTGATTGTGGTGATGTGGCGACTTGATAGTAGGGTTAAAAGCTAAGTTTTGGTTAGGATCAGAATTCGATCGATTGTAGCGTCGATGTTGAATTAGACTTCACCGCAGGGGTTGGAATCGAAGCTTGAGTGGTTGACGATGCTCTGGGTAGGCTGGTGAGGTTTCAGATGAACGCTGGCGGCGGTACGTGGGGTTTTATGGTGATCATGGTTAGTTCCAGAGAGGGCTGTTCTGGTCGATTTCGATTCAGAGGATTGTTAAAGGTGCTGGGTGGTAGTTGATGTTGTGATGATCGCCGATGACACGTTGGAGGTAGCGGTGATGATCAGAGAAGCCTCGAAGAAGTTTCGGGGATTTGGGATTTTGGATCGGGGAAGGTCACGGGTAATTCACGAGTAAAGGTTCCAGTTTTAAAATTTTAAATCAAAATGAAATTTAAAAAGAAGAAAAAGATTCACGGGAAAAGAAGTGGGTAATTCGAGTGTTTTGTGGGAATGACTCGGTTTTTCTTTAAAGGTTTCAAAAACAAAATAAAGTATTGAAGTTTTAAAGGTAAAGTAAGTTTTTAAAATTTAATTCTGAAGTATAAAAAAAATAAGTTTTAAACTAAAATAAAACAAGTTTTCGAATTTAAATTATAAACAAGTTTTAAGTAAGGTTTTCAAAATTTTGATTTTTAAATTAAAAACATGTTTAAAATTGTTTTTGGGTTTTGAATAATTATATTGGAATAATTATTTTCTTAAGTATTTTCAAATAGAAATTGATGATGTGATTAAATAAGTAATTAGGATAAGTGGGTTATCTCAAGTTAATCAAGGCCTTGGGTAATTAAAGATTAAGTAATTAATTGAAATTAAAAGGTTAATCAGGTAATAAAAGGAATTAAAGAAAATTAATCATTGTGATTAATTTAAGGTTAATCAAATAGATTAATATAATAAATTACTTAATGAAAATAATTACAGGGTAAAGAATAATTTCTTAATTTAAAGATTAATTAAGGAATTAATTAATAATTAAATTCTTAGGTAAATAAGAGTGAATTAATTAATTTAAGTGATTGAAGGGAAATTAATTACTTAAAGATAATTACTTGATGAAAGTAATTAATGATAATTAAATAAATGATTAAGGGTTGATTTATCAAGTGATTAAATAATAATTCATTAAAGAATAATTAATTTATGTGATTAATTAATAAAGGTAATTGATTTGAGAATAATTAATTAAAGGTTAATTAATTAATGAAGAATGATAATTAATTGAGGAGTAATTAATTAATGTAATTAATTTATTTAAAGGATAATTAAATAATTTAAAGGTTAATTATCTAATGATTAAAGGGTAATTATTTAATAATTAATGGTTGTTTAATTTATTAATTAAGGTTGATTACTTAATAATTAAATGTTAATTTATTTATTATTAAAGGTTAATTAATTAAAATGGTTTGTAATTAATTAACATTAATTAACCAGGATTAGTAAAATATTCATAAGTAATTAATCTGATTTAGATAAATCATATAATTGAATTTATTTTACTTATGAATGTCTGGATTGAATTAGATGCTTTGAATTATGTGCTATTTAAGATGTATGATGTTCTGTGATATGATTAAGCTGTGAAATGTAATTTATTTATCTGTGATGAATTTATATTTATAAATCTGTGAATGGAAGATAAGCGTTATAGTTATACCGCTTATCGACATTGATATGATTGAATCTGTGATGATTGTTGATGTTGCACTATTATTGTATGAAACCCCTAGACTACACCATACACACACAAATATGGATTGCATGAGGAAATTGGTTAAGTCACTGATTTTTGAAATGTTTCAAGATTGAATTTTAAATTTAAAATGGTTTTGGAAATAGAATTGGGTTAAATATGAAAAGCTTTTGAAAAGAAGTTTTAAAGATACAAGTTATTTTGAATAACTTAATAAAGTCTTGAAATTTAAAATGGTTTGATTTGAATTTAAATTCAAAGATTTGAAATTGAATTCTAATTTGGGAATTATGGTTTAAAAAGGTTATACAAGTTATAAATGTGTTTATATGGGTTTAAACCATTTTAAAAGTATTGTTTTGGAATTTTAAATTTAACCAAAGTTTAAAGGGCTTTAACTTGTGCAAATGTAATCAGATTTTTTCCGAAACGAAAACTATTTGTTTTCAAATAATAAAACCTTTCATATAAAGAAAGGATTTTCAATTTGTGTTGAAAGATTTCAAGTGTGAAATGGAATTGAAATAGTTTTGAAAGCTATGAATTAATCTTTGTGAAAAATTGTTGAACCTTGTTTTGAAATTGAAAAGGATCTTAAAGGTATATCTTTTACATAAAGGATTTGAAATGGAATTGTTTCAAAAGCTATGAAGGAATCTTTGTGAAATATTTGGTGAACGTTGTTTTCAAACATTAAAAGATCTCAAAGATAGATCTTTTGTTTAATATTGGAAATGAATCTTTGTGAAAGATTAGTGAACCTTGTGACATGAATCTTTTTGTTTAAAAGATTAAAATGGTAATTTGTTTAACCATTTGAAAGGAAAGTTTTGGGTTTAAAGTTGCAACTTAACTGAAATCCCATTATCCATATGTTTTTAAATATTGAGCTCATTATTCGGTTTAGCCGGGAGAGGACGTTGTGTCATATAACCCATTCCGAATAATGATACGACGATATGGATAGCAATTGAAGACCGGTGGTGAAGACCGGGTATTTTCGAGAACGATAGGATAACCTGCCCAATGTCTCTACACTAAGTCGCGCCGGTATAGAGAGCTCCATATATGATGGGGAGTTCGATCGGGATTGGGAATACTCGAATTTGCAAGGGCTTCTTTTGAAGTGCTTTCGGTTCTGTTCGAACCCGGAACAGACTTGTATGGATGTGTATCTGACATTACACTTTGAGATGTAAAGCTGGTTTCTATCAAATACATTTCGGTTTGGTGGCGGAGATTTATTTTCTTCGCTTAACACCCTTCTCTGAGACGTACGGCTCAGAGGTTATGTTGTTGATGGTTACTAGTGATACATTCCTAATTTGGTAATGTGGCATACGAACTACTGCTGATCATTTGTTGATCGAAGCATGACTTTTGTGAAAAGCATAGCTTTGTGGACGTGACTTCGTCGAGCCTCACTACCCGGTAATGGTCGAAACAGGAATGTTGGAGCAAGGTTTTTAGGGGTCGCGCCCCTAGGGTATGTCCATTTCCTTCTGGATAAAAGGTAGTATCATGGTATGGAGCCCAGATATTTAACCTATGTGGTTGGTGCAAACTTATTTCTTTGTGGTTGTTGGTGAAGAGGTACCTCGGATAAAGGTCGGTTACGACCAGGGATGGAATACTTATGTGGTAGTTACCTATGTTATAGCTTGGTTAAAGCGTGAAGTAGCGTCGGCCTTGTGTTAGCAGAGATACGGTTAGGTTCTCGGGGGTTCCAGAGGCGTACCCATTCGGTGAGGAAGTTCCTTAGCCTGACCATTTGTTGGAAATCCAAAGAAACAATATGCGCCCTGTACGGTTTTTAGTTGTATAACCTGCCATGGAATGTGGCGGTAACCTGCTATTGAACATGGTAGGTATAGTAGGCATACGACGAAATGTGGTATGCTGGCTAAGATTAATATTATACTTTCTAAATATTTTCTGCACTATGCACTAATAATAATATCAAATGGTTTTCGCGTATCAAGCATTTTTTACTTTCATAAGGAGAAATCTCCTCCAAGTGTGCGCTTGCATTATGTGTGTGGCAGGAGGCCTTATGGCAGTTTCATTTTTCAAAAAGCATTGCGGTTTTCATTGTTTTAAAAATCTTTTGTTGTTGTTTTAAAGATAAACTGTTTTGTTTTCTCATACCAATCCAATGACTGACCTGGAGTTTATTATTCCCTTTCTAAACTCTAGGTTTCCACAATTTTCCACACGGGCAGTCTAGAGTTGGGTTTTTCAGATAATCAAATAGTAGGTATAACGACCTTGACCCGACATTCAAAAATAGACACTGTAACGGTCCTGACTTGACCTTCATAAATTGGCACCCGTACTTCACTTGTACTCAAATGCCGCAGATTCAAACGTCGAATCTGGCTCGCCGGAGCTTACAACACATTAAGTACAACAACACAGCGGAAGAAAAAGAATATCATATAACTCCAATGAATACAATATCCAATGATATACAACAATTTGATACAAATGATATTAACATCAAAGATACAAAAATAACAGCGGAAATAAAACACAACTAGATGGTCTAGACTTTGCAACCATCGACAGCGAAAAGAGAGCTCCACTAGAATCTCCAAAAGAATCCAACTCCATAATGCAACTGCAACTCCATCTCCAAACTAAAGATAGCTTGAATCATCATCAATGTTGAAGTGAAGCAACTCGATCCAAATGCGATTGCCAAAACCAAAGACTTCGAAGGCTATTGAGTCTATACCTAATATTTGATTATCTGAAAAACCCAACTCTAGACTGCCCGTGTGGAAAATTGTGGGCACCCAGAGTTTAGGAAGGGAACAATAAACTCCAGGTCAGTCATAGGACTGGTATGAGAAAACAAAAACAGTTTATCTTTAAAAAGAAATTCGCAATGCTTTTTGGAAAATGAAACTGCCATAAGGCCTCCCGCCACACACACAATGCAAGCGCACACTTGGAGGAGATTTATCCTTATGACAGTCAAAAATGCTTGATACGGGAAAACCATTTGATATTATTATTAGTGCATAGTGCAGAAAACCTTTCGAAAGTATAATATTAATCTTAGCCAGCATACCACATTTCGTCGTGTGCCTACTATAGCTACCATGTTCAATAGTAGGTTATCGCCACATTCCATGGCAGGTTATACAACTAAAACCATACAGGGCGTGTATTGTTTCTTTGGATTTCCAACAAATGGTCTGGCTAAGGAACTTCCTGCACCGAATGGGTAAGCCTCTAGAAGGACGCCCCCGAGAACCTAACCGGATCTCTGCTAACATAAGGCCGACGCTACCTCACACCCCAAAAATGGTCGAAACAGGAATGTTGCAACAATGTTTTTAGGGGTCGCGCCCCTAGGGTTTGTCTATTTCCTTCTGGATAAAAGGTGATATCATGGTATGGAGCCCATATATTTAACCTATGTGGTTGCTACAAACTTATTGCTTTGTCATTGTTGGTTGAGAGGCGCCTCGGATAAAGGTCGGTAACGACCGGGGATGGCATACTTGTGTGGTAGTTACTCATATTCGAATGCCGCAGATTCAAACGTTCAATCCAATTCGCCGGAGCTTATAACACATTAAGTATAACAACACAGCGGAAGAAAAACAATATATATCATTGATACACAATATTCGATACAATAATTTGATACAAATGATATCAATATCAGATACAACAGCGGAAAGATAATAGCACAGCAGAACAATAAACTTGAACTCCATAGAAGGAACTCCAATATCAGCAATCTCCATCTCCAAAGCACCAATCCAGAAATAACTCGAACTCCCAATCAAGATGAACTTGTAGCTAATGCGATCCCAAACGCGATTTGCCAAACCAAAAACTTCAAAGATCCAAAGACTAAAGAAGATTTCCCAATGCTACCAAACCAAAGACCTCGAAGGCTATCGAATCTACTCCTACTATTTGATTATCTGAAAAACCCAACTCTAGACTGCCCGTATTGAAAATTGTGGGCACCCAGAGTTTAGGAAGGGAACAATAAACTCCGGGTCAGTCATGGGACTGCTATGAGCAAACAAAAAACAGTTTATCTTTAAAAACAAAACAAAAGAGTTTAAAAGAAATCCGCAATGCTTTTTGAAAAATGAAACTGCCATAAGGCCTCTCGCCACCCACACAATGCAAGCGCACACTTGGAGGAGATTTCTCCTTATGACAGTCAAAAATGATTGATAGGCGAAAACCTTTTGAAATTATTATTAGTGCATAGTGCAGAAAACATTTCGAAAATATAATATTAATCTTAGCCAGCATACCACATTTCGTCGTATGCCTACTATAGCTACCATGTTCAATAGCAGGTTGCCGCCACATTCCATGGCAGGTTATACAACTAAAACAGTACAGGGCGTGTATTGTTTCTTTGGATTTCCAACAAATGGTCAGGCAAAGGAACTTCCTACACCGAATGGGTATGCCTCTGGAAGAACGCCTCAGAGAACCTAACCGGATCTCTGCTAACACAGGGCCGACGCTACCTCACGCTTTAACTAAGCTATAACATAGGTAACTACCACATAAGTATGCCATCCCCGGTCGTTACCGACCTTTATCCGAGAGCTCTCAACGCCGTTAGGTAACTCATTAGAGATAGGGTGAAGTATACTCTAGAATGAGTATTCCTTAAGATATCCGTCTGTAGGCCTCAGTAAATTCTCTTACTATCCACTAATAGTAAGTATGAGTGCAAGAAGAGGACGAGATAGAGGACAGGGGAGTACCACTTCCAATGGTCGATACCCTGCAACAACGAAAATATCTTTCTCTATCAATCTCCTACATCCGATTTCAATTTCTTTGATTTCTTCGTGGCACCTCAAGAGAAGAAGATTTGGTTTAGTGGCATTGCGAATCGTTGTAGAAAATCCTTACTTCGTATCCTCACCAGTTTCTTATCAATCTTTCCGTTTTTAACCCTAATAAATTTTAAAATTTAATTTGAAATAAATTGATTAACAAATATGAAGTTAAATTTGAATTTGTATCGATAAAACAATTTCAATTAAAACCAAATTTGAAATTTTATTGTAATTTCTTGTGATTATAAAAGTCCGAAGAGGGACAAGTTGGTGTATACTTTGAGATATTCCAACCTGGATTGAGTATCTATTGTTTGTTCTGTTGGGTCTAGATATAGTCTATGAATGGTTAGTTATCCTTCGAACTAACCAATATCATGTATATTTCGTAGACTGGATGACCCGAGTATCCTGTGTAATATTGAATGAGTTCATTCTTGTATCTATTGGTGATATTCTAATTTGGTAAGCCAAATGCAGAATAGATATTCAGTTTGATCTGGAAAGATATTTTTCTATCTTTCATATGTCCTTTTTGTTTCCCTGGCAATTTTCGGGGACGAAATTTTCTTAAGGGGGGAAATCTATAACGATCCCGTTTTTGAATTGAATTTAAATTGGTAATTTAAATAAATTTTTAGATTAGATTGTGGATTAAGTTGAATTTTTTTTCCAAAATAAAATGAGATATTTGTTTGTTTATCTATAAATTGATTATAAATTTAGAATTTGAGTTTGAAATTTAAAACTATGTTTTAAATTGTGAATAAATGTATTGAGATATAAATTGGATTTAAAACTATATTTTAAAAATTAATAAGAATTCATTTTCTAGATATATACATATATATATATATATATATATGCATATTTGGAAATTTTATTTTGAATTCCAATGACTATTTAAAAGTTAAATCTTATGTTTCAAAATATGTATGCCTTGTGATTTGAAAAGTAATATTTTGAAATTTATACAATAATTTTTAAATTGCTATTTGAAAGTTATAAAAGTATAAAATATAGATAATAGAAAGTGCATAAATATAAAACATATGATATGAAAAGAAATGTTTTGTAAATATAAAGCTAAAAAGGGTTTAAAAAAAAGTTTATAAAATTTATAAAGATGATTTAAAAGAGGATTTAAACATAAATATACTTGTATATAACAAGTGTAAAGATTTTTAAATACAATTAACAAGTGTAAAGAAAGAGATACAAACATTAACAAGTGTAAATATACAAAGACAAGTGGCAATATCATATCTTCTTCTTCCTCATTTTTTTTCTTTGTTAATATTCAAAACAAAAGAAAGTTGTAAACCAGAAAAAAATAATAAAATCTAGAATCAAGCAAAATCAACTTTCAGATCAGTAAAACAAACAGATCTGAAACATGCCAATGAATGGAGTTCAAAATCTTGAAGCAAGCCTGTCAACAAAAGAAATCAAAAATTTAAAAGCTTCAATCTGGAAGCAAACTGCAAACCAAAGTAGAAAAAAGAAAAAAAAATTCTTTGGAAATCAAAGAAATCAACCTGGAAATGAAGATTAGAATCAAATTTCAAACTCAATCCCTAATCAGTGCAAATGCAAATTTCAGTTCTCAGATTTAAAAACAAAAGTCTAGAAAGCAAAAGAAGAAAGAATCAGATTCAAACAACTCTGAAACCTTGAGAACTATTGAAAACAAATAGCTCTATAAAATCAAAATGCATGCAAGAGTCAAGCATCAACAACAATTCAACCTGATTCCAAACTAAAGCAAATTCAGTTTCAAGATAAGTTTTGAAAATCAACCAAATCATTTCCAGGAAAAATCTTCTCTACTTCTCTGTTTTACCCAGGTGAGCAAACTCTAGAGCCTATATATTTTTCTTTGGTTTGCATGTGATTAAATTTGGATGTATGATTGTGAAATGTGTGTGCATGGATGAAAATATACCTGTATGTGTATAGATATGGCTGTGCACATGTGTCTGTGTACAGACCTTTGTCTCTGTTCTATATTACAGGTTCAAAAAACAACCTGATTTATTTATATCTATCCACCCAAATGATTGTAGGTTTTGATTGCTGAATAAAAAGTGTTGTATGAGTACCACATCATTGTTAAATAAATCCAAGGGAAAAATATTGAGTAAATGCTTTTTTAAAATAAGAAATCACAGCGAGAACTATATATATGTTCAAATCTGATCATTATAAATTTGTGTTTGAATTCCATAATCATAATCGAATGGGCAAGTGATGAATTTAGATGAAGATTTCAAAAATTTTAAGTAAGTAAAACATATGAATTTACGAGATGAACTAATTATGCATTTTCGACGATCCTCGATGATCGGAGTAATGATAATTCACGTGATCGAGAAGAGAGCATGGTTGGAGGTCTAGAATCATCAAAAAATGTTCAATGATTTTATAATTCATCGTGATGATAGTTCGAAATCAATTTAAGGTTCGACAGCCTGTTTAGATCAATGTCGAAATCGAGGTATTTTCATGGTCATTGTTGAATTGGAAGCAATCGCACTGGGAGAGGAAGCTTCGTGGGTCATCAACGATGATGTGATCGGAGTTTCACAACCTCCGGTGAACTATGGCGGCGAGTCGAAGTATTTTTTTTGATGGTTTGCTTCATTCCAGTTTTGGCTAACATGTTTGAAATTGATGTCGGGGATGTTTCGTGAATCTGTTTGTTTGGGTTGGTCTGTGGTGATGTTGTCGACTTGTCGAAGGGAACGTAGTCGACCGAAGAGGGTCGGAACTCCGGTCGTGCCTGGGTGGTTTTGATCAATTTGGGGAAGAAGACGGCTCGTGTTCGAGCATGAGAGAATGGTGGGTCGACTCAAAGAAAATGGAAACGCGAGTGGTTTGAAGTAAGGCTCGAGAAAAATTATAGGTTGCTTCGGGGATGGACTCGAGTTATCTCGAGTTGTGGCAGTAATAGATTTAAAACAAATCAAGTTTTAAATTTTAAATTAATCAAGTTCTGAATTATTATTTTTAAAAAACAAATTCTCTTTTAAATGGTAAATATTGTATTGTTAGTTTGGAATTAGCTAAAGACTTTAAAAAGAATTATTTTAATTAATCAAATTTTAAGTGTGCGATATGTATATACTTCCATTTATTAATATTTAGGATTTATTCTAAATGAAATTTAATAGCTCGGTTAAGAGATTAATTATGAAGATAAAAATGTTTTTATTAAGTGGCTTGACAATATAAGTAAATTTGTTAGATAATGATAAATTTATATAAAGGTTAATTTTTTTTATTTAATCATTTTAAGAGTAAGTTTGATTTGGTTCTAGATTAATTTTGTATTAGATTAATTATTTAATTTAAATCCTTTAGTGTTTTCAAATAAAATTAAATTAAGTGAGAGTTAAGTAATTAATTAAGATAATTGGGTTATTTTTTGACTAATTTAGATTGTGAGCAATTCTTAATGAAATTAATAAAAGATTATTTCTCAATGAAATTAAAGGGATAATTACTTTGTGTAATTACACTTAAAGGTAATAAATTAATTAAGATTAATTAATATAAGTAACTAAGGGAAATTAATTACTTAAATATAATTATTTAATTAAAAGTAATTAATTAATGATTAAAGTTAATTAATCAAGTGATTAGAGGATAATTACTCAAAGTAATTAATTTGTGATTTATTAATACAAGTGATTAGGATAATCACTTATTGAAATTAATTAAGGATAATTAATTAAAATGTAATTAATTAAGGGTTAATTAATTAAGGAATAACTAATTAATTAAGAATGATTAATTAGAAGGATAATTAAGGATTAATTAATTAATTTTATTAATTAATATTAAATGATTAATTTGGATAATTAATTCATAAGTAATTAATTTAATTGGAAATTAAATTGAAGTAATTAAGGATTAAATAATTAATTAATCCTGCTTATAAATGATTATTGAATGCTTGAATTGCTTATGAATGATTGTATTATATGAGATGCCTTGAATTGATTGTCCTAGCTGATCTGTGATATCTTATCTGTGAATTAAACTGTGTATTATTTATTTATTTATCTGTGATACATTTATCTGTGAATGAAGATAAGCGTTATAGGATTATACCGCTTATCGATATTGATATGATTGAATCTGTGATGATTGATGATGTTGCACTATTGTGTAAAACCCTGGACTACACCATACACACACAAACATGGATTGCACGAGGAAATTGGTTAAGTCATAGATTTTTAAAATGGTTTTAAAAGATAAATTTTTGAATCCAAAATAGTTTTGGAAATGGAATTGAAAGCTTTTGAAAAGGAGTTTCAAAAATAAAAGTTATTTTGAATAACTTGATTAAGTTTTGGAATTTAAATAATTTGATTTAAATTTGAATTCAAAATCTGAAATTGAATTCTATGTTTGGAAACTATGGTTTAAAGATGTTATACAAGTTATATACGGGTTAAACCATTTTAAGGGTATTGATTTGGGAATTTGAATTTAACTCAAGGGCTTTAACTCGTGCAAATATAATTGGATTTTTCCGAAACGAAGACTATTTGTTTTCAAATAATAATAGCTTTCATCTAAAGAAAGGATTTCCAATTTGTGTTGAAAGATTTCAAGTTTAAAATGAAATTGTGAATTGTTTTGAAAGCTATGAATGAACCTTTGTGAAAGATTGCTAAACTTCGTTTTGAAATCGAAGAGGATTTTAAATGTTGTATCTTTTATATATAAAAGATTTGAAATAGGAATTATTTTGAAAGTTATGAATGGATCTTTGGAAATAGTTTTGAAAGCTATAAATTGAGCCTTTGGGTTAATAATTGGATGAGATAATCCAATTTGAAAAGGAAGTTGTTTTGAAAAGCTATGAATGAATCTTTGTGAAATATTGGTGAACTTTGTGAAGTAAATCTTTTTGTTTAAAGTTTTGTAAATGTTAGTTTGTTTAAACCATTTAAAGAAATGTTTTGGGGTTTTAAATTGTGACTTAACTGAAATCCCACTATCCATATGTTTTTAAATATTGCGCTCATTATTCGGTTTAGCTGGGAGAGGACCTTGTGTCATATAACCCATTCCGAATAATGGTACGACGTTATGCATAGCATTTGAAGACCGGTTGTGATGACCGGGTATTTTCGAGAACGAAAGGATAACCCATCGAATGACTCTACATCGATTAGCGCCCGGTATAGAGATCTCCATATGTGATGGGGAGTCCGATCGGGATTGTGAATACTCGGATTGCAAGGGCTTCTTTGGAAGTGCCTTTGGTTCTGTTCGAACCCGGAACAGACTTGTATGGATGTGTGTTTGACATTACACTTTGAGATGTAAAGCTGGTTTCTATCAAATACATTTCTGTTTGGTGGCGGAGATTTATTCTCTTAGCTTAACACCCTTCTCCGAGACGTACGAGCTCAGAGGTTATGTAGTTGATGGTTACTAGTGATACATTCCCAATTTGGTAATGTGGCACACAAAGTGCTGCTGATCATTTGTTGATCGAAGCATGGCTTTGTGAAAAAGCATAGCATTGTGGATGAGACTGCATCAGGACCTCACTCCCCGGAAATGGTCGAAACAGGAAAGATGCAGCATGGTTGCAGGGGTCGCACCCCTAGGGTATGTCCATTCCTTCTGGAAAAGGATGGCATCATGGTATGGAGCCTAGATACTTAACTCATGTGGACACTGTAAATCTATTACTGTGTGATGGTTGTGGTTGAGAGCTCTCGGATAAAGGTCGCAAAAGACCGAGGATGGCATATTTTAGGTGTTACCCTGGGAAGGGTGTAAACTGACCTTGTGTTGGCAGAGAGCCGGGTAGGTTCTCAGGGCATCCCTGTAGAGGCGTTCCCATGTGGCCCAGGAAGTTCCTTTGCCTGACCATTTGTTGGAAATCCAATCATCCAATACGAGCCCTTTACGATTGCAGTTGTATTACCTGCCACCTCAGGTGGTAGCTATAGTAGGCATAGTATAACGGTACCTATGCTGGCTAAGATTAATATTATACTTTCGAAATGTTTTCCACTATGCACTAATAATAATATCGAATGGTTTTCGCGTATCAAGCATTTTTGACTGTCATAAGGAGAAATCTCCTCCAAGTGTGCGCTTGCATTGTGTGTGTGGCGGGAGGCCTTATAGCAGTTTCATTTTCCAAAAAGCATTGCGGATTTCAACTTTAAAATCTTTTGTTGTTTGCTTTAAAGATAAAACTGTTTTTGTTTGCTCATACCAGTCCCATGATTGACCCGGAGTTTATTGTTCCCTTCCTAAACTCTGGTTGCCCACAATTTTCCATTAGGGTAGTCTAGAGTTGGGTTGTAACAACCCGCATATTTATCAATTTATCATTTAAATATTTTATTTAAATATTTTATCGTTAATCGGATTTTGGTCCGAAAAGCTACTTTTTGCATACGGTCAAATTAGGACTCGAGACCACTCCCATTGAGTTCAAAATGACGTTTGCGATCTTTTTGAGTGTAAACTTCGATATGTTTGGAGATAGTGAAATTTTCGACACTTTTTCCCGCCTTTGACTTTGGTTTGGACTGCACCTCTTTAGTTCAGCCCAACCCTCTTCCTCACTTTATCAAAACACTTCAAGCTTTGTCAAAAATGGTGGTGGGAAGTGGAAATTAAAACTCCAAACTCAAATTCTATTGCAAATCTGAGATTCAACTCCAAATTCAAAAAGAAGATAGTGGATTCAAGCTTTGGATTGCTTCTCCTTGCTTTCTATCTCCATCTTCATCCATTTTAGTGAAAAGGTAAGATTTTTGATCTCACATCTTGCCTATAATTGTCATTGGACTGTTGGGAATGATTCCATATCACTCTAGCATCAACAATTGCATTTGGTTTGGATTGGATTGGCGAAAAACTTCAGTTTTCGGTGTTTTGGTGATTTTTCTGACACTAGGTCGTTCTGGCCTTCGCTAATTCGTACGCGAGTTAAGGCGTTAGGTCGCTGCATTGAAAAGTCGCTCTGGTGAAGTCTTAGGTCGTCTCCGACTTAACATCCCTCGGCAAAGGTTAGGTCGTTCGAGTTAGGTCGGCCAGTCTATCTCGTAGGTCGTCTCCGACCTAAACTCCTGCTAAGTCATTCGAGTTAGGTCGTTGAACCATTCACCCTAGGTCGTTCGTTCCACTAAGTCGTTCAAGGCTTAGGTCGTTAAGACGTTCGTGTGTTAAGTCGTAGGTCGCTCGACTTTGTTAAGTCGTAGGTCGCTCGACTCTGTTAAGTCGTAGGTCGTGCCCGACCTATCCTCCAGTTAAGTCGTTCCACCCTCTAGGTCGTTGGACCATTTACTTTTGGTCGCTCGTCTACTAAGTCGGCCTAGTTTACCTCGCAGGTCGAACACCGTAGCAGGAGCGTTGCCCCCGCACCCCCTGGACCCCCCTCCATAGGGGATCTTATCTGAAAAACATTCAACAGAATTTCTACTATGATGGTTTTGGGATTGATTTCTTTAGACTTTACTCACGTCTTCGAACGTGAATTTATGTGATTCGATTTGTTTCAGCAATCGTTTTGTGACTTGTCACTCTAAAGACATGAAGGTTTCAATACTAGTAGTAAATATCAAAGCTCTTTCATCAAAACAATTTCAACTCTATTTTATTACAAAGCTTTTTTTCTCAAACCATTTTCCAATCTACTAGTATATACAAGCCTTTACCTCACTCGAATGAGAAATCGAATTAAACGACTTAGTAAAACGAGTGGTATGAAACGCTTGCGTTCACTTCGTCGGTTAGCTCTTGGACTTGTTCGATTGAACCCTTTTGTGACAATTTTCTAGTGAAGATTTACAGCTTGTTCGTAAATATTTAAGTTAAGCAAGTGGTTATGGGACATGAAGCTAAACTCATATATTTACTAGCTTGGTGTGATTGACACTTCCTTATGATCATGACGATCATTTTTGTGATTTAGACTAGCAATTGAGCGATGTCTCTTTGTCTGCGAGGGAGACTAGACCCCGCTTTTGTGATGTTTCGCCATCACTTATATGGGGTAGCACCCCATGGTCTTCGGGCCATTTCTGTGTGGAAATTTAATGGATAGCTTCCGTGAGATAGCTTCTCATTCATGTGTTTACGCGTAGGTGAGTTTTCATGCTCCCATTCATGTGTTAGGCCTCCCCCCTTTTTATGTGTTTTCTGGATTTTTGGTGATGATTTCTGGAATTTTGTGCTTCACCAATTTTCATGATTTTCATTGATATGATATCAGATTTTGTGCATTGGTGAATTTATGTGTTATTGACTTGTTATGAATACAAGTTTAGGGTATGATACCCTATTTGATCTTTGGGAAGATTCTTGTGATATTGATTGATCTTTGGTTGATTATCATTTACATACTTATAGTAGTATGCCGTTATGGTTGTTACATGTTCATGCCATATTATTTATCCTATACCTTATCATCTGATATTTATAGCTAGACTGATCCGTTTATTATTTTCTTATAAATAATACTCGGGTCAGATCGAGATGTTGCAGGTGCTTCTGCTTGACTTCTTTTCAGGATTATTCTGACTTTTGGCACTACTTAGATTAGTAGTTTTTGGATGTACGCATTTGAGATATAGACTCTATGTTGTGTACTTATTCTTTTGTATAGCACGTGTTGCTATTCTTTTGTATTATCGTGGATCTTTCTGACCACTACTCTGATGTACACTTTCATGTGTTATATATTTATTTCATATCTTCTTATGCCTTTGTGATATGGATGTCTGTGACTGATTTATGTTATGATTATTTCTATGTTTGTTTCCGAAGATTATATATAGCCACCGTGTGATAGCTTTGTGTTTGTATCGGTACGTCGGATTTCCTCCTTAAAAGATATGCATTCTATTCTATCTGACATATCGATGCTCGCACAAAGAAGTTACATGGATGGTCGCTCCTCCACAGCCTTATTCTCCGTGCTAATTGATAGCACTACATCGTAGTGTTCTTGGTTAGCGTGGGTATAGAGGTGGGGCATCACATGGGTTTTTCAGATAATCGAATAGTAGGAGTAGATTCGATTTCATCCAGCCCTTGGATTTGGCGATAGCATTTGTTTAAGGTGACTGACCTTGCTTAAGTCATCGTGTTGGGGGTTTGAGCTTATGGTTTGGATATTACTGCTTTTGGATTGGAGTCTTCGAAGCTTTTGGGTTAAGCTATTTGGTTTGAAGCATTGGGGCTTAGGCTATGAAGTTTCAGATATTGGATTCTGTCTCTGTTTCTCTCTTGAGATCATATTAGAGTTATCTTTCCGCTATTGTATCTATGATATTTATGGATCTGTTGTATCATATTGTATCAGACATTGTATCTATTGTGTATCAATGTTATATATTCATTTTCTTCCACTATGATGTTGTACTTAATGTGTTATAAGCTCCGGCGAACCAGATTTGACGTTTGGATCTACGGCATTTGAATACGTGACGTATTCAGTGCCGATTTTTGAAGGTCGAGTCAGGGTCGTTATAGTAGGAGTAGATTCGGTAGCCTTCAGACTCTGGAAATCTTCTTCAGTCTTTGGATGACTGACCTTGCTTAGTTCAACTAGATTGGGAGTTCGAGCTTTTTTTGGATTGATACTTTGGAGATGGCAATCGCTGATATTGAAGTTCCTTCTTTGGAGTTCAAGTTTATGTTGTTTTTCCACTGTTGCTGCTGTATCTTCCGCTTTATCTATCTCTGATATTTGTATTGATATTCATTGTATCAGAAATGTTGTATCATTGTTGTAATCAACTGTTGTATATCAATGATATATTCATTTCTTTTCTTCCGATGTGTTGTTATACTTAATGTGTTATGAGCTCCGGCGAATCAGATTCAATGTTTGAATATGCGGCATTCGATACAAGTTGAAGTATGGATGTCGATTTTCGAACACGAAAATCCGGGTCGTCACAGATGTTGTGATTCATTTTTGGTTATTTACTATCTTGCCTGTTTTGTATCAGTAATGTTTATTAGTATGCTTTATCAAATGCACTATGAGATAAATTACTGGTTCTATATTGTCTACTTACTTTATAACCTTGATGATTGCCCCATACCGGCCGAGCACCGTTATAGTGCACCACTCGGTTGTTGGAGGTGTAGGACGATCGTCACAAGCTTCAAACGAATTCAAGCATACCAAGGACTTCGACATCATCGAGGTGCTTCGACTTTTACTCATAGTGAATTTATTTTCTTTTTCATTTCGATTTTTTTGTGTGATCTGGTGTCTTTTCTTTATTGACCATGCGAATGAGCGAGGTAGTATGGAATAGGTTTACGAAGATAGATTGGCCTTAGAGTTGAATATGTTGAGTTGAATAATTATTAAAGGGCTAAAACATGAATATGTTGGGGTTCTATAATTATTGAACTTGAACCTGAATATTTTGGACTTGAAAATTGAACTTGGACGTTATATGTTGGATTATTTATTTTTTGTAGACAATATTGTGTATCGATTTGCAAGGTTTATCGTTAGTTTTTCATTAAAAATACATAAATTTGGTATCAAGACTAAAAACAAAACTTACAAAATTTTCGAAATTGATCGAAACCAATAAAATTTTAAATGACCGAAACCGAGTTCTCGAACCTTGGTATTTAGATATTTGCTTATGTTAAATACATTTAATTATTTTCAGCTCCACCATCTTAAAGTTAATGCGATGGAATTCGACTTTGTTTATGCACATGCGTACATGAATATAATAAAGTATAATAACTTTCTCAAAGTAAAAAGGAGACTACTCGAAACCTCCAACCATTGTTGTCAAAAACCTTATGATTTGAATTCCAATTTATATCGGGTCTAACACTTTGACGATTCAATTTATATTTTCAAACTTAGTCAACAACATAATTTTAAAATACCATTTAAGTTATACTAACATATTTAATATACTTATTTGGATTCATAATTCCAATTATAATGCTTTCAAAACAAATAAAAATGTAATAAATGAGAGACTTAATTTCTTAATTTAGCTCTAGAAGATCAAACATCAAAAGCGATTTCAAAGTATATGCATATCTTAAAATAGAGATATTTTGAATCCACGACTTACGATTTAAATCCTACTTCAATTTAAAGTTTAAACTTTATGATTAGTGATTATACTCTCATCTTGAAAACCTTGCCTCCAACTACATAGTAAACCTATCAACTCTTCTTAAAAAAATCTTACTTCTTGAAATTTCCACGTTTTAAACCAGAAAACAAATCTCCTTCGACCAATAGATAATGGAAGGAGAAGATTTAGTGGATAATCTAAATTCAGTGAAGATTTTTATGTAGAAAGTAAAAGAATGGGAACAAAAAAGTTATAAACAATATAATTGTTGAAAGGAATTACTGAAAAAGCAATACAAAAAATATAATCTATTTTTTAATCTCCTAGCATTATCTTTTTGATGTAAGCAAGCATATAGAGCATGAGCAAGAGTCCTCATTTATTTTAATTTCCCTCCATATAGATATAGTAATGATATTAAATAGTGAATGAACTACAAAGCATAATTAATCTGATGGAAGCATTAATACAACAAAAATCAATATGAAAAAAATAAGCATTAGAGAAGTTGTGTGAGGATGCGGTGGTCTACCATTGAAATCAAATGAAATACTCTGCCAAAAATTAAGCTACATGTAAAAAATAAAAAATAAGAAGAGGAATATACCTTGAAATGAAGATGACGGTTTCTCTCAGTTTTTGATAATCATCGGAAAGTGCATATCCGAACATTAAACAAAAGATGGCTACGGTTTTTCTTCGATGGAGGCAAACTGTGAATATTGTGGAGGAATGATGCCTAAGGTTTTTTTGGGCCTAAGCTGTTAGTGCAAAGATGGTGGGTGAAATAAAAATTAATTGAGGATGTGTACAAGACATGGTTTGGGAAGTTGGAAAAAAATTATTAATTTCATGAGGATTTAGTTATTTTGAAATGCAGTTCAACTATTTACTCATATCAATAGTGTAATCCTGTTTCTATTATGAGTAACGAGTAAAATAGCGATGGCGATTTCCGTCGTTAATGACGGCTGGTGATGGTCGTCAAAGGAAAATTGTCATCGCAAATGAGTGTATTATAGGGACAATGCCATAATAGATTGGCTTCTGACTCACACTAAAACATATGTACACATGCATTACATACATGCAGACATATACATGTATAGTTATAAACTTCAGACTCTATTTGCTAAATTACAAGCTTTACATTACTAATTCTTATTATACTTCAACAAGAAGTTTACTACGTGCATCTAAACTTATATAATACCTTCATTTATGTTGTTTAATTAAGGATGCAGCCTCTGCCCACCCTCTTATAAATGTGTGACAATTGGGCACGTGCACTCATTCTGATAATATACCATTGTCTGAAAATCCCAGTAAACTGAAAAGTACAAATTCATAGATCATCACTACAATACATTTAATAATAGCTATGTTGTGCATATACCAAAATAGTTTGCTCCATACTTTATCCTATCAACTCAAATCTTTTGTTCTCCCCTCTACTATACCTATGTGCCATATATGTACAATATGATGAAACCCACTAATTCATCAATAAGTTTTAATGGCTGCCTGTGATTTTTTATAGCATATGGGAACTGGGAACAAGAGGGTAGAGAAATTGTACTCGTATCATACCTTGCACAATAAGCGTATTTAAGTTTTTTTATGGGTGGCTATATCTGGCCATGCTGTGCAAAAAATTGCATTTTTCATTTTACGATTCTTCTTTTAAATTTAAATTTTCATTAAGAATCAAAACTGATTTGGATAATTTCTACACACATATGATATTTGAATCAAGAAAAATATTCATACCTTCGGAGTGATAACTTCATTCAGGTCTTTAGAAATTTCACTATCCTTGGTCTCTAAAGCACTCAACTGGCTCCATGGTGTTTTCCTTTCTTGATGCTTAAGATCTATACCTTTGTTTGAGTAGTTTTTTTTTACCATCGCTATTTTCATCGGTCTCTCTGTCAAAATATTCAGATATTGTTATTAGGTTTGAATAGTCAGAATGATAATAATAATAGTTATTTTTGAAGTATGCGTACCAACATTATACCTTCTCTCAACATCATCGTGCATTCTCTGTATGACCACCTCGCAGTTGTGATCAGTTAATCAGTAATGTTAAGTACAAACAAAAATGGATGTGACATATTTGACTTTCCATCATCATTAAAGTACAATACACATGTACGTGCATTATAATATTTAGAGATGCTTGCTTTTTATTTAATAAAAAATAAATGAACGAATGTGTGTTTTAAGTGCAAAGATTTTAGTAGTTACAACACTTTAATTTCAAGTTTTTTTTGTTGATGGCATCAATGACAAATTGATAGTAAAATTCCGTTGGTGAGTAGTGGAAAAGAGATAGTGGTGGACGTTGCAAATCGGTGGTGAGATCCCATTGATGGACGGAGGTATTTTCGAAATTTCAAAAAGACACCATGGAAATTATGTTAATTGAATTCTCTTTATTAGTAGTAAAAAGAGATACATATGTACTAGAACGACAATCGGGCCTACTATGTTGTATGGTGCAGAATTTTGGCTTACCAAAAGCCAACACGTCCAGATGATAAGTGCAGCAGAGATGAATATGCTGCGATGGAATTGCAGTCATACAAGAAAAGACCGAATTAAAAATGTTGATATGCATGATAAACTTGGAATAGCTCCAATTAAGGAGAAGCTACTCCAACACTGCTTAAGATGGTTTGGACATCTCCAATAGAGGCCTCTCGAGGCACCTGTGTGCGTTGAAATTATAGACCGCATTGAATGCTCAACAAGCGGTAGAGGTCAATGAAAGTTGACATGGAAGAAAGTAGTAAAAAGGACTTGAAGGATTAGAATATATCCATAGAGCTGGTGTCGGACAATAGCATGGAAGTTAGTGAACCACGTACCAGAACCATAATTTAGGAGTTTTTTTGCTTATGGTTGGTTTAGGAGTAATGTTATAAGTTTTAGATTATAGACTAGCGAATATGAGCCTAAGACGTAGTTTTGATCTTCGGTCAATATTACTATTAGTATCATTTTTACTATCATCATCATCATCATGGTTTTTTCTTAAAAAAATCTTTATTTTTATCTTATTTAGATGTTGTTGTTGTTATTATTATTATTACTTGTTTACTTATTTGACTTTATTTTATTGTTATTATCATGGTTTTTATTATTGTTGTTGTCGTTATTATGACTTTTAAATTGAGTTTGTCATTTAATTTTGGTTTCCATTTCTAGCCGACCCCAATTTGTTTAGGAATAACAGCTTAGTTGTTGTATAGAAACATATGTACCAATATTAAATAAATTAATGACTAATAAATATTATCATAAAACAACCAAAATTACAATTTCAGAAAAAACTAAATGAATTATACCTTCATTTTGTTTATAAAATCTTAATATAATTACAAATCATAAGACGTTCAAGTCAAAACTAATATAGAAGAAGCTGAATATTAACAATACAATTGATAGTTACAATGGTGTCCCATTGTTTCCAAGTGCTTACCTTTATAAATGAGCTCCTTGATAATCTCCAACATCTATGAGAAGGCCATCAAGATTAGACCAAGCAATTGCAAAAGTAGGTTAATTTCTGAGTGCTTCAAGGTAGCAACTACAAGCCTTAAACAAAATAGAAAAGGATACTGTATCAAATCTTCAGTGCAAGTAGTAGATCAATAATATAAAACCTAAGGCAACTAAAGAAAAAGAATGATAAAAGGGAAAGGGATAAGGATAAGAATGATAAAAAATGGGAAAGGGATAAGGATCAATGTATATTGTGTTAATAACATGGTATATTTCATATGACATAAGTCCTATAATATCGCTATTTTGTGCGCTAAACAATCATGTAAAAATTTAGAAAGATGCTTCATTTCTTAAACCTTGTGCTTCCATCAAGTTTCCAAGGTTGTTATTAGCATCAACTTGCATTATAAATATTTAGGACCTCAAATTTGTGCAATGATAAACAGTCTGATAAAGAAAACTAAAATAAGAGCGAATGTAGATTTAATGCAATGGCATGTCCGTAGCATAGGGCAGCGTCATTGAATCTTCCTTTCTGTGTGTAAACACTAGCCATGTTTGAGCAAGCTTTATAAAAATTAGGATGGAGCTACAAAAAAAATAAAGCCCAAATGAAGTTGGTAATAAAAAAGAAACTAACATATTTTCAATATTAAGCAAGTACTATGTGCGTGTTGTACTTGAGAACATACATGTTATTCAATATCCATTATCTTACACTACTTAACCGAGCTTTGATGCTATGTAAGATAATTAAGAGAAGTAATAACTTCTCTGTTGTCCCATTACATTACAAGCATTTACATAGAAACACATCTGTATTAGTTATTTGAGTTACAAACAACATAATTAATGACAAATTGTTATTAGAATTTCGTAATAAACCAACCTACTTATGGACATAATCCCATAATCCCGTAATATGGGTTTCAAACAAATGAAAACTAGATAATCCCTGCTGTGTCAATTAAATAAGTCCTATGATATAAATATATTGTTCAACTTTCGGGATGGTCACATGTAGAAAATTAGAGAGAACTTGCCGGTATATTTTGTGCAGACTCATATAGTTGTTTTGGTAATGACAAAGCTTCGTAAATACTTCCAATTTTCCGCTTTCTTCTCCATGATTTATCATTGATCTACTGCAGTATAACGAATGAAATGAGAAACAGTTTGCCCATTAGTAGATAATTTCAAGAGTCATGACAGGCTACTTCCTCATCTTGTCAGATCACGCTTAGATCGAATGAAAGACTTGGTGTTGAGTAAACGGACTATAATGTACACATTTTATTATGTTTAAATAGATGTTTTAGTTGCTGAATATTTGAAAACTGGTATATTTTTCTAAGGAGCGACTTCAGTAGGAGCCCAAAAAGTGAAGAGGGGCACCACTGTTGGACTTAGTTGGGTCAAGAATCAGTACTACAAACTAACCTCCAAATGATCTATTTTCGTACTTCTTCTTTTTTCTTAATAATCATAATGTTGCTCTAGTCTATGAATACAATTTTCTTTTTTGTAGGGAGCTAACATATAAGCTTTTTGTTCCCATTTGTATTTTGATTTTTGGTTCATGACTTCTTCTTCCGAATATAAAAAGAATAAACTACAATGAAATATATACGTGCATACATATAGTTAGCATTTGCATTACATTATCTATTTTTTGGTATAGTTAGTATATGCCTTAGGAGAAATATCCAAAACCATGACTATGAAATATTACAAAAACCAATCACTGATGCTGTCAAGCCAAATCTAATGTTTTTTACAACAAGGGTAAGCTTACTTAGTTTTATGCAATTACAAACAAGCAATATAGTGTGTTTTATATTCTTCAAAAGTTATGGATTTACTTTTTTGTATAATGATTTATGTTTGTCGTTATGAAGCAGAGTATAGTTTTTATCTACTAAAATTTCACCTGTCTTTCTGCAGAGAAAAACCAAATGTTATTATCCTTTCATATTTGTTTTTTGTTACAAATATACTAAATGCTCTTATCTATTTGAGTCATTTGTTCTTGAATAAATTCCAACATGATTTTGTTAAATAAATCATACCAAAAACTAGTAGCTAAAACCTTGTACTTAATCTTTATATAAAAAAATATGTATTATATTTTTCTCAAATAAAAGCCAGATACTGTCAAAGGGTTAGAGTTTCTCAATCTTTTTTCGTAGTTGTTTCTAGCTTACTATGTTGGTAGTCACACTCATGTACACTGGTCGTCTCAATGATGCCAAGCTTGCTTCATTCTCCATTGTTCTTAATGTCATTGTTTTCCTTGAC
Source organism: Allium fistulosum (assembly GCA_030737815.1). Taxonomy (NCBI): domain Eukaryota; kingdom Viridiplantae; phylum Streptophyta; class Magnoliopsida; order Asparagales; family Amaryllidaceae; genus Allium; species Allium fistulosum. The sequence goes on along the minus strand of CM060907.1, from coordinate 1,034,645,095 downwards.
TATGGACTCTTAGTATGTGTTTAACTCGTAATCTTAGGTGATTGTTCTATGATTTTAGCTATTGCTTATTAAGGATTTTTTAACTATTTAAACCACTTGTTGGTAACTTAGTATTTAGGCCATTTTTAAAAATTATCCGCAATACTAGTTGGTACATAGAATATTCCAGTAGTTTTTCTCTAAAAAACGACGATGCCTCTATTTAATAGCTCTAATGTATTTTTGTAGGGTTAAAAAAAACCATTGTATCGGGGTTGTTTCAAATGGCAGAAAGCAGCAACTAGACTATATTTGTAGTATGTTTTAAAGTAAATCGTTGCTTCTACGAAAATCTATTTTTAAATAATTTCTATGGTCTTAAATTTAGTAGGGATGGATAGAAATTGCTACTGCCTTTGCCCTGGGCCTCCAGAATTACTGTTGCAAAAATAAAAATAAAAATGCTTTTGTATGTTGACAGATAGAAAGAAAAAATCAAAGCAGTTCATATAGTTTGTTCGCTAATTATTAATCATCTTTAGAGCTTTTATATTTTATTTGTTTATCGGCATCGCTTATGGACTCTTGATATGTAATACAAAATGGCATTACTAGATTATTTCTGTGATTTTAAACTAGTCGGAGATGGAACTAGAAATTACCACTACCCTTGGCATATAGACCATTTACATAAATAATGGGCGAATAAACTATTAATAACATGGTTAATTTGAGGAAAGTGTACGTTGAATGACTAAAAGAAGAAGATATCGTCATGTTTCTCATATGCAAGATTAAGAAGTAGTAGAAAAAAATTAAAAGTTCAGATTACTTTGCCTACTAAAAAATCCGTATAATCTGTTTACCAATCAGTCGACGTGAAGCTCTTTTCTTTTTCTTACTTTTTTTCTATTTTTCCTTTAGATTTTGACTGGTGATCGAATAAAAAAAATCAGACGGTGCATTAATTTAAAAAGTTCCAGTCCTGGAAAAACTACATATATTCTATTTGAGTAAAATTTTTTGAAATGATAAATAAGATGGAGAAATTCTTGCCTAGACATAATACTAATTCCATTATCAGTTATAATCTGCATATGCTGTCCTTATTACTAAGTTGTTATATGAGTACAGATTCAACGTGAGCACGAGGCGAAAAAGCATGATCTTGATAAGCTTCATATGAAGCTTGATAGAAAGCTTGACATGGTCATAAAAAGACAAAATTTAGAACCCGAGCTGAAGTATTTCTTCTTCTTCTTCTCCCTCTGTTTGGTTTGTTTTTTTTTATCTATTTTTTATAATGAATTTTGTTCCCTCGCTGTTTTATAAACAACTTTTGCAGTAAGCTCGATGAAAAATTTAGTCAGCAAATTGATAAAGTGGCTGATAAATTTACTCCGCAAATTCAACGAAATGTAGAGGACGTTCGAGCGTTACAGGTACAGGTGGAGATCACAAAAATTGAGTTGCTAAAATGGGGAGTTGGAATTCTTATCTCAACGGCAACTAATGTTGTTGTTGCCATAGTCCGTTCATATTACAAATCGTAAAGTTGTAATATGTATAACTGTTAGTATCTTTTCCTTTACGAGTCGTCATTGTTAACATGCAAATCTTTATGCATATAACTTGTTCATTTCTTGAATTTTAATCTCACCTATACTTTTCAAATTCGAAATGTGTATCACATGGTAGTTGCAAATGCCGTACTTGCTAGGTCACTGAATATATTTTTTATCTGTGAACATAGATAATATGAACTCAAAGGTAAAGTAAAACTTCCTCTATGTGTACCTTCTTACGTTGGATTTTTTGCATCTACAAATGCTATGCCATGTATATTTGTCGGATACCTAGTGTCTTCTATAAGTAACTATTTTACAGTTTTTGTATCTTATAAGAAGAAATATCCTTTAATTAGTATCTTAAAAGAAAATATACATGCATTACCTTTTCCTATCACCAATCTTAATTAGGTCATGTTATTTCTATTTAACATCTGAAAGCCATGCCATACATCTATTTGAAAACTATTGTCTTGTAATTGGCAATATCCTTGGATTCGTACCTTAGAAGAAAACACACATATCCATTTCTTGTTCTTACAACTTTCTTACCTTCTTTGATTGTTGGTATTTGCATATACTAGATAGCGTTGGTCTATTTTTTCTTTTAGCAGTAAAGGAATTTGAACCTCTTTCAAATAAATATAAGTCACATTTATTTTCCCATATAGTAGTCCTCATTAATATTATTTATAAAACATTTCATAAAATGTTACTTTAGTTTATAAACATTTTATACAACTTATCTTATCTCATTCAATATTACTATTATTATTTCAAAAAATCTTGAATTTTTTTCTAAAACATATGGAGTTATGTTCTTGAATCCTCAGTTTAAATCCTTTTTATTTATGAACCATATTTTATAACCCATTTTATATAAATTCACTTTCTTATTTCATCGTTTCACAAATTTTTATCCTTAAAATACCTTTCATTTCTTTAGCTTATAAATACCATCTTTGTTAAAGTTAACTTTTTTAGTCAACCATTATTATCGAATGCTTCATAGTCAAAATTTAAAATAAAATTTACAAAATGTTTGTTCAGTATTCCTCCAATTACTATCTACTCAATCTATGTTGTAAAAAAGTAATTACTTATAAATTAGCAAACAATCGTAAATGCTCATATAGTGGCCGAGCATAATTAAGCTAATCAATGAGGGATAGTTATGAACATCATTAATCTCTGCATTAATCAACCACACTACCAACTTATACTTATATGCTATTAATATATTCCAAATTTATAAACGCTCTCATATATATGATACACTTAACTCATAATAGGGCATTACATTATATTGTTTCTTAATGACTTACACTCAACTGAAGTGAAGGTTCTCGCTTAACCTTCAGCTTTGGTAGCACGATGTAACGAACGGTTTTTCGATCTTCGAAAGTTGACATTAACACATTAACAATATTCACGTGTCAAATACCCACGTGTCCAAAAGACAGAATGTTAAAGTAAAAAAAGGAAAGAAAATGAACAAGAAAGAGAAGACCAAAAGCATCAGAACCTCACATGTAGAATGATAACATATGCTATTAGAAGACAGCAAACTGTGCTAACCAAATATGCATTGCATTTCAGAGTTATAATTAGAGTACTATCAACAAACTAGTTAGTTATAACAGTCCGCTATTACAACTGCTGATATTTATACATAAAGTAATGTAGCGGAAATAACAATACTACAATAGATAAATATCCAATTCCTCTCCAACAGCTCAATGAACATCAATGAAAACCTGTATTTCTAAAACTACTCGAAAGAGTACCCTTGGAAATGAGGAAAAATAAAATAAAACCACGAGTTAAATTTTTCAGATATAAGTACGATGTGATAAACTCAAGACATATATATGATATATAACAGCATCTTTTTAGATCAACGTAACGGTTATCCTCTCAAAAGAGCCAAACCATCTAATAAGTACATTTGAAATATAATAGATAATGTTCTAGGGTAAAGAATATAAATTAGAAAATAATTGTGTTGCATGCATTTCACGGCACAACAATATTGAAGTATAATCAAAACCGCTAAGATGGGTTCGCATATGGATTTTACATGAAGACACATCTAGCTTAAAAACAGAAGCAAATCCCCATGACAAAGGTCATAATTCACCTTCCGAGCGGTTATATCACTATATAAAATATACCATAAGGCAAACAAAGTAGACCCATGTCTGAACATGCGAACAGGAACCATGTGGTACCAAGTATCATCAACTCCTATAGGCCCTACATATCGAAAGCATCTCTAGAAATGGAGATGATGTACCCCATTGGGTAAGCCAAACCCTTGGATTGTTCATCCTACTCTATCTTTTATCACCTACTAATTATGAAGTCATGTTCAATATATTTACAAATGATTCATAACTCGAACAGATCACGAATCCCATATTTTAGCATCTCAAACAAATCACGAATCTCTTTTGAGTCATCTCGTATATGTACACTTCCCCGCTTAGTGGACGATCCAAAACCACTCGATAGATTTTCTGGTTAACTCAACTTGGCTTCTTTCAAAAATAAATAGCCAATACGTAAGGGTGGAGATCATTTCCTATCTAGATGGATTTCTTTATCATTTATCCTAGAACATCAAGACGAGTTTATACGTAGGTTATATCATTACCAAGTGAATAATCATACCACATGATTCTCGTGTTTCCTCTAGATAATTGCTTAGTTAATTTGGTCCAATTCAACAACAATGCAAATGATCGCATATGGAAACCAAGTCTCGTATAGTTATCACATTTTCGAACTTCTCAACTTCAGTTACCCTTTGGAAAAGAGTGAAGCTTAGTGGGTTAGAGCACTATTACTTCTACACCCTACTAGAATCATCATATTTTAACTCTTATGGATAGAATCAAGGCTACTTTGTCATCTTAGTGCTATGTACACGACTGTAACATTCCTCATTCCATGGCATGAAATAAGCCCTACTGATGCTGCAGTCATCAGTAGTACTATTCTTTGCGATAAAATGAAATAAGTTAATAGTATCATTAACCACAGAAATATACGAATCTAAAATTTTTTCAAAACACGTTTCATTAGCAGATTTCCATATTCATTAAATAATCCCAAACATTGCCCAGATGTAGATAAAATATAATTATTACAAAACATTCCACGCAATAACAGAAAAAGTTTTTCAGGGCGTTCGAAAAATGCTGTAAGAGGAAATGACAGCGTTATTAAAAATGTTGTATAACGACATGTTGTCGTAGATACATAAGTCGCAACTACGTAATAAAAATGCTATGGAAAGCTCTTTTGTACATCGTTTATAATTAGCTTATAGTTTTTAAATAGCGTTTCTTAGCATGTTGTTATAAACTACTACGGCGTTAATATCTTTCCTAGACATAATACTAATTCCATTACCAGTTATAATCTGCATATGCTATCATCGTTGGATTATCTACAATGTCCAAACCAACACCATAGTACGGTCATCAGAATAAACTCTACTGCACATTTTGAGATTTTGAAATTTACCAGAAGAATAACATGGTTGTCCTTATTACTAAGTTGTTATATGAGTATAGATTCAATGTGAACATGAGGCGAAAAAGTATGATCTTGATAAGCTTCATATGAAGCTTGATAGGAAGCTTGACATGGTCATAAAAAGATAAAATTTAGAACCCGAGCTGAAGTATTTCTTCTTCTTCTTCTCCCTCTGTTTGGTTTGTTTTTATTTTTATTTTTTATCTATTTTTTATAATGAATTTTGTTCCCTTGCTGTTTTATAAACATCTTTTGCAGTAAGCTCGATGAAAAATTTAGTCAGCAAATTGATAAAGTGGCTGATAAATTTACTCCGCAAATTCAACGAAATGTAGACGACGTTCGAGCGTTACGGGTACAGGTGGAGATCACAAAAATTGAGTTGCTAAAATGGGGAGTTGGCATTCTTATCTCAATTGAAACTAATGTTGTTATTGCCATAGTCCGTTCATATTACAAATCGTAAAGTTGTAATATGTATAACTGTTAGTATCTTTTCCTTTACGAGTCGTCATTGTTAACATGCAAATATTTATGCATATAACTTGTTCATTTCTTGAATTTTAATCTCACCTATACTTTTCTCATTCGAAATGTGTATCACATGGTAGTTGCAAATGTCGTACTTGCTAGGTCACTGAATATATTTTTTATCTGTGAACATAGATAATATAAAATCATAGGTAAAGTTAATCTTCCTCTGTGTGTACCTTCTTACGTTGGATTTTTTGCATCTACAAATGTTATGCCATGTATATTTGTCGGATACCTAGTGTCTTCTATAAGTAATTATTTTACAGTTTTTGTATCTTATAAGAAGAAATCTATACTATACTATTATTAGTGAGTTGAATTTCAAGCTCACACAGGCCCCCTTGAAATTTGGCAACCGAACGGTCACGTTTATACTTTTTCTTATCTTCCTCCAAACCCTAAATACTAAACAGTCACGTTTTATATTTTTCTTTCTCCTACCAGCTATCTGTTTCCTCCTTCATTCGTCAGCTGCAAACAAAACAGCTAGGGTTTTTACCGCATGTCCTTGCTTCATCGTTATTCCATCAGCCAAAATTTATTCCCTCCGCTAAAAATTGAAAAGCTGCAGTTCCAGGTGATTCTTTCGCACCATTTCTCCCCTATCAGCTCTCCGCTTCATCCATTTCCCCTCATCTACGAATCAAAAGACAAGGGTTTTCACCACCTGCTCTCCGCTTCATCGTCGTTCCATAGGCTAAAAATTGAACAGCTGCGCCATCCCACATCGTCGTTCCATAAAAAGAACCGAGGTACATTTTCTAATTTCTTTCACACTGCTAGTAAATCATTTTATCTCTACTCCTTAACTTTATCGTAGGTTTGTTGGTTTCAAATTAGCAGTGTCGATGGAACCAACAGACAAAACCACTTCACCATCGCACACCACCGCCGCCAAAACGTTCGACCTTACCGCTTCGCCATCCCACATCGTCGTTCCATAAAAGGACCCCGAGGTTCAATTTCTACTTTCTTTCTCACTGCCTACAAATCATTTTATATCTACTCCTTAACTTTATCGTAGGTTTATTGGTTTCAAATTAGCAGTTTATCATAGCTTTTGGGTTGCATGTTGATTCACTGGTATCCTTTAATTAGTATCTTAAAAGAAAATATACATGCATTACCTTTTCCTATCACCAATCTTAATTAGGTCATGTTATTTCTATTTAACATCTGAAAGCCATGCCATACATCTATTTGAAAACTATTGTCTTGTAATTGGCAATATCCTTGGATTCGTACCTTAGAAGAAAACACACATATCCATTTCTTGTTCTTACAACTTTCTTACCTTCTTTGATTGTTGGTATTTGCATATACTAGATAGCGTTGGTCTATTTTTTCTTTTAGCAGTAAAGGAATTTGAACCTCTTTCAAATAAATATAAGTCACATTTATTTTCCCATATAGTAGTCCTCATTAATATTATTTATAAAACATTTCATAAAATATTACTTTAGTTTATAAACATTTTATACAACTTATCTTATCTCATTCAATATTACTATTATTATTTCAAAAAATCTTGAATTTTTTTCTAAAACATATGGAGTTATGTTCTTGAATCCTCAGTTTAAATCCTTTTTATTTATGAACCATATTTTATAACCCATTTTATATAAATTCACTTTCTTATTTCATCGTTTCACAAATTTTTATCCTTAAAATACATTTCATTTATTTAGCTTATAAATACCATCTTTGTTAAAGTTAACTTTTTTAGTCAACCATTATTATTGAATGCTTCATAGTCAAAATTTAAAATAAAATTTACAAAATGTTTGTTCAGTATTCCTGCAATTACTATCTACCCAATCTATGTTGTAAAAAAGTAATTACTTATAAATTAGCAAACAATCGTAAATGCTCATTTAGTGGCCGGGCATAATTAAGCTAATCAATAAGGGATAGTTATGAACATCATTAATCTCTGCATTAATCAACCACACTACCAACTTATACTTATTTGTTATTAATATATTCCAAATTTATAAATTCTCTCATATATATGATACACTTAACTCATAATAGGGCATTACATTATATTGTCTCTTAATGAGTTACACTCAACTGAAGTGAAGGTTCTCGCTTAACCTTCAGCTTTGGTAGCACGATGAAACGAATGGTTTTTCGATCTTCGAAAGTCGACATTAACACATTAACAATATTCACGTGTCGAATACCCAAGTGTCCAAAAGATAGAATGTTAAAGTAAAAAAAAGGAAAGAAAACGAACAAGAAAGAGAAGACCAAAAGCATCAGAACCTCACATGCAGTATGATAACATATGCTATCAGAAGATAGAAAACCGTGCTAACCAAATATGCATTGCATTTCAGAGTTATAATTAGAGTACTGTCAACAAACTAGTTAGTTATAACAGTCCGCTATTACAACTGCTGATATTTATACATAAAGTAATGTAGCGAAAATAACAATACTACAATAGATAAATATCCAATTCCTCTCCAACAGCTCAATGAACATCAACGAAAACCTGCATTTCTAAAACTACTCGAAAGAGTACCCATGGAAATAAGGAAAAATAAAATAAAACCACGAGTTAAAATTTTCAAATATAAGTACGATGAGATAAACTCAAGACATATATATGATATATAACAGCATCTTTTTAGATCAACGTAACGGTTATCCTCTCAAAAGAGCCAAACCATCTAATAAGTACATTTGAAATATAATAGATAATGTTCTAGGGTGAAGAATATAAATCAAAAAATAATTGTGTTGCATGCATTTCACGGCACAACAATATTGAAGTATAATCAAAACCGCTAAGATGGGTTCGCATATGGATTTTACATGAAGACACATCTAGCTTAAAAACAGAAGCAAATCCCCATGACAAATATCATAATTCACCTTCCGAGCGGGTATATCACTAAATAAAATATACCATAAGGCAAACAAAGTAGGCCCATGTCTGAACATGCGAACAGGAACCATGTGGTACCAAGTATCATCAACTCCTATAGACCCTACATATCGAAAGCATCTCTAGAAATGGAGATGATGTACCCCATTGGGTAAGCCAAACCCTTGGATTGTTCATCCTACTCTATCTTTTATCACCGACTAATTATGAAGTCATGTTCAATATATTTACAAATGATCCATAACTCGAACAGATCACGAATCCCATATTTTAGCATCTCAAACAAATCACGAACCTCTTTTGAGTCATCTGGTATATGCACACTTCCCCGCTTAGTGGACGCTGCAAAACCACTCGATAGATTTTCTGGTTAACTCAACTTGGGTTCTTTCAAAAATAAATAGCCAATACATAAGGGTGGAGATCATTTCCTATCTAGATGGATTTCTTTACCATTTATCCTAGAACAGCAAGACGAGTTTATACGTAGGTTATATCATTACCAAGTGAATAACCATACCATATGATTCTCGTGTTTCCTCTAGATAATTGCTTAGTTAATTTGGTCCAATTCAACAACAATGCAAACGATCGCATATGGAAACCAAGTCTCGTATAGTTATCACATTTTCGAACTTCTCAACTTCAGTTACCCTTTGGAAAAGAGTGAACTGAGCACTATTACTTCTACACCCTACTAGAATCATCATATTTTAACTCTTATGGATAGAATCAAGGCTACTTTGTCATCTTAGTGCTATGTACACAACTGTAACATTCCTCATTCCATGGCATGAAATAAGCCCTACTGATGCTGCAGTCATCAGTAGTATTATTCTTCGCGATAAAATGAGATAAGTTAATCGTATCATTAACAACAGAAATATACGAATCTAAAAAAATTTCAAAACACGTTTCATTAGCAGATTTCCATATTCATTAAATAATCCCAAACATTGCCCAGATGTAGATAAAATATAATTATTACAAAACATTCCACGCAATACCAGAAAAAGTTTTTCAGGGCATTCGAAAAATGCTGTAAGAGGAAATGACAGCGTTATTAAAAATGTTGTATAACGACATGTTGTCGTAGATACATAAGTCGCAACTACGCAATAAAAATGCTGTGGAAAGCTCTTTTGTACAGCGTTTATAATTAGCTTATAGTTTTTAAACAGTGTTTCTTAACTTGTTGTTATAAACTACTATGGCGTTAATATTTTGCTATAAAATATTTTTACAGTTTTGCTTTCCATTTTCATCAGCAATTGATAAACGCTGTTATTAACATACAACATTGTTTACAGATTTCTATCAAAAACGCATTTTTTGGTGTTTTAGAAGTAATTACAGCGCTATATGAACACTGTTATTATGTTTTAAGAGTAATGATAGCACCAGATAAACGATGTTATTATGTTTTAAGAGTAATGCACTACAACAAAAATACCCTTTTACAATGGGAAATACCCGTTGTAATAGGGGTTACGCAACGGGCCAACGTCCGTCTTATTAGGCGATCTTGTAATAGATCCAGAAGATTTTACAACTGTTTTTGTCCATTACAATAACATCATTTACAACTATTTTTGCATGTTGCAATAGCATCATTTACGACTGTTTTTGGCTGTTGCAATAGGGTCTTTTACAATTGTTTTTGCCCATTGTTAAAGAATAATAAAAAAAAAATATGTAAATACTGCTACATTGCACTCACAAATTTAAATTAAAATTTGCCATTGAAACTAAAATATTATACCAATAACAAATATATTCATTCATATCTTTTAAAAATAAAAAAAGATTTATATTTCTAAATGCCAAAATGATTCATGCGTTCTTAGTCTTTTATAACACAGTTATACAGATCCTCTAGAAGAAATGTAACGACCTGGAGATTTCATCGTCTTGAGTTTTGAATATTTATTTTGAATGTTCAATAACACGGTCTTTTAGTCAAAATAAAAATTTACATCTGGTCATAAATTTTGTAAGTAAATATAAAGAGAAAACAATCAAAAGTTAACCAAGTAAAAATAAAGAACAAGAAAATTTATAAGTCAAATGAAATACATAAACATATGCATGTCTGGTTAAAAATAGGAAAGACCAAAACATTCAACGTAACTTCTCTTCATCTCAACATCATATCAACTCAAGGCACCTCATTTCAATCCATCTAAAAATCCTTGTACAGCAGGTCTGCAAATCTTTTGAGCACCAAAACGTTGAACATATGCATCATTTTGTCTTGTAAACAAGTATATATATAGGTTGGTATGTGTGTAGGCTTCAGTTTTCAAAAGCCTATAAACAAAAATGCACTATAAAACAAAGCTCTGTAAAACAAACGCTGTAAAGAAAAAAAAAGAAAAAAAGGAAGCATTCTGTTCAAATCCAAAACAAGGGAAGATTTCACAAGATTTCAAATCACAAAACTAACGTGCAACTGGAAGGTTTCAATGGCATAAGCATGATCAAGGTGAGAATTAAATTTTTTAAATACCTAGAAATGTTTTTAAACACTCAGTCATTTTAACAGAGGTGAAAAATCCATTCATACTCTAGTTCAAAAACCAATATCTCTCATTTCGTTATGAATTGGCTGATGATGTAAACTAGTAAAATGTTTGTTTCCGTGTATAGATCACGTTAAAAATAATGTGAAGCTTGTTCGTTTTTTATATTGGGTGAATTTGCTAAAATACAGTAAGTAACCCAAATTTTGTCGATTTCAACATGCTCAAATCATTGATTCGTGTATATAATCAGGATTGCTAGGTGAAAATAGGATTTATAGTAAAGATTTCATGATTTTTAATAGCTTGGTTTAAGAGAAATGGAGTGATGATCAAAATATGCTTAAAAAATATTTTCTAGCAAAGTGGTGGACGATAGGCGTCGCGGTTTGGCCGAGGAGGAGCGTGGTGACGAGGCCAAGGGTTTCACTGTGTCTAAAATTTGAAATTTACTTTGATTTGGTGTAGTAGGGTATTTTTAGGGTTTAGGCATTGTTTTGTAGGGTGTTCGGTATTTAATGGGTTGCGACCATAGTGGGTGATCGAGCATGGCCGCAGTTGGCATGGAGGTGGGGTCGAGGTGACGGAGCCAATGACGGTGGATTTTATGACTATCGTTGATCGAGGGACGTGAGTGTGATGATTTCGTAGTGAAGGTCACCTTGTGGTTTCAGCTCATGGTCGAAAATTAGGCTGGGTAAAAGGAGCAAGGGCGGAGTTGGTCGGTCCAACGTCGGTGAGAAGAGGAGCTTGTAGGTGGTCTCGGCCTGTCGATTTAGAGTGCAGAGTGTTGTGCACCATGCACGCGTACACAACTCTGCTCGAGTACACAACTCTGCTCAATTTTCTTTTTTTTGGGATATCATGGAAACGTGAAATGGGAAAAGAAGAAGGGGAAAAGGTAAGCGAGGGAAACAGATTTCTTTGGTTGGTGGTTTTGGGCTTCGACCCATGTCTAAAAAAAGGTGGAGGGAAGTTTTAAAACAAATTAAAATGTTAAAATATGTTTGGTTATGGGCTTTGGCCCAGAGAAAGAGGTGAAGGAAGTTTGCTTCAATTTAAAATCATTAATTATATTTATTCCTTTTTGTAAAGTTTAAATTGCTATAACTAATGCATACAAAATCTAATTAAAGCAAGACAGATTGTGTTGGGTTCGCATCAACGAACACTACTTCGTCATACGAAGTGTTGTCGAGTTTGAATAATTGAAAATTTATAGTAATTTTAAATAGCCAGAATTTAATTAACCGATTTAAACAAATATTAACATTTAAATTTATATGACCTGTCTATTGAAGTTATTTGTCCAGATAAAAATAATGATGAGTTAATTTAAGATAATTATGATGGTTTGATATCTGTTAGTGGAATAAAACACCATTTCGCTAATTTGTATTTAATTGAACCCTTGTTGGCAAAATAAATTACCGTTCTTCCATTATCATTGAAATGTGTGTTTTTGGGCATTGACTAGTAGAAATAAAACCTTGTTTTGCTTCATATTTGTATGGACATCTAATTATTATTTTGATAATTATATTGGGCAAGAAGATGTTAAATTAATTGTTTAAAATGGATTGATGTGAATATTGAATCTTCTATTCTGGATTGTTATGGAACAAACGGTATTTTGATTAAGTACCATTGGAATTAGAAAGCCTCTTTTCAAATTTTGAAGTTGATTTTGAATAAAGGATTGTTTTAAGGATAATTATTTTATGATTCTTAAAAGTTAATTAAATGTATTTAATTATGTTTTTCAAGGTTATTAATTATTTAAAATGTTTAAAAGTATATTTGATTATTAATTAAAGTTATTTTATAATGATTTGATTTAAATTAAGAATTAATCATTATTATTTCAGAAGATAATTTATTCAATATTAATATTGTTTTTATATAATAACTTTTATTAAATAGTATTTGCCAAAATTAAACTTAGAAAATTTATATAGAAACTTTATAAGTATTATTTTGAGATAATTATTAAATAATGTTTCGAAAAGTAATGGTATACTTTAATGGCGGAAATCGGGAAGCAGAGATTGCATGCAGTTAAGTTTGGATTTCTCTGGGATAGAGACATAATCATCGTGTTGCGAATCCATGGTTGATATTGTGTGGTACTTTCCACATTTATTTATTTGAAAAAAATTTCAAGTATTTTGAAAGGAATGATTTGTGAATATACTTATTCCGGTGAGATAAGCATATACCTTTTTGAAAAAGAGATTTAATTTATTGAAATTTAAATTAAATAAGGCTTAGTGATTTCCAGGGTAATGGAATCTTTGGCTGAATAATTGTTTTATTTGATAGTTTAATAACCGACTATCAAATCTGGACCAAAAGCATAACTTTGGAAATATGTAGGAGAAACACGAGAATTATATGGTATAGTTACCATTGAAGGTGCTATATTGTACATACAAACTCGTTTCGTTCTTCTAGGACGTTGTTAAGGAAATCTGTCCATTAACGGTTAGGAGACGATCTCCGATCTTATTTTCGTCTGTTTGTTTCCTAAAGAATCGGGTTTGAGTTTACCAAAAATATCAAATGTTGTTTCGAAGAGACCATGATCGGATTTGCTTGGTGATAGTTTCACACATGATAGGGGGCCTCGCTTTGTGAACAGTAATGAAGCTTAGACTCTTACCCCTACATGTCCCTGAGAGTTAGTATAAAGCCTTGATGGGTTGGTTGTGGATGTCGCGAGGCTGGCCGTAAAAGAAAATTCGAGGTACCACTTGTAGTCACCTCCATGTTGAAAAGCAGGTTTACCTCTATGTTGAAAAACAAAAGGGTATCGGAATGGTTACAAAGCCTACCGGGGTGGGTCCGGAGTGGCCTATTCGTTATACGTGGTATCAGAGCTTAGGTTGAGCGAATACCTAGGCATTTATGGGGTTACTCATTAGAGATAGGGTCAGTAGTACCCTAGAATGAGTTTGAGTGTATATATATACAAGATTGCATATTTGTTAGTGATATAAAATGTTTTATATGTGAGAAATGCGGACTATGGATCTTAAGGCTAGAATTAACACTAGAGGGGGGGGGGGTGAATAGTGTTTTAAGGAATTACTAATTCATTTTGAGTTTATACTAATTTGAACACAAATGTATGCAATATTCAGACACAGATATGATCACAAAATCTAACAGAGATGTAGATATAAAGTAAAAGAAATAAAGGAAAGAACACACCGAATTTTATACTGGTTCGGAGTTACCCTACATCCAGTCTCGCAACACAAGTACGGATTTCCTTTCAAAATCAATTCTTACGATTACACCCTCGATTTCAAAGCCACGAGGTACACCGCTCCAGATTCACAATCCTCTGGGTAGAGATACTTGATTTTACGGGCAACAAGTTCACCCAATTGATTTTCCAGGCTACAATCACACCTTTTCTCGCTCGATTGATTTTCCAGGCTACAATCACACCTTTTCTCGCTCGATCGATTACAAAGAAGTCGATAACTCTGAATAGCACTGGGATCTTGTTGAGATAGTGATATAGAATCAAACCGGAGATGATCTAGTTAGATTCAATAGTGATTTTGGCAGAGTAATGGTAAAAATGTATATAAACAAATGCGGAAAAGAATAGGAGTGAAATCAGAGAATATATGAATATAAATTTGTTTAAAACAACCCCTATTTATAGTAGAACAATAGCCATGTCCATTTGTGAAAGAATATGACGAATATACACTTCCTTTGAAATTCAAACTTTTGAAATAAACTGTTACCTTGTCGACAAGGGTTCCTTGGGGTTGTTGACATGCCTAAGTTATTTTTGGTAATTTATTTTTCTTTGAAAATAACTTCTATCTTGTATTAAAACTATTTTAAACCTTATAAATATACTTAACAATAGTTAAAATACATAAATAAGTTGAAAAATACTTAATTTAAATATTATTTTTACATAGTTTAAAGTTTCATAAAGAAAAACAGCATTCAAAGAATGCTATAAAAAGTTTTTGTACTAAAATATATTCGAAACTTTATAAAACTGAGACTGTAACTTTTACCTAATGCCGTGTAAAGTTTATGAAACTCTACGGCGTTTCAAAATGCAGAAATTCTATAGAAACGAATTTGCAGTACCTACAAAACATTACAGAAGAAAAGAAGCATTTTAGAAATGCTATCTAAAATTCCGAGCTTGTTTTTAACATGATTTTGCACTAATTTTAGACTAGATTTTGACGTGTAAATAATTGATTTTTGACCCAATTTTTTAAAGTAGTTAATATAACTAAATCACTTAAAAAAATATATAAAAAATTATGGAAAAAACAAGCGAAAGACACTTGGCATTATGCATGTAAAAATGCTTTTATTATAGAACAAGTGTAATGACACGTGACATTTTGCATGTATGTCACTATCTACTTATATGACAAGTGTCATATGATGTGGTGCAATCTTATTAATTGAAGAAATATATAAATAGAGCCTTATTCTAACATTCTAAATTCATTCTATTAATTTTTTAAAGATATAAAATTAGTATCTTAAAAGAAATAGAGTATGAGAAGTAAAAATAACATTAGAAAAGTTGAAATCATTAATGAAGGTATGCTTTTCTACTTAGTATAGTTGTAATAAATTAGTTGTAAGATTTTATTTGAAAGGAACACATTTTAAAAACTTAATTATGGTGTGTCGATATATGGACCAAAATATCAAAACTTATAAAGGAGATAAATTTCTATACCTAACTAAATGCATAAGTATATATTCCTAAATGCAACAATAAAGATGAAATAATAGTAAAGCGTATCACTTTTTGCACTCCTCCATCTTTCTAACTTTGTTGTTCTTCCATTGCCATGAACCACACATTTATATCTTTCAAAAATTGACGACAAGATCTGTTCTATTGTGACGAGCTCGTTTTTCTGATCAGTGTATAATGTTCATTTGCTGAATTTGAAGACCGTATGAGAAAGATGCAGATGATTTAGTAAATTGACTAACTTGACGCCAAAACTTTGAATTTGAATTTTGAACGAATGGACACTTCAATCACTATAAGTAGGCCCAACAGTCACCACTTTTCATAAAAATTCCGCTTCTTCTTCTTTTTACCGTTTTTCTATATACTATCAAACTTCTAGAAGGCGTATCTCCTTCGTTTCTTAACGGAATTGGATGAAACCAGCGGCAAATCGAAAAGGAAGGCAAGGGCTATGGTCTAGTAATAGTTTGGTGATGAATTTGGACGGTATTGTGGTGGAACAAGTCGATCAGTAGGAGAAATGTAGAAAATCCCGTACACTGTTTTTCAGTTTTGGATAGCCAACTTCAAACTGTCATATCTCACTCAATTTTGATCGGAATTTGATGATCCACCCATCAAAACGACCGTGGGAACAAGGACTGCAATTTGAAAAAGGAGTTGGGACAAAATAATCAAATCTTTAGATGCAATTTGAATAATTCCATTGACAGATTGCTTTCTTTTTCTCTTTATTCACCAAAACATCATTTGACCATAACTTGGTCATTTCTTGACGGATTCGCACGAAACCAATGGCATTGCGAAGCAGATGGAGAGAAGTACAATATCAAGTCAAGTTGTAGATGAGAACCAAAAGTTTTGTATTGATCTGGTACCCATTTCATTATCGATTGCCATTATATATGCATTTGTTCTTCTTGATCGATGAATGATTATCTGGTATCTTTTAACCAACGGACATTAGACATAACTCTTCTCCTGCAAAACAACATAACTTTTTAAAGAATCAAGTGACTTTTCAAAATAACTAAATATAGTTTTAAACAACAATATCATGATGATTCTATGACATATTCATATGAAAATAGTGTTAATAATTTTATCAAAAAAAATTACCATTTTTAAATTTTTCAAAATTCAGATTATGAAAACCTTGCTCCATTACCAAATGTGAGAAATGCGGATTATGGATCTTAAGGCTAGAATTAACACTATAGGGGAGGGTCAATAGTGTTTTAAGGAATTACTAATTCTTTTTGAGTTTATATTAATTTGAACACAAATTTATGCAATATTCAGACACAAATATGATCACATAATCAAACACAGATGCAGATATAAAGTAAAAGAAATAAAGGAAAGAACACACCGAATTTTATACTGGTTCGGAGTTACCCTACATCCAGTCTCGCAACACAAGTACGGATTTCCTTTCAAAATCAATTCTTACAATTACACCCTCGATTTCAAAGCCACGAGGTACACCGCTCCAGATTCACAATCCTCTGGGTAGAGATACTTGATTTTACGGGCAACAAGTTCACCCAATTGATTTTCCAGGCTACAATCACACCTTTTCTCGCTCGATTGATTTTCCAGGCTACACTCACACCTTTTCTCGCTCGATCGATTACAAAGAAGTCGATAACTCTGAATAGCACTGGGATCTTGATGAGATAGTGATATAGAATCAAACCGGAGATGATCTAGTTAGATTCAATAGTGATTTTGGCAGAGTAATGGTAAAAATGTATATAAACAAATGCGGAAAAGAATAGGAGTGAAATCAGAGAATATATGAATATAAATTTGTTTAAAACAGCCCCTATTTATAGTAGAACAATAGCCATGTCCATTTGTGAAAGGATATGACGAATATACACTTCCTTTGAAATTCAAACTTTTGAAATAAACTGTCACCTTGTCGACAAGGGTTCCTTGGGGTTGTTGATATGCCTAAGTTATTTTTGGTAATTTATTTTTCTTTGAAAATAACTTCTATCTTGTATTAAAACTATTTTAAACCTTATAAATATACTTAACTATAGTTAAAATACATAAATAAGTTGAAAAATACTTAATTTAAATATCATTTTTACATAGTTTAAAGTTTCATAAAGAAAAACAGCATTCAAAGAATGCTATAAAAAGTTTTTGTACTAAAATATATTCCAAACTTTATAAAACTGAAACTGTAACTTTTACCTAATGTCGTGTAAAGTTTCTGAAACTCTACGGCGTTTCAAAATGCAGAAATTCTGTAGAAACGAATTTGCAGTACCTACAAAACATTACAGAAGAAAAGAAGCATTTTAGAAATGCTATCTAAAATTCCGAGCTTGTTTTTAACATGATTTTGCACTAATTTTAGACTAGATTTTGACGTGTAAATAATTGATTTTTGACCCAATTTTTTAAAGTAGTTAATATAACTAAATCACTTAAAAAAATATATAAAAAATTATGGATAAAACAAGCGAAAGACACTTGGCATTATGCATGTAAAAATGCTTTTATTATAGAACAAGTGTAATGACACGTGACATTTTGCATGTATGTCACTATCTACTTATATGACAAGTGTCATATGATGTGGTGCAATCTTATTAATTGAAGAAATATATAAATAGAGCCTTATTCTAACATTCTAAATTCATTATATTAATTTTTTAAAGATATAAAATTAGTATCTTAAAAGAAATAGAGTATGAGAAGTAAAAATAACATTAGAAAAGTTGAAATCATTAATGAAGGTATGCTTTTCTACTTAGTATAGTTGTAATAAATTAGTTGTAAGATTTTATTTGAAAGGAACACATTTTAAAAACTTAATTATGGTGTGTCGATATATGGACCAAAATATCAAAACTTATAAAGGAGATAAATTTCTATACCTAACTAAATGCATAAGTATATATTCCTAAATGCAACAATAAAGATGAAATAATAGTAAAGCGTATCACTTTTTGCACTCCTCCATCTTTCTAACTTTGTTGTTCTTCCATTGCCATGAACCACACATTTATATCTTTCAAAAATTGACGACAAGATCTGTTCTATTGTGACGGGCTCGTTTTTCTGATCAGTGTATAATGTTCATTTGCTGAATTTGAAGACCGTATGAGAAAGATGCAGATGATTTAGTAAATTGACTAACTTGACGCCAAAACTTTGAATTTGAATTTTGAACGAATGGACACTTCAATCACTATAAGTAGGCCCAACAGTCATCACTTTTCATAAAAATTCCGCTTCTTCTTCTTTTTACCGTTTTTCTATATACTATCAAACTTCTAGAAGGCGTATCTCCTTCGTTTCTTAACGGAATTGGATGAAACCAGCGGCAAATCGAAAAGGAAGGCAAGGGCTACGGTCTAGTAATAGTTTGGTGACAAATTTGGACGGTATTGTGGTGGAACAAGTCGATCAGTAGGAGAAATGTAGAAAATCTCGTACACTGTTTTTCAGTTTTGGATAGCCAACTTCAAACTGTCATATCTCACTCAATTTTGATCGGAATTTGATGATCCACCCATCAAAACGACCGTGGGAACAAGGAATGCAATTTGAAAAAGGAGTTGGGACAAAATAATCAAATCTTTAGATGCAATTTGAATAATTCCATTGACAGATTGCTTTCTTTTTCTCTTTATTCACCAAAACATCATTTGACCATAACTTGGTCATTTCTTGACCGATTCGCACGAAACCAATGGCATTGCGAAGCAGATGGAGAGAAGTACAATATCAAGTCAAGTTGTAGATGAGAACCAAAAGTTTTGTATTGATATGGTACCCATTTCATTATCGATTGCCATTATATATCCATTTGTTCTTCTTGATCGATGAATGATTATCTGGTATCTTTTAACCAACGGACATTAGACATAACTCTTCTCCTGCAAAACAACATAACTTTTTAAAGAATCAAGTGACTTTTCAAAATAACTAAATATAGTTTTAAACAACAATATCATGATGATTCTGTGACATATTCATATGAAAATATTGTTAATAATTTTATCAAAAAAAATTACCATTTTAAAATTTTTCAAAATTCAGATTATGAAAACCTTGCTCCATTACCAAATGTGAGAAATGCGGATTATGGATCTTAAGACTAGAATTAACACTATAGGGGAGGGTCAATAGTGTTTTAAGGAATTACTAATTCTTTTTGAGTTTATATTAATTTGAACACAAATTTATGCAATATTCAGACACAGATATGATCACATAATCAAACACAGATGCAGATATAAAGTAAAAGAAATAAAGGAAAGAACACACCGAATTTTATACTGGTTCGGAGTTACCCTACATCCAGTCTCGCAACACAAGTACGGATTTCCTTTCAAAATCAATTCTTACAATTACACCCTCGATTTCAAAGCCACGAGGTACACCGCTCCAGATTCACAATCCTCTGGGTAGAGATACTTGATTTTACGGGCAACAAGTTCACCCAATTGATTTTCCAGGCTACAATCACACCTTTTCTCGCTCGATTGATTTTCCAGGCTACACTCACACCTTTTCTCGCTCGATCGATTACAAAGAAGTCGATAACTCTGAATAGCACTGGGATCTTGATGAGATGGTGATATAGAATCAAACCGGAGATGATCTAGTTAGATTCAATAGTGATTTTGGCAGAGTAATGGTAAAAATGTATATAAACAAATGCGGAAAAGAATAGGAGTGAAATCAGAGAATATATGAATATAAATTTGTTTAAAACAGCCCCTATTTATAGTAGAACAATAGCCATGTCCATTTGTGAAAGGATATGACGAATATACACTTCCTTTGAAATTCAAACTTTTGAAATAAACTGTCACCTTGTCGACAAGGGTTCCTTGGGGTTGTTGACATGCCCAAGTTATTTTTGGTAATTTATTTTTCTTTAAAAATAACTTCTATCTTGTATTAAAACTATTTTAAACCTTATAAATATACTTAACTATAGTTAAAATACATAAATAAGTTGAAAAATACTTAATTTAAATATCATTTTTACATAGTTTAAAGTTTCATAAAGAAAAACAGCATTCAAAGAACGCTATAAAAAGTTTTTGTACTAAAATATATTCGAAACTTTATAAAACTGAAACTGTAACTTTTACCTAATGCCGTGTAAAGTTTCTGAAACTCTACGGCGTTTCAAAATGCAGAAATTCTATAGAAACAAATTTGCAGTACCTACAAAACATTGCAGAAGAAAAGAAGCATTTTAGAAATGCTATCTAAAATTCCGAGCTTGTTTTTAACATGATTTTGCACTAATTTTAGACTAGATTTTGACGTGTAAATAATTGATTTTTGACCCAATTTTTTAAAGTAGTTAATATAACTAAATCACTTAAAAAAATATATAAAAAATTATGGAAAAAACAAGCGAAAGACACTTGGCATTATGCATGTAAAAATGCTTTTATTATAGAACAAGTGTAATGACACGTGACATTTTGCATGTATGTCACTATCTACTTATATGACAAGTGTCATATGATGTGGTGCAATCTTATTAATTGAAGAAATATATAAATAGAGCCTTATTCTAACATTCTAAATTCATTCTATTAATTTTTTAAAGATATAAAATTAGTATCTTAAAAGAAATAGAGTATGAGAAGTAAAAATAACATTAGAAAAGTTGAAATCATTAATGAAGGTATGCTTTTCTACTTAGTATAGTTGTAATAAATTAGTTGTAAGATTTTATTTGAAAGGAACGCATTTTAAAAACTTAATTATGGTGTGTCGATATATGGACCAAAATATCAAAACTTATAAAGGAGATAAATTTCTATACCTAACTAAATGCATAAGTATATATTCCTAAATGCAACAATAAAGATGAAATAATAGTAAAGCGTATCACTTTTTGCACTCCTCCATCTTTCTAACTTTGTTGTTCTTCCATTGCCATGAACCACACATTTATATCTTTCAAAAATTGACGACAAGATCTGTTCTATTGTGACGGGCTCGTTTTTCTGATCAGTGTATAATGTTCATTTGCTGAATTTGAAGACCGTATGAGAAAGATGCAGATGATTTAGTAAATTGACTAACTTGACGCCAAAACTTTGAATTTGAATTTTGAACGAATGGACACTTCAATCACTATAAGTAGGCCCAACAGTCACCACTTTTCATAAAAATTCCGCTTCTTCTTCTTTTTACCGTTTTTCTATATACTATCAAACTTCTAGAAGGCGTATCTCCTTCGTTTCTTAACGGAATTGGATGAAACCAGCGGCAAATCGAAAAGGAAGGCAAGGGCTACGGTCTAGTAATAGTTTGGTGATGAATTTGGATGGTATTGTGGTGGAACAAGTCGATCAGTAGGAGAAATGTAGAAAATCCCGTACACTGTTTTTCAGTTTTGAATAGCCAACTTCAAACTGTCATATCTCACTCAATTTTGATCGGAATTTGATGATCCACCCATCAAAACGACCGTGGGAACAAGGACTGCGATTTGAAAAAGGAGTTGGGACAAAATAATCAAATCTTTAGATGCAATTTGAATAATTCCATTGACAGATTGCTTTCTTTTTCTCTTTATTCACCAAAACATCATTTGACCATAACTTGGTCATTTCTTGACGGATTCGCACGAAACCAATGGCATTGCAAAGCAGATGGAGAGAAGTACAATATCAAGTCAAGTTGTAGATAAGAACCAAAAGTTTGGTATTGATCTGGTACCCATTTCATTATCGATTGCCATTATATATCCATTTGTTCTTCTTAATCGATGAATGATTATCTGGTATCTTTTAACCAACGGACATTAGACATAACTCTTCTCCTGCAAAACAACATAACTTTTTAAAGAATCAAGTGACTTTTCAAAATAACTAAATATAGTTTTAAACAACAATATCATGATGATTCTGTGACATATTCATATGAAAATAGTGTTAATAATTTTATCAAAAAAAATTACCATTTTAAAATTTTTCAAAATTCAGATTATGAAAACCTTGCTCCATTACCAAATGTGAGAAATGCGGATTATGGATCTTAAGGCTAGAATTAACACTATAGGGGAGGGTCAATAGTGTTTTAAGGAATTACTAATTCTTTTTGAGTTTATATTAATTTGAACACAAATTTATGCAATATTCAGACACAGATATGATCACATAATCAAACACAGATGCAGATATAAAGTAAAAGAAATAAAGGAAAGAACACACCGAATTTTATACTGGTTCGGAGTTACCCTACATCCAGTCTCGCAACACAAGTACGGATTTCCTTTCAAAATCAATTCTTACAATTACACCCTCGATTTCAAAGCCATGAGGTACACCACTCCAGATTCACAATCCTCTGGGTAGAGATACTTGATTTTACGGGCAACAAGTTCACCCAATTGATTTTCCAGGCTACAATCACACCTTTTCTCGCTCGATTGATTTTCCAGGCTACACTCACACCTTTTCTCGCTCGATCGATTACAAAGAAGTCGATAACTCTGAATAGCACTGGGATCTTGATGAGATAGTGATATAGAATCAAACCGGAGATGATCTAGTTAGATTCAATAGTGATTTTGGCAGAGTAATGGTAAAAATGTATATAAACAAATGCGGAAAAGAATAGGAGTGAAATCAGAGAATATATGAATATAAATTTGTTTAAAACAGCCCCTATTTATAGTAGAACAATAGCCATGTCCATTTGTGAAAGGATATGACGAATATACACTTCCTTTGAAATTCAAACTTTTGAAATAAACTGTCACCTTGTCGACAAGGGTTCCTTGGGGTTGTTGATATGCCTAAGTTATTTTTGGTAATTTATTTTTCTTTGAAAATAACTTCTATCTTGTATTAAAACTATTTTAAACCTTATAAATATATTTAACTATAGTTAAAATACACAATTCCTCAATATCTTGTTCATTCGCAACAAAATATTTTCTTTGTAAATAAGTTGAAAAATACTTAATTTAAATATCATTTTTACATAGTTTAAAGTTTCATAAAGAAAAACAGCATTCAAAGAATGCTATAAAAAGTTTTTGTACTAAAATATATTCCAAACTTTATAAAACTGAAACTGTAACTTTTACCTAATGCCGTGTAAAGTTTCTGAAACTCTACGGCGTTTCAAAATGCAGAAATTCTGTAGAAACGAATTTGCAGTACCTACAAAACATTACAGAAGAAAAGAAGCATTTTAGAAATGCTATCTAAAATTCCAAGCTTGTTTTTAACATGATTTTGCACTAATTTTAGACTAGATTTTGACGTGTAAATAATTGATTTTTGACCCAATTTTTTAAAGGAGTTAATATAACTAAATCACTTAAAAAAATATATAAAAAATTATGGATAAAACAAGCGAAAGACACTTGGCATTATGCATGTAAAAATGCTTTTATTATAGAACAAGTGTAATGACACGTGACATTTTGCATGTATGTCACTATCTACTTATATGACAAGTGTCATATGATGTGGTGCAATCTTATTAATTGAAGAAATATATAAATAGAGCCTTATTCTAACATTCTAAATTCATTCTATTAATTTTTTAAAGATATAAAATTAGTATCTTAAAAGAAATAGAGTATGAGAAGTAAAAATAACATTAGAAAAGTTGAAATCATTAATGAAGGTATGCTTTTCTACTTAGTATAGTTGTAATAAATTAGTTGTAAGATTTTATTTGAAAGGAACACATTTTAAAAACTTAATTATGGTGTGTCGATATATGGACCAAAATATCAAAACTTATAAAGGAGATAAATTTCTATACCTAACTAAATGCATAAGTATATATTCCTAAATGCAACAATAAAGATGAAATAATAGTAAAGCGTACCACTTTTTGCACTCCTCCATCTTTCTAACTTTGTTGTTCTTCCATTGCCATGAACCACACATTTATATCTTTCAAAAATTGACGACAAGATCTGTTCTATTGTGACGGGCTCGTTTTTCTGATCAGTGTATAATGTTCATTTGCTGAATTTGAAGACCGTATGAGAAAGATGCAGATGATTTAGTAAATTGACTAACTTGACGCCAAAACTTTGAATTTGAATTTTGAACGAATGGACACTTCAATCACTATAAGTAGGCCCAACAGTCACCACTTTTCATAAAAATTCCGCTTCTTCTTCTTTTTACCGTTTTTCTATATACTATCAAACTTCTAGAAGGCGTATCTCCTTCGTTTCTTAACGGAATTGGATGAAACCAGCGGCAAATCGAAAAGGAAGGCAAGTGCTACGGTCTAGTAATAGTTTGGTGACGAATCTGGACGGTATTATGGTGGAACAAGCCGATCAATAGGAGAAATGTAGAAAATCCCGTACACTGTTTTTCAGTTTTGGATAGCCAACTTCAAACTGTCATATCTCACTCAATTTTGATCGGAATTTGATGATCCACCCATCAAAACGACCGTGGGAACAAGGACTGCAATTTAAAAAAGGAGCTGGGACAAAATAATCAAATATTTAGATGCAATTTGAATAATTCCATTGACAGATTGCTTTCTTTTTCTCTTTATTCACCAAAACATCATTTGACCATAACTTGGTCATTTCTTGACGGATTCGCACGAAACCAATGGCATTGCGAAGCAGATGGAGAGAAGTACAATATCAAGTCAAGTTGTAGATGAGAACCAAAAGTTTTGTGTTGATCTGGTACCCATTTCATTATCGATTGCCATTATATATCCATTTGTTCTTCTTGATCGATGAATGATTATCTGGTATCTTTTAACCAACGGACATTAGACATAACTCTTCTCCTGCAAAACAACATAACTTTTTAAAGAATCAAGTGACTTTTCAAAATAACTAAATATAGTTTTAAACAACAATATCATGATGATTCTGTGACATATTCATATGAAAATAGTGTTAATAATTTTATCAAAAAAAATTACCATTTTAAAATTTTTCAAAATTCAGATTATGAAAACCTTGCTCCATTACCAAATGTGAGAAATGCGGATTATGGATCTTAAAGCTAGAATTAACACTATAGGGGAGGGTCAATAGTGTTTTAAGGAATTACTAATTCTTTTTGAGTTTATATTAATTTGAACACAAATTTATGCAATATTCAGACACAGATATGATCACATAATCAAACACAGATGTAGATATAAAGTAAAAGAAATAAAGGAAAGAATACACCGAATTTTATACTGGTTCGGAGTTACCCTACATCCAGTCTCGCAACACAAGTACGGATTTCCTTTCAAAATCAATTCTTACAATTACACCCTCGATTTCAAAGCCACGAGGTACACCGCTCCAGATTCACAATCCTCTGGGTAGAGATACTTGATTTTACGGGCAACAAGTTCACCCAATTGATTTTCCAGGCTACAATCACACCTTTTCTCGCTCGATTGATTTTCCAGGCTACACTCACACCTTTTCTCGCTCGATCGATTACAAAGAAGTCGATAACTCTGAATAGCACTGGGATCTTGATGAGATAGTGATATAGAATCAAACCGGAGATGATCTAGTTAGATTCAATAGTGATTTTGGCAGAGTAATGGTAAAAATGTATATAAACAAATGCGGAAAAGAATAGGAGTGAAATCAGAGAATATATGAATATAAATTTGTTTAAAACAGCCCCTATTTATAGTAGAACAATAGCCATGTCCATTTGTGAAAGGATATGACGAATATACACTTCCTTTGAAATTAAAACTTTTGAAATAAACTGTCACCTTGTCGACAAGGGTTCCTTGGGGTTGTTGATATGCCTAAGTTATTTTTGGTAATTTATTTTTCTTTGAAAATAACTTCTATCTTGTATTAAAACTATTTTAAACCTTATAAATATACTTAACTATAGTTAAAATACATAAATAAGTTGAAACATACTTAATTTAAATATCATTTTTACGTAGTTTAAAGTTTCATAAAGAAAAACAGCATTCAAAGAATGCTATAAAAAGTTTTTGTACTAAAATATATTCCAAACTTTATAAAACTGAAACTGTAACTTTTACCTAATGCCGTGTAAAGTTTCTGAAACTCTACGGCGTTTCAAAATGCAGAAATTCTGTAGAAATGAATTTGCAGTACCTACAAAACATTACAGAAGAAAAGAAGCATTTTAGAAATGCTATCTAAAATTCCGAGCTTGTTTTTAACATGATTTTGCACTAATTTTAGACTAGATTTTGACGTGTAAATAATTGATTTTTGACCCAATTTTTTAAAGCAGTTAATATAACTAAATCACTTAAAAAAATATATAAAAAATTATGGATAAAACAAGCGAAAGAAACTTGGCATTATGCATGTAAAAATGCTTTTATTATAGAACAAGTGTAATGACACGTGACATTTTGCATGTATGTCACTATCTACTTATATGATAAGTGTCATATGATGTGGTGCAATCTTATTAATTGAAGAAATATATAAATAGAGCCTTATTCTAACATTCTAAATTCATTCTATTAATTTTTTAAAGATATAAAATTAGTATCTTAAAAGAAATAGAGTATGAGAAGTAAAAATAACATTAGAAAAGTTGAAATCATTAATGAAGGTATGCTTTTCTACTTAGTATAGTTGTAATAAATTAGTTGTAAGATTTTATTTGAAAGGAACGCATTTTAAAAACTTAATTATGGTGTGTCGATATATGGACCAAAATATCAAAACTTATAAAGGAGATAAATTTCTATACCTAACTAAATGCATAAGTATATATTCCTAAATGCAACAATAAAGATGAAATAATAGTAAAGCGTACCACTTTTTGCACTCCTCCATCTTTCTAACTTTGTTGTTCTTCCATTGCCATGAACCACACATTTATATCTTTCAAAAATTGACGACAAGATCTGTTCTATTGTGACGGGCTCTTTTTTCTGATCAGTGTATAATGTTCATTTGCTGAATTTGAAGACCGTATGAGAAAGATGCAGATGATTTAGTAAATTGACTAACTTGACGCCAAAACTTTGAATTTGAATTTTGAACGAATGGACACTTCAATCACTATAAGTAGGCCTAACAATCACCACTTTTCATAAAAATTCCTCTTCTTCTTCTTTTTACCGTTTTTCTATATACTATCAAACTTCTAGAAGGCGTATCTCCTTCGTTTCTTAACGGAATTGGATGAAACCAGCGGCAAATCGAAAAGGAAGGCAAGGGCTACGGTCTAGTAATAGTTTGGTGACGAATCTGGACGGTATTGTGGTGGAACAAGCCAATCAATAGGAGAAATGTAGAAAATCCCGTACACTGTTTTTCAGTTTTGGATAGCCAACTTCAAACTGTCATATCTCACTCAGTTTTGATCGGAATTTGATGATCCACCCATCAAAATGACCGTGGGAACAAGGACTGCAATTTGAAAAAGGAGCTGGGACAAAATAATCAAATCTTTAGATGCAATTTGAATAATTCCATTGACAGATTGCTTTCTTTTTCTCTTTATTCACCAAAACATCATTTGACCATAACTTGGTCATTTCTTGACGGATTCGCACGAAACCAATGGCATTGCGAAGCAGATGGAGAGAAGTACAATATCAAGTCAAGTTGTAGATGAGAACCAAAAGTTTTGTATTGATCTGGTACCCATTTCATTATCGATTGCCATTATATAACCATTTGTTCTTCTTGATCGATGAATGATTATCTGGTATCTTTTAACCAACGGACATTAGACATAACTCTTCTCCTGCAAAACAACATAACTTTTTAAAGAATCAAGTGACTTTTCAAAATAACTAAATATAGTTTTAAACAACAATATCATGATGATTCTGTGACATATTCATATGAAAATAGTGTTAATAATTTTATCAAAAAAAATTACCATTTTAAAATTTTTCAAAATTCAGATTATGAAAACCTTGCTCCATTACCAAATGTGAGAAATGCGGATTATGGATCTTAAGGCTAGAATTAATACTATAGGGGAGGGTCAATAGTGTTTTAAGGAATTACTAATTCTTTTTGAGTTTATATTAATTTGAACACAAATTTATGTAATATTCAGACACAGATATGATCACATAATCAAACACAGATGCAGATATAAAGTAAAAGAAATAAAGGAAAGAACACACCGAATTTTATACTGGTTCGGAGTTACCCTACATCCAGTCCCGCAAAACAAGTACGGATTTCCTTTCAAAATCAATTCTACAATTACACCCTCGATTTCAAGGCCACGAGGTACATCGCTCCAGATTCACAATCCTCTGGGTAGAGATACTTGATTTTACGGGCAACAAGTTCACCCAATTGATTTTCCAAGCTACAATCACACCTTTTCTCGCTCGATTGATTTTCCAGGCTACAATCACACCTTTTCTCGCTCGATCGATTACAAAGAAGTCAATAACTCTGAATAGCACTGGGATCTTGTTGAGATAATGGTATAGAATCAAACCGGAGATGATCTAGTTAGATTCAATAGTGATTTTGGCAGAGTAATGGTAAAAATGTATATAAACAAATGCGGAAAAGAATAGGAGTGAAATCAGAGAATATATGAATATAAATTTGTTTAAAACAGCCCCTATTTATAGTAGAACAATAGCCATGTCCATTTGTGAAAGGATATGACGAATATACACTTCCTTTGAAATTCAAACTTTTGAAATAAACTGTCACCTTGTCGACAAGGGTTCCTTGGGGTTGTTGACATGCCCAAGTTATTTTTGGTAATTTATTTTTCTTTGAAAATAACTTCTATCTTGTATTAAAACTATTTTAAACCTTATAAATATACTTAACTATAGTTAAAATACATAAATAAGTTGAAAAATACTTAATTTTAATATCATTTTTACATAGTTTAAAGTTTCATAAAGAAAAACAGCATTCAAAGAACGCTATAAAAAGTTTTTGTACTAAAATATATTCCAAACTTTATAAAACTGAAACTGTAACTTTTACCTAATGCCGTGTAAAGTTTCTGAAACTCTACGGCGTTTCAAAATGCAGAAATTCTATAGAAACAAATTTGCAGTACCTACAAAACATTACAGAAGAAAAGAAGCATTTTAGAAATGCTATCTAAAATTCCGAGCTTGTTTTTAACATGATTTTGCACTAATTTTAGACTAGATTTTGACGTGTAAATAATTGATTTTTGACCCAATTTTTTAAAGTAGTTAATATAACTAAATCACTTAAAAAAATATATAAAAAATTATGGAAAAAACAAGCGAAAGACACTTGGCATTATGCATGTAAAAATGCTTTTATTATAGAACAAGTGTAATGACACGTGACATTTTGCATGTATGTCACTATCTACTTATATGACAAGTGTCATATGATGTGGTGCAATCTTATTAATTGAAGAAATATATAAATAGAGCCTTATTCTAACATTCTAAATTCATTCTATTAATTTTTTAAAGATATAAAATTAGTATCTTAAAAGAAATAGAGTATGAGAAGTAAAAATAACATTAGAAAAGTTGAAATCATTAATGAAGGTATGATTTTCTACTTAGTATAGTTGTAATAAATTAGTTGTAAGATTTTATTTGAAAGGAACACATTTTAAAAACTTAATTATGGTGTGTCGATATATGGACCAAAATATCAAAACTTATAAAGGAGATAAATTTCTATACCTAACTAAATGCATAAGTATATATTCCTAAATGCAACAATAAAGATGAAATAATAGTAAAGCGTACCACTTTTTGCACTCCTCCATCTTTCTAACTTTGTTGTTCTTCCATTGCCATGAACCACACATTTATATCTTTCAAAAATTGACGACAAGATTTGTTCTATTGTGACGGGCTCGTTTTTCTGATCAGTGTATAATGTTCATTTGCTGAATTTGAAGACCATATGAGAAAGATGCAGATGATTTAGTAAATTGACTAACTTGACGCCAAAACTTTGAATTTGAATTTTGAACGAATGGACACTTCAATCACTATAAGTAGGCCCAACAGTCACCACTTTTCATAAAAATTCCTCTTCTTCTTCTTTTTACCGTTTTTCTATATACTATCAAACTTCTAGAAGGCGTATCTCCTTCGTTTCTTAACGGAATTGGATGAAACCAGCGGCAAATCGAAAAGGAAGGCAAGGGCTACGGTCTAGTATTAGTTTGGTGACGAATTTGGACGGTATTGTGGTGGAACAAGCCGATCAGTAGGAGAAATGTAGAAAATCCCGTACACTGTTTTTCAGTTTTGGATAGCCAACTTCAAACTGTCATATCTCACTCAATTTTGATCGGAATTTGATGATCCACCCATCAAAACGACCGTGGGAACAAGGACTGCAATTTGAAAAAGGAGTTGGGACAAAATAATCAAATCTTTAGATGCAATTTGAATAATTCCATTGACAGATTGCTTTCTTTTTCTCTTTATTCACCAAAACATCATTTGACCATAACTTGGTCATTTCTTGACGAATTCGCACGAAACCAATGGCATTGCGAAGCAGATGGAGAGAAGTACAATATCAAGTCAAGTTGTAGATGAGAACCAAAAGTTTTGTATTGATCTGGTACCCATTTCATTATCGATTGCCATTATATATCCATTTGTTCTTCTTGATCGATGAATGATTATCTGGTATCTTTTAACCAACGGACATTAGACATAACACTTCTCCTGTAAAACAACATAACTTTTTAAAGAATCAAGTGACTTTTCAAAATAACTAAATATAGTTTTAAACAACAATATCATGATGATTCTGTGACATATTCATATGAAAATAGTGTTAATAATTTTATCAAAAAAAATTACCATTTTAAAATTTTTCAAAATTCAGATTATGAAAACCTTGCTCCATTACCAAATGTGAGAAATGCGGATTATGGATCTTAAGGATAGAATTAACACTATAGGGGAGGGTCAATAGTGTTTTAAGGAATTACTAATTCTTTTTGAGTTTATATTAATTTGAACACAAATTTATGCAATATTCAGACACAGATATGATCACATAATCAAACACAGATGCAGATATAAAGTAAAAGAAATAAAGGAAAGAACACACCGAATTTTATACTGGTTCGGAGTTACCCTACATCCAGTCCCGCAAAACAAGTACGGATTTCCTTTCAAAATCAACTCTACAATTACACCCTCGATTTCAAGGCCATGAGGTACACCGCTCCAGATTCACAATCCTCTGGGTAGAGATACTTGATTTTATGGGCAACAAGTTCACCCAATTGATTTCCCAGGCTACAATCACACCTTTTGTAAATAATTGATTTTTGACCCAATTTTTTAAAGTAGTTAATATAACTAAATCACTTAAAAAAAAATATAAAAAATTATGGAAAAAACAAGCGAAAGACACTTGGCATTATGCATGTAAAAATGCTTTTATTGTAGAACAAGTTTAATGACACGTGACATTTTGCATGTATGTCACTATCTACTTATACGACAAGTGTCATATGATGTGGTGCAATCTTATTAATTGAAGAAATATATAAATAGAGCCTTATTCTAACATTCTAAATTCATTATATTAATTTTTTAAAGATATAAAATTAGTATCTTAAAAGAAATAGAGTATGAGAAGTAAAAATAACATTAGAAAAGTTGAAATCATTAATGAAGGTATGCTTTTCTACTTAGTATAGTTGTAATAAATTAGTTGTAAGATTTTATTTGAAAGGAACACATTTTAAAAACTTAATTATGGTGTGTCGATATATGGACCAAAATATCAAAACTTATAAAGGAGATAAATTTCTATACCTAACTAAATGCATAAGTATATATTCCTAAATGCAACAATAAAGATGAAATAATAGTAAAGCGTACCACTTTTTGCACTCCTCCATCTTTCTAACTTTGTTGTTCTTCCATTGCCATGAACCACACATTTATATCTTTCAAAAATTGACGACAAGATCTGTTCTATTGTGACGGGCTCGTTTTTCTGATCAGTGTATAATGTTCATTTGCTGAATTTGAAGACCGTATGAGAAAGATGCAGATGATTTAGTAAATTGACTAACTTGATGCCAAAACTTTGAATTTGAATTTTGAACGAATGGACACTTCAATCACTATAAGTAGGCCCAACAGTCACCACTTTTCATAAAAATTCCTCCTCTTCTTCTTTTTACCATTTTTCTATATACTATCAAACTTCTAGAAGGCGTATCTCCTTCGTTTCTTAACGGAATTGGATGAAACCAGCGGCAAATCGAAAAGGAAGGCAAGGACTACGGTCTAGTAATAGTTTGGTGACGAATTTGGATGGTATTGTGGTGGAACAAGCCGATCAGTAGGAGAAATGTAGAAAATCCCGTACACTGTTTTTCAGTTTTGGATAGCCAACTTCAAACTGTCATATCTCACTCAATTTTGATCGGAATTTGATGATCCACCCATCAAAACGACCGTGGGAACAAGGACTGCAATTTGAAAAAGGAGTTGGGACAAAATAATCAAATCTTTAGATGCAATTTGAATAATTCCATTGACAGATTGCTTTCTTTTTCTCTTTATTCACCAAAACATCATTTGACCATAACTTGGTCATTTCTTGACGGATTCGCACGAAACCAATGGCATTGCGAAGCAGATGGAGAGAAGTACAATATCAAGTCAAGTTGTAGATGAGAACCAAAAGTTTTGTATTGATCTGGTACCCATTTCATTATCGATTGCCATTATATATCCATTTGTTCTTCTTGATCGATGAATGATTATCTGGTATCTTTTAACCAACGGACATTAGACATAACTCTTCTCCTGCAAAACAACATAACTTTTTAAAGAATCAAGTGACTTTTCAAAATAACTAAATATAGTTTTAAACAACAATATCATGATGATTCTGTGACATATTCATATGAAAATAGTGTTAATAATTTTATCAAAAAAAATTACCATTTTAAAATTTTTTCAAAATTCAGATTATGAAAACCTTGCTCCATTACCAAATGTGAGAAATGCGAATTATGGATCTTAAGGCTAGAATTAACACTATAGGGGAGGGTCAATAGTGTTTTAAGGAATTACTAATTCTTTTTGAGTTTATATTAATTTGAACACAAATTTATGCAATATTCAGACACAGATATGATCACATAATCAAACACAGATGCAGATATAAAGTAAAAGAAATAAAGGAAAGAACACACCGAATTGTATACTGGTTTGGAGTTACCCTACATCCAGTCCCGCAAAACAAGTACGGATTTCCTTTCAAAATCAATTCTACAATTACACCATCGATTTCAAGGCCACGAGGTATACCGCTCCAGATTCACAATCCTCTGGGTAGAGATACTTGATTTTACGGGCAACAAGTTCACCCAATTGATTTTCCAAGCTACAATCACACCTTTTCTCGCTCGATTGATTTTCCAGGCTACAATCACACCTTTTCTCGCTTGATCGATTACAAAGAAGTCGATAACTCTGAATAGCACTGGGATCTTGTTGAGATAGTGATATAGAATCAAACCGGAGATGATCTAGTTAGATTCAATAGTGATTTTGGCAGAGTAATGGTAAAAATGTATATAAACAAATGCGGAAAAGAATAGGAGTGAAATTAGAGAATATATGAATATAAATTTGTTTAAAACAGCCCCTATTTATAGTAGAACAATAGCCATGTCCATTTGTGAAAGGATATGACGAATATACACTTCCTTTGAAATTCAAACTTTTGAAATAAACTGTCACCTTGCCGACAAGGGTTCCTTGGGGTTGTTGACATGCCCAAGTTATTTTTGGTAATTTATTTTTCTTTGAAAATAACTTCTATCTTGTATTAAAACTATTTTAAACCTTATAAATATACTTAACTATAGTTAAAATACATAAATAAGTTGAAAAATACTTAATTTAAATATCATTTTTACATAGTTTAAAGTTTCATAAAGAAAAATAGCATTCAAAGAATGCTATAAAAAGTTTTTGTACTAAAATATATTCCAAACTTTATAAAACTGAAACTGTAACTTTTACCTAATGTCGTGTAAAGTTTCTGAAACTCTATGGCGTTTCAAAATGCAGAAATTCTATAGAAACGAATTTGCAGTACCTACAAAACATTACAGAAGAAAAGAAGCATTTTAGAAATGCTATCTAAAATTCCGAGCTTGTTTTTAACATGATTTTGCACTAATTTTAGACTAGATTTTGACGTGTAAATAATTGATTTTTGACCCAATTTTTTAAAGTAGTTAATATAACTAAATCACTTAAAAAAATATATAAAAAATTATGGAAAAAACAAGCGAAAGACACTTGGCATTATGCATGTAAAAATGCTTTTATTATAGAACAAGTGTAATGACACGTGACATTTTGCATGTATGTCACTATCTACTTATATGACAAGTGTCATATGATGTGGTGCAATCTTATTAATTGAAGAAATATATAAATAGAGCCTTATTCTAACATTCTAAATTCATTCTATTAATTTTTTAATGATATAAAATTAGTATCTTAAAAGAAATAGAGTATGAGAAGTAAAAATAACATTAGAAAAGTTGAAATCATTAATGAAGGTATGCTTTTCTACTTAGTATAGTTGTAATAAATTAGTTGTAAGATTTTATTTGAAAGGAACGCATTTTAAAAACTTAATTATGGTGTGTCGATATATGGACCAAAATATCAAAACTTATAAAGGAGATAAATTTCTATACCTAACTAAATGCATAAGTATATATTCCTAAATGCAACAATAAAGATGAAATAATAGTAAAGCGTACCACTTTTTGCACTCCTCCATCTTTCTAACTTTGTTGTTCTTCCATTGCCATGAACTACACATTTATATCTTTCAAAAATTGACGACAAGATCTGTTCTATTGTGACGGGCTCGTTTTTTTGATCAGTGTATAATGTTCATTTGCTGAATTTGAAGACCATATGAGAAAGATGCAGATGATTTAGTAAATTGACTAACTTGACGCCAAAACTTTGAATTTGAATTTTGAATGAATGGACACTTCAATCACTATAAGTAGGCCCAACAGTCACCAATTTTCATAAAACTTCCTCTTCTTCTTCTTCTTTTTACCGTTTTTCTATATACTATCAAACTTCTAGAAGGCTTATCTCCTTCGTTTCTTAACGGAATTGGATGAAACCAGCGGCAAATCGAAAAGGAAGGCAAGGGTTACGGTCTAGTAATAGTTTGGTGACGAATTTGGACGGTATTGTGGTGGAACAAGCCGATCAGTAGGAGAAATGTAGAAAATCCCGTACACTGTTTTTCAGTTTTGGATAGCCAACTTCAAACTGTCATATCTCACTCAATTTTGATCGGAATTTGATGATCCACCCATCAAAACGACCGTGGGAACAAGGACTGCAATTTGAAAAAGGAGTTGGGACAAAATAATCAAATCTTTAGATGCAATTTGAATAATTCCATTGACAGATTGCTTTCTTTTTCTCTTTATTCACCAAAACATCATTTGACCATAACTTGGTCATTTCTTGACGGATTCGCACGAAACCAATGGCATTGCGAAGCAGATGGAGAGAAGTACAATATCAAGTCAAGTTGTAGATGAGAACCAAAAGTTTTGTATTGATCTGGTACCCATTTCATTATCGATTGCCATTATATATCCATTTGTTCTTCTTGATCGATGAATGATTATCTGGTATCTTTTAACCAACGGACATTAGACATAACTCTTCTCCTGCAAAACAACATAACTTTTTAAAGAATCAAGTGACTTTTCAAAATAACTAAATATAGTTTTAAACAACAATATCATGATGATTCTGTGACATATTCATATGAAAATAGTGTTAATAATTTTATCAAAAAAAATTACCATTTTTAAATTTTTCAAAATTCAGATTATGAAAACCTTGCTCCATTACCAAATGTGAGAAATGCGGATTATGGATCTTAAGGCTAGAATTAACACTATAGGGGAGGGTCAATAGTGTTTTAAGGAATTACTAATTCTTTTTGAGTTTATATTAATTTGAACACAAATTTATGCAATATTCAGACACAGATATGATCACATAATCAAACACAGATGCAGATATAAAGTAAAAGAAATAAAGGAAAGAACATACCGAATTTTATACTGGTTCGGAGTTACCCTACATCCAGTCCCGCAAAACAAGTACGGATTTCCTTTCAAAATCAATTCTACAATTACACCCTCGATTTCAAGGCCATGAGGTACACCGCTCCAGATTCACAATCCTTTGGGTAGAGATACTTGATTTTATGGGCAATAAGTTCACCCAATTGATTTTCCAGGCTAAAATCACACCTTTTGTAACGACCCAGAATTTCTATCATTTGAAATTTGTATATTTAATTAATTTTAAGTATTCACAAATGAATTTTACAAGTTGAATAAATTATATTTCGAATATAGTGATTTAATTGGATAATTAAATCGATAATTTAATATTTGAAATTTTAGAAATAATTGAAAATTGGGTTTAATGTGATTAGAATTGATTTGTAAAGTTATATTAAATCATATTGGAGTTAGAATGATTTTATAGAACTTTTAAAATCGAATTAAAAGTTAATTTGTGGAAATTGAATATTTTAATATTTAATTGACAAGTAAAAATAGCCATTTTTCAAACAGTCTCGGATTTCGATGAAACTAGTTTCATCGGATCCGTAATATTATATTATAGTAAGATTTAAAATTTCGTGTCAATCGGATTTACGGTTTGTCCGGGGCAAGCCATAACGCATAGAAATTAGTTTAATCGATTTAATTTAAATTTGATCGTTTATTTCCATAACTCGCACATATGATTGAATTAGCTTTCGAAACATGTTCCATTGTGTCCGGATTCCGGGGTAAACCCTAGAAACGTCAGCCAGCACGCTTCGTTTGGAGTTCGAAAATTTTCGGGTGAATAGTGTTTCGTCAGATTTTCTATACAAGGACTTGTCTTCTTCACAATTGCAAAACCCTAGTCTCTTCAGCCCTAGCCGCCACTAAATTATTTTCAATGGCCAGAAATTCGTCTTCTTTTCTCCTTAATCTCTTCCAATCCATCCACTTTTATCAGAAACCATCAACTACAACATTGTAGATCTAAGTGAGATCTACAAATCCATACGGGGATGATCGATTTTCATTGAGAAAATCAACGGCAAGTCGAGCTGGAATGCACCGTGTTTGTTCATGTTTATCACCTGGAGATGGAGGCCGAGCTGCACAAGGTTGTGGCCGATGGTATCTCTCGTCGAGGGCAATTAAATGGTAGTCGCCGATCATCTTCATTTGGCTCGAGGAGCTTGCAAAAATTCAAAGCAAGGTGGCGGCTATGGGTTTGATGCTTGCGTTTTTCACCTGGGAGGGAGAATGTACGTGAGAGAAGAGAAAGGGAGGGGGCGACCCAGATCTGTAGTTTGCGAAATCAATGGCCGAGATCAATTTAAGGTTTTAAATGTAAAATAGAAATTGAAAAATATAGTATATATTAATTCGTACGACTTCTAAATTGCGTAACTTTTTCATACGAGGTCCGTTTCGCACGAAATGAATTGCGTTAGGTTCGTATTGATGAATACTACGCGATGGAGCTGGATTGGAATCGATTGGAGCTAGTGAAAATTTTGGGTAAAATTAAACGCGCGTTTAGTTTTATTCGAAATAAAACGCTGAAACTGTATTAGAAGCAAGGTGAGAACTTCTCACTCAATCGAAATTGTTTCGATTTTAAATTTTAAATAGTTAGATTTAAAATTGTTTGATTGTGTTGATTTTATGCTTGGATAATAAATTATTATCTATTGTATTGAAATAGACCCTATACGCCGTATATTAAGCGGAAGTTATTTATTAAACACATATACCGCGATATTCCATCTTGAAGTGGAATTGGTATTATATATGTACTTGGAGTTGATTTCCCGCATTATATAGCGGATGAGACCCTTTCGCGCCGCATAATAGCGGATAATATTTTATAAACTCATATACCGCGATATTCCGTTTTGAAACGGGATTGGTATTGTGCTAACGTCTATGGATGCAGGGAAACAGGTTGGAGGGATCCAACTGGATTCCTCACCCGTATTGATTTATTTACAGATATTGTTATATATTCTGTTATCATAATGATATATGATGTTTGGGTGTCATGGTTGATTATTTGGTGTTGTTGCATCATTGGGCCTACTTTGAAGTTTTAAAAAAAATGTTAAAGGAATGATTTTCAAATTTAAATGGATTTTAAAGTGATTTTTGAAAGTATGCGTTTTATTAAATTTTGGAATTCATTCATTTTAAATAAATAAACGTTATAATTTTAATGTTATAAAAATTATGATTTTTGAGAAATATAGTTGAAATATGATTTTTGAAATATGGAGTTAATGATTTTTTTAAAATAGTTTCAAATAGAGATTTCTGAAATTATTATAAAAGATTTATATATATAAGATTTATAAAATTGGATTTTTATAAATCAAAGTGATGGAATTATAAAGGAGTTTTAAAGACGTTTTAAAATAATGTTATAAATGGATTTTTTTTAAAGAATAGAATCTACGATTTTGAAGTTATAAAAGAATGAATTTGTAAATAGAGAATTATAAGAAATTTTCTTATAATTTGGATTTTGGCATGTAAATGGGATATGGATAGAATCTGTTAATAAAGTGCTTTTATAAGTTGAAGTTGTTATAAAATATAAATGGAATTTATAAACATTATTTTATAATCCGGAAATGACTTATTTTGATAAGTTAATTATTATAGCTTATTAAAAGAGATATATCCATGATTTTGGACAGTGGATAATCCTTTAAATAAAAAGTGTAGAAATATTGAATTTGGTTAACGAAGTATATTCACGATTTTGGACAGTGAATAATATATTAAAGAAATGTTTTGGGGAAGTGATATTTTAAATAGAATTAAAACGATCTAAAGATGTTTTAAAATGTATTAAGTATCGAAACCATAGATTTCAACATTCATTGTTGAAATAGACGTTTTCGAGAAATAAGGAAATGGTGGACTATAACACTGTTGTTATAGTAAATGATTTCCGAAAGGAAATGTTTTATATAGTATTGGGATTTATATATCTATCTTAATTTCGAATCCCTATACTAGTGATTTTGGGTTGTCGTAACGATGTTTTTACGCAACATTCGTTTTGACTCAAATAAATGTGTTTAAGAGATTGTTTTCCTTAAAGAATAAAATATATACTTAACTGTGATTTAAGTATATCGAATATTTTCCAAATGTTGAAAATAAATAGATTTGTGAATTACTTATTATTAAATAAGTATGGAAATGTTTTTCCAATATGAAGTGAAATGTTTTGAGATTATATCTTTTAAAGATAAATTGAAAAGTGATTTGAAATTTGTTTTCAAATGGTTGAAGTGTGGAAAATATATCTCGTAAAGATATTTTTGGAAAATAAATAATTTGAGAAATTATCTGGAATCTCGTGATGTTGCACATATCTATTGATAGTTAAACAACCGACTATCAATATTTACCTTTAAATGGGTATTTGTTGTGATTTGCTTGAATTTGAATGCTACACTTATTTTTAAAATAAGCGCTCGTTATTCGGTTTAGCCGGGAGAGGACCTTTTTGTCATAAATCCCATTCCGAATAGTGATTCGTCGTAATGGATAGCATTTGAAGACCGGTGTTGAAGACCGGATATTTTCGAAAACGGATGGATTACCGTCGAATGTTTCTGCATCGGCTGATCTCCGATATAAAGATTTTATCACCCTTTGTGATGGGAAGTCCAGACGTGATTAGTGAATATCCGGATTGCAAGGGCTTCTTTGGAAGTGCCTTCGGTTCTGTTCGAGCCCGGAACGGACTTGTATGGATGTGTGTTTGACGTTACAATTTAAGATGTAAAGCTGGTTTCTATCAAATATATTTCTGTTGGTGGCAGAGAATTTATTCTCTTAGCTTAACACCCTTAGAGTTATGTAGTTGATGGTTACTAGTGATACATTCCCAATTTGGTAATGTGGCATATAAAGTGTTGCTGATTATTTGTTGATCGAAGCATGGCTTTGTGAAAAGCGTAGCTTTGTGGACGAGACTTCGCCGAGCCTCACACCCCGGAAATGGTCAAAACAGGAAAGATGCGGCAATGTTATTAGGGGATAGCGCCCCCTTAGTTTATGTCATTTCCTTCTGGATAGAGGTGGTATCATGGTATGGAGCCCAGATACTTAACCTATGTTGTTGCTGCAAATTTATTACTTTGTGGTTGTTGGAATAGAGGATCCTCGGATGAAGGTCGGTTATGACCGGGGGATGGCATATTCGTGTCAGTAGTTACCCAGCTAGGGGTAACCCGGCCTTGTGTTAGCAGAGATCCGGTTAGGTTCTCAGGGCATCTTTCCAGAGGCGTACCTATGTGGCAATGGGAAGTTCCTTGGCCTGACCATTTGTTGGAAATCCAAAGAAACAATACGCATCGTGTACGGTTTTAGTTGTAGAACCTGCCATTTACTTATGGTGGTCACCACTGTTTAGATGGTAGCTATAGTAGGCATAAGTGCGGAATGCTTATGCTGGCTAAGATTTATATTATACTTTCAAAATGTTTTCTGCACTAGTAATAATATCAAATGTTTTTTTAATGCGTATCAAGCATGTTTGACTATCATAAGGAGAAATCTTCTCCAATTCTGCGTTTGCATTGTGTGTGTGGCTGGAGGCCTTATGGTAGTCTCATTTTCCAAAAAGCATTGCGGATCAATTTTAAAAATATTTCTTTGTTTGTTTTTTTAAAGATAAATAACTGTTTAAGTTCTCACACCAGTCCCATGACTGACTTGGAGTTTATTGTTTTCCTTCCTAAACTCTGGGTGCCCACCAATTTCCACACGGGCAGTCTAGAGTCAGGTTATCAGGATATTCTGGAATTCAAGAGTTGCAGTAGAAATCTGGAGGCAAGCTGGATGGCATGGCGTATCAACTAGTACATAGTATTTCTTTTCCGCTGTTTGTTGTTGTAAACTCTGATAATGTAATGTGATGTAATGTAATAATTGATATAGTTCTTTTGATTTAAAGATTATTCATTTATCTATTATATGTTGTTCTGCTGCGATTGTGAGATTCTGATATTGTTCTGTTGCTTCTTCTTCCTTACTTCTTCTATCTTTTTCTTCTTCTTAAACCCTAAGAATTCGGTTTTCCGGCATTCGATTGCTCGGTAGTTGATACAGTGGACGTATTGATGTCGATTTTCGGAAGTCGAAGAATCGGGTCCTCACATTTGGTATCAGAGCATATGGTTAAGCGACAACCTTGGCTCTGTTGGGAATTACTCATTAGAGATAGAGTCGGTAGTACTCTAGAATGAGTGTGAGTGTAATAATAGATACGAGCGCGTATTTTTTAGTGAATATAAATTGTTTTATATTGTGGTGATTGGTTTGTTGAGTGGTATATGGATTTTGGTCAATACGAGTAATTAACGTTGTTGATAGGGATCTCTTAACACTTGTACAGAACAATTTGACATGATATCATTTTAAAAATAGGGTAAATGAAATAATTTTACCTCGATTTATATTTTATATATAAAGGAATAATTTTTCAGAATTATTAAAGTGTATATGAATTGATTGTTTGGTTGTTGAATAAGTTAAATAAAATATATAAGTAAATTAAAAGAATAATTTTATAAGCGAATGAATTATAAGTGTGGAATTATAATTAATATGATTTACAATTGTGAAATGATCTTATATAAGTAAAGTTAAATAGTGAAATTATATAAGAAAAAGATTTATAAATGTGAATTATGAATAAAAGGAAATTTTTTGAAAGAATATTAAGCACTGAATTCACTACTGTTGCTGGGAAATAATAAAGGTGATGATTGCAGCATCATCAGTATCATTTTCGAGTTTCTGTGTGATGGATTTGCTACCAATGGTAAATTAAAAATTGAAAATTGAAGTTTGGTTGTGATAAACAAATTTGAGAATTAAAAATCCAAGTTGGAATTGACAAATATAAGTTAAACTGAGTTTTGGACTTATAATAAGAAATAAAGATTTTTAACTTAAGAAAAGTTAAAGGAATTTTAGTTAATATAATAAATATATGATTTGAAATTTAACTAAGGAAGGTGAAATAAAATTGGAATCTGAATTGGATTTATAAGTGGAAATTTAAGTTAAGTTAAACAAATGATGTTTGAAATGGAATATAACTTAAGTAATGTTGAATGAAGTTTATTTTGGTATCGAAGTAAAATAATAAAGTGAATTAAATGATGTGGACTTGAGTTATATAAATGAAATTCAACCTTATTTGTTAGATGAATTAGCAATTGAATTAATGAATGAATTGAATGTAAATCAATTGAATGTAAATAAATTGATATGGAATAATGGATGTAAGTGTTAATTCATTAAAAGCTAATGTAATTGGAAATTGAATAATTGAATGAAAGTCAATTTAATATCAACCAATTGGAATTAGAAGTGTTAAACCAAATTGACAGTAAATCTAATAATTTGGTTATGTTGGTTATGAATTGGTTGTTATATGATTGTTCATTGATTGTATATAATTCATTAAGTGTTAAAGAAATTGAATTGATAAATGGAAAGCTATGTAATTGAATTTGAATTGAAAATGAACTAATGTGAATTGGTTGTAAGCAATTAGAATTTGTATTAAAACCATATGAATTGCTTATGGGAATTATTTTGATTGCATTGCTTATGAAAGCTATGTGTTTTCTATTGAAAATTAGTGGAATGTAAAT
Source organism: Allium fistulosum (assembly GCA_030737815.1). Classification (NCBI taxonomy): domain Eukaryota; kingdom Viridiplantae; phylum Streptophyta; class Magnoliopsida; order Asparagales; family Amaryllidaceae; genus Allium; species Allium fistulosum. Next base: position 1,034,601,546 of record CM060907.1, on the reverse strand, counting down.
GAATTTCCTATATATGTCACTTACAAGGTTAAATTAAGTAAGTACAGGTACCGGGGCTGCCGTTAGCTGGATTTGTGTAACGACCCTAGATTTTAATTTAATTTAAATTGATAATTAAATGAATTTTTGAATTTAAATTTGTAAAATTGATTATAAATGGAACGAGTTTCCCCGATTCAACTCGAAAAATATATAAAGTCATTAGGATTTGATTTCAAACTTGAATTCAATGGTTAATAATAATTTGAAATTATAAATTAAATATAAGACAGTAAATATTAAAGTAAAATAAATAATTGAGTTATAAATAGAAATAAATAAATAAGAGATGAACTATAAAAAATAAAAGTAACACTTAAATAAAATCTAACAACAAATTTAAATAGGAATTTGATTATAAAATAATATGTACAAGGGTATAAAAACAAACCTGGTTAAAGAATAAACAAGTATATTACAAAGCAACATTAGAAAAGAAAAGAAAATACAAAACATTACAATACATATTCATGTACACTTGGAAAGTAACAAAGTATGCAGGCAAGAAGAGATAACAAAATAATATCATAGCTAAAATTTTAACAAAACATACAAGACAGTAAAATATTGAAGGTAGGAACAAAGTAACGAGACCTATAGCCGAAAGAAAGGCATAAAACAAAAGTAGAAAAATAAAAATAAAATAAAATATGATACAAGTAAGCTAGGCTGTAAACAAAGTATGGGTAATAGCTTGCAAATGAAAACATAAAGGACTCTAGCAATTAATGCTATATCATCTCAGCATATATAGAATGTTATACATCAGCCACCATAATATATCTTTAGCCATACCTATTGTACAAAATAATATATATCAACTTGTACCAGTAATAATATTACACTGTAAACTTCTCATTTCATATATACATCCACTTCTCATTTTAAATTCGTTCATTCTTGGCTAAAGAGGAATGAAGTAAGCATCATCTACAAACTAAAACAAAAAGATCCAACTTTAACAGTACAAATCAACTCAAGCTATATATCAAAGAAAAAGATCTTCAGCCTGTAAATTCAAAAAAAACTGCTTTCAACATAAACCTGCTCTGTTCTTCTTCTCGGACCAAGGTGAGTAAATATAACGACCCGTATTTTTACGGATCGAAACATCGTAAAACAGTTGACATTTGGTCGCATTGTTGGTAAGTCGTCCAGATTCTAAGTCCTAGGTCGTATGAAAGCTTGGAGCGACCTAAGGAAGTTGGCGAGTTAAGGGGTAGGCGGCTTAGTGAAGTGGAGCGACCTAAGTATTGGAACGACCTAAGAAGTTAGGTCGTATAGGAGATAAGTCGTGTGGTGACTTAGGTCGTGGAGTAGGTTAGGTCGTAGACGACTTAAGGAAATAGGCGACTTAAGTTAGTAAGCAACTTAAGAGATGGGGCGAGTTAACGACCTAAGGGATAGGTCGGTCGGCGACCTAAGAGAGTGAGCGACCTATAGGAATTAGCGACCTATAGGAAGTTGGCGACCTAAGGGTTGAGCGACTTAAGGATAGGCAGCGACCTAAGAGAGTTAGCGAGTTAGCGTAGTTAGGTCGTTAGACGACCTAAGGAGTTAGGTCGTAACCTGGCTAAGTGTTAGGTCGTGTGTGTGTGTTAAGTCGTAGGTTTGTTAGGTCGTTAGGTCGTGGCATTGTTAGGTCACGAGGAAGCGTGTCTGTGTTAGGTTGCAGGAGTGTTAGGTTGTAGAAGCGGTCTGTGTTAGGTCGCTAGGCTGCATCCTCGTTAGGTCATAGGTCGCGAGGAAGCGCGCATATGCTAAGTCGTTAGGTCGTATAAGCGCGCATGTGTTAGGTCGTTGGATCTGTAAGTCGCGCGCTTGCGCTAGGTCGTAGGTCGTAGAGGCGCGTTGTTAGGTCGTGGGTTTTTAGGTCGTAGGTCGTGGACGACCTAATTGCGAGCAGACGACCTAAGGGGTATTTCAGCCTATAAATATAAGGGTTTTTCTTCACTTTTGGGATCCGGATTTTGAAGCGACGAAGTGCTGCCATTTTGAGAGCTCGACTTCTACACTTCTTCACTTCTTTTCTCCACTCTAATCTAGTGATTCCTTCCATCCAAATCGAAGATCCAAGAGCTTAGATTGAAGATCTTCATCTTTCGAAGAGAGATTTCATCGTTTGAAGCGGATTTGTGATAGATCGAGTTAGATCCTTCGCTGTCCAGATCTGAAGTGGGTTCCTTTTAAGGTGTTTAGGTGATTTGGTGAGTGGTGATTATCTCTCACACGGATCCAAAGGAGTATATCGGATCGTTGGCTTGATTTTGAGTTAAAGTATTTATTTCCATGCATTTTCCTAATCCTAAGTATAGATCCATATAGATCCATTGTTCATAATGATTTGGCATCCATTTTACTACATGTTAACCTATGCAAGTTCATTCATCAAGATTATAGAGATATTGCTCATGTTTTCATGCTTGTTAGACTTTTGACTCTTTAATTACGAAATTGCCATTATTGTTATAATTGTCTATTTAGATCATATTTGAATGCTTGTTTACTTGGATTAATGTCTGATTTGATTGATTGCTATGAATTAGATGATTGATGATTTGATTTAGACCGAAGATGATTCAAAAGCTAAGGGAAAGGCTCTTGAATTGGAAAAGCTGCTCGTGGCATATGTAGCGGATGATGAAGCTCATATGGATAGATTTGATGATGATGTTGAGATGAAGCTTTGCTATGATGATGATAAGGCGAAGTATGATATGAGATAGCCTTGGTCTAATCTAGACGGGATCATTCCAAGCAGATTGATAACTCGGTGAAATGGTTCGGGTTTGAGGATAATGGTTTGCTCAAGAGGCGCTTGAGCTAGTATGGAAATAGTCGTCGAGGAGGATGACTAGAAGGCTGAGATATCATCGTTGTTGAAGGTTCTAGCATGCTCAAAGCAAGAGTACGTTGGGCAGATTCGATAGTCCCTGAAGGCTACTGATTGGTAGTCAAGTACTCTGGGCAGATTCGATAGTCCTAGGCACGGGTCACGATGACGTGCGGAGTTATGTCTAGAACCGGGGTTTCCATTAGCCCTTGACGGACGGATGAAATAAAGAGTCGGTCATTCAATTAACGATGATATCGAAGCAATGATAACAGTGATAGCCAGAGTTATGGATGTTTGGTTGTATCGTCATTCGGTCTCAAGAGCGGTATTTTCTAGGTGCTTATCTGATCTTGGTTTAGGCCTTGGGGGTTTGTACTTGGAAAACATCGCCCTTGACTCGAGTGATAATTTCTTTACTTTAAATTGTATGCTTTGCTATGTTTGCTTCTGCTTAGTGTGTGTCTGGGGGCTATCACTGTAGAAAGAGGTGGAGTGGGAGGGTTGAATTCCTATTCCTTTTTCCTTTATGCTCTTTTGGTATGTTGTTAGTTAATTTACCGCTCACTAAGACTATTGTCTGACTCAAGGCTTTATGTTTTAACTCTTATTGCCTTGGGCTGTTCGTCCATTTTGGGACGGGCAGACTAGGTAGCAGGTGACAGGTGCTGTTCTTGCTTTCCACGGTGCTGATGTCGAAGACGAGCTGGAGGCTTGCATATTATCTTCTTACTATATGTACCGGATGTTCCGCTGCTTGTATATTCTCTGAGTGTTATGTAGTGAGGCTTGATGTATTGATTGTTTAGATGTTTGTATTCAACTATTATGAAGTTTTATTGATGAGATTCTATTCTGTGAAGCTTCACTATATATATATATTCTATTGTATTTTGTCCATGCGCTGTGAGTAATACGATAGATTCTGTTGTTTAAATTTACCCTGGCAATCGTCCATGGTCGCCTGGCACACTTTACAGCGCACTATCTCTAGGTTCGGTGCAGGGGTCATGGGCGGTCGTCACATTTGGTATTAGAGCTTTGGTTAATCGATTTTACCCAACGCTCACTGACGTAACTACGTATGAGAGACGTAATTGTATTTTGATGGATGATTACTATATATAATATAGTAGCTTAGTAGAGTTCCTTTATGCAGTTGTTTCTCTAGGTGTGCTAATCATTCCTTTTTATAGATATTAAGGATGAGTCGAAGAGGGAGACCAGCTGCTAGGGAAGGCCGTGCTACTGAAGGGGCTGCTGATTATGCTGCTATGTTCGAAGCTATGATGACTTCGATCATGAGAAGGATGCCTGCTCTGGGGCCATCGGTGGATGTTGGAGTTCAAGTTCAAACTCCAAAACCGGTGGATTTTGCTAAGCTGTGTAAGGACTACACTGCTCTTGGAGTAAAGGTTTTCTTGGGAACAGAATCAACCATTGAAGTCCAGAGGTGGATAGATGCTTGTAGAAGGATCTTTAGTGATTTGGGAATTGAGGATGCGACTAAGAGGAAGTTAGCATCAAGACAGCTTCAAGGGAGAGCTTCTGATTGGTGGAACTTTATCACTATTGATACTCCGGAGGAAGAGATTACTTGGGAGCAATTCCAAACTAGATTTGAAGCTAAGTTCATTTCTACAGCTCAGAAGTCTGTTCTGTTCAAGAAGTTTGTGGAGCTCAAGCAAGGTGGAAGACCAGTTCTTGAGTATGTTTCTGAGTTTGAAGCTTTGTCCAAGTATGCCCGGTCGTATATTGAATCTGCATATCAGAAGAATGAGAAGTTTGTGACAGGCTTGGACAGTTATCTTGGGAGGTAGTTGGTGGATCATTTGGACGATCCATTTGAGAAGCTTGTAGAGAAGGCTCTCAGGCATGAGAATTTGTTTCCTAAGGAAAGGACTGTTGTTGCTGTGACCAAGGAAGAATCTAAACCACAGCAGGGTGGAAACAAAAAGAGGAAGCAGCAGCAACAAAAGGGTAAGGATGGCCAGAAGAAGCCGAAGAGCGAAGTGACCTGCTTCAATTGTCAACAGAAGGGCCATTTCTCCAGGGATTGCAAGAATCCGAAGGTGCCAGTGAAGTGCCACAACTATGACAAGCTGGGGCATGTTAAGAGGAATTGTCCAGAACCGCGGAAGGACAAGCAGATTGTGCAAGCTTATGCTTTGGGGGCTGTTCCATCATCTTCAAAAGCTCCTACCGCTGAAGAGAAGGGAAAGAGTGTGGTGGTTCAGGGTACTCTCTCCATTTGTGGTGTTCCAGTTAGAGTGTTATTTGATACTGGGGCGTCGCATTCTTTTGTTTGTAGTGAACTTGTAGGCCGGTTGGGTTTAGAACCAGATATTGTTGATAGGCCATTGGTTGTGACTAATCCAGTCGGGGGTTCGTCTTGTTTGTGTATGCTATGCCGTGGTCTGATTGTATCGAGTCATGATTTCTCTTTTGTTTGTGATTGTTTTGTTCTGAACTTTGCGGGGTTCGGAATTATTTTGGGTATGGACTGGCTTAGGAAGTATGCGGCAAAGGTTGATTGTGAGAGGTTGGAGGTGACAGTCGAGAATGTGGAGGGGCGAAAGATTGTGATACGATGTAAGCATGAAGAAGGCGTCTTCATGAGCTTCATGTATTCGCTGGTTGTTCCACGGGATGGACTGTCATCTGTGCCAATCGCTAATGGATTTGAGGATGTCTTTGACGAGGTCAAAGGGTTACCGCCGCATAGAGAGATCGAGTTTCGTATAGATCTAGTTGAAGGAGCCAGACCTGTTGTGATGCCTCTTAGGCGGATGGCGCCTAGGGAACAGCAAGAGTTGAGGGTGCAGGTTGATGACCTTTTACAGAAAGGATTCATTCGGCGTAGTGTGTCCGAATGGGGTGCACCAGTTGTGTTCGCAACCAAAGCGGATGGATCGTTGAGGTTGTGTGTGGATTATCGTGAGCTGAATAAGGTAACTAAGAAGAACAAGTATCCATTGCCGAGAATAGATGACTTGTTTGATTAGCTTCATGAAGCTAAGGTGTTTTCTCAGATGGATTTGGCTACGGGATTTCACCAGTTAAGAGTGGCTAAGGATAGTGTGCCGAAGACTGCTTTTAGGACACCATCCGGTTTCTTTGAGTGGCTGGTAATGCCGTTTGGATTGACTAATGCGCCAGCATATTTTGTGGATCTTATGAATAGAGTGTTCAGAGATCAGTTGAGTAAGTTCGTGCTAGTGTTCGTGGATGATATTCTGATTTATTCCAGAACTGAAGAAGAGCACAAGACACACTTGTGTATTGTTTTGGAAATCTTGTGGAAACATCAGCTGAAGGCTAAGTTTTCGAAGTGTCACTTCTGGAAGAGTGAAGTGAGGTTCTTAGGCCATGTTATCTCTAGAAATGGAGTAGCGGTTGATCCCGCTAAGGTGGCAGCAATCCAGGATTGGGGTAGACCTAAGAATGCATCTGATGTGAGAAGTTTTCTTGGATTAGCAGGATATTATCGACGGTTTATCAAAAACTTCTCCAAGGTAGCTGCACCGTTAACAGGATTGACGAAAAAGAATCTAGTATTCAGATGGGATGCTAAGTGTGAGCAAGCTTTCAGAATCCTGAAAGAGCGATTGACAAGTGCTCCTGTTTTGACTATTCCAAGTGGGAATGATGAGATGGTGGTTTACACCGACGCATGTGGTACTGGACTTGGAGTAGTACTAATGCAGAGAGATAAAGTTGTTGCGTATGCAAGTCGACAACTGAAGCCGCATGAAAGGAATTATCCGACTCATGATTTGGAGTTAGCGGCGATTGTATTTGCTCTGAAGATGTGGAGACATTATCTATTGGGAGTTCGATTTGAGTTGTTTACGGATCATAAGTCATTGAAGTATCTTTTCTCCCAAAAGGATTTGAATCTTCAGCAGCAACGTTGGCTAGAGTTTTTAGCATCGTATGATTTTGGTATAGCTTATACTTCGGGAAAAGGTAACGCAGTGGCAGATGCGTTAAGTCGAAGACATGCAGGATTGGGAGCCATGTTTTCAGAATGGAAGAATCTCGAGTATTTAGCTGGATTTGACTTCAGGTCTAGATGTGAATTGGAACCTGAGATGTTGGCAAACTTATCGATAAGACCGACCCTTGTGGAAAGGATTGGCGAGAGCCAAAAGCGAGACGATAAGCTTGTCAGGATTATCCGTGATTTGGAATCTGGATTGGACCCAGAAAAGGATAAAGGATTCGAGGTCGATCGAGAGGGTTGGCTTCGGAAGCAAGGACGGCTAGTTGTTCCCGATATCGATGAATTGAGGAATGAAGTTCTGAGGGAAAGTCATCACTCGAAGCTGACAATTCATCCAGGTGGAAATAAGATGTATCGGGATATGAAGAGAACCTATTACTGGGAAGGTATGAAGAAGGATGTTGGAAATTTTATTTCCAAATGTATGAACTGCCAGTTGGTAAAAGCCGAACAGAAGAAGCCAAGTGGATTGCTTCAGCCATTAGAAGTTCCTACATGGAAGTGGGAGCAAATATCGATGGATTTTATTGATGGACTACCTAGAACAAGAACGGGAAATGAAGGAATTTGGGTCATTGTAGATCGTCTGACTAAGAGTGCAAGATTCATTCCTGTTCGATCGACTAGGACTGCATCAAAGTTGGCTGAGTTATATGTTAAGTGGATAGTTCGATTCCATGGTATCCCGAAGAGTATAGTGAGCGATCGAGACCCATTGTTCACTAGTGGATTTTGGAAGAGCTTCCAGGAAGTTTTGGGAACCGAGTTGTGTTTGAGTACAGCTTATCACCCTCAAACAGATGGTCAGACTGAGAGGGTCAACCGAGTTTTGGAAGATCTCCTCAGAGCTTGTGTTTTGGATTTCGGAGGATCATGGGAAGATCACCTTCATTTGGTGGAATTTTCGTATAATAACAGTTACCAGTCAAACATTGGTATGACACCGTATGAGGCATTGTATGGAAGACCGTGTAACTCTCCGACATGTTGGTTAGAGATAGGAGAAAAGCTGATACTTGGGCCAGAGATGATTCGACAGACATCGGATTGCATATAGATCATTCGACAACGAATGAAGGCAGCCCAAGACCGTCAGAAGAGTTATGCCGATAAGCGTCGTAAGGATTTGGAATTCGACGTAGGTGATATGGTTTTTGTGAAGATTTCTCCACTGAAGAATGTTATTCGATTCGGGAAGAAAGGAAAATTGACTCCAAGATTTGTTGGACCATTCCCAATCATCGAGCGAATTGGAAAGCTCGCCTATAGATTAGAGTTACCAGAGAAGATGTCGGGTGTGCACAATGTTTTTCATGTATCATATCTACGGAAGTATGTGCACGACTCGAATACAGTGGTTTCTGCTGATAGCTGTGAAGATTTCGAAGTTGATCCAGTCGATAGGAGACCTCGTAAGCCGCTTCGTGTTGTGAAAACCGACACGAAACAGCTTAGGAGGAAGGTAGTTAAGTTGCTCAAGATACAATGGAGTGATGATGATAACGACTGTACATGGGAGGTGGAAGAGAGGATGAAAGCAGCTCATCCTGAACTCTTCAAGGTATGGCCCTAAGGTGTCATGTCATCTAACGACATTGTAACTTGTTCTAGTTTTAGAAATCTGCATGCTAAGCTAGAATTGGATGCATGGTTTGTTGATTGCTATGGATGGTAGGCATGCATAATAGTCTTTGATTGCTCTGTTTGTTTGGAATTTCGGGGGCGAAATTCCTAAGGGGAGAGAATGTAACGACCCGTATTTTTACGGATCGAAACATCGTAAAACAGTTGACATTTGGTCGCATTGTTGGTAAGTCATCCAGAGTCTAAGTCCTAGGTCGTATGAAAGCTTGGAGCGACCTAAGGAAGTTGGCGAGTTAAGGGGTAGGCGACTTAGTGAAGTGGAGCAACCTAAGTATTGGAACGACCTAAGAAGTTAGGTCGTGTGAGAGTTAGGTCGTATAGAAGATAAGTCGTGTGGTGACTTAGGTCGTGGAGTAGGTTAGGTCGTAGACGACTTAAGGAAATAGGCGACTTAAGTTAGTAAGCGACTTAAGAGATGGGGCGAGTTAACGACCTAAGGGATAGGTCGGTCAGCGACCTAAGAGAGTGAGCGACCTATAGGAATTAGCGACCTATAGGAAGTTGGCGACCTAAGGGTTGAGCGACTTAAGGATAGGCAGCGACCTAAGAGAGTTAGCGAGTTAGCATAGTTAGGTCGTTAGACGACCTAAGGAGTTAGGTCGTAACCTGGCTAAGTGTTAGGTCGCGTGTGTGTGTTAAGTCATAGGTTTGTTAGGTCGTTAGGTCGTGGCATTGTTAGGTCGCGAGGAAGCGTGTCTGTGTTAGGTCGTAGGAGTGTTAGGTCGTAGAAGCGGTCTGTGTTAGGTCGCTAGGCTGCATCCTCGTTAGGTCGTAGGTCGCGAGGAAGCATGCATATGCTAAGTCGTTAGGTCGTATAAGCGCGCATGTGTTAGGTCGTTGGATCTGTAAGTCGCACGCTTGCGCTAGGTCGTAGGTCGTAGAGGCGCGTTGTTAGGTCGTGGGTTTTTAGGTTGTAAGTCGTGGACGACCTAATTGCAAGCAGACGACCTAAGGGGTATTTCAGCTTATAAATAGGAGGGTTTTTCTTCACTTTTGGGATCCGGATTTTGAAGCGACGAAGTGCTGCCATTTTGAGAGCTCGACTTCTACACTTCTTCACTTCTTTTCTCCACTCTAATCTAGTGATTCCTTCCATCCAAATCGAAGATCAAATCGACGATCCAAGAGCTTAGATTGAAGATCTTCATCTTTCGAAGAGAGATTTCATCGTTTGAAGCGGATTTGTGATAGATCGAGTTAGATCCTTCGCTGTCCAGATCTGAAGTGGGTTCCTTTTAAGGTGTTTAGGTGATTTGGTGAGTGGTGATTATCTCTCACACGGATCCAAAGGAGTATATCGGATCGTTGGCTTGATTTTGAGTTAAAGTAGTGATTTCCATGCATTTTCCTAATCCTAAGTATAGATCCATATAGATCCATTGTTCATAATGATTTGGCATCCATTTTACTACATGTTAACCTATGCAAGTTCATTCATCAAGATTATAGAGATATTGCTCATGTTTTCATGCTTGTTAGACTTTTGACTCTTTAATTACGAAATTGCCATTATTGTTATAATTGTCTATTTAGATCATATTTAAATGCTTGTTTACTTGGATTAATGTTTGATTTGATTGATTGCTATGAATTAGATGATTGATGATTTGATTTAGACCGAAGATGATTCAAAAGCTAAGGGAAAGGCTCTTGAATTGGAAAAGCTGCTCGTGGCATATGTAGCGGATGATGAAGCTCATATGGATAGATTTGATGATGATGTTGAGATGAAGCTTTGCTATGATGATGATAAGGCGAAGTATGATATGAGATAGCCTTGGTCTAATCTAGACGGGATCATTCCAAGCAGATTGATAACTCGGTGAAATGGTTCGGGTTTGAGGATAATGGTTTGCTCGAGAGGCGCTTGAGCTAGTATGGAAATAGTCGTCGAGGAGGATGACTAGAAGGCTGAGATATCATCGTTGTTGAAGGTTCTAGCATGCTCAAAGCAAGATTACGTTGGGCAGATTCGATAGTCCCTGAAGGCTATTGATTGGTAGTCAAGTACTCTGGGCAGATTCGATAGTCCTAGGCACGGGTCACGATGACGTGCGGAGTTATGTCTAGAACCGAGGTTTCCATTAGCCCTTGACGGACGAATGAAATAAAGAGCCGGTCATTCAATTAACGATGATATCGAAGCAATGATAACAGTGATAGCTAGAGTCATGGATGTTTGGTTGTATCGTCATTCGGTCTTAAGAGCGGTATTTTCTGGGTGCTTATTTGATCTTGGTTTAGGCCTTTGGGGTTTGTACTTGGAAAACATCACCCTTGACTCGAGTGATAATTGCTTTACTTTAAATTGTATGCTTTGCTATGTTTGCTTCTGCTTAGTGTGTGTCTGGGGGCTATCACTGTAGAAAGAGGTGGAGTGGGAGGGTTGTATTCCTATTCCTTTTTCCTTTATGCTCTTTTGGTATGTTGTTAGTTAATTTACCGCTCACTAAGACTGTTGTCTGACTTAAGGATTTATGTTTTAACTCTTATTGCCTTGGGCTATTCGTCCATTTTGGGACGGGCAGACTAGGTAGCAGGTGACAGGTGCTGTTCTTGCTTTCCACGGTGCTGATGTCGAAGACGAGCTGGAGGCTTGCATATTATCTTCTTACTATATGTACTGGATGTTCCGCTGCTTGTATATTCTCTGAGTGTTATGTAGTGAGGCTTGATGTATTGACTGTTTAGATGTTTGTATTCAACTATTATGAAGTTTTATTGATGAGATTCTATTCTGTGAAGCTTCACTATATATATATTCTATTGTATTTTGTCCATGCGCTGTGAGTAATACGATAGATTCTGTTGTTTAAATTTACCCTGGCAATCGTCCATGGTCGCCTGGCACACTTTACAGCGCACTATCTATAGGTTCGGTGCAGGGGTCATGGGCGGTCGTCACAGTAAATGAAAATTTAAAAACAGTTTTAAATTCTGGATTTTTATCTTGTTCTTATGATGAATATCATGATGTTGATGAATACTTGAATTAAAAATTTGATGCATGTTGAATATTGAGTATTTGAATGCCTGTGAAAATGAAATGGTCTCTGTATGCTTATAAACATGTCTCATCTTCTTAATAAAATTCAATAATTAAATTTTTAATCCAAATTAGCTTATGATGTGTAAACAAAGGTTGTTTGTAATCCAGCAATCTTTCATCTAAAAATAGTTATAGATTTTTAAAATGAATGATTGGCTCGAAATTTTCGAATTCACAGTAAAATAAAATCAAATTGGGTCAAAAGAATTTTTTTTTTATAAATTTAATCTTTAGTTTTGATTGCATAATTGAAATAGTAATAGGAAATCATGATTTTTAAAGGTGGTATCAGGATTTTTAGTTAAGTATACTATGAACAGTCTGGAGTTGAACCAAAAACACGTTTTAATCAATTTCTGGAAATCAAATGAATTTTGGATGTTGTAATTTTGCTTGAAGCTAGTTTGGAACTCAATGATGTTAGGAAAATTGTTTAAAAAAAATTTCTATTGCAAGGATTTTTGGAACGAAGCAACCTTAGGGTTCGAACTCGTTTTTGGGTCGTTGAGATTTGTGAAGCCACTGCGATCTCTCTTGGTGATCGAGTGGAACGAGACTCGGGGGAGGGGAGCGTCGATGGTCAGGGAATACGTGGCCGAAGTCGCTGGGCCTCCGGTGGATCGTGGTGATGGCGCAAGAAGGTTTTCCGGAGAGAAGTTAGTTTCAGATTTTGATTGGAATGCTCGATTTTATTCCCAGATGTTTTCGATCGAATTGGGTTATGGAGTTCGTTGTCAAGGGCAAAGGCGACTCGTCGCGACTGGCATGGATGATTGGAATCGCTTCGATCGTGTGTACACGTGCACGGTGGCGTTCGTGTATCAGGGTTGTTGTATTTTGGTTGGAGAAGACGAAGCTGCTCTCGGGTCTGGGCTCGAAAAAAAGTGAAGTTTGACTCGAAGATGAGTGAGGTGAGGGAAACTCGAAGTCACGCTCGAGAAAAATTAGTCTGGGCTCGGGGAATTTTTGTCCAAGGTTATAGAACAGAAATCTGTTCTGTTTTGGTTTTAGAACTTTAAAGTTTAAATTTTAAAAGTTTAAATGTTTTAAAGATTTGATCTTTAAGTTAAAGTATGTTTAAATTTGGTTTTGAGATTGGAAAAAAATGGTATTGGAATGATTATTTTTAAAAGTTTTAAAAAATAATTAAAGTAAGATAAATGGTTTACCTTAAGTTTATTAAGACCTTGAGTAATTAAAGATTAATTTATTATGTGATAAATTAAAGGTTAATTAAAAATTGATTAAGGTTAAGTTAATTTCATGATTACGGTTAATTAATAAATGAAGGTAATTAAAGAATGATAATCAATTGAGGAATAATTAATTAGAGTAATTAATTAAAGATAATTAATTAAATGATGAATTAAATAATTAAAGGTTAATTATTTAATAATTAAAGGTTGATGAATTTTAATTAAAGGTTAATCAATTTATTATTAACGGTTAATTAATAAATGATTAAAGAATAATTAATCAAAATAATTTGTAATTTATTGATGTTGATTAACCAGGATTAGAAATTTATAAGTAATTAATTTAATTTGAATAAATCAGATAATTAACTAATCTTGCTTATGAACATTTGAATTCTATTGGATGACTTGATTGTTTGATATCCCTGATATATGATGCTTTGTGATACATCCTGATTTATGTTGTGATCTGTAATTTACTTATCTGTGATATATACCTGTGATCTGTGAATGAACGATAAGCGTGATAGTTAATATCGCTTATCAACTATATTTCTGTATTCTGATCTGTGATGATTCATTGTGTTGCACTATTGTGTTAAACCCCTGAACTACACCTTTACACACACAAATATGGATTCCATGAGGAAATTGGTTAAGTCATAGATAATTTAAATTTGATGTTTTTGAAATTGAAATTTTAATTTCAATTGATTTTGAAATTGGAAATTTGGGGTTTAAAATGAAAAGCTTTTGAAATGGAATTTCAAAGATAAAAGTTATTTTGAATAACTTAATTAAGTTTTGAAATTTAAATAATATGACTTAAATTTGAATTCAATATTTGGATTTGAATTCAATATTTGGAAATTATGGTTAAAGATGTTATAAATGTGTTTATATGAATTTAAACCATTTTAAAATATCAGTTTGAGAATTTGAATCTAACCCAAGGATTTTAACTCGTATAAATGAATCAGATTTCCAAAACGAAAACTGTTTGTTTTCAAATGATAAAATCTTTCATATAAGAAATGAAATTCCCGTTTAATTAAAGGAATTTCAAGATTGAATTGAAAAATGGTTTTCCAAGTTATGAATGAATTCTGTTTTGAAAGCTATGAATTAAATCTGTTTATTTTTAATAGATTTAAAATGATGATTTATTTAAACCATTCGAGATGAAATTGTTTTGAAAGCTATAAGTTAAATCTTTGTTTTAAAGATTTAACGAGTTAATCAAATTGATATGGGAATTGTTTTGGAAAATCTGTGAATGAATCTTTGTGAAATTTAGTGAACTTTGCGAATTGAATCTTTTTGTTTAAAAAGATTAAAATGGTAATTTGTTAAACCATATGAAAAGAAAGTTTGGGTTTAAATTGTGACTTAATTGAAATCCCATTATCCATTTGTTTTTGAATATTACGCTCACTATTCGGGTTAGCCGGGAAATGACCTTTGTGTCATATAACCCATTCCGAATTAGTGATACGTCGTATATGGATAGCAATTGAAGACCGGTGATGAAGACCGGATATTCACGAGAATGAAAAGATAACTCGTCGATTGTCTCTGCACTGGGTAGCTCCTGGTATAGAGATCCCCTAAGTGATGGGAAGTCCGATCGAGATTGTGAATACCCGGATTTGCAAGGGCTTCGTAAGAAGTGCCTTCGGTTCTGTTCGAACCCGGAACAGACTTGTATGGTTACATGTCTGACATTACACTTTGAGATATAAAGCCGATTTCTTTCAAATACATTTCTGTTGGTGGCGGAGAATTTATTCTCTTAGCTTAACACCCTTCTCTGAGACGTACGAGCTCAGAGGTTATGTAGTTGAAATTTATTAGCGATATATTCCCAATTTGGTAATGTGACATGTTGAGTGTTGCTGTGTGATGATCATTGGTTGATCATTTGTGATATGATCATTTGTTTGATCATTTATCTTTGTGATCATTGCTTTGATCATCTGTTGACCCAAAGCGTGGCTTTTTGAAAAAGCGTAGCTTTGTGGACGAGACTTCGTCGAACCTCACAACCCGGTAATGGTCGAAACATGAATTGTGCAGTAAGGTTTCAGGGGTAGCTTCCCTAGGGTATGACCATTCCTTCTAGAAAAGGGTAGTATCATGGTATGGAGCCCAGATACTTACTCATGTGGACACACTTTATTTATTATGTGTGATGTTGGATTAGAGGTACCTCGGTTAAAGGTCCCAAAGGACCGGGGGTGGCATATCTGAGGTTTTGTATATCCCTTGGGAAAGGGGGTAGCCGACCTTGTTTGGCAGAGAACGGTTTGGTTCTCGGAGCGTCCCGCCAGAGGCGTTTCTTTCGTGGAATAGGAAGTTCCTTAGCCTGACCATTTGTTGGAAATCCAAACAAAACAATACGAGCCCTGTACGGTTTTAGTTGTATTACCTGCCATGGAATGTGGCGGTAACCTGCTATTGAACATGGTAGCTATAGTAGGCATACGTGCGATATACCTATGCTGGCTAAGATTTATATTCTACTTTCAAAATGATTTCTACACTATGCACTAGTAATAATATCCAATGATTTGATTTTGCGTAGTAAGCATCTTTGACTATCATAAGGAGAAATCTCCTCCAATTCTGCGTTTGCATTATGTGTGTGGCGGGAGGCCTTATGGTAGTTTCATTTTCCAAAAGCATTGCGAATTGACTTTAAAAATTCTCTTGTTGTTCGTTTTTAAAGATAAACTGTTTTTGTTGCTCACACCAGTCCCATGACTGATCCGGAGTTTATTGTTTCTTTCCTAAACTCTGGATGCTCCAAATTTTCTACACGAGCAGTCTAGAGTTTGGTTTTTTAGATAGTCGGATTTGTAGATTTTCTGGAGCTAGTTCAGTCTTTGGATATGGACTGCACTTGCTTATCTTTGTGCATCATTATTGGAAGTTCAAGCTATTTCTGGATTGGCATTTTCAAGATGGAGATTATCCGCTGCTGATGTTATCGTTTTCTTTTCCGCTGCTATTTCTTGTATCATATCTCTGATGTATATTGATATTCATTTTATCATTCTGTTGTTTCAGACATTGTATCAGATATTGTATATCAATGTATTATTCATTTTTTTCCGCTGTGTTATTTACTTAACTGTGTTATAAGCTCCGGCGACTCGGATTTGAACGGTCGAATCTATGGCATTCGAGTACGATGTAAAGTATGGATGTCGATTTTCGAGCGTGAAAAATCGGGGGCGTTACAATTTGGTCACACTAAAATGCTAATAAATAACTGCTTTGCTTAAAAATGCTAAAAAAGTACGCCTACGCAATAAAAATAGGAAATATGAACTGTTTTTCTATTTTTCGACCGTGTGGGTCGATGTCTGTGTGTGTGTGTGTGTGTATATATATATATATCTATTGTGATCCTACTACGATCGAACCGCGCAAAGGAGACTCTGGCGAATTTTTCTGAAAGTTTAAGGCGTTAGAATATTTTTGAGAAAATTGGAAATTTTTGAAAAGATAACTAAGTATGATTTGAAAACTTAGTAAATTTATTGTAAGAAGTTTAACTATGGATTTTGGAAAGGTTAAAATGTTTGAATGAATTTGAAATTTAATTTGAACAAATGGTTTTGAAAAGTTAATGGATTTCAAGACTTTTTCTTACTTGGTAATTTCGAGGATGAAATTCTTTTAAGGGGGGAAGTTTGTAATGACCCAGAATTTCTGTCATTTGAAATTCGTATATTTAATTAATTTTAAGTATTCACGAATGAATTTTACAAGTCGAATAAATTATATTTCAAATATAGTGATTTAATTGGATAATTAAATCGATAATTTAATATTTGAAATTTTAGAAATAATTGAAAATTGGGTTTAATGTGATTAGAATTGATTTTTAAAGTTATATTAAATTATATTGGAGTTAGAATGATTTTATAGAACTTTTAAAATCGAATTAAAAGTTAATTTGTGGAAATTGAATATTTTAATATTTAATTGACAAGTAAAAATAGCCATTTTTAAAACAGTCTCAGATTTCGACGAAACCAGTTTCATCGGATCCGTAATGTTAAATTATAGTAATATTTCAAATTTCGTGTCAATCGGATTTACGGTTTGTTCGGGACAAGCCAAAACGCATAGAAATTAGTTTAATCGATTTAATTTAAATTTGATCGTTTATTTCCGTAACTCGCACATATGATCAAATTAGCTTCCGAAACACGTTCCATTGTGTCTGGAACGCAGGTAAAACCCTAGAAACGTCAGCCGGCACGCTTCGTTTGGAGTTCGGAAAATTTCGGGTGAATAGTGTTTCCTCAGATTTTCTATATAAGGACTTGTCTTCTTCACAATTGCAAAACCCTAGTCTCTTCAGCCCTAGCCGCCACTAAATTATTTTCAATGGCCAAAAATTCGTTTTCTTTTCTCCTTAATCTCTTCCAATCCATCCACTTTTATCAGAAACCATCAACTACAACATTGTAGATCTAAGCGAGATCTACAAATCCATACGGGGATGATCGATTTTCATTGAGAAAATCAACGGCAAGTCGAGCTGGAATGCACCGTGTTTGTTCATGTTTATCACCTGGAGATGGAGGCCGAGCTGCACAAGGTTGTGGCCGATGGTATCTCTCGTCGAGGGCAATTAAATGGTAGTCGCCGATCATCTTCATTTGGCTCGAGGAGGTTGCAAAAATTCAAAGCAAGGTGGCGGCTATGGGTTTGATGCTTGCGTTTTTCACCTGGGAGGGAGAATGTACGTGAGAGAAGAGAAAGGGAGGGGGCGACCCAGATCTGTAGTTTGCGAAATCAATGGCCGAGATCAATTTAAGGTTTTAAATGTAAAATAGAAATTGAAAAATATAGTATATATTAATTCGTACGACTTCTAAATTGCGTAACTTTTTCATACGAGGTCCGTTTCGCACGAAATGAATTGCGTTAGGTTCGTATTGATGAATACTACGCGATAGAGTTGGATTGGAATCGATTGGAGCTAGTGAAAATTTTGGGTAAAATTAAACGCGCGTTTAATTTTATTCGAAATAAAACGCTGAAACTGTATTAGAAGCAAGGTGAGAACTTCTCACTCAATCGAAATTGTTTCGATTTTAAATTTTAAATAGTTAGATTTAAAATTGCTTGATTGTGTTGATTTTATGCTTGGATAATAAATTATTATCTATTGTATTGAAATAGACCCTATACGCCGTATATTAAGCGGACGTTATTTATTAAACACATATACCGCGATATTCCATCTTGAAGTGGAATTGGTATTATATATGTACTTGGAGTTGATTTCCCACATTATATAGCGGATGAGACCCTTTCGCGCCGCATAATAGCGGATAATATTTTATAAACTCATATACCGCGATATTCCGTTTTGAAACGGGATTGGTATTGTGCTAACGTCTATGGATGTAGGGAAACAGGTTGGAGGGATCCAACTGGATTCCTCACCCGTATTTATTTATTTACAGATATTGTTATATATTATGTTATCATATTGATATATGATGTTTGGGTGTCGTGATTGATTATTTGGTGTTGTTGCATCATTGGGCCTACTTTGAAGTTTTAAAAAAAATGTTAAAGGAATGATTTTCAAATTTAAAAGGATTTTTAAAGTGATTTTTGAAAGTATACGTTTTATTAAATTTTGGAATTGATTCATTTTAAATAAATAAACGTTATAATTTTAATGTTATAAAAATTATGATTTTTGAGAATTATATTTGAAATGTGATTTTTGAAATATGGAGTTAATGATTTTTTTAAAATAGTTTTAAATAGAGATTTTTGAAATTATTATAAAAGCTTTATATATATATATATATAAGATTTATAAAATTGGATTTTTATAAATCAAAGTGATGGAATTATAAAGGAGTTTTAAAGACGTTTTAAAATAATGTTATAAATGGATTTTTTTTAAAAGAATAGAATCTACGATTTTGAAGTTATAAAAAGAATGAATTTATAAATAGAGAACTATAAGAAATTTTCTTATAATTTGGATTTTGGCGTGTAAATGGGATATGGATAGAATTTGTTAATAAAGTGCTTTTATAAGTTGAAGTTGTTATAAAATATAAATGGAATTTATAAACATTGTTTTATAACTCGGAAACGACTTATTTTGATAAGTTAATTATTATAGCTTATTAAAGGAGATATATCCATGATTTTGGACTGTGGATAATCCTTTAAATAAAAAGTGTAGAAATGTTGAATTTGGTTAACGAAGTATATTCACGATTTTGGATAGTGAATAATATATTAAAGAAATGTTTTGGGGAAGTGATATTTTAAATAGAATTAAAACGATCTAAAGATGTTTTAAAATGTATTAAGTATCGAAACCATAGATTTCAACATTCATTGTTGAAATAGATGTTTTCGAGAAATAAGGAAATGATGGACTATAACACTGTTGTTATAGTAAATGATTTCCGAAAGGAAATGTTTTATATAGTATTAGGATTTATATATCTATCTTAATTTCGAATCCATATACTAGTGATTTTGGGTTGTCGTAACGATGTTTTTACGCAACATTCATTTTGACTCAAATAAATGTGTTTAAGAGAATGTTTTCCTTAAAGAATAAAATATATACTTAACAGTGATTTAAGTATATCGAATATTTTCCAAATGCTGAAAATAAATAGATTTGTGAATTACTTATTATTAAATAAGTATGGAAATGTTTTTCCAATATGAAGTGAAATGTTTTGAGATTATATCTTTTAAAGATAAATTGAAAAGTGATTTGAAAATTGTTTTCAAATGGTTGAAGTGTGGAAAATATATCTCGTAAAGATATTTTTGGAAAATAAATAATTTGAGAAATTATTTGGAATCTGGTGATGTTGTGCATATCTATTGATAGTTAAATAACCAACTATTAATATTTACCTTTAAATGGGTATTTGTTGTGATTTTCTTGAATTTGAATGCTACACTTATTTTTAAAATAAGAGCTCGTTATTCGGTTTAGCTGAGAGAGGACCTTTGTGTCATAAATCCCATTCCGAACAGTGATTCATCGTAATGGATAGCATTTGAAGATCGGTGTTGAAGACCGAATATTTTCGAAAACGGATGGATTACCGTCGAATGTTTCTGCATCGGCTGATCTCCGATATAGAGATTTTATCACCCTTTGTGATGGGAAGTCCAGACGTGATTAGTGAATATCTAGATTGCAAGGGCTTCTTTGGAAGTGCCTTCGGTTCCGTTCGAGCCCGGAACGGACTTGTATGGATGTGTGTCTGACGTTACAATTTGAGATGTAAAGCTGGTTTCTATCAAATATATTTCTGTTGGTGGCGGAGAATTTATTCTCTTAGCTTAACACCCTTAGAGGTTATGTAGTTGATGGTTACTAGTGATACATTCCCAATTTGGTAATGTGGCATATAAAGTGTTGCTGATTATTTGTTGATCGAAGCATGGCTTTGTGAAAAGCGTAGCTTTATGGACGAGACTTTGCCGAGCCTCACACCCCGGAAATGGTCAAAACAGGAAAGATGCGGCATGGTTATTAGGGGATAGCGCCCCCTTAGTGTATGTCATTTCCTTCTGGATAGAGGTGGTATCATGGTATGGAGCCCAGATACTTAACCTATGTTGTTGCTGCAAATTTATTACTTTGTGGTTGTTAGAATAGAGGATCCTCGGATGACGGTTGGTTACGACCGGGGGATGGCATATTCGTGTCAGTAGTTACCCAGCTAGGGGTAACCCGGCCTTGTGTTGGCAGAGATCCGGTTAGGTTCTCGGGGCGTCTTTCCAGAGGCGTACCTATGTGGCAATGGGAAGTTCCTTGACCTGACCATTTGTTGGAAATCCAAAGAAACAATACGCATCTTGTACGGTTTTAGTTGTAGAACCTGCCATTTACTTATGGTGGTCACCACTGTTTAGATGGTAGCTATAGTAGGCATATGTGCGGAATGCCTATGCTGGCTAAGATTTATATTATACTTTCGAAATGTTTTCTGCACTAGTAATAATATCAAATGTTTTTTTAATGCGTATCAAGTATGTTTGACTATCATAAGGAGAAATCTTCTCCAATTCTGCGTTTGCATTGTGTGTGTGGAGGGAAGCCTTATGGTAGTCTCATTTTCCAAAAAACATTGCAGATCTATTTTAAAAATATTTCTTTGTTTGTTTTTTTAAAGATAAATAACTATTTTAGTTCTCACACCAGTCCCATGACTGACTTGGAGTTTATTGTTTTCCTTCCTAAACTCTGGGTGCCCACCAATTTCAACACGGACAGTCTAGAGTCAGGTTATCAGGATATTCTGGAATTCAAGAGTTGCTGTAGAAATCTAGAGGCAAGCTGGATGGCATGGCGTATCAACTAGTACATAGTATTTCTTTTCCGCTGTTTGTTGTTGTAAACTCTGATAATGTGATGTGATGTAATGTAATAACTGATATAGTTCTTTTGATTTAAAGATTATTCATTTATCTATTATATGTTGTTCCGCTGCGATTGTGAGATTCTGATATTGTTCTGTTGCTGCTTCTTCCTTACTTCTTCTATCCTTTTCTTCTTCTTAAACCCTAAGAATTCGGTTTTCCGGCATTTGATTGCTTGGCAGTTGATACAGTGGATGTATTGATGTCGATTTTTGGAAGTCGAAGAATCGGGTCCTCACACCTTTTCTCGCTCGATTGATTTTCTAGGCTACAATCACACCATTTCTCGCTCGATTGATTACAAAGAAGTCTATAACTCTGAATAGCATTGGGATCTTGTTGAGATAGTGATAGAGAATCAAACTAGAGATGATCTAGTTAGATTCAATAGTGATTTTGGCAGAGTAATTGTAAAAATGTATATAAACAAATGTGGAAGAAGAAGAGGAGTGAAATCAGAGAATATATGAATATAAATTCGTTTAAAACAGCCCCTATTTATAGTAGAACAATAGCCATGTCCATTTGTGAAAAGATATGACGAATAGACACTTCCTTTGAAATTCAAACTTTTGAAAGAAACTGTCACCTTGTCGATAAGGGTTCCTTGGGGTTGTCGACGGGCCTAAGTTATTTTTGGTAATTTGTTTTTCTTTGAAACTAACTTCTATCTTGTACTAAAACTATTTTAAACTTTATAAATATACTCAACTATAGTCAAAATACATAAATAAGTATAGAGAATAATATTTGGCATACATAAAATTTTACTATAATTTTATATTTAAATCTAAGTATAAATATTAAAAGTTAAATATATTATAATTAAAAGATAATTTAAAACTAAGGATAATTTGATATTGAAAATAAAGATTATTTTGAGGCTAAAAGTATTTTAAAAGCAGGATAGATTTTTTTGATTTAAAAAAGGAAGATTTTGAAATCATTTTGAAAACAAGATATAATTTTGTAAAACATTTGAATAAAAGTTAGTGGATACAAAACAATGTTCCACTAGATTTTTCGTAGGTTCCATCCTACTTAGGGTTCCATCCCTTTAACTGGCCCAAAGTGGATTCCATTCCATGAATAAAATGGATTTTAAGATGTTGGTGCTTTTCTAGGAGTTTTAACAAAATTCCAACTAAATTACTTTTATTGAAATCTTGAACTCTTGATAATCTTAATACTCATGAGTCTTCAATCTTGATATCTTCAGTCTTGAATTTCTATACTGTACAATCTTCATTCTTGGTACCTGCAAGGTTAAATCCTGCATATACATATATATCTAAACTATAATGTTAGTATTTATATTTTATAAAAATTCCTAAGGTTGTTGTCATCAAAACCATCATCTCAAGGACTAACATTATATTGTGTTAATTGATCTGTTGAGTGGCATATTCATTCTGGTCAATATGAGTAGCTAACGTTATTGATAGGGATCTCTAAACACATGAACAAGGCCAACGGACACAATATTGTTTTAAATGGGTAAATGAAATAATTTTACCCGATATATATTTTGTATATTAAAGGCAATGATTTTCAAAATATATAGTATTTTGAGGTATTGTTGATAAGTGATGATAATATGCTATCATTATCATCTAGGATTTGATTGGTTTTAACCATTTACTTTTGAGCATCCTCTATTGCATGTCCTTCTAACTTGAATATTCCTTTATAATCTGGTCCTTGTAGATAGAAACTTTGGGAAATTTAGAATTTTGAGTAAATTGTGTTTACTAAAGGAATTTAAAATATTTTAAGATAAATATTTTAGAAAAAATTTCATATATAAAAGCTAATTTTATTGACTTATAAGAAGAGATATTTGAGGATTTAGAACTCCAGTGATTTCAAAAAATTGTTTTAAACAAATTTTTAAAGGGAGATGATAATGTATTACTTAATTAGAGTTTTTAAATGATAGTATTTTAAAGGAAGATTATTTGAAGTCAGTACCTATATATACTCTTTAGCATAAGAAATTCCTGCAAACCTTAGGATCTCATTCTTATATTGTGTTAATTGATTATAGAAGACTCGTAGTGTCGTCTGAGGAGAGCAGATGAAGATTAGCTAGTATTTCGTCAAAGATTTGGCCAAAGAAATTATACAACCTATTGAGAAGCCATCGCTATATGAAGAGGAATACGAGATAAAAGAGGAGCCCGAATCGGAAAACAATGATGTTATTATCTAGGAAATGGGTGAGATTGTTAGTGAGCCACTAATAGATGGGGATAACCTTCTGAGGGATGACTTATGGCCTAGGGCAAAGATGTGGATACCTAGGAAACCAAGCCTGGAGATTATATGGATTCCGGATAGGGATGTTGAAACTAGGGAGATGAAAGGACCGAAAGTGGAGGACTCGGATGGAGAGAGAGTCCACTATGAGAAGTTAGCTTGGGTTGGGTAGTTCTTTTAGGATATACACCATAATAGTATAGATTAGTAGTCCGTAGACGTCATGGATGTATGTTTGGATTTAAAATTAATGAAATATCATATTAGATGCTTTGTTAAAGGTATGTGTGTATAACTGGCTAGTGGTTATAGATATCTCTTTGATATGTGTATATGTATGTGGTGACTGTAGTGTTAAAGTATCTTAGCTGATACTCATGTATAACTGATATTTTGGGACATAAATATATATGATTGAACTTGTGTGATATGGTTGTTATTAATTCGTTAACAAATTGAAATTCGATTAGTTATGTTTACTAGCCTGGTTACGGCAATTTTGAGGACGAAATTCTTTTAAGGGGGGAAGAATGTAACATCCCAGAATTTTTCTCGTCTTGAGTTTCGAATATTTGTTTTTAATATTCAATAACATGGTCATTTAATCAAAATAAAAATTTACATCTAGTCATAAATTTTGCAAGTAAATAAAAAGAGAAAACAATCAAAAGTTAACCAAGTAAAAATAAAGATCAAGAAAATTTACAAGTCAAATGAAATATATAAACATATGCATGTCTGGTTAAAATATAGCAAAGACCAAAACATTCAACTTTACTTTTCTTCATCTCAACATCATATCAACTCAAGCCACCTCATTTTAATCCATCACAAAATCCTTGTACAGCAGGTCTGCAAATATTTTGAGCCTCAAAACGTTGAACATATGCATCATTTTGTCATGTAAACATGTATATATGTATAGGTTGGTATGTGTGTAGGCTTCAGTTTTCAAAAGCCTGTAAACAAAAATACACTGTAAAACAAAGCTCTATAAAACAAACACTATAAAGAAAAAAAATGGAAGCATTCTGTTCAAATAAAAAACAAGACAAGATATCTCAAGATTTCAAATCATAAAACTAAGGTGCAACTGGAAGGTTTCAAAGGCCTAAGCATGATCAAGGTGAGAATTATATTTTTAAGAATACCTGGAAATGTTTATAAACACTTTGTCATTTTAACAAAGGTGAAAAACCGATTCATACTCTAGTTCAAAAATCAATATCTCTCATTTCGTTATGAATTGGCCGATGATGTAAACTAGTGAAATGTTTGTTTTTGAGTATAGATCACGCTAAAAATAATGTGAAGCTTGTTTGTTTTGAATATTCTGTGAATTTGCTAAAATACAATAAGTAACCCACGTTTTATCGATTTTCAACATGCTCAAATCGTTGATTCATGTATATAATCAAGATTGTTAGGTGAAAATAAGATTTCTGGTGAAGGTTTCATGATTTTTAATGGCTTGGTTTAAGAGAAATGGAGAAATGATCAAAATCCACTTAAAAAAATTTTCGGTAACATGGTGGACGTTAGGCGGTGCGGTTTGGCCGAGGAGGAGCATGGTGACGAGGCCGAGGGTTCCCCCTAGCCAAATTTCAAAATTTACTTTGATTTGGGGTAGTGGGGTATTTGTATGGTTTAGGCATTTTTTTCTAGGGTGTGTGGTTTTGATGGGTTGCGACCGGAGTAGGTGATCGAGCATGGCCGTAGTTGGCATGGAGGTGGGGTTGTGGATGACGAAGCCAACAACGGCGGAGTGGATGGCTATCGTTGATCGAGGGACTTGGGTAGGATGATTTTCAAAGTGAAGTCACCGTGTGGTTTCAGCTCATGATCGAAAATTAGGCTGGGTGATAGGAGCAATGGCGGAGGTGGTCAGTCAAACGTCGATGAGAAGGGGAGCTTGTAGGTGTTCTCAGCTTGTCGAGTTAGAGTGCGGAGTGCTGTGCACCATGCACGCGTCCACAACTGTGCTCGATTTTCTTTTTTTGAAAAGTCTGGAAACGTGGAATGGGAGAAGAAGAAGGGAAAAAAGGAAAGGAAGAGGAATGTGTTTCTTTGGTAGGTGGTTTTGGGCTTCGAACCTTGTTTATAAAAAGGGGTGGAGGGAAGTTTTAAAACAAATTAAAACGTTAAAGTATGTTTGGTTATGGGCTTCGACCCAGAGAAAGAGGTGAAGGAAGTTTGCTTCAATTTAAAATCATTTAATTATATTTATTCCTTTTTGTAAAGTTTAATGGTGTAACTAATGCAAAAGAAATCCAATTAACACGAGACTGATTGCGTTGGGTTCATATCGGCGAACAATACGTCGTCGTAGGAATTGTTGTCGAGCTTAAATATGTGAAAATTTATAGCAATTTGAAACGGCTAGAATTTAATTAACCGATTTAAACAAATATTGACGTTTAAATTTATATGACCTATCTATTGAAGTTATTTGTCCTTTTAGAAATAACGATGAGTTAATTTAAGATAATTATGATGGTTAGGCATCTGTTAGCGGAATAAAACACCGTTCTGCTAATTTATATTTAATTGAACCCTTATTGGGAGAATAAATCACTGTTCTGCTATTATTATTGAAAATGTGTGTTACTGGACATTAACTAGCAGAAATAAAACCCTGCTCTACTGTCATATTTGTATGGACATCTAATTATTATTCTGATAATTATATTGGTCAAGATGATGTTGAATTAATTGTTAAAATGGATTGATGTGAATATCTGAATCTACTATTCTAGATTGTTACGGAACAAATCATAACATGATTAAGTACCATTGGAATTAATAAGCCTCTTTTCAAAATTGTAAGTTGATCTTCGAATCAAGGATAGTTTTAAGGATAATTATTTTATGATTTTTCATAATTAAAAGTATTTAATTATGTTTATCAAGGTTATTAATTATTTAAAATGTTTTAAAGTTATTTAATTATTAATTAAAGTTATATTATAATGATTTGATTTAAATTAAGAATTAATTAGTATAATTATTTCAGAAGATAATTTATTCAATATTAATATTGATTTTATATGATAACTTTTATTAAGCAGTATTTGCCTAAATTAAACTTAGAAAATTTATATAGAAACTTTATAAGTAATTTTTTGAGATAATTATTAAATAATGTTTTGGAAAGTAATGGTATACTTTCATGGCGGAAATCAGACGGCAGAGATTGCCTATAGTTAAGTTTGGATTTCTTTGGGATAGAGACGTAATCATTGAGCTGCTAACCCATGGTTGATACTGCATTTTGCTTTCCACATTTATTTATTTTAAAAAAGTTGCAAGTATTTCGAAAGGAATGATTTGTGAATATACCTATTCTGGTGAGATAAGCATATACCTTTCTGATAAAGAGATTTAATTTATTGAAATTTAAATTAAATAAGGCTTAGTGATTTCGGTGGGAATTGGAATCTTTAGTTGAATGGTTGTTTATTTGATAGTTAAATAATCGACTATAAAATCTGGACCAAAAGCATAAGTTTGGAAATATCTATAAGAAACACGGGGATTATATAATACAGTTACCGTCGAAGGTGCTATATTGTACATATAAACTCGTTTCGTTCTTCTAGGACGTTGATAAGGAAATCTATCCATTAAAGGTTAGGAGATGATCTATGATCTTATTTTCGTCTGTTTATTTCGTAAAGAACCGGGTTGAGTTTACCGGAAATATCGAATGTTGTTTCGAAGAGACCAAGATCGGATAAGTTATCCAAAAACCACTTCGATCCAACGAATACATTTTCGAAGTGAAGACAAGAGCATGGAATCGAAGAGGGAGCATTGAAGTGCATGGGCTAATCGCTATTAATTCTGAGGATGATTCCAAAATGGATGTAGTAGGAATAGTTCCTTCGGTTTCGTTCAAACCCGGAATGGTCTTGTATGGATGAATGCTTTCAGCACATTATTATTGGAGGACAATGAGCATTCTAAGTGAAAACTCCTTAAAAAGGTAATCGTAGCCATAAGCCTCATCAACCGGGAATGATTGAAAATCAAGGGAGATGCAACAAGGCTAAGTGGGTCGCAACCAATTAAGGTATGTTATCACCTTTCTAGATACACTCGGATATATTATAAATTATGGATATGGTGCACAGAAAAAGAGCTCTCGATAAGAGTGGGAACATCTGTGGTGATAGCATATTCGGTACTATCAAGGTTAGGGATAGGCCGGCCTTGTGTTGTAGGGGATCCCAGCGAGGTCCTCGGTACATTTTTCTAGACATGTACTGTGATAGGTGGTACCACAGTGCCTAGTCATTATATGGAATCCATTCTCCAATACGTGCTTTTACGTTTTTGGTTGTAAAGCCTAATATGCTGGAATTTAATTAATGTAACAATTTCGCCTATTTGAATAAGTATTTGTACTTAGACAATATTATAATATCATTGGATTTTCTATAAAACGTTTTGGTTCGAGAATCACTGAATTGCTTTGAAATTATCCAAATCATCTTCCAGTTTCTTTAAATATGCTCCAACTTAATAAATCCAGTTACTAAATGACTTAAAAAATCATAAACTGCTTCGAATATCACTTCGCTTTGAACTCTTTGAACTACTTCGAAGACATCGCTTCGTAAATTGCTTTTGGGAGTCACCTTGGGAACTACTTCGAAGTCAACTTTTACCCCCAACAACTTCGGAAATCGATTCCAAGATCATTTCTTGAACTAATTCCAGAAAATGACATTGAGAATTACTTAACCGCTTCGAGGATCTATAGATCGACTTCATGAATTTGTTAACCACAGTCACTTGTGAAGTTTAGTTCAAATCTAGAATTTAAAGTGATTCGAAACTGACTCGGGGAGGAAATTATTTGTTGTCGATGGCATTATTGGTATTGTCGAAGAGGAGAGATGATTCTAAATTGACAAAGCAAATTCTTTAGTTGAATATAGAGATGGCATTATTCGGTCTATCCTATTTTGATTTAGGAGCTAGGGTTTCTTTAGTTAGAGGAATGCAAAAAATGATTTGGGAAAAAAATATTAGCGGGATGAAGGAAAAGTTGGAGGGAAATTAATTTCTTTCAAGAGCTAACGTTGAAGTATAAAGGGAAAGTTTGGTTGATTAGTTTATTTTACTTCTCGATTATAATTGAATATTAATAATACTAGTTATTATATATATTATTAATTAGTAATGGATTATTAATTACTAATATATTACTAAATAGTAAATTAATCAATAATTATTGATTATTAATTATTAAACTATAGTAAATTATTAAGTAATAATTATTAACATTATAAATTGGATTAAATATAAAAAATTAAACTTTGATTACTAAATATTAATCATTAAATTTAATTAATAATTATTAATTATTTAACGATAATTTTTAATATTAATTATTAATTATTTAATAATTATTAATTATATTTTTTAATTATTAAATGTAATTAATAGATAATATACGTAATTTACTAATTATTACAAAATTTAATTAGTAATTATAAATTATTTGTTAGTAATCATTAATTGTGATAAATTATAAATAATGACCTATGGACGTTATCATTTATAATTATTAATTATAAATTATCATTTATAAATTATTAAGTAAATATGTATAAATAATCGAAGATAATGATGATTAATATTAATATTATTAATAACTATTTATTAAATATTAATAATTAATAATAATTAATATTTTTGATGAAAGCGTTGTGATTATTAATTATTAATTATCAAAAATTAACAATGGGCATTTATTACAATAGGCATTTTGTAGCCGTTGTAAAATCGTCATCTATGACAATGGCAAAAGAAAATAGTTGTAATAGGTGTCTATTACAACGTGCAAACAGGGATGAAAACCGGTATCTATTACAATGGGCAAAAAACCATTGTAATAGTCATATATTACAACGGTCAAATGTAAAATGTTGTAATATTTGTCTTTTACAACGTGCAAAGTAAAAGAGTTGTTGAAAGTGGTATCTATTACAGCGGGCCTAAAAAAACCCTTGTAATAGGTTTCTTTTACAAAGAGCATTTAAGGACCGTTGTAAAATCGACATTGTAATAGGGTATTTTTGTTGTATTGATGACGGCACTATATAAGTGCTGTCTTTTATTGTTCTGATTTTTACAACATTTATATTTTGTTATACTATCACAATATTTATGTACATATATATCATCATCATTTAAACATATTTCAAGCAATTGATATCCATAACATGTTCGAATCAAACATAAAAACTACCATACAAACATATAACTATTAATCAATTACATAAACTATTTAATACAATACCTATAAACAAAGACATCATCTATAAACTAGGTTTACATAACTTCCATAAACAAAAATAACACTATAAACCAAAATCACAAAATATCTGTTAACCAAAGACAAAACATCTATAGACAAAACACAATATCTATAAAGCAAGTTTGCACAAAATACTAACAACAAAATGGACAATCAAAAAGTTTCATATACTTATTATGGAAGAAGAATGTGTCATCTTTTTATTTTTGCACCAATGTTCTCCCTACAATGAAGAAATTCATAGGTTAGTGATGAAATACAAATTTAACGTAATACATCACTCTTGCTCATTTATTGACTTATATCATTCCAATGGTAAAATTAAAGAAACCTAACTCATGTTATGTCCGCATCAAAAGATAATAAAAACTTTTCCGTTTTATAATCTATACATATATGATTTACAATGATTAATATACCGTAGCAAAAGCATGTACACATTAAGTTATAAAGAACCGCAAAAGCACAACTGCATATGAAAATCACACAATATTATCTATTACACTGAAAAAATCGGTTGTATCAGCTCAAGTAGAACTAAGACCAATTTCACTTTCTACATATACATTTACAAATATATAGCAGGGAATGTTCAGAGCTACGGAAAACGTCTTACATGCAAACATGGTTAAGAAGATTAATGGATTATAGTGTGAAGAAGTGAAATAATGCTATATTCAATGGTTTTTGAAAACTGTTATTATTTATCAGAGAACATGGTTATGCAAATTAATTATTCATGTTATTATATTCATAGCTATAAAGAATGGCCTATTTTATTGCCTTTGGTAGTAGTACATGAATCAATAACACAAGTGTTCTCTAAATTTTGAAATAAACTTCGTTAGTGCACTGACTAAAGATTTTGGATCAAATACTACACCAACCTTAGGACCATGTATGGAGTCCACAACCACCTGAGATGAAACATAAGCTTAATTTTAGTAAAAAAAATTAAATGGTTTGGCTATGGGATTGTGCTCTCTAGTCTCAACAATAGAAGACAGAAGAGAGTTTGGGACAGACAAGATGGTTATGGATTTGACACTCGCCTTCCTGCTTACTACGCAGCCCATCGTCTTATTCTCTTTCTCTCGTTAATGGCTGCCTAATTTTTTCTCTTCTCCGATTACTCCCCTCTGTTTCTCTTGCTACTTGCGCTTCGACTTTACTGCTTCTTGTATTGCTTCTCCGCGAGAGGCTATGGGTTATTATTTGGATTTGGGGGTTTTCGCTTTTACGGGCGATTTTGTAAGGAGTTGTCCTCCTTTCGCTGTCGTCGCTGACGCCCTGCTGGCGATTGTCCCTTCTCCGGTTTCGGTTTGTCTCTCGAGCGATAGAACGGTCGCCATAGAAGTTTATTCCTCCGGGGCCTTCTCCGCTCTAGCTCGTCACAAGTTCTTGTTGGTGGATGGTCAGTTCATGGTTTTGTCGCCTTGCTTTGTGAAGTCTTCCCAGCTTTCGTTTAGATCTGATGATCTGGCTGTTAGCGATCTTCAGATCCAGTTTGCCCCCAAATTGATATATGGGGAGGCGTTGGGTTTGTCGCATCCTTTGTCGACTGCTATTTCGTTTGGCTCCGTTGTTGTTGGTCTCGACTGTGATCAGTTGGGTGTGAACCTAGAGGTTGTGTCAGAGTATAGGAAGAAGGGAGAGTTCACCGCTCCTTTCTCCCCTCGATTGTCAATTCTGGGTAGTGCGGTTACATGCCCTACCTCTGTCGATCTCAGTTTTGGCGAGGTTAATGGTGGCTTGGCAGATGAAGATTTGATCACTTTGTCTCCATCCCCGTGCCTTGCGATGGTGCCAGCTTCGGTTGAGGGTGGTTTTTATCCAG
The DNA here is from genome assembly GCA_030737815.1 of Allium fistulosum. NCBI lineage: Eukaryota > Viridiplantae > Streptophyta > Magnoliopsida > Asparagales > Amaryllidaceae > Allium > Allium fistulosum. The sequence continues at coordinate 1,034,569,910 of CM060907.1, read as the reverse complement.
GTCACGAGAGTGGTTCTGATGAGTGGTTTATGGTCGGTGGTGGGAACTTGTCTGCAGTTTCGTTCTTGGGCGATTCAGCAGATAAGGGCTCGGCTGCCCCTTGTCTTGCCGTAGTGGAGGAGCTCTGTTGGAAGGTATGTTTTTCTTGCTCGCTGTCTTTGGTGGTTGTTACTGCTGGGTTACCTTGTGACATTTGGGGGTTTTCCTTTGTTGTCGAATTAGAATTCTTGAGCCATGACACACTTAGGTGTGTGCTCCCTGACACTTCCGCCTATGACGGGCTTGGTAGGGTGTCAGGTCACAGTGGTGACTTATTCGCCTTTTCGTCTTTATGTTGGTTTGGTAGCTTTCTGTCGAGCGTTAGGCTCTCTTCGGTGTTGTTATCTCTCAACAGTGTGGTTGTCCTTTTCTCGTCCCTAGTATGGATCTCTTCGTCCGGTACTTTCTGTTGGGTATTGGTTTTGAGTCACTGCGACTACATTTTGGTGTTGCGAGTGACTTGTTTGATTTTTCGTTCGGCGTTGTTTACTGTACTCTATTGGGGCCATCGATCTGCTCAGTGGGCCGGGAGCGACTGGCGAGGGCGGTATCCTTCGTTATTCTCTGTGCGTATAGTGATCGTCGGTGATCACTATATGGACAGCAGGGTATACCGTCAGCCATCGGCGCTCCGTTATCATCGTTCCGCAGATTGGTGCGCCGCGCGAATCTCACCTTCGACACGGGGCTGTACTTTTAGTGACAGTCTCGTTATGGTTGGATTCCCACAGCAAGATGGGACGCTTCTGGATAGCTCCCTTACATTTACTGGGTTTTATTCCTGTCTTCCCCGTATCGCTCTTCCGGTACGCCTTTACCGAGTTCTATCCCGCCAGTTAGCTGAGTCGGGGGTATCAGCTCCTGTTATCCCGGCCTCATCATTCTTTCGCTCTGTTGCAGATCCTATCTGCCCCGTTTCAGATCAGAGCCGGTGGCAGTGCACTCTTCGCCTTTTTCGCCTACCCTTTTGCTTAAGGTTTTCTTCTGCTGTTTCTGCTTCTCCTGTTCCTTCGCGTTCATCTCCAGCGTTCTGCTCAGCAGAGTGCTCCTTTCCCTCCTCTTCTTGCTCTCTGTCCATTACCATCCCGATGATGAGTAAGGCAGAAATTGCGCTTCTGAATGAGCGCCTTGATTGTCTGTCCAGGAACTCTTGTTCGGAGTTTGCTGGGGCTTATCGGTCATCATCGACCGATTGTGAGGAGTCATCTTTGGCTTCTGCTGAGCCCGCGGTTTCTTTTGCTCGTCCTCTCCATCGTAGAGTACGCAGAGTCCACTCTACTCCTCGCACCATCCGTACACGCTCTATAGCAGCGTCCGAGCAGGTCGACAGATCGTCTCGGCACTCACTATATCTTGTTTGAGTACGTTTGGTTTTTTTATTTGTAGCTGTCTGCTTTAACTTTCTTCTTTAGTTTCGTCATGTCGAATTTTCTCTTCTGGAGTGTTCGCGGTATTGGGAACCTTGATTCCTTGGCTAGGCTTAAACGCATTGTTCGAAAACATTCGGTCGGTGTGCTAGCTATCCTGGAACCTCTCCTAGACCCGGTGGAAATAACCAGTACGGTCTTATCCTTCGGTTTTGGCGGAGGGTCGGCCAATGTATCGGGTAAGATTTGGATTTTATGGTCCAAATCCTATTCGGTCCACCAAATTTTCGACTCCTCGCAACTCTTATCGGTAGCCTGCACTTCTTCTTTCTTTGGTTCTCCTTTTCTGTTTTCGGCAGTGTATGCCAAATGTGTTCGGTCAGAGAAGCTTACTCTTTGGTCCGATATTTTAGGTCTCAGTTCTTTGGGCTTTTCTTCCTCGGTGATTGGAGGCGATTTCAATATCGTCGCATGCCAGGCAGAGAAACGGGGTGGAGCTGCCATCAACCGTCTTGCAATGGCGGATTTTAACTCTTTCATTGTCGGATCTGGTCTCTCTGAGCTCTCGTTCGTGGGATCGGCGTTCACCTGGTCTAATAACCAGATTGGCCCAAGTCGTATCCTATCCAGGCTAGACCGGGTCTTTGGCTCGGAGGATTGGTTTCGGTTACCTTTCTCTTTCTCGGTTGTCCATCTTCATCGGACCTTCTCTGACCATTCCCCTCTTATAGTTCGCTGCTCTCCTTTCTCGCTGTCGGGGCCCTCGTCTTTTCGCTTCCAAAGTATGTGGAGATCTCACCATACTTTTCATCAAGTGGTAGCTGATTCGTGGTCAGTTCCCATCATCGGTCCTCCCTGCTCTGTTTTCTGTCGCAAGCTGAAACGCCTCAAGGGTTGTCTTAAAGTGTGGAACAAGAACGTATTCAAGAACATATTCGATCGTGTTCGCTCTGCCGAAGAAGCCCTAATTGTTGCGGAAGCTTTGGTTGATGAGTCCCCGTCATTATCCAACAAGGAGGCGTAGGCTTCTGCTCAATCCTTTTTTGCCTCGGAACTTCGTCTTGAGAATGACTTCCTTCGCCAAAAGGCTAGAGTCAAGTGGATGGTCGACGGCGACGCGAACTCCAAATTCTTCCACTCCTTCATTCGGAAGAAAAACAACCTTCTTACCATTCGTGAGATCATGCGCCCTGATCCATCTTTAGCATCGTCGCCGGTGGAAGTCATTGACACAATTGTGACTCACTTCCAATCCTTCCTAGGCTCGCCTTCAGTGTCCGAATCCGATCCCTCTCTTTTAGCTTTCATTCCCAGGTTGGTCCTCTCGCCTGATAGTGATACCCTCTCAGTATTCCCATCGGCGGAGGAAATCTGTGCCAGTGCTTTTGCTCTGAGTAAGGATAGTGCTAGCGGTCCAGACGGTTTCAACGGTACCTTCTACCGCTGTTGCTGGCCTATTATTCAGGATGACTTTTGTCGTGCTGTTCAGTCCTTTTTCGTTGGTAGTTTCCTCCCCTCAAGCTGGACATCCACCAACCTTTTTCTCATCCCGAAGTGCGACCTGCCGCGCTCCTGTGGCGACTTTCGGCCCATCAGCCTTTGTAACTTTTCTAACAAGGTTATCTCCAAGATTTTAGCTACCCGTTTGGCCCCTTTCCTTGAGCGTATAATCTCATCATCCCAAGCGGGATTTGTTAAAGGGCGCTTAATTTCTGACAATGTGTTGTTGGCTCAGGAACTTATTTCCCAGTTAGACAGGAAAGTGCGGGGCTCTAATGTTGTTTTCAAACTCGACATGGCTAAGGCTTACGATCGTATGTCGTGGTTTTTCATCATTAAGGTCTTGAGAACTTTCGGTTTCCCGGAAACTTTCATTGACCTTGTTTGGAGGCTTATCTCCAACTGCTGGTTCTCTGTGCTCATTAACGGTTCGGCTAATGGGTATTTCAGGGCTGGGAGAGGTCTTCGCCAAGGAGACCCGCTATCGCCTGCTCTTTTTGTGATCGCGGCTGAGGCCTTCATTCGAGGTCTACATTGCTTGACGATATACGGTCAGATCCAGCGTTTCGGGATTCCGAGGGGTTGTCCTCTCATATCGTCTCTGTCCTTTGCAGATGACATTGTTATCTTCTCGAACGGTAGTCGCTCATCTATTCGGAAGCTCCTTAGTTTCATTCATCTTTACGAGAGATCTTCCGGTCAGCTCGTTAACTCTTCGAAAAGTTGTTTCGTCCGGGCGAAGGATTGCTCCCCTACTAAAGCTTCCTGGATTGAGACAATTTCTGGTTTCGTCGAGACCACGCTTCCTCTTCCCTACCTGGGTATAGTTTTGTACCGCGGTAGGAAGCTTAATGCTTATTTTGATCCTTTAGCTGACAAGGTACGGGGTAAGGTCATTCGTTGGAATGCGGCTCTTCTCTCTCAGGCTGGCAGACTGGTTCTCATAAAGTCGGTGTTAGATTCAATGGGTACTCATGTCTTTGCGACTATGACCCCTACCGCCTCCTTTTTTAGGTCGTATCGCTCTTTGGCCTCTTCATTTTTCTGGGGCAACAAGGAAGGCGAACGCCGCCATCATTGGATTTCGTGGGACACGGTTTGTCGTCCCAAGAACGAGGGCGGATTGGGGTTGCGCAACCCCAAGGATATTTGCTCCGCCTTCGCTTGCAAACTGTGGTACAGATTCGGTGCTAACAATTCTTTATGGTCCTCTTTCCTTCACGCTAAATACCGAAGGCTTGCGGGCACAAATTATACGGGTTCTCCGTCCTATGCTAGCGAGACGTGGAAGCACATGCAGTCAGTGAAATCCTTATCTGACTCCTACGGCGGTCTTTTAGGATGGGACGGCGCCCCGTTTTCCATCCTCAGAGCTTGGACTTCGATTCGTATTCCTTCCCCCATTCGCCCGTTGTTTTCTTTCATCTGGGATTCTCGTTCTCCTCCAAAAGTTTCGACCCTCATGTGGCGTATACTCCATGATGGTCTTCCTTTAGACGAGAACATTCAGCGGATAGGCATCCCATTAGTTTCCCGTTGCATTTGCTGCGACATCAGGGATTCGGAATCCTTGAACCATTTATTCTTCAATGGTTCTACGGCCAGATCTTGCTGGAACTACTTCGGAAATTTGGTTGGGTCCGTGGAATTTCCAGATCTGTTTACGATCTTCCTTCGACTTGGTGGTCTGGGAACTCCAGGAAATCTCTTCGTGCGATCATTCATCGATTAATTCCTTGTCTTCTTTGCTGGCACATTTGGTGTGCTAGGAACAAGGCTATCTTCGACAGTACTCCTATGGAGGCCGTGACCATTATTAGGCGAGTCAGGAATGATGTATTCCTAGCTTTTCGTGGTCGGCCGTTCAGGGGACGATTTAGTACCGGTATCCTTCCTCTTGTGGGTCTTCTTTCAATTACTTGTGCGATGGGGTCCGCAAGAATGGGAATCGGTTGAGTGTTCCTGTCAGGGCGTTGGTCTACATCCAACGTTCCTGACACTTCCCCCCCCCCTTTTTTTTGATTTGATGTGGCCGCTAGTCTTTCAGGTCCAGGTTTTGGTGGGAATTTTGATTTCTCCTAGGATTGTTTCCATTGGTTGCACTTCAGCTCTCTGTTATTCTAGTCGGATGCTGGTACCCAGAGCTCATATGGTATTGCTGTTTCGCTGGTTGGGTTTGTTGGAGGACAGTTTTTATGGTTCTCTATGGTTTGCGAGTGATGGCTTGCGGTTCTTTGTGGTTCTTGCACTCTTTGTCGGTGGGTGGTTTTCTTTGAGGTGGACTGGCCTACACCTTTGGGTGTAGCGGGATTGTTGGTTGAGCGGTTGCTGATTCAGTCCTTTTAGCTTTGTATTATGTTGCTACTGTTAGCATAGCTTTTTCTTCTATTTTCTGATACTTTGGTTTTCGGGTATGTGGGTCGCATACTCTGAAAGTCTTGTTGTATTTTGTGAGCCGTTGGAGAAAGGCTTGTCTCTCCCTTCTATTATAATATTTTGGTTTAAAAAAAAAAAAAAGACAAGATGGTTAGATGGTTAGAAATATAAACTGGCTTTATACAAAGTTCAATGTTATATAGGACTCATTATAGGACTTTGCAAAAAAAAACTTATTTCAGTAATGAACCTCATTCATAAGTAGTTATGTCATGTGGCATATGATAAATATATCCATATGTTACCATCGATTATAATTGTAAAACATATTATATATGGTTGATATCTATATCACTGTGTACTACATCTTATACAATATAGTATTAATCATGTTATTATTAACTTAATTTTGCCTTCAGAGAAAATATATTTATACTTGTCATGTTTAACCTACCCGATCGAATAAAGCATCTGTAAATTTATATGAAAACATAGAATACAAAAGTACTTGAAGGTTTCTTGGATGGTGATGATTCTAGGCTTGCTAGATAATCCAGATACTTGACAATTAACCTAGACCTAGTATTTATTTTCTCAGCTTTCCCTTATGTAGGTTTATAGGTTGATAGAACCAAGGCATCTTTCATATATCATATTTGAAATAAATGACAAATCTTGTGAGCCTTAGAGATTATATGATAGTTAATAATGGAATTCTAATATCATCTAGCTCATATATCAAAAAGTGAAAACTGAGATAAAGTTTATATACCACTTGGAAGATTCCATGGGCTCGCGGCTGGTGATAATCAATAGGTACTTGACCATCTCGAGGTACCAATAGTGCATTAACATAATTATATGATTGCATTATTAAAAAAGGAAAAATATTACACAATAAAGATCAGCAACACTATCTACTTGAATAGTTATCAATAAGATGTGTCTTTGTAAAGATAAGCAAACCATCAATATTTCTCTACAACTCTACGGGAGATGCTTCTAAAGACACCATAAAACTTTTAGAACTAAATACCATAAAAGTTGATTATGTAGCACCATCAAACTTTAAAACATGCTAAATAGATGAAAAGTGTATTGAGGCAAAAAATGTAAGTGTTATTTGTATAAAGGAGTAGCTAAAAACTGGAACCTAAGAAATATGAAATTTCGATGTTTGCTGTCATTTGTATGAGTATAGGATTTCTTAGTTTGATTTCAACACCTAAGAAAAGGATTTGAAAGCAATAGGCTATGTATACTAGAAAATAAAGTAAATTAGCAATGCGTTACGGGGAGAAACTATTAAACAAATAGAGAAAAGGAACTTTCTATTATCATGCCCATAATACAAAATAAAATAGAACAACTATAGCAACATCAAGGACCATGAGTAGATGCAATATAATAGAAGCCAAAAGTGGGAAATGTCAAGTCATGCTAGCTATCAAATATATGCAGACCGAGTGAAGTAAGTGGGTTTGTTTGGGAAAATGAGTAATAGGAGCCGGAGAAATCAAAATGAATGCAGTCCATGTATAAAAAAGAGAAAACACGTTCACCTAACAGAGTGATATACATCCCAAACAAGCATATGAATTTATCAGTTGAAGCAAAATCTTAACCAAAATGTGTGTGGTCTAACCTAAAATAGCATAATCATATACCCAAAAGAGAATGAGTATATTACCGTAATTGTAAACTCATCCCTATGACCAGAAAAAGAAGGCCACTGGTTGCATGAAAATAACTAATCAGTTGCCTAAATTGGAACTCCAAATGCATGTTTCTTACAACTAACATAATAATAAACAAGCAAATCGATTAACTTGGACAAGGTATTCGTGGTATACAAGTCAATTGATGTATAGAAACTAACACGTGAGTTTTTTCAGTTGACTTAAAGATAAAATTCAAATAATTTTTCCATTATAAATAAGTGAGAAGAGGCTAAATATAGAAACCAAATCCTCTAAAAAAACATTGAGTGGGGTAGATATGGTTGTTATATATGGAGATACTTAGTCGTTATTTCAATATTATTCACTTATGAGATTATTGAATCAACTGTGCAATGGATGTGGTTCCCACTTCTACAACTGTATATGGCAGAATTGATGCTACTTGCACAATTGTACTTTCATACAAATTCTCAATCAACTTTATACTAATGTGGCATAATAATGCAGTTCACTGCAAGCAATGTCGAATTTTTGTTGCTTTTAAGTTCAGAATACTGAACCAATAAAACCAGAAAATGTAGGTGGAGCTTTTGTGGTTTGGAAATATGTACAGAGATGGCTATGGTGTGAAAAATGCAGCACTGAGTACAATAATTTTCAATATGGGGGCATCATGTACAACATGCTTTCAAATAGTATGTGATGCAGGCCAAGATGGTGCAAAAAGGAAACATATATTATAGTTACGACCACTAATTTTCTCTTTCGAAATTATAATCTTCCTAATGACATTGGTGAATGGTGCAACCCTCCAAGAAAGTGTTTTGATATGGCTCAACCTGCTTGGGAGACAATAACCATTTATAAAAGGAGGGATTGTAATTATAAATTACAGATAATAATTGCTATAGACATAATTAGCACTTTGCATTATATAATCTTGTACAAACTTGACACGTGCTGAATTTTCAAAAGCGTAGATGCAAATCTTATACGGTTTGAATATTTTCATTCAGCAAATTGTTTTGATTCTAGTTTTATTTATTTAGTAAGACCAATAACATCATCCCCGGTTCAAATGTTGACAATAGATGTTGTTAAATGTATATTTTCTTGTAGTTTACCAACCTTGAGATTAAAAATTACAGAGGAATCCAAGACTAGTAACACAAGGCATTAATACCAAGACCTTGAGCAACAACATCAATTGCAGCTGTTTTTGGACAAATATCATTTCTGAACAATGCCAAAACCCGGTCCCTTTTTTATTACTGTTTACCACCACGAATAATAAATGCAAAGAATCCCTTCGTTTCGAGCTCCTTAGTCAAATGGTAATAGTCTCTTTTTGTTTGTCAAATATCAGGATTTAACTTTAATCCACTAACTCCCTTAATAATTTCACCAGTCTATTGAAAAAATAAATAAAAGAATGAAATGATTTATATGATCATAAACACAGAAGGTTTCAGGTTAATAAATTGAATTTTTATTTTGGTAAAAATATACGGATTTTACATGGTCGCAATTTTAGCAATCTTTCATAACACTTGTATTATGATGTAAACTTTACATAAAAAAGGTTCAAACGGAATATTGAGATTTTTATCGTTGCATCTTTGCGTGTACCTGAAATTGTAATAGTCTTATACTGCATTTCATGGTTGTATTATAGGGTAAATAATAAAGTATTGTCTTTATATGCAATAATATCGTTATATCCAAATTAGACTATACTTTATCTTTATATTTAAATGTTGTACAATAGTGCCAAGATGTATCATCAAAACAAAAGTGTGGAAACAATTGAATACATAACGTATTGACATGGTATTTGTGCCATAAAATCCATAATTTTGATAGAAAAAGAATCTATTTAACACACATAGATAGAGAACTTTTGAAATCAAGCCATATCTTTTTGACTGTAGTGTGGTTAAATATGTTAGAGCATTGTAAGTCAGTAGTGTAAACGTGTTGAAACCATTACATTTTGGGTTGTTCTTTAAAAATATTCGAGTAATCACATCAAACCTTATTTATCATCGGTCATGAATCATGGACTACAAACAATATGATTATCCTTAGGCATGTAATTGGTAAATGTAGTACGTTTAGCCTTAGGCGAGTCATGATAACTTGCATAAAATGTATTTAGCATAGGTAAAAGATAGTTAATTGAAACATGTCCTAATATTACAAGTAATGAACAATTGAAATCACACCTCTTCAATTATATTTGTCTAAATAAACCTAATATGGATTATTATATAATGAAATGTATGTCCAAATGAACTCTAGCACATTTACGAATATCAAAGTTGGGCTGTTTTGCTTCAACTGCTATGCATAAATCATTTTTGATCGTGTGTTAAAATCTTACCAATAAAAGGAAGAATCATCTGCATTTTTCGTTTTTATAGGAATTTTAGGTCATCCAAACTGAAATCCGGCACAACACATTGTTATTAGGCATTGATTCACTTAATCAAAAATTGTATTTTATCCAGGCCTTTCATTCTATTTAAACAAACTCTAAATTGCTTATATCCCTGAAATAAGCTTTTGATCTCAAAATGTATTTATCTGCCAAAATGCTAAACTATTTAAGACTTATCATACATAATGTGTTGGCCAAAGTGTCAAGAAATATCAGTCAAAAAAATTAATAACTTGCATTTCATTTTCTGCTTCTTACTTATTCTTCTGAGGATGCTATAGGAAAATCAACTAGATTTCACAATACTATTTCCAATGCTAAAATACTATTGTAGGTGTTTTTAATATTTCTGTTCTTATAAATTATGTATCAATTCTACCTTTATACAATAAGGTCAAGGACAGTCCATGACAGTTACATGAAATTTTGAGAGAAATCTAAATTCCATTAGAATAAATGTGCTATCTCCATTTTCACTTATTATATATGTGCTAAAAAGACTATATCATGGACAAGAAATAATGGTTTACATGAAAACTAAAATATGGAATAAGTAGGCCGTCTCTACTATCATTTGTTGTCACATAACCTCACGACCAATAAACTCATGCCAGGAATCTGGATACATTAAAAATGATATCTCTGTAAATAATTTTACATGTATTCTTAAAATTCCTAGGGCGCAAGGTAACATGGTTCAGATCATGTTACTTATTATTAATACATATGATAGTACATTACAATGTAGCCTAAACCTACAATAATAAAGGATATTTTGAATTTTGGCTTACATCTTTCCAAAACAATTCTTTTAGCCAGCAAATGGTTTCGTCCACTCATTACCAAGATGGCTCTTCATGTAACACTTGTATACCCATCTCTGATTCCTTCTTTGGGTCTTTAGCTTGCGCCCAGCTCCCATACCACATGTCTTTCTATCAAATATTTCAGATTCACGGATATAGACCATGAGAATTGATTAACATAAGACACTAACTAATAATATAAAATATAAAATATATGTGTACATTACAACACAATATCAACTACTAAGCTATTATTCCCTAACAAGCTGGGGTCGCCTAGAGATGAATCCAAAACTAAATGACAAAGTCAGTTTAAAAGTTATAATAATAATACTAATAAAACCATGATAATAATTATAAGATAAAGTCAAAAAATTAAACAAATAACAACAACAACAACTACTAAGTAAAATAAAAACAAAGATAAAAATAAAATAAAAATAAAAACATATAAAATAAAAAATAAAAATAAAAAAACCATGATAATAATAATAACAATGGTACTAATAAAAATATTGACCAAAGACTAAACACTGCGTCATAGGTTCTTATTCACTAGTCCTATAATCTAAAACTTATAAAAACTACCCCTAAACCAACCCTAAGCAAAAATGTCCTAGCTCATGGTTCTGGTATGTGGATCACTAACTTCCTAGCTCTCCTGTCCATTAGCAGCTCCTCGGATGCATTTAAATTGGTTGACGTCTCTCGTCTTCCTTTCACGCCGCTTAGCTATCCTACAGACTTTTTTCACCCTCCTTCATACTTAGTTTTTGATATAGATTGTCATATGCCCGACCCCTTGCTTCACTCACCGCTCTCTTTGTGTTCGTCTTTGCCACTTTGTACTTTTGCATGTTGTCCTTACTCTTGTGATGAGGTAAGCACTTATAGCGTTCCTTCTTCTCTTTGATACTGTTTTGCACATTACTGTCCCACCACCATGAATCCTTAGTTTTGCATTTATTACCTTTCTTATTCCAAACAACTTAGTAGCCACTTTTTGAATTTCAATTGCCATCTCATCCCACATGTCATTTTCTTCTCCTTCCATATTCCATGACTCTTCTCCCATTACTCTATTCTTAAACATCCATGATGCATCTCCATTGAGCTTCCACCATTTCATCCAACTAATCTTGGCACCTTTACCCTGTCGAACACATATTCGAAGACGAAACTCAGATATCCAAAGTTGATGTTGTGAGATAACACATTCTCCAGATATGACTTTGCAATTTACGCAATCTTGTTTGTAATCTCTTTTAGTAAGGACAAATTCAACCTGGCAAGAGTGTTGGCCACTACTGAAAGAAACTAAGTATGATTGTCTCTTTCTAAAAAAGTTATTAGCTATTGTGAGGTCATAAGCAATAGAGAATTTCAATATTTCTTCTCCTTCTTGGTCCTATTTCCATATCCAAAACCACCCTGCACTCCCTCAAACACCCCACTAGTTGTACCAACATGTCCATTGAGATCTCCTACTATGAGAAGTTTCTCGTTACTAGGCACATCTCTAACCATGACATCTAACTCTTCCAAGAAATTCCTCTTGACGACTTCTTGGTCCTATTTCCATATCCAAAACCACCCTGCACTCTCTCAAACACCCCACTAGTTGTACCAACATGTCCATTGAGATCTCCTACTATGAGAAGTTTCTCGTTACTAGGCACATCTCTAACCATGACATCTAACTCTTCCAAGAAATTCCTCTTGACGGCTTCACTTAAGCCACCTTGTGGGGCATAAGCACTTATGACATTTAGAACCATATCACCAACTACCAAATTGACTAGGATGATCTTGTCCCATTGTTTCCTAATGTCAACCAATCTGTTTTTAAGGTTCTTATCAATTAAGATGCCTACCCCGTTCTTGTTACATTCTTTTTCTGTGTATCATGACTTGAATCATGTGTTCTCCACCTCCTTCTCCATCTGGCTCATCCATTTGGTCTCTTAAACGCATAAGATATTTACACGTCTCCTGCTTACGGTATCAACTATCTCTATTAACTTTCTTGTTAAGGATCCTACATTCCAACTACCTAACCGAATCCTACTTTCATCGACTAGCTTTCTTGACCCTCGCACCCATCAAGTAAAGTGCGAAGACCCTTGCTCATTTATCACTACATCATGGCATCATGTAGCGCGCCACTAAGGGAGTGACGACCCAGCCCTTGCATATTTATCATCCTACCCGAGCCTTGATATGGCACGCCACTAAGGGAGTGATGACCCAGCCCTTGCTCACTATCACCATACCTGAGCCTCGTTATGGTGCGTTGCTTAGAGGGTTATGCCCCAACGAAATATAATAATGTTCCATTTTCATAAGTGTGGCTATGGTTTTTATGTTGGCTCGCAAAGCCTATCGCAATCCTCCTCCTTTATCCTGGCTTGGAACAGGCTACATAGAAAATTACACAGGCGGAGTTATATAAGTACGTTACAGATAAAAAATATTAAATCTTTAGTACATATATTAAGATCATTCATGATGTAAAGGTTAAAACACAGTTAAAAAACTAAAAACAATTCATATTTGATAGAAAAATAGAACTATTGTATGGTAAACCTGAGAAATCTTTATAGATTAAAGGTTCCCAAAACAAAGAAATTATGGGTCGGTTAAATTGTGCATTATCTTTATTTTCATCATCAATATCATATAATCTTATTCACTTAGAAGTTATAAAAGATCTTGTTTATAATGTTTAGTGAAATGTTGGTGTTCATTGTATACTTTCATAAAGTACAATAGAAGTTTAGTCTATATAATGACATTCTCATCAATAAATTCATCTAAGCGAAAAAATTAACGGAAAACAAGAGTTAAAATTTTATTAAAAAATATTAACACTATTGATTCAATTCCTTCTTTTTCTACATATCAAAAGACTCATCTGAAATCAGTAAACATTTTACATTATACTTATTCAAGTATTTTTTTTACTTAACCATAAATTACATTAGATGAGTCTTCATCTCTTGTAATAGTTGTTCCTAGAGAATTGTAAACTCACGAATATGCACATTTGAGATGGACCATATGAAAAAAGCTCTCTTTATAACATATGCGACAAAAACTTGCGATAATACACAAAATTAAGTACCTGAAGTATGAAATTAGGATCAACGACTGAAATAAACCTAATAGTCGACTAAACCGTTAAATCTAAATAAGTTGAATTAGGTGATTCGTTAATATGGGAGTACCTTTGATATTAATGGTGAATCAAGGCAGTGACAATTAAGTATGTAAAAGAACAAGAAAAATCTAAGAGAAATCAAAATAAGGGAAAATGAAATTAAAAAAGAGTAGAGGGAGGGGCTTTTAGATAAAGAGGGAAAATGAAATTTTTGGGTGAGTATAATGAGAGTGGCAGAAATATTATGATGGTGGAAATTATAACCCTTTGTTAGTCTCAGCGTTTGCTGATGAATATTTTTACTTCTTAAATTACTTTTACTACACTTAAATTATGAATGCTGAGAATAGATGCAGTAAAAAGCAAGTTTTCTTATAGTGTCAAGAGCTACATATGAAGATGACCCTTGATTGATTAGAGTTTACTACTAGACATATACATATTCTACATCACTAAAAGAAACTCGTTATTAGTGGCATTAATTTGTAGCGTTTAAAGCCAAGTGAAACCACTACTTATCTAGAAGAACAAAAATAAATAAATCAACGTTGCTAATTGTTTGGCGCCCGTAATTTGGTAAAATTTTGAAGAAACGTTTATTTGGTTGCTCATTTTCTTTCTTTCACTTATATGTTTATATAAGAAAACCTAAATAAAAATGGAGTCAAATTGTCAGTCGCCCCCCTTATCTCTTCCTCATCTCCTTTTTTACCTACTCTTCAACTCTAACCTTGACTTCCAACCTTTCCCACTTGTTCAACTCACCACCATCTCATCCTCTCCTTTAATCGCTAGCTTCGCTTCCAAATTTGCAACCCTAGATCTACCTTGCTGCATCAACCGTTGCACGATCTACTACTAACATCATTGTTTTTAGGTCGTCCTCTCTCAATCTAAGCCTAAGGTCATGGGACAACCAATAATGGCTTGTTTTTTCCATAATTTTAGTTTTAAACACCTTCCCGGATTCTTAAATTAAGCTCGAAATTTTCAATTATGATAAAAAAAATTAAATATGAGGCAGTAACAGTTCATGTAGTGCTATTACAATACACCAGTTCATCTTAAAGTTCCTAAAACTCACATACAAATAATTTTAACTATAAGAAAAGCCAATCACCCTATAAACTGTGATGATGCTTTTGGGATAAGTTACCTTTTTCAATATTTTAAGTTGTATAACTCGCTTTCAAGATTAGGCTTTAAAGATGAGTTGTAACATGTATATTTTTCTTAGTTCCTGTGCTATAATAGTGATTCTTCAAGATCAAGCTTTAAGGATAAGTAAAAGATTTCTTTTTTAACTAACCATATACTAGTGAAGGTTATCAGAATAAACTTACTATTGATATGCTTGTTCGAGGCCAGTCTCTGCTTCCTAAATTGTAGGTCATCCAACAACTTCTGTGCAAACCTCAATCTCTTCTCCAGTTAGGTAATGGAATAGAAAATTTTATCTTCTGGTATATCTCCAGATATATCTAAAAATAATATTTTGTGTGTAGCCATCATATGTGTATATGTATATATGAAAATAGAGATGGGGTGTTACATTATGTTTTAATTGAAGTTGTTGAGTACCTTCTACTTGCTGTCAGTCTAGTGTAGGGAGGTACACTGTCTATATTTTTATTTTGTTTAATAACTTAGTTTATTTCAAGTTTATAAGCCGAACTATATGAATCTATATTATAATAGTACTACAAGTGTTGTAATATAGACAAAGTCGAGATTCAAGTGCATGTACTTTTATTCAGATATAAGCATTTATTAGCATGTAGATTATTTTAATTTTAGGTTGAACATGTTAGTGAGTAGAAAAAATTATGTAATCTAATATAATGATGTGTGTATTCCTACTAAACATTTCACTACAAGGATTCAAATTTGAGAGATGTCAGACTCGGAATTAATCAATCTTAAATATGAATGTGGTCTATAGTTTTAATGGTTAGCATTTCTTGCACTGAAGATAAACCATAGTTAAGGCCCACCATGAAGAAGGTTGTGCAAAAGTTGGAAAGTATTACTGAGCCCATTATCTATTAATAATCTTATTTAAATTTTGTGTTGCTACGCTTAACCGACTCCCTACATTTAGATATGATATATGTGATCTCTATAGTTTATATTTGCATATGCTACTTAATAATTTTGGAATCTAAATGTCATGTTTATGTTGTCCTTGTTGTCTTAGAGAACTTTATTCTAAGGGTGCTTTTCATATTAAAAAATGAATTCAAATTCAGTTGACTTTATAACAGTTCAAGATTCATTTCATATAACCTTGACTATTTTTTTTCATGCAATTTTCATAAGGTATTTAAGAATCATAAGGTATTAGTTGAACTCTAAAAATATGATATGTGCAAAGTTAACAAAGAAAGAAATTTATCTTGACAGTGCCTCTAAATATTTGACTCTTTCTAGATATAAGATTGTTGCATTGAATTCATACATCACCCCGTTTGTGGCTTCCTATCATACCATTGCTACCTATCTCTGCTCAAATTCTTTCGGCCATCGCTTCTCTGGTATTTAAATAAAATGAATTCATCATTTGTTTACTGTCTTGTTACTCGCATTATTTATGCCTGATTTATCTATAATAGTAGATCTATTAATTTGAACGGAAGATTGCCATTGAGTTAGTTTGTTAAGTTTACGTGGAAGTGTTTTTTTAATGGTTCTTTTAAGTTGAGAAATTATTAGATCTTACTTGGATGAACAAAGATCCAAGTTTTGAGAAGTTTCAGGATACTTTATGAGTAAGTTAGAATATGTTTTAGGCTAAAGCCCAAGAAATGGATAGTGATGTAGTTTTCGAATGGTTGATTTGGAAAACTGACGAAATGAATAAGTTTGAATCCGCAAGTGTTGATTTCGAGGATATTTTATGATTCATTAGCTTCAATTGGATACGTTAATAAGCTGTAGTTTTCAATTATAAGTTTAAGAGATAATGCTTTTGCAAGGGGAATGTTGAATAATTAAAAAAAATTATGACTGCAATGTTTTTGTTTGATTAATTTGCAGTTGAATAAAAGATAAGTCATTTCACATATGTATTGTTACATGTAAATCGTATTTATAGTTAACTGCTAGCTATATTCTATATATTATCCATTATGTGGATCTAAGTTGTTGGATTTATATAACTACTTCCTAGTCCTTAGAATAAAAATAATAATGTATTTTATTTTCTGTTCCAATGTAGATGATGATTAAGAAGAGGTACCTAGTTGATATGAGTTTGGTATAACATAGTTGAACTTTGTTCACTGTATGACATTTTATAAATACTTCAATACTTACTTAAAGTTGAAAAAGCTGATTTATTTTTTCAACCGGATTGAAATGCTGTTTACCAGTTTGAAAGTTTAATTTGGAGCGAATTTTTTTAACAAATTTTAAATTCAATTATATTTTTGCAATTTAAATTTGTTTCTTTTTCCAGTTTACTGTGCTATTTATTTAATAGGTATAGATGGCTGGATACAAGATGGAGCTAGTCAAGATCAAATGTATGAGTGTTGAGTGAATATATAGTGAGGTGAAATTTTAAAGTGAAAAATGTTTTGTAATTGAAAATGTAGTGAGAGCTCAAATTTGTACTATTCGAATTTTTAATAAAATAATTGTTTGAACAAAATATTTGTTTGAATATAAATTCTGAGTTATTTATTTTATTCAACAAATATTTATTTGATTATGTGAAAAATAAAATAGTACAACAACAAATACATTTAAACGAATATATATATATATATATATGTTTATTATTATCAAATAAAAATCTTAGGCTATTGTATTCTACACTAAAAACCTAAACCCTTAGCCTACTCAAATCAAATTTTGAGTACCCGAGAGTTTAAGGGGAAACAAAAACTTCGAGTCAGACATAAATCTTGGAATGAATAATTTCCTTTGCATCTCTGTTTATTGGTTTGTAGTGAGACCATGCCGCTTAGCGGAACGGGTTTTCCCTCAATAATATCTCTTTTAAAAACATATATTTTGCATATCCTTTGCCGCAACCAAACTGGTTAATTAACTGATTATAATATAATATAGCAAAATCCATTATGACAAAACAGGAAATAAATGGACTATTTGTCCTAAATCTGAGCTAACTACTCTCTGCTAGACTAACTGTCCTAAATCTAATTATACCAAAATAGGAATATCCTCTATGCTAAATAATGGACTATCTTTCCATGTAACAGGTAAAAAGGGCGGACTAACTTTTCTTAAGAAGTAGTAAGGTTCGTTATGCTAACAAAAGAACTAACTGTTCATATCTCTGGACTAACTGTCCTCTGGGCTGACTGTCCTCAAAATGGACTAGCTATCCGAATTTAAATGAGCTGATTGCTCAAATTTTTTAGGGTTAACTACACTTTAAATTTTCCTTTAAAACCTTTTCAAAATGATTTAGTCTGTCAAATCATATATACACACAAGGAAAATAAATCTTTAGCTTTATTCTAAGCTGTTTTTGTCATGTTATATAAACTTTACTCAAAATAATGTTAATGATGTTCAACAAGGATTAAAATAAGTTAAAGTCCTTTATAATTTAAACATTTAGGTTATCTTCCTAGTCATTATATTCGAATCCTTGGTTTAAAAAATTTAAACAACCTATCGAAATCATTGAAGGTAACCCCTTTAAAACTATTAATAAAACCCTTCGAAATCATTAAAGGTAACTCCTTCCACACCAATAAAATCTTTCCTTTTATAAACTTTAAAACATGCGATGTCCACCTTTAAAATCCTTTAGCCTTTGCCTTCGACAAACAAAACCTAACCTTTCGACCTTGTCGGAAGGTCTCACCATTCGACTTTGTTGGAAGGTTTTTTCCGACCTTGTCAGAAGGTCTAGGAAACCACCCCTTTGAAATTATTTATAAAATCTTTCGAAAGCAATGAAACTTAAAGCCTTTCGAAGTCAATGGGTTCAATTTAAAACAAGTGGAAACCTTTCGAAATCATTCGAAGGTGACTACTTCGAAACCTTTAAGATGTTCAGCTTAAAACTTTTGGATTATGCCTTCAAGTAGAGCAAATGGATCAGAAAAACATTGGAGTCGAAAGCAACTACTTTGAAACCTTTTAAAAGTAACTCTTTTAAAACCTTTTCACAAACAATGAAGTAAAGGTGTTGGAACCAATCCTTCGAAAGTAATGGAGAAGCGGTAAGTTTTTAGAAAACAAAAGATTCCCTTCGAAAGCAACTGAATCGAAAGGTAGGAAGCGGCAACTAAGTTCTTGTTGACTTTGTCGGAGGTTTCTTACCTTTCGACCTTGTCGAAAGCTATATCTTTCGATTTTGTTGGAAAGTTTTAATTAAAACAGGAAAGCAAACCAATTTAAACCTTTTCTTTTAAACCATTTTACTTTGTCGAAAGCTAGCAGGCGTATTTTCCTTAAAACCAAACAAAGTTTCATCTCTTTTGAAATTTCTTACCTTTCGACACTAAACCTTTCGACTCCTTTCAATTCACTGCATACCAGTTGCCTGTTACAATGTGCATTGGTTATTGATCTAGTCGAAAGGTTTGAACCTTTCAACTTTGTCGGTAGTTTTGGAATAGAGCCAGAAGTACTTGCCGAAGGAGAAGAAATAGTAAAAAGCCTATTTATTTGTACTTTAAAGTTGGCCTTTTGTACCTAACCTGCCTTATTTTTCTAAATTTGATTGGTTGCTGGATTTTTACATTCAAAAATGTTGATGACTTTTCTTATTTATAAATTTAAACAATTTAGAAAAAGACCCTTTCTCCTTTATGATTATATAAAACATTCAAGTCCCATACTTTTGAATAATTTTATATAACTACTAAATCACCTTGAAAAAATCTAGAAAAATTCCAGAAAATCATTTATTATATGTTTTTCAACATATAAAATTTTTGGACTCAAATAACAAATTTTTTTCCCGTAAATAATTTTATAATCTAAATTATCATTTTCTTCCTTAGAAAAGTCATAGTAATTCCACAAAAATTCAAAAAAACCTGAAAATTGAAACTCATCTCTATAATTTTTTTAGATCATCATAAAAATTTGTAGAGCTAACGAATGTCATTTAATAGCGTTTTCTTCTCAAAACATGTCATAAAATCTATATGAACATTCATAAATCATAAATATATATATATATATAATCATTCTACCATTCAAAAACATGGCAATTCTTTGCAAAAATAACCATCTAGCCTTAAAACCAAAACCATAAAATTTATAGATGTAAACATTATTCACTTTTTCTTTAGAGATTAAGAAGCTTGAGATTTGAATGGATTTGATTTGAATTTGCTCCTCCTTTAGCTTATCTTAATTTCCTCTTCCCCTTTCCTTGTTAATAGCGGCCGACCTTGATTTTAAAATTTTAGAATGAAAATGAACGTGTAAAATGATACGCGACTAGGTTTGGGGATATAGGAATGCCCCCTTTCCCATAATAACCATCTTCTAATTTATTTTAATCCCTTCTTTGAATTCATTTAAGAAGGCAAGGCTTCCTTAATTTAAAATCAAATCTCAATCCTCTAATTAAAACATTATTTTATTTAGTTTAACTAACTATATCTCCTAAATAATGTTATCAAAAATCTGGGGTGTTACACATTGACGATGCATAATAGATGGGCTTGGTTTCCATCGGAGTATTAAAAGTCCTAAGTAAAAACATGATAGAAATCTACCAGACACTAGATACGGGGCCTAGGAGGGAATCGTGGGTGAGTCCAATCATAAACTATTTGCTACATGGTGTCCTACTGGATAAAAGAAATGAAAAGCAACGAGTCCTTCGTAAAGCTTCGCGGTATGTCATGTAAGAAGGAATTATGTACAATAAAGGTTTTTCAGTCCCCTATTTTGGTGCGTCGCTCATGATGAGGTAAAACATGTTCTAAAATAAGTCCATGAAGAGGAATGTGGCCACCACATTAGAAGGCAGACTCTGGCGAAGAAAATACTCCGTTACGGGTATTATTGGCCAATCGTTAATCGAGACGATGCTGACTATATATGACGATGTGATAAGTGCTAGATATATGCAAAAATTCCAAGAGTTCGCCAACTGAAATCACACAAACGGTTAGCCCATGGCCATTTGCCATGTGGATATGGACATTATCAGTTTCTTACCGATCATTAAAGAAAGTATGCTATCGTTATAGTCGATTACTTCACCAAATGGGATGAAGCGGAACCTTTAGCCACTATCACAACCAAGAAAGTAGTCAACATTGTTGTCTGAAGCATCATATGTCGTTTTGATCTACCATGAACTATTGTAATAGATAATTGAACTACATTTGACAGTGTTGAATTCAAAGACATTTGTTGGAAGTACCATATTTAAAATAGATTTGCGGTGGTCGCTCACCCTCAAGCAAATGGAGAAGTTGAAGCTGTGAATAAAATCATAAAGTCCATTTAGAAGAAGCATTTGGAGACGGCTAAAGGCAGATGGGTGGATGAACTTCGTACAACATCATGGGCTTATAGGACCACCCACAAGTCCGCGACTGGCTATACTTCATTCGCTCCTGCTTATAATTCTAAAGCCATCATTCTTATTGAGCTTGAAGTTCCTTCTCATCGAGTGACTTACTATGACCCCAAATGAATAAAGATCTCTCCTTGGAGTCTCTTGATTTTATAGATCAGAAGCGCAAGGATGCCGACCTGAGGGTAGTTGTGCATCGACATCGAGTCGTCTGGTATTACAACAACAAAGTTCGGTCTACAACCTTTAAAATCGGAGATCTCATCCCGATACGGGTTTTTCCTACCTCATCGCACATGAATCCAATCTGGGAAGGACCATATGTCATTGAATATAGAATTGGAGAGGGAAATTTCAAGCTAGTGAATATCGATGACATCACACTTCCAAAGGCATTGAATAGCGAGCAACTACAATGCTATTTCACTTAGTTTATTTGTTTTTCATTTCAGTTATATTTTCTTTTAGGATATGCTTTAGCATTTGATTTTCTAGATGTGTAATAAGACATTTTCTATTATTCCTTTCCATTTAACGAATAAAGTTTCCAGCTTCCTTTATATTTATGTTTCCTGTAACATTATGTATTAGTTACATGGCGAAAATGATTGATGTCGATACGTATGAATAGGCTCCCAGAGTTTGAAATTAATCAATCATGCTAATTCCTAATAGGACTAAACAAGACAAGCTTGGTCCACTTGTTCATTTGACAACTTCTTTTTGTAATCCAACAGACATGATACATAATGAGGACTAAATGTGGCTTGAACATCCGATGATCAAACAAATCCTACCAAACTATAGCATTGAAATAAAGTGAGAGCGGTGGTGAAACGACCCATCGTTCGCTAAATCAAAGCATGGATATTGGGGGAAAATCAATCAATTAAGGAGTGTACGATCCGACTGTTCTCTGAAATAATTCTAAGTCCCAAAGTGTGGACTGGAGTACAAATGTAAATCGAGTGTGAATCGACCACCCACGAAATAACTCTTAGTCCCTAGAGTATGCAATGGAGTATAAACGTAAATTGGGAATGATTCAACCACGCATGAAATAACTCTGAGTCCCCAAAGTGTGGACTAGAGTATAAACAAAAATCGAGTGTGAATCGACCACCCAGAAAATAATTCTAAGTCCCCAGAGTGCAAACTAGAGTATAAACACAAATTGGGTGTGATTTGGCCAACCATAAGCTAACTCTTAACCCCAGAGTGCGGACATGAGCATAAACAGATAGATGAGTGAGGTTCGACCATTCATAATTTCATGAACCTCGGTCTGAAACCGATAGGAGGAGTATAAACTCGCTAAGGATGGAGTTCGACCATCCAACGTCTAATCCTGCTAGCCTAAGACTAGGGCCGGAGTATAGTTACTCAAAAATAGATGAATTCGATGGCGTAATACTAAGGCTCGAGCCTATTGTTTGATTCGGCTCAAGGTCACGACCACATGGAGGCCTTGGGATAGAGCTAGTGGGTTGTTACAAGAACTAATGAACAACGAATTACAAGTACATTGAATGGAAAGTACTTAAATAGCAATTCACATAAAAGCTCAACAAAAACAAAAACTTTTATTTACATGATAGGTTTCAAGATTATGGTACAAGTTATTTTAAAAAACCAAGAATCACAACCATACAACCACAACTAATAAAAGAAACAAAGAACAAACAATAGCTCAATCTATGTACATGCCAAGCCGAAGTGACGGCTATTTCGTTGGTATACTATCCTTTTTGATTTTTTGGGAGTGGTGCCACTGGAGCCCCCGATGTTTCTCTTCCTGGATCCCTTTCCACCTTTTGCGGGAGAGTTTACAGAGGTAGAAGGGATTTCACTAGGAATCGACCTGCCAGGTGGAATAACTTGTAGTAGTATAAGGTGTTGATCACCGCTGTCCACCTGGATGGGCTCAGCTTAAGCCCTTTTCTTCAGAAACTCCTCCTTTTCAATATGCACTTTCAAGCTAATCTTATCAGTGCATACGAAGGCATCGCTAATCACAACATCATCGGATTTGTCCATTGGGAGTGGATCTTCGACCTTATCATTGTCAAGAGCTCTGATGACTTGAGCACCGGGCCCCAGTACATCAGTAACCGTCGGAATTTCTGCTAATTTCTCTTAATGCTCCATAGCTGCATCGCCTTTTAGAGTTTGACTGGGACCTAGAAGATCTGTGAATTTGTTAAAACAAGGAGATAAGCCTAAAACCATTGGGCCCAAAGAACAAAACCTCTCATAAATTTGAGAGTAAAGTGGAATACCCATATCCAGCTGGCTTTCGGTGGTAGCTAGAGAGCCCCCTTTCCAAAATAGAGGACAATACTTTGAATTAATAACTGGGCTTATCTGCATCATAGCTCAAGTCTTGCTTCGGACCGAAGGAAATTGATGCTCCAAAAGCTTGGGAAGAAGAGAGACCCTTAGGATCGACCTCCGAGGATCCTGCAACATGTTCTCCTTTGCCAGAAGGCACAGAAACGTTAGTATCAAAGTCTTGCGATAGCCAGATCTAGGGATTCATTTTTGTAGAGGATCTCTGGCACTAATTTTTCTTCATGGCATTTAGCTTCATCCAACTCCCTCTTTTTCATCCCAATGATGTGCTCCCAGGCTTCAGCAAGTGATTTGAGTTAAACTTCGCCAAGAAAACTCAAGTCGTGGTGGATAAGGACTTTGGCGCTATATTTAATGATCAATGGATCTAACAAGTCCTCGATTTCATTATGACTGGACTCTTTAGCATCTTCTACTCGGGTTTCAATTTCTCCCATCATCTCATTGCGGCCTTCCTCCCATGCCTCCTCTTTAAGTGCTTCTATTTTAGCTAACTGCCCATTAAGTTTAATTTTCAGTCTCCTGGCTTCGACACCCATTTTGCAGTACCTTTGTCATTCTTCCCGAGTGTAAGAACCCGATTCTTCGACTTTCGAAAATCGACATCGATACGTCCACTGTATCAACTGCCGAGCAAACGAATGCCGGAAAACCGAATTCTTAGGGTTTAAAAGAAGAGGTAGAAGAAAAGATAGAAGAAAAAGAGAAGAAGAACAACAGAACAACATCAGAAACAGAACAATATCAGAAACAGAACAATATCAGAATCTCACATATCGCAGCGGAACAATATATAATAGATAATCACTAGTCTTTTAAAACAAAGAACTATATCAGTTTATACATACATCAATCAGAGTCAATATACAACTCAATACAACAATGGTCATCAATGGACAGTTATATAAACTTGTCCTCATACAGAATACACAGCGGAATTAATAAATAAGTACGGATGATACGTTTCGCCATCCAGCTTGCCTCCAAAGCTCTAGAATATCCAGTATATCCTGATAACATAACTCTAGGCTGCCCGTGTGGAAATTGGTGGGCACCCAGAGTTTAGAAGGGAAACAATAAACTCCGAGTCAGTCATGGTGACTGGTGTGAGATCGTAAAACAGTTTATCTTTAAAAGACAACAAAGGAATATTTTAAAATAGATTCGCAATGCTTTTGGAAAATGAAACTACCATAAGACCTCCCGCCACACACACAATGCAAACGCAGAATTGGAGGAGATTTCTTCTTATGATAGTCAAAGATGCTTACTACGCAAAATCAAATCTTTTTGATATTATTATTAGTGCATAGTGTAGAAAACTTTTCGAAAGTATAATATAAATCTTAGCCAGCATAGGTACCATTATAGTATGCGTACTATAGCTGCCATATTAGATGGCAGATTCTACAACTAAAACCGTACAAGGCTCGTATTGTTTCTTTGGATTTCCAACAAATGGTCTGGCTAAGGAACTTCCTATGCCACGAAGGAACGCCTCTGGAAAGACGCCCCGAGAATCTAACCGGATCTCTGCCAACACAAGGCCGGGTTACCTCTGCAAAAATAGGTAACTAATGACACGCGTATGCCATCCCCCGATCGTAACCGATCTTCCCGAGGATCCTCGATTTCCAACAACCACATAAGAATAATCATGCAGCAACAACATAGGTTAAGTATCTGGGCTCCATACCATGATACCACCTCTATCCAGAAGGAATGACATACACTAAGGGGCGCTACTCCCTAGAACCTTGCTGCATCCTTCCTGTTTTGACCATTTCCGGGGTGTGAGGTCCGATGAAGTCTCGTCCATAAAGTTATGCTTTGTCACAAAGCCATGCTTTGGGTCAAACAAATGATCAAAGAAATGATCACAAAGATAAATGATCAAACAAATGATCATATCACAAATGATCAAACAACGATCATTTCACAGCAACACTCAGCATGCCACGTTACCAAATTGGAAGTATATCGCTGATAAATTTCAACTACATAACCTCTGAGCTCGTACATCTCAGAGAAGGGTGTTAAGCTAAGAGAATAAATTCTCCGCCACCAATAGAAATGTATTTGAAAGAAATCAGCTTTATATCTCAATTTGTAACGTCAGACACACAACCATACAAGTCTGTTCCGGGATCGAACAGAACCGAAGGCACTTCTCACGAAGCCCTTACACATCCGGATAAATTTCTAATCACGTCTGGACTTCCCGTCACTAAGGGTGATAAAACCTCTAAATCGGAGATCAGCCGATGTAGAGTAACTCGACGGTAATCCTTCCGTTTTCAAAAATATCCGGTCTTTAACACTGGTCATCAAATGCAATTCATTACGACGTATCACATATTCGGAATGGGTTATACGACCCCAAGGTCCTTTCCCGGCTAACCCATATAGTGAGCGCTTATTCAAAAAAATTAGTGTGGCATTCAAATTCATCCAATTCACAACAAATACCCATTCAAGGTAATTATTGATAGTCGGTTATTTAACTATCAATAAAGATGCGCAACATCATCAGATTCCAAATAATTTTCCAAATTATTTATTTTCCAAAATATCTTTACTAGATATAAAATTTCCACACTTCAAAAATAAATCAACGTTTATTTTTAAACAGATTCCCTTTTTCTTTTATAAATTCCATAGTGAATTTATATTTCAAAATATCTACTGATATACGATTTTCAATCGATTTCAAATATTCACTTTCAATTTATCTTTAAGAAGATAAAATCTCAAAAACGTTTCATTTCATTTTGGAAAACATTTCCATACTTATTTAATAATAAGTAATTCACAAATCTTATAAATTTTCAACACTTGAAAATATTCGACATACTTAAATCAATATTAAGTATATATTTCATTCTTTAAGGAAATCATTCAATTAAGCACATTTATTTGAGTCAAAACGAATGTTACGTAAAACATCGTTACGACGACTCAAAATCACTAGTATAGGGATTCGGAATTAAGATAGATGTATAAATCCCAATACTATATAAAACATTTCCTTTCGGAAATCATTTACTATAACAACAGTGTTATAGTCCACCATTTCCTTATTTCTCGAAAACGTCTATTTCAACAATGAATGTTAAAATCTATGTTTTTGATACTTAACACATTTTAAAACATCGTTAAAACAATTAACTTCATTTTTAAATGTCACTTCCCCAAAACATATCCATTTTGCTTAACAATATATTCACTGTCCAAAATCGTGAATATACTTCACTAACCAAATTTCAATATTTTCTACACATTTTATTTTCAAGAATTTATCCACTATCCAAAATCGTGAATAAAATTCTCTTAATAACCTTCTATATTAAATTCATCAAATTTGATTGATTTTTGGATTTATAAAACAACGTTTATAAATTCACCTTTTTATTTCATAACAACTTCGATTTATAAATTTCTTTTATCAACTTCTATAATTCACTTATCAAAATAAGTGATTTCGGATTTATAAACAACGTTTATAAATCACATTTATACTTCATAACAATTTCAACTTATAAAATCATTTTATTAGCAAATTCTATTCATATCCCATCTAAGTGCAAAAATCTAATTTATAAGTAAATTACTTATAAATCTTTTATTTTACAACATCTATTCATTTTATACTTCACAATTATAAATCTATTAATTTCATTCACTTATGAAATCCATTTATACTTCATTTTAACACTTATAAAAATTCGTTTTATAATTCCAATATTTTGATTTATAAATATCAATTTTATAAATCTTTTTATACAAATCGTTTATAGTTATTCAAAAATCCCAACTTAAACCATTTTATAAATAAATCAACTTTTATTTCAAAAATCACACTTTGGTTATATTTCACAAAAATCATAATTTTTATAACTTTAAAATTTTAACGTTTATTTATTTAAAATAAATCACTTCAAAAATTTGATAAAACGTATATTTTCAAAGATCACTTAAAAAAACTCTTTTAAAGTCAAAATCGTTATTTTTAAACTTCAAAAATAGAACCGATGATGCAACACACAAATTAGTCAATCACGACATCCAATATCATATGTCGATATGATAATCAACAAAAATCACAATATCCGTAATCAAATAAATACTGGTGAGGAATCCAGTTGGATCCCTCCAACCTGTTTTCCTGCATCCACAGATGTTAGCATAATACCAATTCCACTTCAAGGTGGAATATCGCGGTATATAGGATTTATAAATATATCATCCGCTTACTAACGGCGCAATAGGGTCTCATCCGCTATATAATGCGGGAAATCAATCAATCCAATATATACATATGCCAATATGTATATATTGCTATATATATATATATCCTACTATATCTAATATCACATCCAAACAGTCAATCAATCAAATCAATAACTGTAAAATTCAATTTTCATTCGAGTGAGAAAATCTCACCTTAGCTTTTTATTTTGCCATCCCATTTTTCCATCTTGACTCGATTTTCTTGATTTATACCTTGTATAAATATTTACACAGTTTATCAATATTCGAATTAAATCGAGTAACCAATTTTCATTTTGTAATCAGAATTATCCAACGAATTTATAAATTTAATTTTTAACCAAAAATTTCTTTGTATAAAATTCTTTTATATATTATAAGCTTCTATAGTTTTCAAAATCTTATATACTTATTTAATTTATTCCTAACTTCTTATAAAAATAAGCTATTAAAAATCTTATCTTTATATAATTCACATATATATATATATATTTTCTGAAAGAAATTATACTTCCTGTTTTACTGTAAATCTCTAAAATCATATACTTATTTATCTTATTTTTTTCCTAACTTCACATATACTTTAAACAATACAATTCATTTATATTATCTTCCAAAATCATATATACTTATTGTTTTCCTTTCTGCAAATTAAAACAGTAACCAATTTTACTGTAAAAATTTTCTAACCGATATATATATGAACTTATTTCAAAATTACCTTACTGCTAGCTCGAAAACCACCACCGGACCACCGAGCTTCACGCGCCATCGTCCTTCCTTGCGTATGCGACCATGCCAGACCCAAACTCGATGACGAGCACCTCAAAACTATGACCAATCCCGACTATCGAACCCTTCCCAAATCGAGACTCTCGCCTCCTTCCACGCACTCGAACTTCGAGTTCGACTTCGCGACATGATGGAGCCTCCTCCACGATATCGCCACAAGAAAAACCCTACTCGCGTTCGTGGCCGCCTCCCCTGACTTGCGACCATGCGACAAACCCTAGCTACAATATTACGCGCGCGCTATGCCCTCTGTTTCTTCATCGCGACCTGTTGGCGAACGTCCCCTCCATCCCCCTGCGTTACTGCCCTCAAGGTTGACTTGCCTCGCGATTTGATTAACAGAGAGGAGGGAGGGCAGTTTCGAACTTACGAAGAAGGAAGCGGCGCCATTTTTTTTTGATTTTGTTTATTTTCGTTTGAATCTGAGAGGGGCTTCGGCCATTTGATTTAAAACGAGAAGAGGGGACAAGGTTACATGATTTATCAGAGAGGAGTCGTGTTTGCATGATTTTGTATTGTGATTTTTGGCAAAAATTTAGGGAAGCTACAGTGTTTTGATTTTGACCAAATTCAAATTTAAATTTAAATCGAATTTGATTTTATTTCAACGCGGTTGCATATCGTACGTTCACATAACAGCTCCGATAAATACGAAATTTGAAATCTGGTAATAATTCAATATTACGGATCCAATGGAACTAGTCTCGTCGAATTCCGAGACTGCGCCCCGGAACGCTATTTTTAAATATCGATCCGAACGATATAATTTCAAAACCGAACAAAATAGTTTGAAATTAAAGTATATGTGAAGCTTCTATTATCTTTAGTATCATCGATATAAATTTTAAAAGCTTTTGAAATATTTTTTTCCAGCTTAAAACTGAAGATTCAAATTTTTATTCCATTCAATAGATTAAATTATAAAAATTTAATCGCCAAATTCAAAGTTATATTGGGGATTCAAATTAAATCATCGTTCAAATATTTAAAATTAATTAAATATTTTCAATTTAATTTGTTCAAAATTCTGGATCGTTACACCGAGCCTCAATTTTCTCTTCCCTTTCTTTCTTGAGAAGCTCCTCAAGTTCCTCGATGTGGTGGGCCAAGTGTAATGACCCAGGAATTTTAACGGTTTTTATAACGAAATTAACCAATTTTACTCGAAATTTTAACAATGGAATTTTGAAATAAAAATTTGATATTTGAAATACGTCTATTTAAATATAGTAATTGGTAAAATTTTACTGAAAAACATGGAAGTAGATTTATTTATGATATTTAAAATATAAATTTTATTAGTTATTTGTTGAAATTTTAATATTTTTTAAATCTGAATATTTTCATATAATAAAAGTGTAAATCATTTTCTAGGAAGACGTTGTAATTCATTTCACCAAATTCGAACTTCTATAGCCCCATTTATCTTGTTTTCTGTGTTTTAGCAGCATTTTAGGCAGCAAAAATTTGAGTTTTTATAATTTGATTGTGTTGCCAATATTTATGTACCATCCTATTTGCCTCATCGTGCTGATCTCTGTAGTATATTTATTTCTATATTTTGGAGTCCGGAACACGACGAAAACGTTAAAACAGCTTGTCATATCGGTACCAAAATTGCGACTCTTGATTTTCCTTGCTTTTCAAATTCGAAACTGAACAACCAAACCACAATTAATTGCTTTAATTTTTCAGTTGAATTGTAGCTTGTGGCTGTTGTCATTCATTCACCCTTTATATATATTGGTTTTATTTTTCCTTCTTCTGGTCACTATAGGAAAGGGTATGTTTTTGTTTTTTTTCTTTCTCTTCTTCTTCCTATAGCCTATTTTCTTCTCTACATTATATATATTATATATATATATATATATTTCTCCAAATTAGAATCCATCCTAACCATTTCCCTATATTTCATTTGCTCGAGGCTAACACGAAGCAAACACCCCATCTACCCGAGACTAAATCGAAGCACCGCATCAACTAACCCGAGCCCAACCCAACGCCATCACTCACCACCTACTCCGGCCCCTTTCCTCCATGCCACTGTTTCCTCTACCTTCCAACCACCTTCGACCTCTACCCTTTACATCGCCACCACCAAACGTCTCAGACAACCCATGCTGCACCTGTGACGCCCCACCCTGAGACCCACCTTAACAAAGAGAAATACTGGGCAATTCTGTCTGCTAATGTGGAGAATAGGGCTGGTTAGGAGCGACCATCTATAATCTTGTCTTAAACATATACAACATACGTCGATAAATGATCTATATTTTTTTTCTATTCTAAGTGGATCGACATATCCAATAAATGCTTAATGAAAAACTATAGGTGGCTAATGGATCTATCAGAATAAAATACAATAACAAAATGCATATCACATCATAGAACTGCTTTTAGCTTAAGTCTTAGAGAATTTTGCAATAGGGCAGAACTGCCTATCCACTTACAAACCCATTTTAGGCTCAGTAAAATGCAAAATCATTAAAAGTGATAAAAAGAAACTTTATTACTTACTGAAAGCTCTTTCATATAAAAAAAGATTCAACTCATTTGGAGTTATAAATATCAAGTTATCTCTGTTTTAGTACAGCACTTTTCTAAATGAAATTTCAGCTTTCAAAATCAATTTAAAATTTGAAATTCTCCCAAACCATTTTAATTTCAAACTACAATTTCAAACTAGCTTTTTGCTGAATCATTTATTAAATAATTCTCTTTTCCTTGAAAAGCTAAGGCATATAAAATTATGATCAACCTTATGTAATCATCATAAAATATTTTATTAAGTGGAAATATTTTCATTACTTTCCAAAGTCTAGCTTTAAAAACAATTAATTATGAAAACTCATTTTGGAAGAGATAATTAATTTCTTCCATTATCAAGAGATGATTATTAATTATCCATCAAAATAACTTTTTATATTCATCATTAATTACATATGCTAAAATATTCAATTAATATTTTAATTTTCAAACCAAAGTATTCTTTTACCTTAAATACATCATTTTATAAATGAAAGCATCAAATGATATTTTCTTCTAATTAAGATATCTCCTTAATTAGAATTATTCACTTTACTTACCCAAATTACTATATTCAATTTCTCAAATTTCAAATAATATATGGGTATTTCCTCTCCATTGATTTATAGTGAATGACCTCATTGATTGGCTGCAGAGTTGATCGAGTGATCAAAACTGCCTCGCCACTCATCCAACACTCACTATGGTTCAAGGGCTTTATTAAAAATTTAAAATAAAATTAATACTCCATCATATTAATTATTTTCAAACTTTACTTATTAAAACTCAATATATCGTGTCTGACTGTCTGATCATAGCGTTAAGGAAATTCATATCGATAACGTTGGCCAAACGCATCGACCAGAATTCTTAAAGCACTAGATGGACAACCCAACACAAAAATTCATTTTTTAAAAAAATAAATACCTCATATATAAAACTCAAAATATTCTTTGTTTTTCCCAAAAACAAAATCCAATTTCTCTTAGAAACATATCTTCAATTTTTGAAAAAAATTGAAAAAGAAATTTATTGCTTATTCTCAAAATAAGGAACACAAATAGAACTCATTGAGATATTCCCAGAATACACGATCCTCAAGATTGATGGAAAAGACTGGAGTGTTCATTATTCTGAACGGTATAACGAACCACTCACAAGACGTATAACGAGTGCGGAATGCGATAAGAGTAACTCTATCCCCCACAACTCGTAGCTCATGAAAAATTGGTATAGGGTCAAGCTGAGGAATGACCCTAGCACCACTTAGTGGATTAAAAGGAGATGAATGAGATATAAGAGTAAGGTTAAGATAACTTCTCGAATGAGAAGAAGAACACTAACAAAATATCATTACTTCGAGTAAATAATCTCACAATAATGTCTAAAATTAAGTATCCAAAGAGGATTATCTCCTAAGATAAGATGTCATTAATTAAATTTGGAAATATTATGAAATAAAACATATTCCTAGACATATCCCAAATTATCTACTCCAAAATACACGATAAGGTAAAGGACTCGATGATTAAGGAATTCATAACACTTGTATTACACTTAGATGTACCGTAATATGTGTTTCTGTTCTATGTTTATCATACTTTGTTCTGAATCTCGCTTTGATACCAAGCTGTGACACCCCACCCTGAGACCTACATTAACAAAGAGAATTATTGGGCAATTCTGTCTGCTAATGCGGAGAATAGGGCTGGTTAGGAGCAACCATCTATAATCTTGTCTTAAACATCTACTACATACGTCGATAGATGATCTATATTTTTTTTCTTCTATTCCAACTGGATCGACATATCCAATAAATGCTTAATGCAAAACTATAGGTGGCTAACGGATCTATCAGAACCAAATACAATAACAAAATGCATATCACATCACAGAACAGTAATCATCATATATAAATACATATAAACAGATACATCCCAGTATGATACAAAGTGATACACAAAAGTGGTATAGAGACCACACTATATACATCCGATCAAATACATATCAAAGTCAAGCGGAAAGAAATATAAACTACACAAAAGTGCTAGGCTGATATCCAAGCAGATGCATCAAAGCTAAGTCTCGAACTGATAGCTAACCTGAAACAACTCGGTCTGACCCGAGTATAAAATACGCGGGTCAGTCCAGCTAAAACAATCAGTTAATAAGGATAGACGATAATATGAAGCATAAGATACAAGGTGATAATTCTTCTCAAATGAGAAGAGGCAATAGAAAGAACACATACTCATGACTTAAGTGAAACAATGTCATTTAAGTATACAAAGACCTCAAAAGAGGTAAACTCGACAACAACGCTCAAATAATATAAACAATCGCCGATGAAAATCTCCAAATCAAAACTCATGAAACTCAATAAGAGTTTATAATCCCCATATCGAAATCACCATAAAACAACATATATATAAGCCTTTCTCTAACTCAAGGCTATAAGTAAATTCATCATCTCAAAATTGGTGAAATCGAAATCAAAAACTTATAAAAATTCCCAAGATTGGCCAAATCCCATTTGCATGCCGAAGCGATGCTGCATGTGCCATTCTCAGATGGCCGAAGCCTCTGACAAGTCGCTAAAACCTTCCAGAGCAATTCGTCCTCATGACAAGGTCGCTGACACCTCTCCAAGCCGTTTTGTCAGCCCTAACAAGGACGCTAACACCTCCCAAAGAAGTTCGTCCTCAAGACTAGGTCGCTAACACCTCTCAAAGCAGTTCTGTTAGGTAAACATCATGAATGTGTCACAAACTCACGGATAGGAACTCGAAAAGTGTTAACGTGTGTCCCATACCACACGTTCGCACTTAGCGATTTACTAACCGCTAGTCGATGCCACACTAGGAACATCATAAAACTCATAAAATCATATCTCGCCTCATCTCATTGGCGAGTGATAAAGAGACACCATACTCGTCTCATCTCATCGACAAGTATTAAATGGCATCGTAATTTGTCTCATTTCATCGACAAGTGAAAACATCGTGATGGTTCCTCATAAACCATAAATCACAAAATATGAAATCATATACTCAAGACTTGCCTTATATCATTGGCAAGTAAATAAAACATCGTGATGGTTCTCACCGACCATACTCCTACATAGGAGATCCCAAACCATAATACTCACCAAATATTGGCCATTATAAATAATTACAATAAATAGAAATTATAAAACTCAAAATAAGCCATAAAATGGCAAACATCTCAGAATCAATAATCTCAAATAGCTTCGATCGTACAAGTCCGAAATTAACTGAAATAGTAAACGCATATGTCCCATACCACGTGTTTTACTAAATTGTTTAATTCTCTTTCTCATACGTTCGAATAGTGCAAAAGTGTGTGTTTTATATTTAAAATAGTTTACTAGAGAAAACAAGCTTTTAAAACTTTTTCCCCAAAAGATTAATAAAACCAATATTTGATATTCCTTTATTATAGGAAAAAAATAGATTTTATATTGGAAAAATAATTTTAAAATACTATATAATAATAATTTGAAATGTTCATTTATTTCAAAAATCACCTCAAAATGGTTTAGTGAAAACCGTGCTCGAGAACAATGAAAACAAGAAAGATAACTCAAGATCGATAACTTAAATTCAATACGAATTCAATTCAAATTTAACCCAAAATCAATTCAAATTCTATTTAAATTTGAATTTCAAATTCTCCAAATATAGCTAGCTTATTGATAGGAATCATAGCTCTCAAAACATTTCAAAACAACATCAAAATCGAACAAGAATGAGAGCAAAAATAAACTAGTACAATTCTCAAGTCAATGATTTATTGTTGTCGTTTTACTCTCGGGACAACAACAAACAAATCTAGTTTTGACCAAGCTAACTTCATAATTTCAGAAACTTAAAACAAGAAAGGTTTATAAAATAATCCACGTTTTCTAAAACATCAAGAATTATCTAAATCCGACAAGAAACGAGAAAAATACGTCTAAGTTACTAACTGTACTTAGTTTAGATAATGTAATTATCAAAGTGACAGAGCTGAGAGTTTGCAACAGGATTTTGATCAATCTATGCTCAAAATAAGCAAATGTATTCAATAGGAAAATTGTCACACATAAAATACGCTTTCCGGAACTTCAAAAATCATCCAAATCCGACAAGAAACAAGGAAGATATGCTCAATTTACTAACTGTGTTTAGTTTGGATAACTTAATTACTAAAGTGACAGAGCTGAGAGTTTGCAACAGGATTTTGATCAAACTATGCCCAAAATATGCAAATGTGTTCAACAGGAAAATTGTCACTCATTAAATAAGCTTTTTGGAACTTCAAAAATCATCCAAATCCGACAAGAAACAAGGAAGATATGCTCAATTTACTAACTGTGTTTAGTTTGGATAATGTAATTACTAAAGTGACAGAGCTGAGAGTTTGCAACATGATTTTGATCAACCTATGCTCAAAATATGCAAATGTGTTCAACAGGAAAATTGTCACACATAAAATACGCTTTCCGGAACTTCCAAAATGATCTAATTCCGATCAAAAACGAGAAAGATATTTCTCAAAAAATATCGGATTCAAACTCAGGAAATTCTGTCAAAGACAGAACTGCACTTTTATTTTCAAATCTATTTCAGGTCAATCAAATTGTAAAATATCAAAATGTAACCTGAAATGAACTTATTCCTTATTGAGTTTAGTTTCCAGCAAAAAAAATTTGACCTAAATTGGACAAGAAACGAGTGACTTATTGCTAAAACACTTCTAAGCCCTGTGATTGTTGTTGCTGTAAATTTGCTTTCGAGACAGCAACAAACAAGCAAAATTTTGAGCAAGTAAACATCAAAATTTTAGAAAACTTAAAACATGAAATCCGTAACCCTATATCCAGCCTTTCCAGAAGATCTATAATTATTAAATTTCGGTTTAAAATGAAAGAGATATGTCAATTTACTGACAGTGATACATAAATGAACATGCAACAATCAAAATTGAGAATTTTTGCCTTGAAATCTCAATCAAATCTAGAAAATGTGAATTTTGATACTCACCTTTGCTATTAGAGAGCAAACATAGAGAGTCAGAAGAAAGTTGCTTGCTTTTGGGAAGAAGGATCTTCTCTTAACCTTTTAATTACACTCTCAATTGATAAAAACAACAACTTGTTTGAAAAAGATTTGAGTATGAAAGCTTGGTTTTAAAGAAAGAGGAGTTTCTTTTACTGATTGAAGAGGAAGAAGGTAAAACCCCTTTCTGTACGTACAGGAAATAAGATAATGTTTCTCACTTTTTAACTACAGGCTATTACTTGTTAATGGGCCTTTGAACTCAAAATTAAAAGAAAAGATAAATTAGCTTATGTTTTAATTCATACTTCAACTAAAATACATATATTTACCCTTATGTAATTAACAAAGGCCATTTTCTTTCAAATTTTCACACAAATAAAATTGTAAACTTACACACACAAGAAATGAATTCTTTTGCACTAAAGATTAATTTTTATCTTTAGAACATTATTATTGTTAAAATCCTATATTTCACAATAATACAAAATTTTCACCAATAAATGTAAAAGTTTACATTTTTAACTTCTAAAATTCGACCAAAATCATTTTCTTACTTAGAAAAATACTTTAAACCATATATAAATTTTATTTATAGCCAAAACTTATTTCTAAACCAATTTTCATCTTTTTATTTAAATAAACAACCTTTAAAAATTTCATACTTCTTTTTTTAAAAATTACTAAAAGAAGAAATTGGCAATAATTAATGCAATTATTATATTTTCTCCAAATAAAACTCATTTTTCAATCATTATTAACCCAAATAAATAAAATAATGTCCAAACTTTATGTTTCTTATTTTATTTTCAAATTCATTTTTTATTCCAAATAAGTAAATAAAATTTCTAATTTTTTTTACAATATTAAATTATAACTATCGTTATAATTTAAAATTAACATGTAATCTCAAAAACCAGAGTTGTTACAGACTCCCCTACTTAACAAAATTGCGTCCTCGCAATTTCTAGAGAAGTGTTTATATTTAACATAATTATTTCATTAATCAAAGGAAAATAGATAAGCTCGAGTTTAAAATTTCTCACCCTCAACACAAGATGATAGAAAACCAAGATTAGATTGCTCGATTAATTCTATGCTTTCCCCAATTGGAATTACTGAGATTTGTGAACCATTGAATTTCTACGAGCAAGATATCCATATTTCGAAGGCGTTTCACCTTTGAAGCAAAACACGGATAGAATGTTACACAATAGATTAATCGGGTGAGATTGATTCTTAAGAAGCTTCACGAACAGAGTCAGGGTTTAGTCAAAACTTTATCCCGAACTCCAACGCACAAGATGATAATCGATACGACTTCCCGTATAACACTACGAAGGGAGTCATACCGATATTAGATTGACTACTATTGCAGAAAGAAAACCTAATAAGAGGTAGGTGGTTTTCCTCCAATACCACCAAACTCATACGACTGCATAAATGGAAGCCGTAAAATAATTG
This sequence comes from Allium fistulosum, assembly GCA_030737815.1. Classification (NCBI taxonomy): domain Eukaryota; kingdom Viridiplantae; phylum Streptophyta; class Magnoliopsida; order Asparagales; family Amaryllidaceae; genus Allium; species Allium fistulosum. Next base: position 1,034,532,552 of record CM060907.1, on the reverse strand, counting down.
CACAAAGGCAAGACAAGACTCAAAGAATAGATTTTTATACTCTCTCTTACTAATCAAATATTCTTAAAGTTTCCAACCCATTATCTTCAAGACTTAAAATTCTAAATTTTCAACACTTGAAAATTTTCAAAGCTTCTTATATAGATTTTAAATTTAAACTCATTACTCTTCATTAGAGTAAATAATGTTTAACTTATTTATTCTCTAATCTTCCATAGATTTTAATTGGTAATATATATTTTTAGTATGTTCTCAAATTTTCTAAGTGTTAGAAATTTTCCAAAAAAATCGGCGGAGTCTCCTTTGTACGGAGGGCCATATACAATATTACAAAAATGATTTATATAATAAACATCGACCATTAGGTCAGAAACACAATATATATATATATATCATTTAACTCTTAAAATTAATCCGAAAACATACCTTTCTTTGTAGCAATTTAAAGCGAGTTTGCACAAACTTATATATATTCTTTTTGCTCAAAATGTATTTCAACTATCTTTTTTTTCCACCTGTACTTAACTCAAATAGATGATGTTAGTTAATGATCATAAATAAGAAATGCTACACTTAACTATTAAGGGGAAATAAATCAATTTCATTACAGACCTGCTGTAAAGAAGACCTATTTTGACTCATCAAACAACAAAATATGAAAAACTTTTTAATTTAAAAGTTGTTCCACTCAGTCTAAGCTTTTCTACAATATAAAGAACATCAAATTCGGATTTATGGTTTGAAAGTTATGCTAAATTTACTTTCAGCTTATGTCTTAGAGAATTTCGCAATAGGGCAGAACTGCCTATCCACTTTCAAACCCATTTTAGGCTCAGAAAATGCAAAATCATTAAAAGTGATAAATAGAAACTTTATTTCTTACTGAAAGCTCTTTCATATCAAAAAAGATTCAACTCATTTGGAGTTATAAATCTCAAGTTATCTCTGTTTTAGTACAACACTTTTCTAAATGAAATTTCAGCTTTCAAAATCAATTTGAATTTGAAATTCTCCCAAACCATTTTAATTTCAAACTACAATTTCAAACAAGCTTTTTTATGAATCATTTATTAAATGATTCTCTTTTTCCTCGAAAAGCTAAGGTATATAAAATTATGATAACCTTATGTAATCATCATAAAACATTTTATTAAGTGGAAATATTTTCATTACTTTCCAAAGTCTAGCTTTAAAAACAATTAATTATGAAAACTCATTTTGGAAGAGATAATTAATTTCTTCCATTATCAAGAGATGATTATTAATTATCCATCAAAATAACTTTTTGTAGTCATCATTAATTACTTGTGCTAAAATATTCAATTAATATTTTAATTTTCAAACCAAAGTATTCTTTTACCTTAAATACATCATTTTATTAATGAAAGCATCAAATGATATTTTCTTCTAATTAAGACATCTCCTTAATTAGAATTATTCACTTTACTTACCCAAATTACCATATTTAATTTCTAAAATTTCAAATAATATAAGGGTATTTCCTCTCCATTGATTTATAGTGAATGACATCATTGATTGGCAACAGAGTTGATCGAGTGATCAAAACTGCCTCGCCACTCATCCAACACTCACTATGGTTCAATGGCTTTATTGAACATTTAAAATAAAATTAATACTCCATCATATTAATTATTTTCAAACTTTACTTATTAAAACTCAATATACCATGTCTGACTGTCTCATCATAGCGTTTAGGAAATTCTTATCGATAACGTTGACCAAACGCATCAACCAGAATTCTTAAAGCACTAGACGGACGACCCAACACAAAAATTCATTTTCTTTAAAAAGAAATACCTCATATATAAAACTCAAAATTTCTTTGTTTTTCCCAAAAACAAAATCAAATTTCTCTTAGAAACATATCTTCAATTTTTGAAAAAATTTGAAAACAAAATTTATTACTTATTCTCAAAATCAAGGAACACAAATAGAGCTCATCGAGATATTCCCAGAATACATGATCCTCAAGATTGATGGAAAAGACTGGAGTGTTCATTATTCTGAACGGTATAACGAACCACTCACAAGACGTATAACGAGTGCGGAATGCGGTAAGAGTAACTCTATCCCCCGCAACTCGTAGCTCATGAAAAATTGGTATAGGGTCAAGCTGAGGAATGACCCTAGCACCACTTAGTGGATTAAAAGGAGATCAATGAGATATAAGAGTAAGGTTAAGATATCTTCTCGAATGAGAAGAAGAACACTAACAAAATATCATTACTTCGAGTGATGTAATCTCACAATTATGCCTAAAATTAAGTATCCAAAGAGGATTATCTCCTAAGATAAGATGTCATTAATTAAATTTGGGAATATTACAAAATAAAACATATTCCTAAACATATCCCAAATTATCTACTCCAAAAGACACGATAAGGTAAAGGACACGATGATTAAGGAATTCGTAGCACTTGTATTACACTTAGATGTACCGTAATATGTGTATTTGTTCTATGTTTATCATACTTTGTTCTGAATCTCGCTCTGATACCAAGCTGTGACGCCCCATCCTGAGACCCACATTAACAATGAGAATTACTCGGCAATTCTGTCTGCTAATGCGGAGAATAGGGCTGGTTAGGAGCGACCATCTATAATCTTGTCTTAAACATCTACTACATACGTCGATAAATGATCTATATTTTTTTCTTCTATTCCAACTGGATCAACATATCCAATAAATGCTTAATGCAAAACTATAAGTGGCTAACGGATCTATCAGAACAAAATACAATAACAAAATGCATATCACATCACAGAACAGTAATCATCATATATAAATACATATAAACAGATACATCCCAGTATGATACAAAGTGATACACAAAAGTGGTATAGAGACCACACTATATACATCCAATCAAATACATATCAGAGTCAAGCGGAAGTAAATATAAACTACACAAAAGTGCTAGGCTGATATCCAAGCAGATGCATCAAAGCTAAGTCTCAAACTGATAGCTAACCTGAAACAACTCGGTCTGACCCGAGTATAAAATACGCGGGTCAGTCTAGCTAAAACAATCAGTTAATAAGGATAGATGATAATATGAAGCATAATATACAAGGTGATAATTCTTCTCAAATGAGAAGAGGCAATAGAATGAACACATACTCATGACTTAAGTGAGACAATGTCATTTAAGTATACAAAGACCTCAAAAGAGGTAAACTCGACAACAACGCTCAAATAATATAAACAATCTTCGATGAAAATCTCCAAATCAAAACTCATGAAACTCAATAAGAGTTTATAATCCCCATATCGAAATCACCATAAAACAACATTTATATATATATATATATATAAGCCTTTCTCTAACTCAAGGCTATAAGTAAATTCATCATCTCAAAATTGGTGAAATCGAAATCAAAAACTTATAAAAATCTCCCAGATTGGCCAAATCCCATTTGCATGCCGAAGCGATGCTGCACGTGCCATTCTCAGATGGCCGAAGCCTCTGACAAGGTCGCTGACACCTCTCCAAGCCGTTTTGTCAGCCCTAACAAGGACGCTAACACCTCCCAAAGTAGTTCGTCCTCATGACTAAGTCGCTAACAGGCAGTTCTGTTAGGTAAACATCGTGAATATGTCACAAACTCACGAATAGGAACTCGAAAAGTGTTAACGTGTGTCCCATACCACACGTTCGCACTTAGTGATTTACTAGCCGCTAGTCGATGCCACACTAGGAACAACATAAAACTCATAAAATCATATCTTGCCTCATCTCATTGGCGAGTGATAAAGAGACACCATACTCGTCTCATCTCATCGACAAGTATTAAATGACATCATAATTTGTCTCATTTCATCGACAAGTGAAAACATCGTGATGGTTTCTCATAAACCATAAATCTCAAAATATGAAATCATATACTCAAGACTTGCCTTATATCATTGGCAAGTAAATAAAACATCGTGATGGTTCTCATTGGCCATACTCCTACATAGGAGATCCCAAACCATAATGCTCGCCAAATATTTTCCATCTTAAATAATTCCAATAAATAGGAATTATAAAACTCAAAATATACCATAAAATGGCAAACATCTCAGAATCAATAATCTCAAATAGCTTCGATCGTACAAGTCCGAAATTAACCAAAATAGTAAACGTACATGTCCCATACCACGTGTTTTACTAAATCGTATAATTCTCTTTCTCATATGTTCGAATAGTGCAAAAGTGTGTGTTTTATATTTAAAATAGTTTAGTAGAGAAAATAAGCTTTTAAAACTTTTTCCCCAAAAGATTAATAAAACCAATATTTGATATTCCTTTATTATAGGAAATAATTAGATTTTATATTGGAAAAATAATTTTAAAATACTATATAATAATAATTTGAAATGTCCATTTATTTCAAAAATTACTTCAAAATGGTTTAGTGAAAACCGTGCTCAAAAACATTGAAAACAAGAAAGATAACTCAAGACCGATAACTTGAATTCAATACGAATTCAATTCAAATTTAACCCAAAATCAATTCAAATTCTATTTAAATTTGAATTTCAAATTCTCCAAATATAGCTAGCTTATTGATAGGAATCATAGCTCTCAAAACATTTCAAAACAACATCAAAATCGAACAAGAATGAGAGCAAAAATAAACTAGTACAATTCTCAAGTCAATGATTTATTGCTGTCGTTTTACTCTTGGGACAACAACAAACAAATCTAATTTGACCAAGCTAACTTTAAAATTTCAAAAACTCAAAACAAGAAAGGTTTATAAAATAATCCACATTTTCTAAAACATCAAGAATTATCTAAATCCGACAAGAAACGAAAAGATACGTCTAAGTTACTAACTGTATTTAGTTTAGATAATGTAATTATCAAAGTGACAGAGCTGAGAGTTTGCAACAGGATTTTGATCCACCTATTCTCAAAATATGCAAATATGTTCAACAGGAAAATTGTCACACATTAAATATTATTTCTGGAACTTCAAAAATCATTCAAATCCGACAAGAAACGAGGAACATATGCTCAATTTACTAACTGTGTTTAGTTTGGATAACGTAATTACTAAAGTGACAGAGCTGAGAGTTTGCAACAGGATTTTGATCAACCTATGCTCAAAATATGAAAATGTGTTCAACATAAAAATTGTCACACATTAAATTAGCTTTTCGGAACTTCAAAAATCATCTAATTTCGATCAAAAATGAGAAAGATATTGCTCAAATAATATCAGATTCAAACTTTGGAAATTCTGTCAAAGACAGAGCTGCACTTCTATTTTCAAATCTATTTCACGTCAATCAAATTGTAAAATAGCAAAATGTAACCTGAAAAGAACTTATTCCTTATTGAGTTTAGTTTCCAGCAAAAATAATTTGACCTAAATTGGACAAGAAACGAGTGACTTATTGCTAAAACACTTCTCAGCCCTGTGATTGTTGTTGCTGTCAATTTGCTTTCGAGACAGCAACAAACAAGCATAATTTTGAGCAAGTAAACATCAAAATTTTAGAAAACTTAAAACATGAAATCTGTAGCCCTATATCCAACCTTTCCATAACATCTAAAATTATTAAATTTCGATTTAAAATGAAAGATATATGCCCAATTTACTTACAGCGATACATGAATGAACATGCAACAACCAAAATTGAGATTTTTTGCCTTGAAATCTCAATCAAATCTAGGAAATGTGAGTTTTGATACTCACCTTTGCTATTAGAGAGAAAACACGGAGAATCAGAAGAAAGTTGCTTGCTTTTGGGAAGAAGGAGCTTCTCTTAACCTTTTAATTACACTCTCAATTGATAAAAACAACAACTTGTTTGAAAAAGATTTGAGTATGAAAGCTTGGTTTGAAGAAAGAGGAGTTTCTTTTAGTGATTGAAGAGGAAGAAGGTGAAACCCCTTTCAGTACGTACAGGAAATGAGATAATGTTTCTCACATTTTAACTATAGGCTATTACTTGTTAATGGGCCTTTGAACTCAAAATTAAAAGAAAAGATAAATTAGCTTATGTTTTAATTCATACTTCAACTAAAATACATATATTTACCCTTATGTAATTAACAAAGGCCATTTTCTTTCAAATTTTCACACAAATAAAATTGTAAACTTACACACACAAGAAATGAATTCTTTTGCACTATATAAAAAGATTAATTTTTATCTTTAGAACATTATTATTGTTAAAATCCTATATTTCACAATAATACAAAATTTTCACCAATAAATGTAAAAGTTTACATTTTTAACTTCTAAAATTCGACCAAAATCATTTTCTTACTTAGAAAAATACGTTAATCCATATACAAATTTTATTTATAGCCAAAACTTATTTCTAAACCAATTTTCATCATTTTATTTAAATAAACAACCTTTAAAAATTTCATACTTCTTTTTTTTAAAATTACTAAAAGAAGAAATTCGCAATAATTAATGCAATTATTATATTTTCTCCAAATAAAACTCATTTTTCAATCATTATTAACCCAAATAAATAAAATAATGTCCAAACTTTATGTTTCTCATTTTATTTTCAAATTCATTTTTTATTCCAAATAAGCAAATAAAATTTCTATTTTTTTTACAATATTAAATTATAACTACCGTTATAATTTAAAATTAACATGTAATCTCAAAAACCAGGGTTGTTACATCACCCGAGTTTCCATTGTCCAAAACCGAAGCAGCCAGGCTATCGACCCTAAGCAGCATCTCCCCTAACCCGAGTTTTCCCCTCCTTAGCTCGAAGCCGTACTCGAAGACACCCAGAACCTCCCCGACCTAACTACCTGAACTCTCTTTTCTCTTTTTCCCATTTCTCTGTTGATTATATGATGTATATATGAAAAGGTTATATGTATATATACGCTGTGCATATATTGGCAGGGAGCTTATCTTCATTTTATATGTATTATTACACATATATGTCATTGTTAGCAGAGACTGGTATATAGGGACTGATAAGTGATGTATACATATATGGGACTATTTAACACTTCGATGAAATATACTGCATGCACGTGTTATTTTGACTGAATGCATATATATATATATATATGTGTGTTATACATACATATCGGCATATAAGTTGTACCCCTGCTTTGTTACTATTTTGGAAACTATATGTAAATATATGTTGTATATATGTATTGGCGACATATTTCCTTTGCAAATCACACTTGTTGAATTTACATACTGTATGCACGCGTGTTGCTCGATGGAATACCCACTTATTCATCTTGTACTCATATTCCTTGACATGGTTAGGTGCTTTGAATTTGAACTATGTAGATATATTATACATATGATACATATACAAAATTTGAAGACAGATGACATTTGTGCCATTCTTCTTCTATTTGTAAGGGGAAATCTTATATGTAATATGCATAACAGCGTTATTTCAAATTATTATAAAATAAATGTATATGTATATCACTCATATGTAAATATTTGTTTTGTTACATCATCGTGCTAAAATTACACTTTCATGTTTGTCGCAGCTATTTGATATTGTGCCGTGTCCGGGTCGGTCGCTCTTGAACTCCATCGTTCTATAGCTATGAAAGGTGAGCAATCACTCATGATTAATATTCCTATGCTCATTAAATTGATTTCATTGGACATGAAATTTAAATGTACTGTTAAAAGCTGAATTGCTAGCTACTAACTGTTAAATATGATAGTTGTTATTTAAATTGATCACTTATGTAAATTGACACCATTATATGTTAATTGAATTTTTTAATTGATATTATTATCGACCATATATGCCAATAATTGTTATGTTATCGTTCTCACTCTACAAGTTTCCTTAGTTTTAGAAATCACTAAGGGTTGAAATGATATATACCCAAACAAACTTTAGAATAGGAGAAAACTTGTTATGGGTTGAAATGATAAACCCAAGCGATTTTCAGTTATTATCAAAATTCTGGGATTGTGCGTTTAGTAATATGAACCCATAAATTTAAACTATTACGGATTAAAATAAAAAATATCTGTATCACTTGACCATAGGGTAGAAAATTTTATATGGACACCGTTGGTCTATTTTTGTAAATGATTTCTTGATATTTGAATGGAAATGTACACGTTTGAATTTGAGTGTAATAAATATTCTATTTTATTATTGTAAAATTTATAACCTTAAATGATTAATTTTGGGAAAAACTTTGAGTTTAATTTAAATGTAATGTGTGAAATCTTACTTATAGTTTTAAATTCTAAATAAGATTGTAAATAGATAAATAAAAATTTTAATTTATTTTAAATTGTATAAAACAAAATTTTGTATAACATTTCAAAGGTTCATTTAATTTATATTAAAAAATAGATTTTTATAACTCTAATAAATAAAAGGGTTGGAAAGGTACATTGGAAATTTTGGGTAAATGGTTATAAATTGTAAATAAAGATTCGCTCAGAACTCAACAATTTTGGAAATGATTTATAAGTGGTTTTAAATAAAAGGATGATTAAATGAATACTTTAAAATTTTAAAAGAATTTGTTTTTGAATATCAGCCTTGATTTAAACTTATATTGAGATTTCATTCATATATTTATAAAGTAATAAAAAAATGACCACGGTGTGAAATAAGTGTTCGGTTGTTAAAGAGACCGGAATCGGATATTGTCATACTCTCTGCCAATACCAAAAATCACTTTAACGACTGTGTACGTGGTGAAGATTACATAATGAAGTATAATGGTTTGGTGAATGATTCTGTGTGGTATTTACGTAGCCCGGACTCCCGTGAGTCAGCTTGAGATGGCTAAAACAGGAGTCACGCTGGGCCAAGTGAGGTCATTCCTCCTACCGGGCACATTTCTTCAGAACCATATCTATTTCTTTGTGATTTAATTTTGGTGTGCACAACCTTTGATTTGGAGTGTGTCTCAAGGTGGGCGGTAGTAGCTTCTATATGTTACCACCAGTTCAGATCCGCAAAACTATAGAATCCTACCTTGTGCATTGCCTCGCTTGCCTTGTCACATGCCTTATCGCGCCTTCTACAAGTTTGGTTTGTACCATACCTATAGTGTGCCCACTAATAGCCCTCTAGTTTACGGAGGAATTACGGTGTTGTATAGACTACGGGAATATATATAAAATGTGTTAAGGGGGATATGGGAAACACCTTAATGTTATTTTGATATTTTACTTTACTATAAACATTATATATGTAGCATATTGTACTATGTATGTAGATAGTTTACCGGATCCTTAAATGATGGAATCCTAACATCCCTTTAAGTTTTACTGCATTTATTTGACATTTCACTTGAACTTGATTTATCTGCATAAGAATGTTAATCCTGATTTGAGTGTTTTGTTTTGCTTCACGCTCGGGTCAGCTTGAGTGTCACAGTTTGAGATTCATCCTTTGGAGCTTGAATTTGTTGGAAGATCTAGCTTATCTATTTCAGCCTTTAGTTTATTTCTGTTATTTGAGTTGTATGTCTCAGACTTGTCATTTGCTTTGTACTAGAGACTTCTGTTTATTGGGACTTCTTATATGTTCTATTTAAGACTATGTCAGTTCGGTAGTCGCTTCACAAACTATAATTTATTTATTCTGTTGTTTTGTTGTAAACTTTGTGTCTGTGATTCTGTGATTGATTTCTTTACTATATATGCTAATTTATGCCAAATAAATATATTTACAATCTGTTGTTTTGGATGATTCAAGTCTGACATGTGGATTATTGTCGATTCTAATGGTTCAAAATGGTGGGTCGTTACACCAAGTCATCTTTTTTCTTTTGCAAGGAACCTTTTTCCAGAGCAAGTGCCTTGCTACGATTAAGAGCAGCATCGAGTTCCTTTTTATGTGAAGCTTTTTTAACGGCTCACCACCTTCGATATTTCGTTGGCACTTTTCTCCGCCTCGGCAAGTATTTTAGTCAATTTCGACAATTCGTCTTCTTGGTGTTTGATCGTGTCTTTATCACGTATTTCCTCTAGCTTGAGATGATCTATTTCATATTATTGCTCAGTCGGTACTTCAGAGTTTTTTCGACAAGTATTGAAACAATTCATGGTGCACGAACATGTCATTAACGCGTGCAAGAGAACTTGCTTTGGCGTGCTCCAAGATCATATAACCTTGCGAAGGAATTTAAGCCCATTGAAACATATTTTTCAAGAAAGTGGCCTTAGTGTAATGTGTTTTTCAAGAATGTGGCCTTAATGTAACATCCCTCTACTTCCCAAAACTAATGGCTACGGTTGTTGCAGTCATCAATAGTCATTAATCCTCGGTAACCAGCTACGGCAATGTTAGATACATTGATATGCAGAAACACAAGAATATAGAAAAAAGTTTAAACAACAAACAAATTCCACATTCCATTTCAAAATATTTCAAATTCATTACATAATCCCAATATGCTGATCACGTTCAGATAACATATAATTAATACAAAATACGCTAAGAGCGACATTTGAAGATGCCCGCTTGGTTGATCAGAGTATATAATAAGGCAATTAAAACTGATTTTCCTTTATATCCAAAACACATAGTAGAATAAAATAACTCTTTATTAACTAGCTTGCCTACTTCATCTCTCTAGAAGCTTTACTTGTCTAAAAAGAGAACCTAGAAACCCTAAACCTCCGACTACTGAAAATCAATTGAGCACCCGAGAGTTTAAGAGGAAAACAAAAAATTTCGGATTGGACATAAAGCCTGGTATAAATAATAATCTATAATCTCAGACCATTTAGATATCTAGTGAGACTACGCCGCTTAACGGAACGGTTTTTCCTCTTTTAGTATCCTAAAAACTTTATAAAACCATATAATGTGCTCCTACATCCACAATGGTTAAAAAAACTCAAAATAACATGATGATACACAAACAAGCAGTTTAATTCTGGATTACCCATCCCTGTTCAATCTGACTATTTGTCTTATTCATAGTTTCTAGGGTCACTATTAACCTATTAGTGGGCTTACTATTAACCTGTTAAATGTATATGGACTCCCTGCCCGATTTCATGGTTTTTATGGGATCACTAATAACCTATTGGCCCTTGCCAATATATTTACTGTTTAATGGGTTCTCCCTAAACCTATTGGTAACTCCAATAACCTTTTTTCTTATCGTAGTTTTCATAGGTTGACTAGGAACCTATTGTCTTCTATCAATATCTTAAACCGAATATAGTTTTCATGGGTTAACTACCAACTTATTGGCCCCTGCCAATATATAAACACAGTTTTCATGGGTTTATTATGAACCTTTCTTCCCGACGTATTCTTTTATACATAGTTTTCATGGGCTTACTATGAATCTATTGGCTAATGCCAATATCATTCCTTATACATAGTTTCTATGGGTTTACTAGGAACGTATTGGCCCCTACCTATATCTTTAACTATTATTTTACGTTCCTTAATATATATTCACAATGGGTCAACCTAGCTGGTTATTCTGCCCTTCCCCAAAGTACCATTATAGGTTCATTATAATATGAAGAAGTAACATAATAATAATATCCACCCCTGTGGTTTAATCCTCTTGAAACCATTTATATAAAAATTAGTTAAACTCTTTAAGCTATTAATCAAAGGAAACTTTCTATTTCAAAACTCTTTAATTTATGTTATGGTTTTTCCTTTAAAATGAGATTGGGTTATTTGTTTTGAAAATAATAAAATGTCACTTTCGAAACCCATGGATAGCCTCCTTCGTAAGCACATAAAACTCCTTTTCAAAACACTTACCTTTTGAAGCTTTTCAACTTATTCCTTTCAAAACCAAATATACTTCCTAAATGTATCAAAACATTACTTAATAGTCTTTATAAACATAGCTTCGAAAACAATAAAAGTACCCATTTTGAAAGTATTGGCTTTTACGTTTAAAAACACCTTTTGGGTCAAAGTGAATATTTGCAAATGTATCCCTTTCGAAACTTTTAATAAAATTGTTTGGTGAAAATTTGATGGTGTCAGTACCATCTATTCGAAAGCTCAAAATTTTTGAGTAAAACTTTGAAGGATAGCATTGAAACCCTCTTTCGACACCATTGCCTTCAAAACTCTTAAACTCCTTTTGAAAGCATTTAGGAAGTGGCTTAGCTTAAGATAAAAATAAAGGCAACCGTTTGAAAGTATTGATGGCTTCAAAACACTTGAAAGGTAAAAGGAATGGCAGCTGGGTTTCGCCTAGGTCGGAACCATCATTTTTGAAAGCATCCTTTTATAAACTAAGGGTCTTTTTCGAAAGCTCTACTTTTGGTCAAAGAAAAACAGCATTAGGTTCGAAATTAATAGGGTATTGACTTGGTCGAAAGCACCCTTCAAAAACAACGCAGGCACATCTTTTAAAAGTAAACTAGGGTTTCGACTCTATCGAAAATAATGCTTTTGACACCTTACCTTCCGCTCTTCGCCAATCCACTTCGTACCAACCTCATTGATACCATGTGTATTACTTTCGGCTTTAGTAGTTACGGCTAGTTTCGTTTCGACTGAGTCAAAGCGGAGGCAAAAGAGTCGAAAGGTACTTCCAAGATGGGCGAAACTATCTTTTTCTAAAAAGCTGAATTAGTGCTAAATTTAGTAATAACTTTATAACTAACATGCCTATTTGTAATCCTTTAATTGGTTGCTTTAAAACTTATCAAGTACTTTATAAACATAACTACCGCATAATCACAGATTCAAATCAAGGAAAAGGTTAACATTTAAGCCCTTCCATTAACCAAAACCAGTATTGCAAATAAGTCCTTCTTTTCAAATAATTTATTTTCCATAGAAAATTAATTAGGAAAAATCCCCACAAATCATAGAAATTCACTTTCATCATGTTGTCAAACACATTAAAATTTCAAACCCAATTTCTTACTAAAATAATCGAAATTAATTTTAAACCTAATTATATCATATTTTCCTTTAGAAATTCAAAATAAATTTTCCGTAGCTTGGAAAATTACAAAAATTGAAACCCATCTCCAAATCATGTTTTACCTAGCATATAATTTGTCCATGATATTCTAAAATCAATTTTTATTGGTTTTACCCTAAAATCTTGTAAATTCATATGTAAATGAATTCATTTAAATCAAAGGTATATAGTTCAAGCATATCATCATCCAAAACATCATAAAAATGAATTTAACACTAAATCCAAAAAAGTATGATTATATAAAAAAAATAGAGATGGAATAAATTATTATTCACCTTATATATGATAAGATCTTTGAGATTTGATTCTTTAGCTTGATTAAATTCCTCTTCTTCCTTGCAATGGCCGGCTCCTTTAGGTTTTACTTTTTGTTTATTTTTTTGAGAATTGAAAGTAAATATGAAAATGAATGGGCATGTGGATATAAGATGCGACTATTCCTAATGTACCCAAGTTTTAGTTAATCACAAAGGCCATTTTAGGCCCATTTAATCAATTACATAAGCACGACCTTCTTATAGTTTTATTCAAATCCCAATCTCCTTATCATCATTATTCTATTTAATTTATCTAATTAAATACCCTGAATAATGTTATTAAAAATAAGGGGTCTTACACTTAAGCTCAGCCAATTTCTGCTGTAGAAGTGTCAGAAGTAGCAGCCGACACCGAATGCATCGAATGTGGCAAATGGATGCTTGCTCGATCTATGGTCGCGAGACTGCTTAGAGCTTGAAGAACCCAATTATTACTTATGTGATGTGGTGATCTAAGGGTTGTAGTACAAAGGCTGGTCTCCGCTATAAGCAAGAAAATTAGGTTGATCTCCCTAGCGTTATGTTTGAGATTGGGATTTGTGCTTTGAAGAGGATGATTCTCTTAAATGATAGCTTTTTCCCTTCCATCGTCTTTTCTCCTATGCCTACCAGACTCTGAGTTGCAACTATATTAATTATATGTCGAAGGACCTCTTAAGTGAATGAAGCCCCAAGACTGAGTCATTGCACCTACAAAGACCAAATGAGAACAAATGAGTAATTATTATGCGAAGGATTAATGAAAAGCGTGTTGGTGAAGTGTACATGGTCTGATCACCCATCGACTAACAATACAATTTGAGGCTTCAAATTTCTTATTACTCCATTTCTACCGACACACAGATACATTTAAATAAAACGGTAATTACATTGCACTATATGTACCTCTGTGGTTTTCTCCTAAAAAATCAATATGTACTGATTTGACTACAATCCTCCTACACAATTCAAAATCTATGTTTATAATCAATAACCTCCTTATCCTATTTATTTAATCAATTCAATACATATAATTAGATTTGGAAGTTGTATACTTTATATACCTTTATTCACTCATTCCATGTATATTTCACTATGCTTTTTTTAGTAAAGTCCACTTGTAGTTTACTATGGTTATGTTCACTTATTGGTGTTTTAACTAAAATGCTATATTTTCCTTACGTTATCAGTTTACCTTTTTCACAACTTACTGTATACGCAGAATATTTTCACCACCTCCATACGCAAAGCACGGGTTCGCATTTGACAACATTATACTGAAGACTCACAATCTCCAATATATCATATTAAGTGATATTGACTTATGAATTAATGTATTTCTTATAAAATACTCTCATGATTCAAGTGTCAGACACATCAGAAATCATGGCATGTGTATAATTACTTACGTATCTATTCCTTTATTCTATTAGGGCTTCTTTAGTTTTCCACCTTCACTATATAAGTTATATTATTATACAACTTTTATATTTCTTTATATATGATTTTATATAAATTAAATCCCATTTAAATAATTTTAATTAATTAACTCTTTAATTAGTTTTATATTAGTATTCTAATAAAACTTAATATTGGACATATCTGTTATAACCTTTATCATGTACATTATAACCTTTATGGTATAACACATTTAGCTTATATATGTGTATTTTTATTTACTCAACCTATAATTATTTTATTCAATTAATTAACCTTTATTTTATTTAATTAATTTTTTTAGTTAAATTATATTAATTTCAAAATTTATCTTGTATAGACATACATGTATACTTATGTTACCTTAAACATTTTGAAATAACATAAAATACATCAACATATATAATGCATGCATATAAGTATTAATTAATTAACTTATTTGATTAATTATTATATTAAACTTATAAATTTTGAAAGTAACATTTAAATAGCTTCAAACATTTTGAAATTTCCATTACCTTTTCATACATTTTGAATATTTATATTATATTATAACCTTTTATAATAAACATGTTTTTATTTTAAATTCGAAATCTTGTCTTAATTTTCAAAACTATTTCGAAAATTAGCCCAATGCTTAATTCAAATTGGGCTTATTTTTTTAGGAACAACATTTGGGATTACTTTATCTCACTACAACAAAAAAGACCTTCCGTAGCATTTTAAAAACGCTGTTATACTCTTTCGCAGCGTTTTAAAGAACGCTTTCTAACAACATGCTGTAATAGAGTCAGGATATCTTACAACATTTTGAAAACGCTGCAGAAAACATATCATATTGCAGCGTTTTTCCTTTTCTCAATGTTTTAGAAACGCTGCAAAAAAGTTCCATATTACAGCGTTTTACTTTTATTACAGCCTTTTAAAACGCTGTGATATGTCCCGAACCTGACATCTTCAATAACGCTGCAAAATTGTGAGATGGCGTTTTTAAAACGCTGCAAATGGTCTTTTTCACAGCATATATCAAACGCTGTAGAAAGTTGTATATTGTTTTGTTGATTTTCTACACATTAATTATGCTGTAATATCTTAGAAATATCTTTATAAATATGCTTTAGTTAGCCAAAATATAAAACGTATTCAAATAAAACTCAAACAATAATCATATAAACATGTTTAAATAATTCAACACGTTGTATATAATAAACATACATAGGTTTGCACAATATCGGTAAACCAAGTTTGCACAATATCCATATGTCAACTTACATAAATACTACTCCATGACAAAATGCACAAAGTCAAAAATATTATATGCTTATTATGCCCAGAGGACTTCAAACACTTCGATTGTGCAACATCATGATGATTTTTTGCTACAAAAGTCTTTAGTTACCTATAATAAAAAAATCATCGATCAACAAATATAAGTGATAACACATTGGAAGATTCTACCTATAATTCTACCGTAATGCACACTGCCATACAAATAAGAAACTATATAGTGATAAATTCTCTCGAAAGACAAGATAATTCAAAATTTTGTAGAAAGAATTAAGTGGTAGCACTATAAATGTTCGTTTCATCTGAGTGTAGACTCCTTAGATCAATTATTATTTACAATTCAAGGAATACTTCTAGGCATTACATGCCTAATACAGTTTGTAAAGGATGAAATTTAATGAAATTTGTAGTAAAATGTAGGAAAGCTTGTAAATTCTTAGGCATTTTTTTGTATTATTTACAATTTAAGTACTGCAGGTAACTGGCAGCGATGCGGGAATTCATCCACAATTGCAAACACTGGACAAAGAAATTGTTATCGGGGGCTACTTAGTAGCAAAACATAAATCTAAAAGACAGTATTTTTTCATAAATCAGAAAGTTTATGGAGCAAGGCTTGACCCAAATGTTGGTAAAAGTAAAACATATATTAATAATTTCTTTCACTGTTAGATTAAACTAAACATATATGGTAATTCGTACTATTTTTGAAATACTAACTTTGCAATTGAATAGATAAAGAAAAATATGTATAGAAAATGATGACAGATGACAATCTTATCATTTAAGTTCAGCTACCAGATAAAAAGGAACTCATGCTATGTTAATATAATCAGGTAGAGACTAAAACTCCGAAGTGCTACAGTTTTTCAAAACTACTAGCAGTTATTCCTAGCAACTACTCAAATGCAGCTCATTGTCATAATCGTATTTCAAGCAGTTCTTTTGCTGAATTCAAAGAATAACATTGGTGAAAATGGACATGAGGATATAAATGTGGAGAGAAAAGTAGATTCAAGCTGAGTTGTAATCGAGAAAAGCGAAGTATGTGGTAGTGTAAAGAAAGAGAACGCATTAGAATAAGATTCATTGAAAAACAATAAAGGTACATTATCAGCAATTCAGCATCTATTATTTTAGAAAATTGGGGCAAGTCTATTACAAAAAGAATTTTGATCGCCAAAGTTGTACATGAAATAGTAAGTAAGAGAGGGAGTGATAGCTATAGCAAGAATACTGCTAATAATGATGAGTTAACCATTACAAAAATGGAAAATTCAGAAAAAGAAAAGTATTTGGAGTCGACATCAATTAAAAAGAGAGTCAAAGGACTATTTGAAAATAAAGTATTCAGAGTCAGGCATAGAGAAAAAGAGAAAAGCGGATACACATGATAATGAATTCATTTTGAAGAAGCGCAAACCTGAGAAACAAAGGCAAGCTTGAAGTGTCGATGAACGGAGAAAATAAATCAGCCAAGTGTGTATCCCAATCACATATACCGAATATACGTATAGGTTCGTAAATGCTAGTAGCGATCAATTAACTACTAGGATTGCAAGAAAATTATTCACATGAGTATGTAATCGTCTTATCTGATCAATAAGGGAGTGGTTAATGCTTGAACTTCACACGTGGACAAATTACATGCATACATGGTTGAGATTTGAAGTTGTAACTAGACTTTGTTTTATTTAATAGAAGAAAAAAACAGTAACCAACTCTCACAAACCGAAGATCAACAACACACTAACAGACAGCAACATCAGTAGTCAAGTAATATTGATATGTATATGCTTATTGAATTTGAACTTGTATATGTGTGTGTATAGGTTCAGGTGATTTGTTAAGAAAAATAGTGAATTATTGATAAGTAAAATCATAAATATATCATTTTAAGGATTTTGTTCAGATGAATCATTTATGCTACAAAACAATATTTTTTAGTAAAAAAGGTCAAGAAAGACTGAAATACAAGAATTCCTCATACCTGTCAAGCTTGAAGATTTGGTTACAGTATTTGAACCACTTCAAAAGAACGAAGTAAAATCAGCGTGTCACATGCATCGGCTATCACCTTTAGGCAAACTTGTTAAATTTATAGCAACATTTTTTATTGCTGATACATTTTTCTGAATTTGTTCATAACTAATCATTAAGGTGCAATAAAAAATGTTGCTATGAATGAAAATTCAAATAAATACTTTAACAAGTGAGAAAAGTTGGAACATTTTTTGAATTTGTGAGATTAAAGCCATAAATATCAGCAAACTTGTTAAATTTATAGCAACATTTTTTTATTGCTGATACATTTTTTATTGCACCTTAATGATTAGTTATG
Source organism: Allium fistulosum (assembly GCA_030737815.1). Taxonomy (NCBI): domain Eukaryota; kingdom Viridiplantae; phylum Streptophyta; class Magnoliopsida; order Asparagales; family Amaryllidaceae; genus Allium; species Allium fistulosum. Next base: position 1,034,514,265 of record CM060907.1, on the reverse strand, counting down.
AATGAAAATTTATACACTTACTTATATAGTTTACTGCCTTGTGTTAATCCTTAATGTTTTATTTATGAATGTAAATTTGTTATCATAAATCCAGCAGGTTGGCAACCAAAACTTAAGGCATACTCACAATCAATTCTGTCAAGTATCTGGTTCCTCTAATATATAGATTGTGCGTAAACATTACTTTTTGGGAACATAATTAAAGAAGAATAATTTTACTTAATTTATTTACCATGGTTGGCAATTGGCATCTCCATGCTTTGAGCATGTACAGAATTTCAAAAGGCCACTTAGATGTGAATATACTTCCTTTTAGAAATCTTTACATAAGAAACAAAAATAAGAATCCAGCATACCATACTGAGGCAGCAATACATACTTGTGCCATTCTCCAGTAGAACCAGAAGAGTAACCTAAAATGTTTCCATAAGCCATCCAAGAGGCAAATATTGCGTTCGCTGCATTGCATCCATATCGACCTACGATTTCATTAACATCAATTAGCTTTGTTTTGTATTCTTGATGAAGAAAAAATTGATTTCAACTATAAATGAAGGACAAAAAATAAACCTGAGAGATCAGCCATTAAAGCTCGAGATGGTCCCTAAAATATTATTTAAAGGGTTAACATCATAGATAAATGTTAAAATTATATCCATATAGATGGATAAGTAAAAACTTATGTAAACTTACTTGCACAGCATTATTGGCAAAATCTAGAATCCAAAATCCAACAACAAATGTAAGTGCTGCTTTCCAGTGGGGACCATGATATGTTCTGAATATTCATATAAAAAAGTTAGTAAACAACATTATGATTTTTCTAATTTTTCTTTTTAAGGGGAAAATAATATAGCATTTCACCTGCAATCCTCCTTTGTATCTCCCAGGGCATAGCCGATATCAGAAGAAAAGCCAATTACAAGCACCTGAGTTGAACAACAAAATCATAATCAATGATTTTTCTCTTTCATTTTATTTTTAAATAAATAAATATAAAGGTAATCTTTTTTTATAATTCATGTATACAAATATTGAATTGTACTCACCGCACAGCAGATGAGAAGACATCCGGATATTATAAATGGTCGTCTCCTTCCGAATTTTAATTTACATTTATCACTGTACAAACCGACTATAGGTTGAACCTGAAGACAAATCGTAGATGTAATTTTATTTCCAGATATGCATTTACGATAATAACAAACGTATCGAAAAACATTGGATAAGAGGATATATATATCCCTAGCCAAATGCAGAAGAAATTCAATGAATCTGAAAAATTAACAATTTGGTCTTTAATTGTAGATAGTTTAGATTATTTCAATTCATTCAATGAAGGTCTCAGGAGAAAAAACAAAATTGTCATACAAATCAAGCGACTTTAGTAAAATCAATGTAGATAAGAATTTAAATATGAACAAGAATACTTACAACAAAGCTAGCAATGGGACCACAGAGCCACATAAGTGAAGATAGTGCATGAGAAAGTCCAAGAGTCTAAGCAACAAAAGCAAGTGGCAAATATAAATCAGAACTTTGTAAGGACACATTTATATCATATATGTTCTTAATGTACAATACAAAAGTTGTTGATCATACACGATACACCGATAATCTTAATAAAGCAATTTCAATAATAAACAACTAATGTGTATTACAATGATTAGTGATGTTAGTTGTAACTCCTTGAAGTACAAACAAACATATGGTTCGCAACTAGGGAGGGAGAGCTAAGATTTTAAATTTGTTTTCTTTTTCCTTTTTGTATTTTTATTTTGCTACTATGACCGAAACTAAATTTTGTCAAGATAATAAAATAGTGTATTTCGGGGAAATTCAGAGGGCAATTATGTAATTTGATAAATGGTCCTTCCATAAATTTTGTTTCTGGTGTACAATTTGACAAAACATATTTTCGGTCGTAGTTGTAATTTTGTTTTGTTTTATTTTATTTTTTATTTTATAGACTAATAAATGAGTTATGTCATTACTCAATATTGTTGGAGTCAACTCTAGGAAAAATAAGTCTCATAGAAAATAGCCATAATGTTGGCATGTAGTCTGTATGTTGCTAGCTAGGCGGACAATTCAAACACAAACAGCCACCGTTTTAAAATTGAAAAAATTGATGTTTTTTGTCAATAACACAGTGGTTTACACGTGTTGTTACACAGTAATGTCCAAAATTCCCCCTGTGTGATACAAAAACTTTTCTTTCTTCCTTTTTTTTCCGCATTTCTGAGTATGTGCAATTATAAAATGTTATTATTTATGCAAGGATTGAAGAGAAACGAAATAGTTGTTGGCTTCTGAACTAATTTCCTTTAGTAAAGTTTGGGAACTATTTGTTTTCAGTTTTATTTAAGTTTATTTCGTTTTAAAGAGGATTTTTCCTTTTACCTTTGAAATTTAACTCATTTTAGCTTTTGCGTGAGTCCTTGGTGGAAAATTTACATTCAAGTGATTTCTGTGAAACTTTTTAAAACTTGATATAAATTGCAAATATAAAAGCTTTTAGATACGCAGCAGAATAACTTTAAAAGGTAGCCAAGATAAAAAGTTAAATTAAACACTTTTTTAAAGAAATAGCTTATTATCCAGAGTTCTCAGACAAGTTCTTAAATTTAAGTGGAAAAAATGAATATTCTCTTGATCTATCAACTACTCTCTAACGATTGAATTTCAATATAAATTAATTTTTTTAAGGGAAATTTCAGTCATTAGTCATAATTCTTTTCTTGCATATGTGTGCATGCAAACAATAAATAACTATAATGCAATAATTCGAATTTCATAGATAAGCTAAACAAGAATCTATTCAGTAATACTAAAAAAATAACATATTTACCCAGAATTTTACTGCCAAAGTAGAAATTTTTGTCCATCCGACTTTAATATTATGACAAAATCCTTCTTTAATTGTGAACATTTATGTCTTTCATAAAAGTGTGTTCTGCTAACCCTTATCTTTATAGAAGTATGTTCTTCAAACCAACTATCAAGATCCATTACAAAAATTATCAAAGACCTTTATTTTCGAAATTATTTTTTACAATAAATCCCAGCATAGGCAATCATATGCAGCTATTTTAGCAGACTAAATTCACAAAAATAAAATTTTATCTTATGATTTAAATACCGAAACTTAATGCTGAATTACCCAATTTTGCAATTCCCTAGAATTCAGTTGTAACAATAATAAAACAAAAGGAACTTAAAACCTCGACCACAAACACAAGCAACTTGGAAATTCAAACAATGCACAGGAAAATTTAAACCTTTTACAGGATCGCCACTGCACAGCACATAACCATCATAACAAAACAAAACTTTAACCCATTATATGCAAAATCCAACCTCAGGAGTACTCAAACGCAAATATACCTGAATGTAGGGAGTGAGGACCCGTCCGCCACCCTGCCCTGCCTGTACACCATGTTCATGGCCTCCTCCATCTCCAGACAGCAATTCTCCCCCACTGCCTCCAGCATCCTCTCGCCTGTCCATTTGATATTTAATATTTCAATTTGACTATATAAAACTTACCTTGGCCTGCAGACTCAAGATTGAAGAAGAATCGGATTAGAGCTCCATTTAGCTATGTTGTAGTAGGATGGGGTGCAATAGTTGATTGGGGTGTCGCGTATTTTGCGGAAGTTTCAACTGCTTGAAGCTAAAGGTGGTAGGAGGAGAAATTTCCGTGTGTGATGCGAATTACTTTGATGTGGGGGTTGCGCGTAGTGGGGTTTGCCCTAGGTCGTTGCCTAATAGGCCAAGACCATCAGTTGACCTTATTCATTAGCAGAGATGAAGAAGAAAGGGGGAAATTAAATTAGGAATGTGAGAAGGAAAAGGGTTTCTGGAAATTGGAAATGAAATGAAATGAGGAGGCATAGTGAAAGTAGTAAAAAACGCGGCCGTGAAAACAGAAGTAACCCGCTCAAAATTTGGGAAAAAAATCTGGTATGACGCAGCGTTTATGTTTTTAATATTTTATTGTAGGAAGTTAATAGTGCAACAAAAACAGCATTATGCATTAAACGCTGCGATCAAAGGTTGTTAAATGTCATTTTTCTTGTAGTGTCTTTTGGGCTAGGTTGGTAACCAAGTATGACAAGGTACTTACTTATCCAATTTCAATCCTAAACATTACCTTTTTACATACCGTACTAAGTGGGCAAGCTTAAGTAGTTAGCCCTAACATAACTAATTTAGACCGCATAGGCTATTGGGCTATGATATTATTGTTGGAACTAGACCAGCTCATAGCGGAATAAATAGATTAGTTTTACTTTTTACCATTTTGGATATTTAATAGGCCAATGAAATCTAAATTCATTTAGAATTTTTCTAAGCTTCTTAAAAATAAAATCAGTATTTTATTTTTATGGAAAAGGGAATTTTAAATTTAATTTCTACTTATAAGTATTATAATGAACATACCAAATACATTCATTTGTGTGAAATGTAAGCGTAATATACAAGTGGTGCATATATGTGTAAATGAAACATGTACAAATGAATTAAGAGAAGGGAACTATTTGTTTTTCTCTCTTATTGTATTCAATTAATAAAGAGAAGATATGACAAAATATGAAAAGAGAAACCTTTTTTTTGTAATCATTTAGCCTTTGTGAAATCTTTTTTGGCCTATAACTTTTGATAGAAGTTGAATTAGGGTTTGAAACCACTTCCATTGAATTAGGATGATGTTTTCCCTTTCCGTAGAGTGGTTAGATCAAGAAAATGAATTTATCGTCTAAAAGTTATATTTGTTTGAAGTTTTATTTGATTTTAGACAGCTTAAGTGGGTAATTAGGTCATTATTGATGAGGCCCATGACCCATTTCATGACTAGGGTTTTGGGGTCTGATGGGACATCTCCCTCTTCATTTAACAACTCGCAAAATAGATGTAAACCTCCATTAAATATTTTCTAACCAGAAAGCAACCTCAAATCACACATCAACTATCAAAATTACATCATTAGAAGGAGATTAGCAAGATTTACTTTTGGGATTGGAGATTTGCCACTGGAAGGCCTTGGGATCCATTCTTGATATTGTTCATTAGAAGATTTAGGGATTTGCTTGGATTAAGGTGAGTGATTAGATCTCTCACTTACTAATTAGGACATTTTACACCCTTAATCATGCCATAAAAATTAATATAAAAATAATAGAAATGTTTATAGAGCATTTTAAACCATATTTGTGAATTTTGGGTGGTTTGGACTTAATTTGCAAAAATGTGTTCTTATCGGTTCCTAAGCTAACACTTAAATTTAGATCTCTTCGGAATTAGTAGAATTGGATGCTTGGATGTTGTTTTGATTGTCATATCATATATGTATCCTTTTTCAATGCTTGAATGTGTGAAAACGTTGATCAAATGGCGATTTAGACTTAGGATTGGATTATAGTTCGTCGACGAACCTTAAATCCAAAATTCTCCAACTGAGGCGCGATCCATATGGGGTAACAAGGAAGGCCTTATGAGCTTGTATACTAAGTTTCAGGTCATTTGAAGTTCATGCGATCAAATTATGTCCGTTGGAAGATGGTTCGATGGTGGTTTAGCTTTGATGGTTCGGCGTTAGCATAAAATAGATGGATCAATGGAGCTTATAATATGATGGTTCGGCATAGCACCTAAGTGGATGGTTCGATAGCGTCTCACATTGGATGGATCGGTGGTACCTTATATTGGATGGATCGGTAGTATTTATATAGGACGGATACGTTTCTGTTCAAAGGTTATGGATCGATGGACTGCACGAGGCTTATGGATCGGTGGGATGGATGAGGATATGGATCAGTAGGGGATCAATCACTTTAGATTGGTGGGGAGAATTTTGCAAGAAATTGGTGAAGTCCACAGTTCGGTACCGAACCATGGAATGTTTAATAAAATTGGTTAAGACACATGGTTTGGTACTGAACCATAAGATTTCACTATAGGAGGTGTGATCTATCGAGGGGTGTGGGAAGACCAACATAAACTCGTTGTTGAGGTGATGGTTCATCGATGATGGCTCAATGATGGCTCCACTGTTGGAAAAGACGACGTCAGTGATGGTTAGTTATACTCCGAGACGAAGAGTAGACGATAATGAGTCGGATTGATGGAACTGTCGAAGGAGGGAAGGGGACACATGATGATATTCTATGACCAGCGATGATTGTCTAGGATGGTTCGTAGCTGCGATGACTTCTGGAGGGAGTTGTATGGACAGTTTTTAGAGGGGTTCTTCTACGGAGAATGTGTGTAAAGGGATCAGTGATATTTGAAGATTTCGATGTGTACTTGTAAAGCGGAGGTATGGGTTATGATATTCGCTTGGGTGATGATGGGCTCTAGATGCTTCACTTAGAGTGACGATGGCCCCTCGAGCAACGATGGCTCTTAGGTCACACGATGTTTGGATCCATGTACCCTATTCTATCAGATTGGTGGTCTTGTTTCCCGACCTTCTAACTGGCATGAATTTGAGTACAGAGAAACCAGGACTTTTGAGTGGTCCTTGACCTGACGATGAGGTCATACAAATATTATATATCCAATGCACCAGGTGAGTAAATGTGAAGATGGATAATGGATGCTATGTTTGCCTAATTTATTATCATCCTTTGTACTATGACACACTATACACCCATGATGATGGTCATAGAGTAGTATATATTTTTATACGTGCCAACTCTATGGATGCAGAGATAGGTCGGGTATTATTTTACACACCATTTGTCGTATTTTGATTTATAGTATTTGAGATTTCTACTGTTCGTACCAGACTAATGTTTGGCCTGGGGTTTTATGCATTGTTCTTATTACTATGGGTACTTTTAAATGAGTAGATTAGAGGCATCAGGTTTGTAAGCATGTGAAGCTATTCAGATGGCGAGCAGGAGGCTATTCTCTTGTACTATTATATTTACACTTTTGCTATTTCGCTGCACAGGACTATGGGGCTTATTTGTGCTTTTATTTTGAGAGACAGTTTATCTATGCGTTATTTTGAGATGTATAACTCTATTTCTTCCACTGCACTGTTATTTCTCTGATGTTGCGATTCATTTTTGGTTATTTACTGACTTGCCTGTTATGTATCATTAATGTTTATTAGTATGCTTTATCCAATGCATTGTGAGATAGAAGACTGGTTCTATATTGTCTATTTACTTTATAACTTTGATGATTGCCCCATACCGACCGAGCACCGTTATAGTGCACCACTCGGTTGTCGGAGGTGTAGGATGGTCGTCACAAACTTCGAACAAATTCAAGCATACCAAGGACTTCGACATCATCGAGGTGCTTCGACCTCTACTCACAGTGAATTTATTTTCATTTTCATTCCGAATTTTTTTTGTGATCTGCAGTCTTTTCTTTATTGACCTTGCGAATGAGCGAGGCAGTATGAAATAGGTTTACAAAGATAGATTGGCCTTAGTGTTTAATATGTTGGGCTGAGTAATTATTAAAGGGCTTAAACTTGAATATTCCGGGGTTCAATAATTATTGAACTTGAACCTAAATATTTTGGAATTGAAAATTGAACTTGGACGTTGTATGTTGCATTATTAATTTTTTTGTAGACTATATTTGTGTATTGATTTGCAAGGTTTACTGTAATGACCCGATATTTTCAACCATTCGCATCCACACATGTCTGACTTGAATTGTTCAAAATAACGAATTGTAATTTAAATTTGGCAAAAATCAGCATATGCAGTAAATAAAAAAGTCACAGATCACAGACACAGAGTAATATAATGCAGCGGAAGCAAAGAGATAGTAGTTCATAAAGCTGCTATATAAATACATCAGAGTTAAACAAGATACAGTTCAATAAAATAATCAAGTACAAAGCTAAATACATCACTGGAATCACTGGATAACTGGAATCAACTGAACACTGAAATTGAAATAGATAGCTGGATCTTCAAGTAAAGCTCCAACTCCGAAGGTAAGTCTCAAATGCCGTATCACTTAGTCTGACCCGAGCATAAAGCAAATACACAAAACACTCGAGTCAGGACATACATACTTATACAGTGTAAACCAACTCAAGTGGATTGTAATATAAGGTATAAGTAACTAAAGGATGCTTGGGACCGCCCATCCTCTAAGGATCCATTAAACTATTTACTTTGTAGTAATATTTCGCTATTATAATAATGTCTATAAGTAAAATAAACTTACTTTTAAATAGCATTAAGGCTTTACATTTTCCATCATAACACGTAATAGTACCAGTAGTCTATACAGTACCTGCATATCTCCTGATGGAGAGACTACGAGAAGATACTCCATAGGTATGACACAAATCAAACTCGTAGAAGGTGCACTAGGGTAGGTGACATGGCACAACGAAGCAATGCCAGGGTAGATATACCAATTACGCACACGGGCTGGTGGTAATGCGTCGCAGCTACTACCGCCCACCTCGACCCACACCCCCAAATCAAAAATCAAAAGTGGCCACCAAATCAATCTCAAAGTCAGAATATAATATCGAAGGAGTGTGTCTGATCGAAGGAATGACCTTAATTGGCCCAAGATCGCTCTTGTTTAAGCCACCTTAAGCCAACTCATGGGAGTTGGGTCCAGGTATATACCTCAAAGGACGTCGCCACCATCCTACTTCATTCTGGAATCTCCACCGCGTACAAGATTGTCAAAGTGGTTTTCGGTATCGACAGAGAGTATGCCCATATCTGATCCCGGTCTCGTTGCCAACCAATCATTATTAAAACCCATGGCTATTTATTTTAAAATCATTTATACTTCAAAACCAAAATGTCATATCCATTTATTTCAAAATAGTTTACCCTTCAAAAACTAAAATATCATATCCATTTCAAAAGCCCAAATACGATATCATTTCCATTTCAAAACCCAATAAAATATGATATTATTTCCTTTTCAAACCCAATCAATAATATATCATTTCTATTTCAAAAACTAATCAATAAAATATGATATCATTTAAATAAATCCAAATTTCCAAATCACTGAATATTTCCTTCAATTTATTTAAACTTGAAATAGTCCTTTCCAAATCATCTTAATCCAAAACCACTTTATATTCATTTTCTTAACTCTTCAATTTCAATAATATTTATAAAATCATAACACTTTGAAACATACTTATTTAAACCATTTAAATTAAATGTTAATATCTTCAAAACAAGATTTGTTTAAATCATTCAATGTCAAATAATATTCATTTCACAGTTGTAGCATTTCTAAGTTCGTTCGTCTAATTATAAAATTTCCAAAACATTGTAAATTTCAGCTACAACAACATTTATAAAGTGTTACAGTAGATATATTAGTATTTCAAAAACATAGTCAAATTCAGAAACAGCAGCACTTACAAAGTGCTACAGTAGGTATTTAGTTCTTATTTCAAAGCAGTTTACTTTTAGCAACAACAACACTTACAAAGTGCTGCAGTAGCTTTATTATTATTATTTCAGAATATAGTTTAGTTTCAACGACAACAGCACTTACAAAGTGCTGCAGTAGCTCTTTTTATTCCAGAACTTAGTTTATTTTCAAAAATGATAGCACTTAACAAATGCTGTCTAAAAACCACAGCATTTCTGAAGTGCTACCAATACTAATTTCAGATTTAATATAAAATTTTAGAAACAATAAAACTTCAATTTTAACCATTTTAACCAATAAAAATCATATTTCCAGCTTCAGAAAATATGCATTTGGGTATCATTTATCTTATGATTAAATAAAATAAAGTTTATAACTAAAATATCCAAATTAAATATAATTCATTTATAAGTCAAAATTTCACTACTTCACTTAACTTTTTATTTTGAACAAATAACTTTACTCTTTAATTTAGAATATCCATCTCATAAATAGAATATTTCTATTACTAAATTAACTTAAACTTTCACTTGAAAACTAAATTTCCAATTATCAAGTTAAGCCATCTTTAAGTTACATTTTTCCATTAAATCATAATCACTTATTTTTACAAAACATAACCATAAATCAAATATTTTATCATAGTTAACATAACAATCCAATTCTCTTTATAAATCCATTCATTTAGACATCAATTAACTATGATTTCAAGTTAAATAAATTTTATTACAAAATGCCCAATTAAAAGTGTATTTCATTTTATCACTTCAAAATACATTGTTTATTACACAACCCATATTCAATTTCAAAACTAAAAATTGATTTCAATTACCAGATTAGATTTTAAAATTCCATATTAGTCAACTTTAATTATTAAGTTATTTCTCACAAATAAAGTTCTTTAAATTACCATTTAATACCAAATAAAGATTTTTAACTTACAATTTAAATCCAATTATCACTTATAAAATTTTAACTTGTTGGAAACTAATATCTCTTTATATTTTAAACTAATAAATCAACTTTTTAATCAAAATTCCATATATTTAAAGATTCAAAATACTTAATAATTTTAGAAAACTATTATTATCCATGGGCCTGTATAAAATTTTCTAACCTAGGTCAAGTGATACAGATATGTATCATTTCAATCCGTAATTTAAAAAGAAAAATCCAGGTTCTTTCATTGCAAACCCACAAACCCAAGTAAAATAAATACAATAAAAATCACTCCAACCTATCATTTCAGCCCATAGTGATTTTTCCTTATTCTAAAGTCCGTTCGGATATGTATCATTTCAACCCATAGGGATAGGGAACTTGCAGTGTGATAAACAAGAATTAAAATAATAGTATAGCATATAATATCATATCAGATGATGTAACAGGTATATAAACAGCATTTAACATCATATAAACATATCATAGGCAGGTATGAACATAGCATAATAATTTATACAATTCACTTGTCATCATTTCACAATCATATAAGTACGTAATGTCTAGAGTGAATAACTCACCTTTTTAAACTAGAATTGACAAATTTAGAATAAAAATCCAAACTCTGCAAAGCATGAAAAAGCATGACAAAGCACAATGCAAACATTAGTGGATGAAGAGTCAGATCCAAATCTTGTATGCAAACAAATATTACATACATAAGAATATAATTCAATACAAAAGAATAGAGGTTAAAACAATGGAAAAATAAATGAATCAAAGTGGCATAACTTGCCATAATCAATCAATGGCTTGGCTACACCATATATGGGTTTAATTGTTTCGGCTACGGAGCTTGGTAGAGGCCGAGCAAGACATGGAGAAAACAAAGAGAAAAGGAAAACGAAGAAAAAAATAGAAAAAAGAAGAAGAGGAATCCATGGATCTTGCATATTATTTTCTAGAAATAAAATGAGAAAGGAGTGAATGGGAAATAATCTTTTACGTGATTTGATAAGAGTAATTCACGGCTATGGAAGGAAAAAGAAGAACAGCTAAGGAGTGGAGTCTTGAATGGTAAGAAAAGAAAAGGTCACCTTTTGTATTAAAGGAAAAGAATCTTGTATATATTTTATTCTCAAATGCAAATGAGAAATGAGGATATTGAGATGAAAATGAAATATTCTTGTACGTGAATGGAAAAAGGAAATACACGCTAAAAGATGGTTTGGATGGCAAGTAAAAGAGTGAATGCTAAGAAACGAAAAAGGCATAAGTTAAAGAGAAAGAAACGTATATATGTTTTATTCTTAAATGCAAATGAAAATGAGAGATGGGAAATAAATTTTGTACGTTAATTTCAACTGGATAAGCATGGCTATGAGTAGAGAAATTCATGGCTAGGAATGAGGGGGAAATGGCTAGAAAATTAATAAAGCAGTTAGGAAATAAAAAGGTAATAATTTAAACAATGTAAGGTGTGTCCCATTGATTTTCTCCAGCTATTTATAAAAAGATATAAACAAATAAATTCCAATAAATACAATAACGTCTAGACAAATATATAGAGAAATAAAACAAAGAGATGGATAGGAAAAATATAAAATAAAAAAACAGAAATTAATTGTCTGTAAAATGTTGTATTTTATCTAATTTAAAAAGTATAAAGCGGAATTTTATGAAACGGAAAGCAGCACGAATATCAAAATTATATTCTTCTTTAAAGAAAAAGATTAAAATTTAAAAATTCAAAATTTTCAACCGTGGTAAAACTTTGACTTTCAATTGACCAAAAATATATGAATTTCAGAAAATGTTTAATTTATTGTATTTGGAAAAGAAATTACAAATAAATTCCAAACTTACATTGGAAAATTCTAGAAATTCAATTTTTAAATGATTTAAAATCAAAGTTTTCAAATAAGATTAAATTAAAAATACAAAATCATGGGCTGTTACACTCTACCCCACTCAAAACTTTTCGTCCCCAAAAAGGAACGAGATAGGGAAAACTAGGAAAACAAGATAGAATGAGATAGGGTTAAGACAAGATGAAAAAGATTGGAAAACAAGATAAGATAATAAATTTAAAACCATGAAAATTTCAGCTTGAATTAATAGTTGATTTCACCTAAGTTAAATAAATTTTAAATATTTCTAATTTCATTATCTTACCATCCAATTACCTTAAATTAACAATTTCTTAAATCATGAATTTGGAAAAATCTTTTATTATACTTATAATTTATTCAATAAATTTAATTCTGCTTTATTAAAAATCATTATGAACTTTATTCCACTTAATATGTATCTAGTCACATATATTAAGTATAATTATATTTATTGTAACTATTCTAATTTATTTATAAATTCTTTTAACACCATTTTTATGGTTTTTTATACAATTAACTTTTCATTCTATTTACCTCTGTTAATCCCTTTTATGTTGTATACTATCCAATTACATTGTTAGCTTCTAATAATTAAGGTAAGTTATATTGGAATGCAGTAGAATATTATACAAATAAAATTTTCCTAATTCAATCATCCAAGCTTAAATATTTATTAATAATTCTGATTACATTTTATAATTGAAATTATCTTTTAAGATAAAATTTAAGAATTAAATTTCCGATTAACCTTCAAACTAATTTAGAGATAAATAAATATACACAATATATATCAAATCAAATTTTAAATCATATATCACATATATTATAAATCAAGTCATATTTAAAAATCCAAATCACTTTAATTCTCCAAAGCAAGACTTTAACAAAACTACAGAATGGTCTCTTTGCTTCGAATCTCGAAAGTGAATGTTGCTGCAGTCATCACCGAAATTATTTTCCAACGACAAAGAGAAGAGCACTGATTTACAACTTAAAAATTCTTTGAAACAATTTCTACTTGAAGTGCTTTACATAATATACCCTTTAAAACATTAAACACAAAGTTCGGAACCATCGGAAATTACATTCTTAGTTTCTTATTTTAAATTCATTTAAATTTCTAAATTCATTTTAATTTCTAAATTCATTTAAATTTCTAAATTAATTTATAACCATGTTTTATAGTTCAATTATTTATATGTGAAACAAAGCCAATGGTTAGAAGACAAAGTCAAATATTATTCTTAATAACCTATTCAATTATCTATCAAAATTCAAAAAATTAAATTTATATATATAATATAATTATACAAAAAAATTATAAACAAAATTTGAAAACAATATTGTGTCAGTTTGCTATGCTCAAGTGTTTTGGAGATCCTATCGATAGCGTTGATCAGACGAATCGATTAGAAACCGAAATCAACATCAACAACTCAAACAACACAATATATAAAACATTTTAAATATATATTTACAAATACTCTATACAGGAATAGATTTTCAAAGCAAGGACAGAGATTCCAATTTGATTAAGTCAAATCAAAGAAAATTCCGATTTGAAGATAAGTTCGAAACAAAAGACAAGATGGTTAAACAACAATGTAGGAAGATGGATAAGCTTATATAAATTGTGGGCAACCTTAACCGGGCCAACCTTGATTTAAAGAATAAGATCGATGTAGAATTCTAGGCAAGTCTACATTCGACCTCAAAAGATAGAATTCGGGTTTGACAAACGATATCAGCATTTAAACCGAGGATATATAAAATCTCCGGTGAATCAGTGCCTATTGTAAAGGAGTTTCACCTCTTTACAAATCAATCGAAGATTGGCGAAACCGCCGATTCATTGTAAAGATCATCTGAAGTGGAGTTATGGGATACTTCAAAATCAAAAGAAGACGGATAGTGGGGAACAAGAACGAAATTTGGAACCGCAGGGAACATTCCAAAATTCAAAGGACACCGAGTCAAAAGGAAAAGACTCACACACGAATGAAAGTGATTCTGTAAATAAATTTACTATATATGCTAAGTTTGCCTAGAGCCAAGGCTATGATACCAAATGTAACGACCCGATATTTTCAACCATTCGCATTCACACATGTCGGACTTGAATTGTTCAAAATACCGAATTGTAATTTAAATTTGGCAAAACTCAACATATGTAGTAAATAAATAAATCATAGATCACAGACAAAGAGTAACATAATGCAGCGGAAGCAAAGAGATAGTAGTTCATGAAGCTACTACATAAATACATTAGAGTTAGACAAGATACAATAGAAGTTCAATACAATAATCAAGTACAAAGCTGAATACATCACTGGAATCACTGGATAACTGGAATCAACTGAACACTGAAATTGAAATAGATAGTTGGATATTCAAGTAAAGCTCCAACTCCGATGGTGAGTCTCAAATGCTACATCACTCAGTCTGACCCGAGCGTAAAGCAAAAACACAAAACACTCGAGTCAGGACATACATACTTAAACAATGTAAACCAACTCAAGTGAACTGTAATATAAGGTACAAGTAACTTAAAGGATGCTTGGGACCGCCCCATCCTCCAAGGATCCGTTAAACTATTTACTATGCAGTAATATTTCGCTATTATAATAATGTCTATAAGTAAAATAAACTTACTTTTAAATAGCCTTAAGGCTTTACATTTTCCACCTTAACACGTAATAGTGTCAGTAGTCTATACAGTACCTGCATATCTCCTGACCAGGAGACTATGAGAAGATACTCCATAGGTAGGACATAAATCAAACTCGTAGAAGGCGCGCTAGGGTAGGTGACACGGCACAACGAGGCAATGCCAGGGTAGATATACCGATTACGCACACGGGCTGGTGGTAACACGTATCAGCTACTACCGCCCACCATGAGTCACACCCCCAAATCAAAAATCAAAAAATGGCCACCAAATCAATCTCAAAGTCAGAATATATTATCGAAGGAGTGTGTCCGATCGGAGGAATGACCTCACTTGGCCCCAGATCGCTCCATTTTTAGCCGCCTTAAGCCAACTCATGGGAGTTGGGTCCACGTATATACCTCAAAGGACGTCGCCACCATCCTACTTCATTCTGGAATCTCCACCGCGTACACGATTGTCAAAGCGGTTTTCGGTATCGACAAAGAGTATGCCTATGTCCAATCCCGGTCTCTTTGCCAACCAATCGTTATTATAACCCATGGCTATTTATTTCAAAATCATTTATACTTCAAAACAAAAATGTCATATCCATTTATTTCAAAATAGTTTACCCTTCAAAAACCAAAATATCATATCCATTTCAAAAGCCCAAATACGATATCATTTCCATTTCAAAACCTAATAAAATATGATATTATTTCCTTTTCAAAACCCAATCAATAATATATCATTTCTGTTTCAAAACCAAATCAATAAAATATGATATCATTTAAACAAATCCAAATTTCCAAATCATTGAATATTTCCTTCAATTTATTTAAACTTGAAATAGTCCTTTCTAAATCATCTTAACCCAAAACCACTTTATAAAGTCATTTTCTTAACTCTTCAATTTCAGTAATACTTAGAAAATCATAACACTTTGAAACATACTTATTTAAACCATTTAAATTAAATGTTAATATCTTCAAAACAAGATTCGTTTAAATCATTCAATGTCAAATAATATTCATTTCACAGTTGTAGCATTTCTAAGTTTATTCATCTAATTATAAAATTTCCAAAACATTGTAAATTTCAGCTACAATAGCATTTATAAAGTGTTACAGTAGATATATTAGTATTTCAAAAACATAATCAAATTCAGATGCAGCAGCACTTACAAAGTGCTACAGTAGGTATTTAGTTCTTATTTCAAAACAGTTTACTTTCAGCAACAACATCACTTACAAAGTGCTGCAGTAGCTTTATTATTATTTCAGAATACAGTTTAGTTTCAGCGACAACATCACTTACAAAGTGCTGCAGTAGCTCTTATTATTCCAAAACTTAGTTTATTTTCAGAAATGATAGCACTTAACAAATGCTGTCTAAAAACCACAGCATTTCTGAAGTGCTTCCAATACTAATTCTAGATTTAGTATAAAATTTCAGAAACAATAAAACTTTAATTTTAACCATTTCAACTTATAAAAATCATATTTCCAGCTTCAGAAAATATGCATTTGGATATCATTTATCTTGTGATTAAATAAAATAAAGTTTATAACTAAAATATCCAAATTAACTATAATTCATTTATAAGTCAAAATTTCACTACTTCACTTAACTTTTTATTTTGAACAAATAACTTTACTCTTTAATTTAGAATATCCATCTCATAAATAGAATATTTCTATTACTAAATTAACTTAAACTTTCACTTAAAAACTAAATTTCCAATTATTAAGTTAAGCCATCTTTAAGTTACATTTTTCCATTAAATCATAATCACTTATTTTTACAAAACATAACCATAAATCAAATATTTTATCATAGTTAATATAACAATCTAATTCTCTTTATAAATCCATTCATTTAGACATCAATTAACTATGATTTCAAGTTAAATATATTTACAATCTGTTGTTTTGGACGATTCAAGTCTGACATGTGGATTATTGTCGATTCTAATGGTTCAAAATGGCAGGTCGTTACACCAAGTCATCTTTTTTCTTTTGCAAGGAACCTTTTTCCAGAGCAAGTGCCTTGCTATGATTAAGAGCAGCATCGAGTTCCTTTTTATGTGAAGCTTTTTTAACGGCTCACCACCTTCGATATTTCATTGGCACTTTTCTCCGCCTCGGCAAGTATTTTAATCAATTTCGACAATTCGTCTTCTTGGTGTTTGATCGTGTCTTTATCACGTATTTCCTCTAGCTTGAGATGATCTACTTCATATTATTGCTCAGTTGGTACTTCAGAGTTTTTTCGACAAGTATTGAAACAATTCATGGTGCACAAACACGTCATTAACGCGTGCAAGAGAACTTGCTTTGGCGTGCTCCAAGATCATATAACCTTGCGAAGGAATTTAAGCCCATTGAAACATATTTTTCAAGAAAGTGGCCTTAGTGTAATGTGTTTTTAAAGAATGTGGCCTTATAACATCCCCCTACTTCCCAAAACTAATGGCTACGGTTGTTGCAGTCATCAATAGTCATTAATCCTCGGTAACCAGCTACAGTAATGTTAGATACATTGATATTCAAAAACATAAGAATATAGAAAAGAGTTTAAACAACAAACAAATTCCACATTCCATTTCAAAATATTTAAAATTCATTACATAATCCCAATATGCTGATCACGTTCAGATAACATATAATTAATACAAAATACGCTAAGAGCGAAATTTGAAGATGCCCGCTTGGTTGATCAGAGTATATAATAAGGCAATTAAAACTGATTTTCCTTTACATCCAAAACACATAGTAGAATAAAATAACTCTTTATTAACTAGCTTGCCTACCGCATCTCTCTAGAAGCTTTACTTGTCTAAAAAGAGAACCTAGAAACCCTAAACCTCCGACTACTGAAAATCAATTGAGCACCCAAGAGTTTAAGAGGAAAACAAAAACTTCGGATCGGACATAAAGCCTGGTATAAATAATAATCTATAATCTCAGACCATTTAGATATCTAGTGAGACTACGCCGCTTAACGGAACGGGTTTTCCTCTTTTAGTATCCTAAAAACTTTATAAAACCATATAATGTGCTCCTACATCCACAATGGTTAAAAAAACTCAAAATAACATGATGATACACAAACAAGAAGTTTAATTCTAGATTACCCATCCCTGTTCAATCTGACTATTTGTCTTGTTCATAGTTTCTAGGGTCACTATTAACCTATTAGTGGGCTTACTATTAACCTGTTAAATGTATATGGACTCCCTGCCCGATTTCATGGTTTTTATGGGATCACTAATAACCTATTGGCCCTTGCCAATATATTTACTGTTTAATGGGTTCTCCCTAAACCTATTGGTAACTCCAATATCCTTTTTTCTTATCGTAGTTTTCATAGGTTGACTAGGAACCTATTGTCTTCTATCAATATCTTAAACCGAATATAGTTTTCATGGGTTAACTACCAACTTATTGGCCCCTGCCAATATATAAACATAGTTTTCATGGGTTTATTATGAACCTTTCTTCCCGACGTATTCTTTTATACATAGTTTTCATGGGCTTACTATGAATCTATTGGCTCATGCCAATATCATTCCTTATACATAGTTTCTATGGGTTTACTAGGAACGTATTGGCCCCTACCTATATCTTTAACTATTATTTTACATTCCTTAATATATATTCACAATGGGTCAACCAAGCTGGTTATTCTGCCCTTCCCCAAAGTACCATTATAGGTTCATTACAATCTGAATATTAATATGAAGAAGTAACATAATAATAATATCCACCCCTGTGGTTTAATCCCCTTGAAACCATTTATATAAAAATTAGTTAAACTCTTTAAGCTATTAATCAAAGGAAACTTTCTATTTCAAAACTCTTTAATTTATGTTATGGTTTTTCGTTTAAAATGAGATTTGGTTATTTGTTTTGAAAATAATAAAATGTCACTTTCGAAACCCATGGATAGCCTCCTTCGTAAGCACATAAAACTCCTTTTCCAAACACTTACCTTTTGAAGCTTTTCAACTTATTCCTTTCAAAACCAAATATACTTCCTAAATGTATCAAAACATTACTTAATAGTCTTTATAAACATAGCTTCGAAAACAATGAAAGTACCCATTTTGAAAGTATTGGCTTTTACGTTTAAAAACACCTTTTGGGTCAAAGTGAATATTTGCAAATGTATCCCTTTCGAAACTTTTAATAAAATTGTTTGGTGAAAATTTGATGGTGTCAGTACCATTTATTCGAAAGCTCAAAATTTTTGAGTAAAACTTTGAAGGATAGCATTGAAACCCTCTTTCGACACCATTGCTTTCGAAACTCATAAACTCCTTTTGAAAGCATTTAGGAAGTGGCTTCGCTTAAGATAAAAATAAAGGCAACCGTTTGAAAGTATTGATGGCTTCAAAACACTCGAAAGGTAAAAGAAATGGCAACTGGGTTTCGCCTAGGTCGGAACCATCATTTTTGAAAGCATCCTTTTATAACTAAGGGTCTTTTTCGAAAGCTCTACTTTTGGTCAAAGAAAAACAACATCAAGTTCGAAATTAATAGGGTATCGACTTGGTCGAAAGCACCCTTCAAAAAAAATGCAGGCACATCTTTTAAAAGTAAACTAGGATTTCAACTCTATGGAAAACAAGGCTTTTGACACCTTACCTTCCGCTCTTCGCCAATCCACTTCGTACCAACCTCATTGATACCATATGTATTGCTTTCGGCTTTAGTAGTTACGGCTAGGTTCATTTCGACTGATTCAAAGCGGAGGCAAAAGAGTCGAAAGGTACTTCCAAGATGGGCGAAACTATCTTTTTCTAAAAAGCTGAATTAGTGCTAAGTTTAGTAATAACTTTATAACTAACATGCCTATTTGTAATCCTTTAATTGGTTGCCTTAAAACTTATCAAGTACTTTATAAACATAACTACCGCATATTCACAGATTCAAATCAAGGAAATGGTTAACATTTAAGCCCTTCCATTAACCAAAACCAGTATTGCAAATAAGTCCTTCTTTTCAAATAATTTATTTTCCATAGAAAATTAATTAGGAAAAATCCCCACAAATCATAGAAATTCACTTTCATCATGTTGTCAAACACATTAAAATTTCAAACCCAATTTCTTACTAAAATAATCGAAATTAATTTTAAACCCAATTATATCATATTTTCCTTTAGAAATTCAAAATAAAATTTCCATAGCTTGGAAAATTACAAAAATTGAAACCCATCTCCAAATCATGTTTTACCTAGCATATAATTTTTCCATGATATTCTAAAATCATTTTTTATTGGTTTTACCCTAAAATCTTGTAAATTCATATGTAAATGAATTCATTTAAATCAAAGGTATATAGTTCAAGCATATCATCATCCAAAACATCATAAAAATGAATTTAACCCTAAATCCAAAAAAGTATGATTATATTAAAAAAATAGAGATGGAATAAATTATTATTCACCTTATATATGATAAGATTTTTGAGATTTGATTCTTTAGCTTGATTAAATTCCTCTTCTTCGTTGCAATGGTCGGCTCCTTTAGGTTTTACTTTTTGTTTATTTTTTTGAGAATTGAAAGTAAATATGAAAATGAATGGGCATGTGGATATAAGATGCGACTATTCCTAATGTACCCAAGTTTTAGTTAATCATAAAGGCCATTTTAGGCCCATTTAATCAATTACATAAGCACGACCTTCTTATAGTTTTATTCAAATCCCAATCCCCTTATCATCATTATTCTATTTAATTTATCTAATTAAATACCCTGAATAATGTTATTAAAAATTAGGGGTGTTACACTTAAGCTCGGCCAATTTCTGCTGTAGAAGTGTCAGAAGTAGCAACCGACACCGAATGCATCGAATGTGGCAAATGGATGCTTGCTCGATCTATGGTCGCGAGACTACTTAGAGCTTGAAGAACCCAAGTATTGCTTATGTGATGTGGTGATCTAAGGGTTGCAGTACAAAGGCTGGTCTCCGCTATAAGCAAGAAAATTAGGTTGATCTCCCTAGCGTTATGTTTGAGATTGGGATTTGCGCTTTGAAGAGGATGATTCTCTTAAATGATAGCTTTTTCCCTTCCATCGTCTTTTCTCCTATGCCTACCAGACTCTGTGTTGCAACTATATTAATTATATGTCGAAGGACCTCTTAAGTGAATAAAGGCCCGAGACTGAGTCATTGCACCTATAAAGACCAAATGAGAACATTTGAGTAACTATTATGC
The DNA here is from genome assembly GCA_030737815.1 of Allium fistulosum. Classification (NCBI taxonomy): domain Eukaryota; kingdom Viridiplantae; phylum Streptophyta; class Magnoliopsida; order Asparagales; family Amaryllidaceae; genus Allium; species Allium fistulosum. The sequence continues at coordinate 1,034,493,163 of CM060907.1, read as the reverse complement.
GAAGGACTAATGAAGAGCGTGTTGGTGAAGTGTACATGGTCTGATCACCCATCGACTAACAATACAATTTGAGGCTTCAAATTTCTTATTACTCCATTTCTACCGACACACAGATACATTTAAATAAAACAGTGATTACATTGCACTATATGTACCTCTGTGGTTTTCTCCTAAATAATCAATATGTACTGATTTGACTAAAATCCTCCTACACAATTCAAAATCTATGTTTATAATCAATAACCTCCTTATCCTATTTATTTAATCAATTCAATACATATAATTAGATTTGGAAGTTGTATACTTTATATACCTTTATTCACTCATTCCATGTATATTTCACTATGCTTTTTTTTAGTAAAGTCCACTTGTAGTTTACTGTGGTTATGTTCACTTACTGGTGTTTTAACTAAAATGCTATATTTTCCTTACGTTATCAGTTTACCTTTTTCACAACTTACCGTATACGCAGAATATTTTCACCACCTCCATACGCAAAGCACGGGTTTGCATTTGACAACATTATACTGAAGACTCACAATCTCCAATATATCATATTAAGTGATATTGACTTATGAATTAATGTATTTCCTATAAAATACTCTCATGATTCAAGTGTCAGACACATCAGAAATCATGGCATGTGTATAATTACTTACGTATCTATTCCTTTATTCTATTAGGGCTTCTTTAGTTTTCCACCTTCACTATATAAGTTATATTATTATACAACTTTTATATTTCTTTATATATGATTTTATATAAATTAAATCCCATTTAAATAATTTTAATTAATTAACTCTTTAATTAGTTTTATATTAGTATTCTAATAAAACTTAATATTGGACATATCTGTTATAACCTTTATCGTGTACATTATAACCTTTATGGTATAACGCATTTAGCTTATATATGTGTATTTTTATTTACTCAACCTATAATTATTTTATTCAATTAATTAACCTTTATTTTATTTAATTAATTTTTTTAGTTAAATTATATTAATTTCAAAATTTATCTTGTATAGACATACATGTATACTTATGTTACCTTAAACATTTTGAAATAACATAAAATACATCAACATATATAATGCATGCATATAAGTATTAATTAATTAACTTATTTGATTAATTATTATATTAAACTTATAAATAAAATTTAAAATTTGAAATTAACATTTAAATAGCTTCAAACATTTTGAAATTTCCATTACCTTTTCATACATTTTGAATATTTATATTATATTATAACCTTTTATAATAAACATGTTTTTATTTTAAATTCAAAATCTTGTCTTAATTTTCAAAACTATTTCGAAAATTAGCCCAATGCTTAATTCAAATTGGGCTTATTCTTTTAGGAACAACATTTAGGATTACTTTATCTTTTGGGCCAGGCTGGTAACCAAGTATGACAAGGTACTTACTTATCCAATTTCAATCCTAAACATTACCTTTTTAAATACCGTACTAAGTGGGCAAGCTTAAGTAGTTAGCCCAAACATAACTAATTTAGACCGCATAGGCTATTGGGCTATGATACTATTGTTGGAACTAGACCAGCTCATAGCGGAATAAATAGATTAGTTTCACTTTTTACCATTTTGGATATTTAATAGGCCAATGAAATCTAAATTCATTTAGAATATTTCTAAGCTTCTTAAAAATAAAATCAGTATTTTATTTGTATGGAAAAAGGAATTTTAAATTTAATTTCTACTTATAAGTATTATAATGAACATACCGAATACATTCATTTGTGTGAAATGTAAGCGTAATATACAAGTGGTGCATATATGTGTAAATGAAACATGTACAAATGAATTAAGAGAAGGGAACTATTTGTTTTTCTCTCTTATTGTATTCAATTAATAAAGAGAAGATATGACAAAATATGAAAAGGGAAAACTTTTTTCTGTAATCATTTAGCCTTTGTGAAATCTTTTTTGGCCTATAACTTTTGATAGAAGTTGAATTAGGGTTTGAAACCACTTCCATTGAATCAGGATGATGGTTTCCCTTTCCGTAGAGTGGTTAGATCAAGAAAACAAATTTATTGTCTAAAAGTTATATTTGTTTGAAGTTTTATTTGATTTTAGACAGCTTAAGTGGGTAATTAGGTCATTATTGATGAGGCCCATGACCCATTTCATGACTAGGGTTTTGGGGTCTGATGGGACATCTCCCTCTTCATTTAACAACTCGCAAAATAGATATAAACCTCCATTAAATATTTTCTAACCAGAAAGCAACCTTAAATCACACATCAACTATCAAAATCACATCATTAGAAGGAGATTAGCAAGATTTACTTTTGGGATTGGAGATTTGCCACTGGAAGGCCTTGGGATCCATTCTTGATATTGTTCATTAGAAGATTTAGGGATTTGCTTGGATTAAGGTGAGTGATTAGATCTCTCACTTACTAATTAGGACATTTTACACCCTTAATCATGCCATAAAAATTAATATAAAAATACTAGAAATGTTTATAGAGCATTTTAAACCATATTTGTGAATTTTGGGTGGTTTGGACTTAATTTGCAAAAATGTGTTCTTATCGGTTCCTAAGCTAACACTTAAATTTAGATCTCTTCGGAATTAGTAGAATTGGATGCTTGGCCGTTGTTTTGATTGTCATATCATATATGTATCCTTTTTCAATGCTTGAATGTGTGAAAACGTTGATCAAATGGCGATTTAGACTTAGGATTGGATTATAGTTCTTCGACGAACCTTAAATCCAAAATTCTCCAAATGAGGCGCGATCCATATGGGGTAACAAGGAAGGCGTTATGAGCTTGCATACTAAGTTTCAGGTCATTTGAAGTTCATGCGATCAAATTATGGCCGTTGGAAGATGGTTTGATGGTGGTTTAGCTTTGATGGATCGGCGTTAGAATAAATAGATGGATCAATGGAGCTTCTAATATGATGGTTCGGCATAGCACCTATGTGGATGGTTCGGTAGAGTCTCACATTGGATGGATCGGTGGTACCTTATATTGGATGGATCGGTAGTATTTATATAGGAAGGATCAGTTTCTGTTCAAAGGTTATGGATCGATGGAATGCACGAGGCTTATGGATCGTGGGATGGCTGAGGATATGGATCAGTAGGGGATCAATAACTTTAGATTGGTGGGGAGAATTTTGCAAGAAATTGGTGAAGTCCACAGTTCGGTACCGAACCATGGAATGTTTAATAAAATTGATTAAGACACATGGTTTGGTACCGAACCATAAGATTTCACTATAGGAGGTGTGATCTATCGAGGGGTGTGGGAAGACCAACATAAACTCGTTGCTGAGGTGATGGTTCATCGATGATGGTTCAATGATGGCTCCATTGTTGGAAAAGACGACGTCAGTGATGGTTAGTTATACTCCGAGACGAAGAGTAGACGACAATGAGTCGGATTGATGGAACTGTCGAAGGAGGGAAGGGGACACATGATGATATTCTATGACCAGCGATGATTGTCTAGGATGGTTCGTAGCCGCGATGACTTCTGGAGGGAGTTGTATGGACAGTTTTGAGAGGGATTCTTCTACGGAGAATGTGTGTAAAGGGATCAGTGGTATTTGAAGATTTCGATGTGTACTTGTAAAGCGGAGGTATGGGTTATGATATTCGCTTGGGTGATGATGGGTTCTAGATGCTTCACTTAGAGTGATGATGGCCCCTCGAGCAACGATGGCTCTTAGGTCACACGATGTTTGGATCCATTTACCCTATACTATCAGATTGGTGGTCTTGTTTCCTGACCTTCTAACTGGCATGAATTTGAGTACAGAGAAACCAGGACTTTTGAGTGGTCCTTGACCTGACGATGGGGTCATACAAATATTATATATCCAATGCACCAGGTGAGTAAATGTGAAGATGGATAATGGATGCTATGTTTGCCTAATGTATTATCATCCTTTGTACTATGACACACTATACACCCATGATGATGGTCATAGAGTAGTATATATTTTTATATGTGCCAACTCTATGGATGCAGAGATAGGTCGGGTATTATTTTACACACCGTTTGTCGTATTTTGATTTATAGTATTTGAGATTTCTACTGTTCGTACCAGACTATTGTCTGGCCTGAGATTTTATGCATTGTTCTTATTACTATGGGTACTTTTAAATGAGTAGATTAGAGGCATCAGGTTTGTAAGCATGTGAAGCTATTCAGATGGCGAGCAGGAGGCTATTCTCTTGTACTATTATATTTACACTTTTGCTATTTCGCTGCACAGGACTATGGGGCTTACTTATGCTTTTATTTTGAGAGACAGTTATCTATGCGTTATTTTGAGATGTATAACTCTATTTCTTCCACTGCACTGTTATTTCTCTGATGTTGCGATTCATTTTTGGTTATTTACTGACTTGCCTGTTATGTATCATTAATGTTTATTAGTATGCTTTATCCAATGCGCTGTGAGATAAATGACTGGTTCTATATTGTCTATTTACTTTATAACTTTGATGATTGCCCCATACCGACCGAGCACCGTTATAGTGCACCACTCGGTTGTCGGAGGTGTAGGATGGTCATCACAAACTTCAAACAAATTCAAGCATACCAAGGACTTCGACATCATCGAGGTGCTTCGACTTCTACTCACAGTGAATTTATTTTCTTTTTCATTCCGAATTTTTTTTGTGATCTGCAGTCTTTTCTTTATTGACCATGCGAATGAGCGAGGCAGTATGAAATAGGTTTACAAAGATAGATTTGCCTTAGAGTTGAATATGTTGGGCTGAGTAATTATTAAAGGGCTTAAACTTGAATATTCCGGGGTTCAATAGTTATTGAACTTGAACCTAAATATTTTGGAATTGAAAATTGAACTTGGACGTTGTATGTTGCATTATTAAATTTTTTGTAGACTATATTTGTGTATTGATTTGCAAGGTTTACTGTAATGACCTGATATTTTCATCCATTCGCATCCACACATGTCTGACTTGAATTGTTCAAAATAACGAATTGTAATTTAAATTTGGCAAAAATCAGCATATGCAGTAAATAAATAAGTCACAGATCATAGACACAGAGTAATATAATGCAGCAGAAGCAAAGAGATATTAGTTCATGAAGCTACTATATAAATACATCAGAGTTGGACAAGATACAACGGAAGTTCAATACAATAATCAAGTACAAAGCTGAATACATCACTGGAATCACTCGATAACTGGAATCAACTGAACACTGAAATTGAAATAGATAGCCGGATCTTCAGGTAAAGCTCTAACTCCGAAGGTAAGTCTCAAATGCTGTATCACTTAGTTTGACCCGAGCATAAAGCAAATACACAAAACACTCGAGTCAGGACATACATACTTATACAGTGTAAACCAACTCAAGTGGACTGTAATATAAGGTACAAGTAACTAAAGGATGGTTGGGACCGCCCATCCTCTAAGGATCCATTAAACTATTTACTATGTAGTAATATTTCGCTATTATAATAATGTCTATAAGTAAAATAAACTTACTTTTAAATAGCGTTAAGGCTTTACATTTTCCATCATAACACGTAATAGTACCAGTAGTCTATACAGTACCTGCATATCTCCTGATGGAGAGACTACGAGAAGATACTCCATAGGTATGACACAAATCAAACTCGTAGAAGGTGCGCTAGGGTAAGTGACATGGCACAACGAAGCAATGCCAGGGTAGATATACCAATTACGCACACGGGCTGCTGGTAACGCGTCGCAGCTACTACCGCCCACCTCGACCCACACCCCCAAATCAAAAATCAAAAGTGGCCACCAAATCAATCTCAAAGTCAGAATATAATATCGAAGGAGTGTGTCCGATCGAAGGAATGACCTTACTTGGCCCAAGATCGCTCTTGTTTTAGCCAACTTAAGCCAACTCACGGGAGTTTGGTCCAGGTATATACCTCAAAGGACGTCGCCACCATCCTACTTCATTCTGGAATCTCCACCGCGTACAAGGTTGTCAAAGTGGTTTTCGGTATCGACAGAGAGTATGCCCATATCCGATCTCGGTCTCTTTGCCAACCAATTGTTATTATAACCCATGGCTATTTATTTTAAAATCATTTATACTTCAAAAACAAAATGTCATATCCATTTATTTCGAAATAGTTTACCCTTCAAAAACAAAAATATCATATCCATTTCAAAAGCCCAAATACGATATCATTTCCATTTCAAAGCCCAATAAAATATGATATTATTTCCTTTTCAAACCCAATCAATAATATATCATTTCTATTTCAAAACCCAATCAATAAAATATGATATCATTTATAAATCCAAATTTCCAAATCACTGAATATTTCCTTCAATTTATTTAAACTTGAAATAGTCCTTTCCAAATCACCTTAATCCAAAACCACTTTATAGTCATTTTTTTAACTTTTCAATTTCAATAATATTTATAAAATCATAACACTTTGAAACAAACTTATTTAAACCATTTAAATTAAATGTTAATATCTTCAAAACAAGATTTGTTTAAATCATTCAATATCAAATAATATTCATTTCATAGTTGTAGCATTACTAAGTTCGTTCATCTAATTATAAAATTTCCAAAACATTGTAAATTTCAGCTACAACAGCATTTATAAAGTGTTACAGTAGATATATTAGTATTTCAAAAACATAGTCAAATTCAGAAACAACAGCACTTACAAAGTGCTACAGTAGGTATTTAGTTCTTATTTCAAAGCTGTTTACTTTCAGCAACAACAACACTTAGAAAGTGCTGCAGTAGCTTTATTATTATTATTTCAGAATATAGTTTAGTTTCAGCGACAACAGCACTTACAAAGTGCTGCAGTAGCTCTTTTTATTCCAGAACTTAGTTTATTTTCAAAAATGATAGCACTTAACAAATGCTGTCTAAAAACCACAGCATTTCTGAAGTGCTACCAATACTAATTTCAGATTTAATATAAAATTTAGAAACAATAAAACTTCAATTTTAACCATTTTAACCAATAAAAATCATATTTCCAGCTTCAGAAAATATGCATTTGGATATCATTTATCTTATGATTAAATAAAATAAAGTTTATAACTAAAATATCCAAATTAAATATAATTCATTTATAAGTCAAAATTTCACTACTTCACTTAACTTTTTATTTTGAACAAATAACTTTACTCTTTAATTTAGAATATCCATCTCATAAATAGAATATTTCTATTACTAAATTAACTTAAACTTTCACTTGAAAACTAAATTTCAAATTATCAAGTTAAGCCATCTTTAAGTTACATTTTTCCATTAAATCATAATCACTTATTTTTACAAAACATAATCATAAATCAAATATTTTATCATAGTTAACATAACAATCCAATTCTCTTTATAAATCCATTCATTTAGACATCAATTAACTATGATTTCAAGTTAAATAAATTTTATTACAAAATGCCCAATTAAAAGTGTATTTCATTTTATCACTTCAAAATACATTGTTTATTACACAACCCATATTCAATTTCAAAACTAAAAATTGATTTCAATTACCAGATTAGATTTTAAAATTCCATATTAGTCAACTTTAATTATTAAGTTATTTCTCACAAATAAAGTTCTTTAAATTACCATTTAATACCAAATAAAGATTTTTAACTTATAATTTAAATCCAATTATCACTTATAAAATTTTAACTTGTTGGAAACTAATATCTCTTTATATTTTAAATTAATAAATCAACTTTTTAATCAAAATTCCATATATTTAAAGATTCAAAATACTTAATAATTTTAGAAAACTATTATTATCCATGGGCCTGTATAAAATTTTCTAACCTAGGTCAAGTGATACAGATATGTATCATTTCAATCCGTAATTTAAAAAGAAAAATCCAGGTTCTTTCATTGCAAACCCACAAACCCAAGTAAAATAAATACAATAAAAATCACTCCAACCTATCATTTCAGCCCATAGTGATTTTTCCTTATTCTAAAGTCCGTTCGGATATGTATCATTTCAACCCATAGGGATAGGGAACTTGCAGTGTGATAAACAAGAATTAAAATAATAGTATAGCATATAATATCATATCAAATGATGTAACAGGTATATAAACAGCATTTAACATCATATAAACATATCATAGGCAGGTATGAACATAGCATAATAATTTATACAATTCACTTGTCATCATTTCACAATCATATAAGTACGTAATGTCTAGAGTGAATAACTCACCTTTTTAAACTAGAATTGACAAATTTAGAATAAAAATCCAAACTCCGCAAAGCACGAAAAAGCATGACAAAGCACAATGCAAACATGAGTGGATGAAGAGTCAGATCCAAATCTTGTATGCAAACAAATATTACATACATAAGAATATAATTCAATACAAAAGAATAGAGGTTAAAACAATGGAAAAATAAATGAATCAAAGTGGCATAACTTGCCATAATAAATCAATGGCTTGGCTACACCATATATGGGTTTAATTGTTTCGGCTATAGGGCTTGGTAGAGGCCGAGCAAGACATGGAGAAAACAAAGAGAAAAGGAAAAAGAAGAAAAAAAAGAATAGAAAAAGAAGAAGAGGAAGCCATGGATCTTGCATATTAGTTTCTAGAAATAAAATGAGAAAGGAGTGAATGGGAAATAATCTTGTACGTGATTTGATAAGAGTAATTCACGGCTATGGAAGGAAAAAGAAGAACGGCTAAGGAGTGGAGTCTTGAATGGTAAGAAAAGAAAAAGTCACCTTTTGTATTAAAGTAAAAGAATCTTGTATATATTTTATTCTCAAATGCAAATGAGAAATGAGGATATTGAGATGAGAATGAAATATTCTTGTACGTGAATGGCAAAAGGAAATACACGCTAAAAGATGGTTTGGATGGCAAGTAAAAGAGTGAATGCTAAGAAACGAAAAAGGCATAAGTTAAAGAGAAAGAAACGTATATATGTTTTATTCTTAAATGCAAATGAAAATGAGAGATGGGAAATAAATTTGTACGTGAATTTCAACTGGATAAGCATGGCTGTGAGTAGAGAAATTCATGGCTAGGAATGAGGGGGAAATGGCTAAAAAATTAATAAAGCAGTTAGGAAATAAAAAGGTAATAATTTAAACAATGTAAGGTGTGTCCCCTTGATTTTCTCCAACTATTTATACAAAGATATAAACAAATAAATTCCAATAAATACAATAACGTCTAGACAAATAAATAGAGAAATAAAACAAAGAGATGGATAGGAAAAATATAAAATAAAAAAACATAAATTAATTGCATGTAAAACGTTGTATTTTATCTAATTTGAAAAGTATAAAGCGGAATTTTATGAAACGGAAAGCAGCACGAATATCAAAATTATATTCTGCTTTAAAGAAAAAGATTAAAATTTAAAAATTCAAAATTTAAAATTTTCAACTGTGGTAAAACTTTGACTTTCAAAGCAAGGACAGAGATTCCAATTTGATTAACTGTAACGACCCGATATTTTCAACCATTTGCATCCATTATAAGTGTATAGGTAGACACTCAAGCCGGAGTTGAATTGCTCAAAATACCGTGTTGTAATTAAAAATTTGGCAACTCTCAGAATATACAGTAAATAAATTAAATCACAGGTCACAGATACAGAGTAAAACAATGCAGCGGAAGTAAAAGAAATAGTAGTTCATGAAGCTACTATATAAATATATCAGAGTTACATAAGATACAACAGAGGTCTCTAATACAATAGATGTCTCAATACAATAATCAAATACCAGATCTGAATACATCACTGGAATCAACAGAATAACTGAAAGCAGGATCGATAGATTGCTGGATCTCCAAGCGAAGCTCCAACTCCAAAGGTGAGTCACAAATGCTGTATCACTCAGTCTGACCCGAGCGTAAAGCAAAACACAAAACACTCGAGTCAGGATTAACATTCTTATATTCAATAAATCCAACTCAAGTGAAATATCAACTGGAATACAAGTAACTTAAAGGATGTTTGGGATAACCATCCTTTAAGGGTCCGTTAAACTATTTACTATGTAGTAATATTCGCTATTATAATAGTGTCTAAATAAGTAAAGTATAATCATATCGGAAAATAGCGTTAAGGGGATGGAGAACCTTAACGCGGTCGGATCTTAAAATCATAATCGTAGTAAAGCTCGATATGGTAGGTGACACGGCACAACTAGGCAATGCCAGGGTAGATATACCAATTACGCACACGAACTGATGGATACGCATAGCAGCCACTACCGTTCCACCTCGAACAACACTCCCAATCGGAGGATGGCCATCTAGTCAAATCACAAGTAAGAGTATAATATCGAAGAAATGCGTCCGAGAAGAGGTGCTACCTCACTGGTCCGAGATCGCTCCTGTTTTAGCCACCTTATGCCAACTCACGGGAGTTGGGTCCACGTAACATACCTTAAGAACGCTGCCACCATCCTACTTCATTCTGGAATCTCCACCGCGTACACGGTTGTCAAAGTGGTTTTCGGTATCGACAAAGAGTATGTCCATAGCCGATCCCGGTCTCTTTGCCAACCAATCGTTATTATAACACCGTGGTCATTTCAAAATAGTTTATACTTCCAAACCAAAATATCATTATCATTTCAAAACCCAATTTAATACGATATTATTTCATTTCAAATATATCCATTTTCAAAATCATATTACTTTCCAAAGTTATAATGCTTTCGAAATCATAGTCTGGAAATCACAGTATTTTGGAAATCATAGCACTTTCCTTTTAAACAATTTAGATATTAAAATTTCGTTATAAAATGAATTAGTTTCCTCAAATTTCATAAATCGATTCAAATTAACTCGAATTCCAAAAGTTTAATTTAATCAAATCTCAAATCATCAGTTTCAACTCGATTCAGCTTCTAAATAAACCATTTCAAATTATCGATTTCAAATACATATCTGAACCATAAATTAAGCCATTTCAATTTTAATATTTTTTTTAAAGCGTTAAATATTCAACATTTCAAAACTAAATTCGATAAATTTATATACATATCAAATCCACTTTACAATTTTTTTTTTAGTTTTGAAATAATAACTTAACATTTCCATAACATTTGGATACAATTTCAATTTACAATTTTAGATAAACAAAATATCCTTTTAAATATTTATACGTTTGAAATATCCATTTAAGTCACCTTTCAATTTCAAGTTGTAAATCACTTCTTTAAATTTCCATTTCAATACATTTTAAATCAAACTTATTTAAGTATAATTCTTAAATAAATATAATTTCAATCAATTTCAAATCATTATAAATTCTATATTTCAAAAATATAGATATTTAATAAATATTTAAACATATTTTATCAACTTTATTAAATCAACTTTTATGAATCTTTAAAAATCAATATTTATCAAAACCATATATATCTTTTCAAAACCAAAGAAAATCATTTTCAAAACGTTTATATATAGACCAACGGTGCCTGTATATAATTTTTCTATCCTATAGTCAAGTGATACGGATATTTATCATTTCAATCCGCAATTTAAATTATATATACGGGTATATATCTTTTCAACCCGCAATCCTAAATTCAATTCAATGAAAATTGCTTGGGTTTATCATTTCAACCCATAACGATTTTCTCCTATTCTATAGATCGTTCGGGTATGTATCATTTCAACCCATAGTGATTCTATACTAACAGGGAACTTGCAGAGTAATAACAGGTATGATAATAAAATAACAACAGTAACAGGCATATATCAACAATAATAAATAACAGATAATGGTGTCAGATGTCACAGGTGAACAGATACAGAAGATGACATATATAACAATGTAAATAACTAGCATCAGCATATTTCAATTGACATTTCAATTGAAATCAAACTTTAATAAATATAAGAACATAAATCGTGAGTGGTTGCTCACCTTTCGAGGCTGGAGAGATTTGTCACTAGAATGGGTTATGAATCCAAGCACGAATTTCAAAGCAAAAGCGGGATTGGCACGATTTCGACGAACAAAGCTGATGTATAGAAATTGATGACAACGAATCAGAACCATCTTGATAAATTGGAACAAAATATACATTATAAATTTTCCTCTAAACCAAATTTTTAAAACACACATTTTAAATAAGATATATATATATAATTTCAAATCAAAAATGCAGACCACGATTTATATATATACATGCAAACTAAATTTTATACTTAAGCAACTACACATCAACATATGTATACTGTATATATACAAATACTATATATATCTTTCCTATACCGAACATATTATATATATATATCACAAATTTAGTATACTTATGTAAGTTAACAATATATATAAAGTTCTGGGAATATTATTTGTTAATAGATTTGCCAATGTTATATACATATTCAAAATCCAACAGCATATATATATATATATTTTTAAAACACTTTATATATTGTTATCAAACTGTTTCAAACATATATTACAGGGTATTTTTCTGTAAATAAAAGTTTTATAACAGATGCAGACATTCATATATATTATATATTATTCTCTGAAAACACAATCATAACATTTACATAAAATCTTCCTTCCTATAATGTACATGCAACTGTGATATAAAATTTACAAATACATATACTATATAACTGTAAAACAGATTTGAACAAAGATACATTTGCTAATTTTATAAAGTAAATTGTAAAATATATATGTAAGTGATTATATACCTAAATGAGCTGTACAATATTATATACAGCAACCTATACGTATCACCACTTATTAACATATATTAGATATGTAAACTTATGTACAAGCGGCTAAGCATGTTGTATATATCTTATTTTGATTTATAACCAGCAGACCCAAAACCAGCACATATACATACCATAGCCTATACTTAAAACATTAACCATTAAAATTTCTATACTAACAGATATCAAATAGGACTTATGTACTGTAGACAACTCTATATATATTATAACACTAAACTAATAACCTTATATATAGCTTAACAAAATATATATACTAACCTATAAAATCTGGCATCGGCAGAGAAAGTAAATGGGGTGGCTAAATGTCGGCGACAAGGTGGCTGGACGTCGGCGATACAAGGAAGAGGCAGCACTGTTGAATCGGAGAGAGGGGAAGACGAGAACGTGAGGGGAAGGGAACAAGTGCTGGTGGGTGGTGTCATGGCGTTGGGTCGCCTGGGTGTGATGGTGGCTGCTGTGGGTTCGTGGAGGAGGGCAGGGCGTAGTGGGGATCTGGTGGCGTGGAGGACTGGAAAGTGGGGTAGGTTGGGATTCAAGGTGTCTTGGTGATCGGTTGGGTGGAGGTTGATCTCGTGGTGAGTGCCAGGTGGTTGCCGTGGTGTCGGCATGGAGGCAGATGGCAGTGTTTTGGCTGGAGAGGGACGTGGGTGGTGGAATGGTGGCGACTGGGCTGGTTCGTGGTGGTTCTCGGCATGGTGGCCTGGGGACGTGATGGTGGAGATGTGGGATTGCCTGGGTGGGTGGTAGGCTTCGATCGTGGTGGTCTGGAGGGGTTTCGGTGATGGTCTAGGCTCGAGTAGAGGGGACGAGGCTGGTGACTGACTTCGGTTGGGAAAACATGGGGTCGGTGGTGGTGTGGTGATCTGATGGCGAAAGGGGTCGTGGGTTTCGGCATAGGGTGGGTGTAAATCTCGGTGGAGGAAGGGATAACAGCAAAAAAACAAAATGAAAAAGAAGTACGGTCTTTACCTTGAGATGCTCACTAAAGTTTGAAGAGGAAGCACAGAGAAGTGGGATCTGGATATATATGGTTGAGAACGTGGAAAGTAAAACTGCTCCCAATTTGAGGAGAGAGAAGGCAAAAAGAAAAGCTTTGAACGGTTAGAGGAATTTAAGGCAAAATAAATGTTGAACGAAACGTAAGGGAGGTAAAGGGGTAAGTGGAATAATTCTCACGGCAAAGTAAGGCAAGATTTGAAATTTTCAAACTGAAATATACAGCTGAAATTAATGGACAATGGAACAATGCACGTACAGTGTAACGCCCGAAGTAACGTACAATTTGTTTTATTTCTTTTATTAAATAAACTTAAAAATGTTAACGGTTTCTTAGAAATATAACGTATCTTTTTAAACCAAAATTAAAATAGCTATTATCATCATTAATAAAATTTGATTCTAATGTAAAGTTAAGAACGGACATAAATATACGTAACGAAATGTAAAGTTTAAATTTCTCGTTTCACACAAATTACTACACTTTATATTTAAATCAATATTTCGACATGTTTTATTTTTAATTAAAATTTCGTTTAAAAATATCGGCTGTTACACTCTCCCCCACTCAAAGCTTTTCATCCTCGAAAAGGAACAAAGAAGGAAAACAAAGAAAAAATAAGACAGAATAGCAAAAGTACCTGAAATAAACAATTCCGGATTCGATCCAACAAGAAGGAGATCTACAAGGTCGTCCGTAAAGAGCAGAAAACGGAGACGTCTCAATACTGGCCTGGTAACTATTGTTATAGGCAAGTTTAACAAGATGGAGGTGATCAAATCAAGAACACAACCACGAAAAAAGATTCTTTAGAGTCTGAATCACCCTTTTCACTTGAGTGACGGTCCATGGATGGAAAACAGTGTTCAGATTCCAAAATGAGTAACAAAGATTATAAAAGATTTCTAAACAGACTGGTATAAGCAATAGCATTCCCATTCTGTAACAAGATAAGAGAAATAAGGGCAACCAAAAGATAGTTTGAAAAACAAAATAAGATAATAAATTTGAAACAATAATGCTTTGAAATCATAACAATTTAGGGATGTTTATCATTTGGAAATCATACTACTAAAAATCATAACACTTTGGAAATGTTATTCTTAAAAGTACATAATACTTAGAAAATCATAACACCCTTTTTTTTAAATAATCTTCCTTTAAACCATTTTAATTCAAGGTCAATAATATTCATTTTAAAGTTGTAGCATTTCTAAGTTCATTCAATTAAAAATTTCCAAAACATTGTATTTTCAACGGCAGCACTTATAAAAATGCTACAGTAGATATATTAGTATTCCAAATCAGTTTTATTCCAGAAATATTCATTTATTAAGTCAAAAGTTCATTATTTTACTTAGCTCTTTATTTAACAAATAACCTAACACTTTATTTAAAATGTCCATTTCATTAAATAGATATTCCTTCAATAAGTTACACTTAAAATTTCCATTTGAAAAACCAAATTCTCAATTATCCAATTTAGTGATGTTAAAATACATTTTAACTATCATAATTATTCATTTTTCAAGACATATCAATTTCATAAATAAATTTTTTTATCATAGCAAATATAACAACCAAATTTCTTTACACATTTATTCATTTAGACATCACTTAAACTATGAATTCAAATTAAATAAAATTTATTACAAAATGTCAAATTCCAATGTATTTTATTTTATCTATTCAAAGAATCATTATTTATTATACAACATATTCATTTCAGGAAATAACCATTATTAAAATTCCTAGGTTAGACTTAAGGTTCCATATTAAATCAAATTTGATTATTAAGTTATTTAAATAAAATCTCTTTAAATTCCCTTTTTCAATATTTACCTCTTGTTAATCTTTTATAACTAAAATTTAAGTGTATAACATGTATTATAACCACTCAAATTTTATTTATAAAAAATCCCTTTTTATATTGTATATTATCCAATTCCATATTCAACTTCTGTGTAATTTAGGTAAGTTATATTGGAATTAAATTGTGTGCTATACAAGTAGAACTTTCCAATTAAATTATCTCAAGTTTGAATCATTCATTCAAATTTTTGATTTTTCTTCTTATAACTGAAATTATTCTTTAAAATAAAATTTAAGAATTAAACTTTCGAATATCTTCAAACCCTTTGGAGATAAGTAATTATATATACATAATATGTCAAATCAAGTTTAAATCATATATCTATATATATTATAAATCAAGTCTTATTTTAGAAATTAAAACTAATTAAATTCCCCAAAACAAAGCTGTAGCAAGACTACAGAACAGTCTCTTCACTTCGAAACTCGAAAATGAACGTCGATGATGCTGTAGTCATCACCGAAATTATTTTCCAGCGACAAAGAGAAGAGCACTTAAATTTTTAAACTTTAAAATCCTTTAGAGACAAATTCTTATTCAAAATACTTTAAATAATATCCTTTTAAAAATTTTAAACACAAGGTTTGAAATCCATCGGAAATTAAATTCTTTAAATTTCTTGTTTTAAATTCATTTCAGTTCCCAAATAAATTTATAACAACTATTTATAAATTCATTTGTAGAACAATAAACGATAAATCAAGTATTATCATTTCAAATTATCAATTTAAATCGATTTATTAAGTTCCATAAGATTATATATCCAAATTTATTTCATTAACCAAATTTTTAAAATAATATTGTGTCAGTTTGTTCTGTCAAAGTGTTTTAGAAATCCTATCGATAGCGTTGATCAAACGAATCGATCGGAAACCCAAATCAACATCAACAACTCAACAACACCATATATAAAACAAAACATAAATTTACAAGTACAATTAAAAATGTTAGGAAGATAGATTGGAACAAAAGACAAGATGATTAAATAACAGAGTAGGGAGATGGACAAGCTTAAATAAATCGCGGACAACCTTAACCGGGTCAACCGTGACTTAAAGAATAAGATCAATGTGGATTTTTGTGGGATAAATCTACGTTCGATCTCAAGAGATAAAGTTTGGAATAACAAAATATATTAGCGTCTAAACCAAGGATAGATATAAATCTCTAGTTAATCGATGCTGATTATAAAGGATTTTCACCTTTTTACAAGAAAATTAGAATATCGGTGAGACCGCCAATTCACTATAAAGATCATTGGAAGTGGAGTCATGGGATACTCCAGAATCAAAAGATGATGAATAGTGAGGGACACAAATGAATTTTGGACCCGCAGGGAACGTTCCAAAATTCAAAGGAAATTCGAATCAAGAGGAAAAGATTCAAACTCGAACGAAAGTGATTCTGCAAATAAATCTACTCCATATGCTGAGTTTTGCCTCAAAGCCAAAGCTCTGATACCAACTGTAACGACCCGATATTTTCAACCATTCGCATCCATTATAAGTGTATAGGTAGACACTCAAGCCGGAGTTGAATTGCTCAAAATACCGCGTTGTAATTAAAAATTTGGCAACTCTCAGAATATACAGTAAATAAATTAAATCACAGATCACAGATACAGAGTAAAATAATGCAGCGGAAATAAAAGAAATAGTAGTTCATGAAGCTACTATATAAATATATCAGAGTTACATAAGATACAACAGAGGTCTCTAATACAATAGATGTCTCAATACAATAATCAAATACCAGATCTGAATACATCACTGGAATCAACAGAATAACTGAAAGCAGGATCGATAGATTGCTGGATCTCCAAGCGAAGCTCCAACTCCAAAGGTGAGTCACAAATGCTGTATCACTCAGTCTGACCCGAGCGTAAAGCAAAACACAAAACACTCGAGTCAGGATTAACATTCTTATATTCAATAAATCCAACTCAAGTGAAATATCAACTAGAATACAAGTAACTTAAAGGATGTTTGGGATAACCATCCTCTAAGGGTCCGTTAAACTATTTACTATGTAGTATTATTCGCTATTATAATAGTGTCTAAATAAGTAAAGTATAATCATATCGGAAAATAGCGTTAAGGGGATGGAGAACCTTAACGCGGTCGGATCTTAAAATCATAATCGTAGTAAAGCTCGATATGGTAGGTGACACGGCACAACTAGGCAATGCCAGGGTAGATATACCAATTACGCACACGGACTGATGGATACGCATAGCAGCCACTACCGTTCCACCTCGAACAACACTCCCAATCGGAGGATGGCCATCTAGTCAAATCACAAGTAAGAGTATAATATCGAAGAAATGCGTCCGAGAAGAGGTGCTACCTCACTGGTCCGAGATCGCTCCTGTTTTAGCCACCTTATGCCAACTCACGGGAGTTGGGTCCACGTAACTTACCTTAAGAATGCCGCCACCATCCTACTTCATTCTGGAATCTCCACCGCATACACGGTTGTCAAAGTGGTTTTCGGTATCGACAGAGAGTATGTCCATAGCCGATCTCGGTCTCTTTGCCAACCAATCGTTATTATAACACCGTGGTCATTTAAAAATAGTTTATACTTCCAAACCAAAATATCATTATCATTTCAAAACCTAATTTAATACGATATTATTTCATTTCAAATATATCCATTTTCAAAATCATATTACTTTCCAAAGTTATAATGCTTTCGAAATCATAGTCTGGAAATCACAGTATTTTGGAAATCATAGCACTTTCCTTTTAAACAGTTTAGATATTAAAATTTCGTTATAAAATGAATTAGTTTCCTCAAATTTCATAAATCGATTCAAATTAACTCGAATTCCAAAAGTTTAATTTAATCAAATCTCAAATCATCAGTTTCAACTCGATTCAGCTTCTAAATAAACCATTTCAAATTATCGATTTCAAATACATATCTGAACCATAAATTAAGCCATTTCAATTTTAATATATTTTTTTAAAGCGTTAAATATTCAACATTTCAAAACTAAATTCGATAAATTTATATACATATCAAATCCACTTTACAATTTTTTTTTTAGTTTTGAAATAATAACTTAACATTTCCATAACATTTGGATACAATTTCAATTTACAATTTTAGATAAACAAAATATCCTTTTAAATATTTATACGTTTGAAATATCCATTTAAGTCACCTTTCAATTTCAAGTTGTAAATCACTTCTTTAAATTTCCATTTCAATACATTTTAAATCAAACTTATTTAAGTATAATTCTTAAATAAATATAATTTCAATCAATTTCAAATACATATAAATTCTATATTTCAAAAATATAGATATTTAATAAATATTTAAACATATTTTATCAACTTTATTAAATCAACTTTTATGAATCTTTAAAAATCAATATTTATCAAAACCATATATATCTTTTCAAAACCAAAGAAAATCATTTTCAAAACGTTTATATATAGACCAACGGTGCCTGTATATAATTTTTCTATCCTATAGTCAAGTGATACGGATATTTATCATTTCAATCCGCAATTTAAATTATATATACGGGTATATATCTTTTCAACCCGCAATCCCAAATTCAATTCAATGAAAATCTCTTGGGTTTATCATTTCAACCCATAACGATTTTCTCCTATTCTACAGATCGTTCGGGTATGTATCATTTCAACCTATAGTGATTCTATACTAACAGGGAACTTGCAGAGTGATAACAGGTATGATAATAAAATAACAACAGTAACAGGCATATATCAACAATAATAAATAACAGATAATGGTGTCAGATGTCACAGGTGAACAGATACAGAAGATGACATATATAACAATGTAAATAACTAGCATCAGCATATTTCAATTGACATTTCAATTGAAATCAAACTTTAATAAATATAAGAACATAAATCGTGAGTGGTTGCTCACCTTTCGAGGCTGGAGAGATTTGTCACTAGAATGGGTTATGAATCCAAGCACGAATTTCAAAGCAAAAGCGGGATTGGCACGATTTCGACGAACAAAGCTGATGTATAGAAATTGATGACAACGAATCAGAACCATCTTGATAAATTGGAACAAAATATACATTATAAATTTTCCTCTAAACCAAATTTTTAAAACACACATTTTAAATAAGATATATATATAAAATTTCAAATCAAAAATGCAGACCACGATTTATATATATACATGCAAACTAAATTTTATACTTAAGCAACTACACATCAACATATGTATACTGTATATATACAAATACTATATATATCTTTCCTATACCGAACATATTATATATATATATATATATCACAAATTTAGTATACTTATGTAAGTTAACAATATATATAAAGTTCTGGGAATATTATTTGTTAACAGATTTGCCAATGTTATATACATATTCAAAATCCAACAGCATATATATATATATATTTTTAAAACACTTTATATATTGTTATCAAACTGTTTCAAACATATATTACAGGGTATTTTTCTGTAAATAAAAGTTTTATAACAGATGCAGACATTCATATATATTATATATTATTCTCTGAAAACACAATCATAACATTTACATAAAATCTTCCTTCCTATAATGTACATGCAACTGTGATATAAAATTTACAAATACATATACTATATAACTGTAAAACAGATTTGAACAAAGATACATTTGCTAATTTTATAAAGTAAATTGTAAAATATATATGTAAGTGATTATATACCTAAATGAGCTATACAATATTATATACAGCAACCTATACATATCACCACTTATTAACATATATTAGATATGTAAACTTATGTACAAGCGGCTAAGCATGTTGTATATATCTTATTTTGACTTATAACAAGCAGACCCAAAACCAGCACATATATATACCATAGCCTATACTTAAAACATTAACCATTAAAATTTGTATACTAATAGATATCAAATAGGACTTATGTACTGTAGACAACTCTATATATATTATAACACTAAACTAATAACCTTATATATAGCTTAACAAAATATATATACTAACCTATAAAATCTGGCATCGGCAGAGAAGGTAAATGGGGTGGCTAAATGTCGGCGACAAGGTGGCTGGACGTCGGCGATACAAGGAAGAGGCAGCACTGTTGAATCGGAGAGAGGGGAAGACGAGAACGTGAGGGGAAGGGAACAAGTGCTGGTGGGTGGTGTCATGGCGTTGGGTCGCCTGGGTGTGATGGTGGCTGCTGTGGGTTCGTGGAGGAGGGCAGGGCGTAGTGGGGATCTGGTGGCATGGAGGACTGGAAAGTGGGGTAGGCTGGGATTCAAGGTGTCTTGGTGATCGGTTGGGTGGAGGTTGATCTCGTGGCGAGTGCCAGGTGGTTGCCGTGGTGTCGGCATGGAGGCAGATGGCAGTGGTTTGGCTGGAGAGGGACGTGGGTGGTGGAATGGTGGCGACTGGGCTGGTTCGTGGTGGTTCTCGGCATGGTGGCCTGGGGACGTGATGGTGGAGACGTGGGATTGCCTGGGTGGGTGGTACGCTTCGATCGTGGTGGTCTGGAGGGGTTTCGGTGATGGTCTAGGCTCGAGTAGAGGGGACGAGGCTGGTGACTGACTTCGGTTGGGAAAACATGGGGTCGGTGGTGGTGTGGTGATCTGATGGCGAAAGGGGTCGTGGGTTTCGGCATAGGGTGGGTGTAAATCTCGGTGGAGGAAGGGATAACAGCAAAAAAAACAAAATGAAAAAGAAGTACGGTCTTTACCTTGAGATGCTCACTAAAGTTTGAAGAGGAAGCACAGAGAAGTGGGATCTGGATATATTTGGTTGAGAACGTGGAAAGTAAAACTGCTCCCAATTTGAGGAGAGAGAAGGCAAAAAGAAAAGCTTTGAACGGTTAGAGGAATTTAAGGAAAAATAAATGTTGAACGAAACGTAAGGGAGGTAAAGGGGTAAGTGGAATAATTCTCACGGCAAAGTAAGGCAAGATTTGAAATTTTCAAACTGAAATATACAGCTGAAATTAATGGACAATGGAACAATGCACATACAGTGTAACGCCCGAAGTAACGTACAATTTGTTTTATTTCTTTTATTAAATAAACTTAATAATGTTAACGGTTTCTTAGAAATATAACGTATCTTTTTAAACCAAAATTAAAATAGCTATTATCATCATTAATAAAATTTGATTCTAATGTAAAGTTAAGAACGGACATAAATATACGTAACGAAATGTAAAGTTTAAATTTCTCGTTTCACACAAATTACTACACTTTATATTTAAATCAATATTTCGACATGTTTTATTTTTAATTAAAATTTCGTTTAAAAATATCGGCTGTTACATTAACTCAAATCAAAGAAAATTCCGATTTGAAGATAAGTTCGAAACAAAAGACAAGATGGTTAAACAACAATGTAGGAAGATGGATAAGCTTATATAAATTGTAGGCAACCTTAACCGGGTCAACCTTGATTTAAAGAATAAGATCGATGTAGAATTCTGTGCAAGTCTACATTCGACCTCAATAGATAGAATTCGGGTTTGACAAACGATATCTGCATTTAAACCGAGGATATATAAAATCTCCGGTGAATCAGTGCCTATTGTAAAGGAGTTTCACCTCTTTACAAATCAATCGAAGATTGGCGAAACCGCCGATTCATTGTAAAGATCATCCGAAGTGGAGTTATGGGATACTTCAAAATCAAAAGAAGACGGATAGTGGGGAACAAGAATGAAATTTGGAACCGCAGGGAACATTCCAAAATTCAAAGGACACCGAGTCAAAAGGAAGAGACTCACACTCGAATGAAAGTGATTCTATAAATAAATTTACTATATATGCTAAGTTTGCCTAGAGCCAAGGCTTTGATACCAAATGTAACGACCCGATATTTTCAACCATTCGCATCCACACATGTCGGACTTGAATTGTTCAAAATACCGAATTGTAATTTAAATTTGGCAAAACTCAGCATATGTAGTAAATAAATAAATCACAGATCACAGACACAGAGTAACATAATGCAGCAGAAGCAAAGAGATAGTAGTTCATGAAGCTACTACATAAATACATTAGAGTTAGACAAGATACAATAGAAGTTCAATACAATAATCAAGTACAAAGCTGAATACATCACTGGAATCACTGGATAACTGGAATCAACTGAACACTGAAATTGAAATAGATAGTTGGATCTTCAAGTAAAGCTCCAACTCCGATGGTGAGTCTCAAATGCTGCATCACTCAGTCTGACCCGAGCGTAAAGAAAAAACACAAAACACTCGAGTCAGGACATACATACTTAAACAATGTAAACCAACTCAAGTGAACTGTAATATAAGGTACAAGTAACTTAAAGGATGCTTGGGACCGCCCCATCCTCCAAGGATCCGTTAAACTATTTACTATGCAGTAATATTTCGCTATTATAATAATGTCTATAAGTAAAATAAACTTACTTTTAAATAGCGTTAAGGCTTTACATTTTCCACCTTAACACGTAATAGTGTCAGTAGTCTATACAGTACCTGCATATCTCCTGACCAGGAGACTATGAGAAGATACTCCATAGGTAGGACACAAATCAAACTCGTAGAAGGCGCGCTAGGGTAGGTGACACGGCACAACGAGGCAATGCCAGGGTAGATATACCAATTACGCACACGGGCTGGTGGTAACACGTAGCAGCTACTACCGCCCACCATGAGCCACACCCCCAAATCAAAAATCAAAAAATGGCCACCAAATCAATCTCAAAGTCAGAATATATTATCGAAGGAGTGTGTCCGATCGGAGGAATGACCTCACTTGGCCCCAGATCGCTCCATTTTTAGCCGCCTTAAGCCAACTCATGGGAGTTGGGTCCACGTATATACCTCAAAGGACGTTGCCGCCATCCTACTGTAGGATCTAGATTAACCTTAGATGGGGGTGAATAGGGTTATAGCAAATTTCTCGAATTAAACACGTAATCAAAATGCAGATAAATAAATATGCAGAAAATTAAATCACACACATAATTTACCCAGCTTCGGCAACCCCTGCCTACTGCTGCATTCCCAGATTTCTATTAGAATTAAACAGTATCCCGCTTACAAACACTCCTACAGACTCGCACACCCTGCTCTGCCTATAGAGTTTCGTAAACTCGCACACCCTGCTCACTGAACTAACCCTAACTAGACAATCTGACACTACCTAAACCCTAGGTGGTGATTTACCCTTACTTGACTTGAAAAAGTAAAAACTGAAAACAAAAATACAGAGTAAAACCAGGGCAAAATTTAAATTGAAAATTTAAATCAACTTTGCCCTAAATAAACCTGGCCCAAAATAAATAATGACTGAATTAAAACTAAATCTTAGTTGATTAAATAGACCGGCCCAAAAACAATCGGCCCGTTATTTTTTCTTTGATCCCCTTTATTATTGGCCTGATCCTTTTTCTCTTTGACCCCCTATTCTTTTCTCTGGCCCGATCCCTTTGAGATAATAGTAATTGAAAAACTAGGGCTTCAGCGATGTTTCGATTTTCTGGCGATTATGGAATTATGAGCTTCGGCTCCTTGATTCTCTGTTGCTTTGGCGAATCTATGATTGAGGCGTCGGCTTTTGCTTGATTCTGGAATTAAGAGCTTCCTTCTGTTGTTTATGGCTTTGGCCTTTTGCCTCGAGTCTGGAATTAGGGCTTTGCTTTGTTGAAGTAACCGACTTCTGTTGATCGATTGAGTAGATGATCTCGCGTGTAACTTTGATCGATCGTTCGTCTCGTTGAAGCTTACTTCGGCTGCTTCGATGTTTGATCGAGTTCGACTTCGGTATGTAATTATTTGCCTTTTGTTTCTTCTGATTTGCTTGCTTGAACTCGATGATATTTGCCAGTGATGATTTCGGGTTTATATAGGATTCTCGTTCCTATATCTTCGTTCAATTTTATTTCTTTGATTTTGTCAACTGGTTTTACTTGGCCACTTGATTTTTCTTGAGCGTTTGAGATGATTCTGACTTTGTCATATGCGTATATTTCGTTTTTTTATTACGTGATAATCACGGTATTGAGTTTGAAACTTACACCTCATCTCTGACCTGTTCATATACTTGAATAACTCGATGTTGATTTTGAATTCCTTGATGGTCACGTCTTTGTTACACACGGCTATGTACATGTCAGTTTTGTATTTCTCGATGTTGATTTCAATTTGACCATTATATTGAAATTGAACTGGTCATTCTTCACTGTGGTCTTCGACTTTACATTTTCTTTGTTGTAATTGGACGTGTACTTGTAGTCTTTATTTGTGTACTTGAGTCTGCAGTTCATTATCCGGTTGCATACATTGTTGTTGTAGATGTTGATGTTGTACTTCACTATTTTGGTTTTGTGGTGTGCACTGTGCATTCATGTGCATACTTGATGTTGTTTATGTTTGCATCTTGTGGTTGCCACTGTGTTGCATTGAGCTCTGTTAGTTGTCAGAGTAGCTTGATCATTTAGGTCATTCACTTGATACTGTTTTACTTCCCTCTGTTCATGTAGCTCTCTGTCTTTGATCTTCACTTGGTTGCAACTGGTCATTTCTATTTGGGTTGATGTCATTTGCAGTTGCACTTGAGCATCTGGACTTGAGTTCTCTGTTGTATTTCTTGAAGTCTCCATTGCATACTAGTGGTCTTTTGTAGCATTGAGTTGCACTGTACTTGTCCTGTCCACTGTTTCATTTAGTTGTTGTTGCACACTACTGGTCTTCATTTGCATTTCTCTGGTCTTTGTAGTTGTAGCATTGGTTTTGTACATTTTTCTCGAGTCTGATTTTGGTGCTTTGTTTATTTGAGTCATGTTAGCTGTGGATTTGGTTTGCTTTTGATTCATGCTGTACACATTGAGTCTCTCTTGAGTTGAATCCAGTTTTAGACTCGGGTTTGACCTTGTACAAATGTCGTGACTTGAGTTGAACCCGATTTTTGGGTTTGACCTGTGCTCACCTGTCCCTGTTACTATATCAAGTGTATATACATATATCGGTGTGCACGGCCTTGTGGCATGTACAGTGATACACTGTGCATGTCACATTGTTCGTGTGTGATGAATTCAAATATAAATGATGACGAACAACCCAAATAACTGAGGCTAATATTATTTTCAAAAATCACATTTTATTTTATACTGCAAAAACATTTCCTTTTCATTTTACTGCATCAATGTATATTTCTGCAAATTGCTCAGATGCTGGATTCACATTGGAATAAAGTTGAAGATAAATACGAGTGTGAGTGATATGTAGTGAGGAACTGATGTAACTATGAAATTGTGATGTAATTGTATTGTGACTGAAATTGTATAGTTATAGTGAGAGCTTGAAATTGTACTATCAAAATTGTAATAAATATTTGTTTGAATTCCAATTCTGTGTTATTTATTTCATTCAGCAAATATTTATTTTATCTGTGAAAAATAAAATAGTACAATATCAAATACATTTAAATGAATGCATATATGTTTATTATCATCAAACAAAAAGCATATACATGCATATTCCACAATCTCCCCCTTTTGATGATAACAAACATATATTTAAGATTTTGACTATTGTAAATGTATTTGATTATTCAATTTGCTCCCCCTATTTAAATGCTCTCTTTCTACACAATACTCCCCCTACATATATGCATGAGAATAAAATATGCAATATGAATCTATATGCAAATAGAAAATCTTTGACCTTTATTTTCAAAATCTTAACTTTTCTCTCCCCCTTTTGTTATCAGCAAAAGAATAATAGTAATAGAAAAATAGAGATATAGTGATTGATATTAATACAATATTAAAGCTCAATCGAGTGTAATTATTAATTTCAATAAGAAAATCAAACAAAAATCATAAATACTTTAATTGACGCATATTCCACTAAAATGATATGAATGATTTCATCGAATAAACCATATAGTTGTGTCTATTTGTGGTATATTTTTTTCAGGAAATTTGAATATCTACTAACCATGCATAACCGTTAGGACTTTTAAATGAGATTAGTAGTATTCTAAATTTTTATTTTAAAAATGAATTCAAGTATCTTCTAACCACGCATAACCGTGAGGACTTTTAAATGGGATTAGAATCAACTTGCCTATTTAATCAATCAATTTTGATATGCGTTCCATACATGCATAACCGTGAGGACTTTTAAATGAGCATGGAAGCACATAATCAAAAATCCAAGTAATTCACCCATGCATAACCATGAGGACTTTTAAATGAGAGTGAATATTTTGGATATTATTATTTATTGTTAGAAATATAATAAAATTGAAGCACAAATGATTTCCCGTTTAAACTACCACATATTGACATACTATATTGACTTTTGATGAGTGATGGTCGATAGAAGAATGATAGAAATAGAAATGATCATGGAATATTTATCAACAAAAAGTTTTTATAACTCTTGTTTAAATTTCTAAAGAAATTTTCTAATTATACTTTCTCAAGTCATAATATATGATTAAGATCAACACTCATCTTATTTTCAATCACTATCTATCTTTTTTAGATAATTATTAGGGGGTCAGATCAGTTAATCAATTTCAAAAATAGTTATAAAATCAAATTTTCCTAAATAACTAATCTGATACAAGGTCAACGGAAATTATTTTCTAGAAGGGATTTTCAAGAAAAAAAAATTTCTGCTAAAATAAAATTATTTGAAGTGAAAAATATGCAGATATTTTCTTTGAAAAATGATGCAGCAAATGAATGTCTCGAAATATAATCACGTTCCACTGGTAACTTTTCTATCAACTATATTACCAGTGTGATCTGCATCTGACTTTAAATTTCACTCAATATTCACTCGTTGGATGTCATAGACCAGATTGTGAAATTTCAACAAACTATCTCAGAATTATTTTCAACAATCTTTAAACAAAATTTTCTTGACTTTGAATTGAAGTCGTGTTAACCATCAAACAAATATCATAGTGTCAGATTTAGAAACCGTAGGATCAACAGTCATTAAACCATCATCATTATTTCAAAACAATTTCTTGAAGTTTCACCAATTTCACAAAGTTTCAACAATTTCTCAAAAACCTTTTTATAGCATGAGTAATCAGAAATCAATCAACATCATAATTTGACCAAACAGATTAAATTCAATGATGAAAAAAAATGGTTGGTCAACTTTTAAGCACAAATCAAAGTCATAGATAAGAACAAGTCATGTAAGATCATATCAAGCAAGTTAGAATCTGTCACCATCATAATTACTTCAAGTAATTCTAATTAACGATGATTGGTTAAAAAGAATCAGAATTAACATCATCAATCATTTCACATAACTGGCTGATTTAATTCAGATTATGGTGCCGATTTTCACATTTTATCTATCGTTTAAAAATAAATACAATTACCTGTTTTACCTGTACGATAATCTTTTGTTGTTTGCCCATTGTGAATCTGTCACCTTTATACTAGGCTAAGGAACGTTGATTTGTCGCCCGTTGTGTGTCTGGAACAGCCAGTATCCAGATAACACTAATGTTGTTCCTTAGCCTGCCACCACACCTACACGGTAAAAGATTTTTGTGACCTATTTGTTTTTATAGGTCCATGGTTGTTAGTGGCAGAAGCATTGTGAATAAACAATCCCTTTGGAACCCAAACTTGTTTTGTCCTTTTATTCTTGTTCCAATAGACATGAAATTTGTTTGTAGAATTTTTAGGAACCCAAACTTGTATAAATTTTGTGTTCTTGTTCCTATGACTACAATTTTCAGCACAATGTCCAATTATTCCACATTTTACACATCTAGCAAAGACACTCTTACCTTTTGCATTATCATCAACTTGTGTTTTCCCAAAACCTAGTCCTTTTCTGTTGTTAGCAAAAAGTTGATTTCCCAATAACATATTAAATGATTTTTCTCCTCTTGAAAAATTATTCAGAGTTTTCTCAAGATCTTGGACTTTGGTTTTCAGTGTTGAGTTTTCAGTCACAAGTGAGGTGCATCTATTTATAAAATCCTTTTTCCTAGTTTCAATGGTTTCCTTTAGATTCAAGTTTTCTTTTTCAAGATTCTCAAAGCTATCCTTCAGTTTTGATAATTCTGAATCTAAAGTTTTACAGTTTTTACAATCTAGGTTTTGAATATTTTCAAGTTCAGTTTCTAACCTAAAATTTTCACGGGCAAGTTCTCTCGTATCAGATTTCAGTTTTTCAATTTTAGAATCTAAAGCATCAACTGTTTTAGTAAGATCAAGGCACATAAAGACAAGTTCTTTATAAGAACAGTTCTTTACCTCACTAAATTCCTCTGAGCTTGCTTCTGAATCTGATCTTGATTCCTCTAAGCTTGCTTCTGAATCTAATCTTGTCGTAAAACACAAGTTAGCCTCCTCTGAGCTATCAGTTGAAACTTCCTCTCCTTCCTCATCATCCCAAGTCGCTGCGAAGGCCTTTTTCTTCTTTTTCTTTCCCTTGTTGTTTTTGAGAAGTGGGATATTTTGTTTGAAGTGACCAGGCTTGTTGCAGTTATAGCGGGTTAATTCATTTTCTGAACTTTCAGAATCTTTTGATCTATAACCATTCGTTTTCTTCTTGCGTGGCCTGAATCTCGACAATTTTCTAAGATTATTGACAGCCATTGCAAGTTCTTCAATTGGATCTTCTACTTCATCATCGCTCTCTTCTTTGCTTTTTAAGGCAATCGCCTTCTTCTTTGATTCGGGGTTGTTGCGTTCCTCCTTTGCTTTTAGCTCAAGCTCATACGTCATCAAGTTTCCGATCAAATCCTCCATGCTTAATTTACTCAAATCTTTCGATTCTTGTATTGCTGTGACTTTTGCCTCAAAGATCATCGGTAAGACTCGTAGTATCTTCCTCACTAGCTCTACCTTGGAGAATACCTTTCCAAGCGCTCTAGCATTGTATACCAAGGTTGAGAAGCGTCCAAACATGTCCTTTATGCTCTCGCCTTTGTCCATCACAAAGTTCTTGTATTCATTGCTGAACAGGGCTAGACGAGACTCCTTGACTTGAGAAGTTCCTTCATGTGTCACCTCCAAAGTATGCCAAATTTCCTGTGCTATTTTACAATGAGAAATTCTATTAAATTCAGTTTTATCAAGAGCACAGATCAAAGCATTCATGGCTTTAGCATTCGTAGTTTTTAATTTCTTATCGTTAGCATCCCACCTCTCCTTAGGTTTCGGAATCTCAATATCACCAATAGTTATAGTGGGTGGTGTATAGCCAGTTTCAATAATATCCCAAACATCATAATCTACAGAACTAAGATAAATACCCATCCTAACTTTCCAGTAAGCATAATCACTCCCATTAAACATAGGTGGCCTAACAATAGATTGTCCCTCAGAAAAAGAATTATTTGAATTCATGACTCTAGAGTTAAAGAAAAAATACCGAGCTCTGATACCACTTGTAGGATCTAGATTAACCCTAGAGGGGGGTGAATAGGGTTATAGCAAATTTCTCGAATTAAACACGTAATCAAAATGCAGATAAATAAATATGCAGAAAAGTAAATCACACACAGAATTTACCCAGCTTCGGCAACCCCTGCCTACTGCTGCATTCCCAGATTTCTATTAGAATTAAATAGTATCCCGCTTACAAACACTCCTACAGACTTGCACACCCTGCTCTACCTATAGAGTTTCGTAAACTCGCACACTCTGCTCACTGAACTAACCCTAACTAGACAATCTGACACTACCTAAACCCTAGGTGGTGATTTACCCTTACTTGACTTGAAAAAGTAAAAACTGAAAACAAAAATACAGAGTAAAACCAGGGCAAAATTTAAATTGAAAATTTAAATCAACTTTGCCCTAAATAAACCTGGCCCAAAATAAATAATGACTGAATTAAAACTAAACCCTAATTGATTAAATAGACCGGCCCAAAAACAATCGGCCCGTTATTTTTTTCTTCGATCCCCTTTATTATTGGCCCGATCCTTTTTCTCTTTGACCCCCTATTCTTTTCTCTGGCCCGATCCCTTTGAGATAATAGTAATTGAAAAACTAGGGCTTCGACGATGTTTTGATTTTCTGGCGATTATGGAATTATGAGGTTCGGCTCCTTGATTCTCTGTTGCTTTGGCGAATCTATGATTGAGGCGTCGGCTTTTGCTTGATTCTGGAATTAAGAGCTTCCTCCTGTTGTTTATGGCTTTGGCCTTTTGCCTCGAGTCTGGAATTAGGGCTTTGCTTTGTTGAAGTAACCGACTTCTGTTGATCGATTGAGTAGATGATCTCGCGTGTAACTTTGATCGATCGTTCGTCTCGTTGAAGCTTGCTTCGGCTGCTTCGATGTTTGATCGAGTTCGACTTCGGTATGTGATTATTTGCCTTTTGTTTCTTCTGATTTGCTTGCTTGAACTCGATGATATTTGCCAGTGATGATTTCGGGTTTATATAGGATTCTCGTTCCTATATCTTCGTTCAATTTTATTTCTTTGATTTTGTCAACTGGTTTTACTTGGCCACTTGATTTTTCTTGAGCGTTTGAGATGATTCTGACTTTGTCATATGTGTATATTTCGTTTTTTTATTACGTGATAATCACGGTATTGAGTTTGAAACTTACACCTCATCTCTGACCTGTTCATATACTTGAATAACTCGATGTTGATTTTGAATTCCTTGATGGTCACGTCTTTGTTACACACGGCTATGTACATGTCAGTTTTGTATTTCTCGATGTTGATTTCAATTTGACCATTATATTGAAATTGAACTGGTCATTCTTCACTGTGGTCTTCGACTTTACATTTGCTTGTTGTAATTGGATGTGTACTTGTAGTTTTTATTTGTGTACTTGAGTCTGCAGTTCATTATCCTGTTGCATACATTGTTGTTGTAGATGTTGATGTTGTACTTCACTATTTTGGTTTTGTGGTGTGCACTGTGCATTCATGTGCATACTTGATGTTGTTTATGTTTGCATCTTGTGGTTGCCACTGTGTTGCATTGAGCTCTGTTAGTTGTCAGAGTAGCTTGATCATTTGGGTCATTCACTTGATACTGTTTATCTTCCCTCTGTTCATGTAGCTCTCTGTCTTTGATCTTCACTTGGTTACAACTGGTCATTTCTATTTGGGTTGATGTCATTTGCAGTTGCACTTGAGCATCTGGACTTGAGTTCTCTGTTGTATTTCTTGAAGTCTCCATTGCATACTAGTGGTCTTTTGTAGCATTGAGTTGCACTGTACTTGTCCTGTCCACTGTTTCATTTAGTTGTTGTTGCACACTACTGGTCTTCATTTGCATTTCTCTGGTCTTTGTAGTTGTAGCATTGGTTTTGTACATTTTTCTCGAGTCTGATTTTGGTGCTTTGTTTATTTGAGTCATGTAGCAGTGGATTTGGTTTGCCTTTGATTCATGCTGTACACATTGAGTCTCGCTTGAGTTGAATCCAGTTTTAGACTCGGGTTTGACCTTGTACAAATGTCGTGACTTGAGTTGAACCCGATTTTTGGGTTTGACCTGTGCTCACCTGTCCCTGTTACTATATCAAGTGTATATACATATATCGGTGTGCACGGCCTTGTGGCATGTACAGTGATACACTGTGCATGTCACATTGTTCGTGTGTGATGAATTCAAATATAAATGATGACGAACAACCCAAATAACTGAGGCTAATATTATTTTCAAAAATCACATTTTATTTTATACTGCAAAAACATTTCCTTTTCAATTTTACTGTGTCAATGTATATTTCTGCAGATTGCTCAGATGCTGGATTCACATTGGAATGAAGTTGAAGATAAATACGAGTGTGAGTGATATGTAGTGAGGAATTGATGTAACTATGAAATTGTGATGTAATTGTATTGTGACTGAAATTGTATAGTTATAGTGAGAGCTTGAAATTGTACTATCAAAATTGTAATAAATATTTGTTTGAATAAAATATTCGTTTGAATTCCAATTCTGTGTTATTTATTTTATTCAGCAAATATTTATTTTATCTGTGAAAAATAAAATAGTACAATATCAAATACATTTAAATGAATGTATATATGTTTATTATCATCAAACAAAAAGCATATACATGCATATTCCACACCTACTTCATTCTGGAATCTCCACCGCGTACACGATTGTCAAAGTGGTTTTCGGTATCGACAGAGAGTATGCCTATGTCCAATCCCGGTCTCTTTGCCAACCAATCGTTATTATAACCCATGGCTATTTATTTCAAAATCATTTATACTTCAAAACAAAAATGTCATATCCATTTATTTCAAAACAGTTTACCCTTCAAAAACCAAAATATCATATCCATTTCAAAAGCCCAAATACGATATCATTTCCATTTCAAAACCCAATAAAATATGATATTATTTCCTTTTCAAAACCCAATCAATAATATATCATTTCTGTTTCAAAACCAAATCAATAAAATATGATATCATTTAAACAAATCCAAATTTCCAAATCATTGAATATTTCCTTCAATTTATTTAAACTTGAAATAGTCCTTTCTAAATCATCTTAACCCAAAACCACTTTATAAAGTCATTTTCTTAACTCTTCAATTTCAGTAATACTTAGAAAATCATAACACTTTGAAACATACTTATTTAAACCATTTAAATTAAATGTTAATATCTTCAAAACAAGATTCGTTTAAATCATTCAATGTCAAATAATATTCATTTCACAGTTGTAGCATTTCTAAGTTTATTCATCTAATTATAAAATTTCCAAAACATTGTAAATTTCAGCTACAACAGCATTTATAAAGTGTTACAGTAGATATATTAGTATTTCAAAAACATAATCAAATTCAGAAACAACCGCACTTACAAAGTGCTACAGTAGGTATTTAGTTCTTATTTCAAAACAGTTTACTTTCAGCAACAACATCACTTACAAAGTGTTGCGGTGGCTTTATTATTATTTCAGAATATAGTTTAGTTTCAGCGACAACAGCACTTACAAAGTGCTGCAGTAGCTCTTATTATTCCAAAACTTAGTTTATTTTCAGAAATGATAGCACTTAACAAATGCTGTCTAAAAACCACAGCATTTCTGAAGTGCTTCCAATACTAATTCTAGATTTAGTATAAAATTTCAGAAACAATAAAACTTTAATTTTAACTATTTCAACTTATAAAAATCATATTTCCAACTTCAAAAAATATGCATTTGGATATCATTTATCTTATGATTAAATAAAATAAAGTTTATAACTAAAATATCCAAATTAACTATAATTCATTTATAAGTCAAAATTTCACTACTTCACTTAACTTTTTATTTTGAACAAATAACTTTACTCTTTAATTTAGAATATCCATCTCATAAATAGAATATTTCTATTACTAAATTAACTTAAACTTTCACTTGAAAACTAAATTTCCAATTATCAAGTTAAGCCATCTTTAAGTTACATTTTTCCATTAAATCATAATCACTTATTTTTACAAAACATAACCATAAATCAAATATTTTATCATAGTTAATATAACAATCCAATTCTCTTTATAAATCCATTCATTTAGACATCAATTAACTATGATTTCAAGTTAAATAAATTTTATTACAAAAGCCCAATTAAATTGTACTTCATTTTATCACTTTAAAATACATTGTTTATTATACAACCCATATTCAATTTCAAAACTAAAAATTGATTTCAATTACTAGATTAGATTTTAAAATTCCATATTAGTCAACTTTAATTTATAAGTTATTTCTCACAAATAAAGTTCTTTAAATTACCATTTAATACCAAATAAAGATTTTTAACTTACAATTTAAATCCAATTATCACTTATAAAATTTTAACTTGTTGGAAACCAATATCTCTTTATATTTTAATTCAATAAATCAACTTTTTAATCAAAATCAACTTGATAGGTCCTACGGTAAAGGTATTCTTCTTTACATTTTTTTTCATAATGAACACATATAGAAAATAAAAGGGTTCATTTTATAGATTATACTGTTTTAACTACGTTGTAGCTAATAGCTGAAATTAACTGTCATTTAGTTGAAAATTGACTGTAATTTGGGGGCACTATCTCAGATGTATGATTTAGGTGCTAGCATTCGATTATATCTTTATTTCTTCTTGCTTTTAGTGTGAAGTGTCTAACGAAAAAGTGGTTAACTCTGCAATACGTACTTTCAATAATTTGTTTGTCAAATAAATTTGTAACCAAGACTATCTATATCAAAGATTTATTAATCAATATGGTTTTATAAAGCTTTGCAATGTTAAGTTAGGTGCTTTCAAATAAAAAGTTGGCTTTCGTATTGTGTTCGACAATTTTCATTAGGTAGGAAAGTATGATGCGAAGTCATCGTTTTCAAGTATAATTCTTTCTGTCATTGGTATTCAAGTTATGAAGGTTTAGAGTAAAACTACGTTTATAAAAGTTACGAAGGTCCAAATTTTTTCTTTTCAACATTTCAGATTTAACTTTTTAAAATTAGTTTCTCAGCTTTTTATTTATTTGTCATACTCAAATATATGGAACTCATAGTATGCTTTATTTTGTCAATTTGGACAACGAATGATTTAAATCTGCGAACATGGTTTTTTTTTACCGCTTAAAGTACTAAAATTTGGCAACCGAAGTACATAACTTTCACTGCTTCCGTTCAATACTAAGTATTAGCTTTCACAAATAAATTATGTCATTTTCTCTAATGTTCTTCATTGCCAACACACCTAACCTTTATATAATTGAGGCCATAAAATGTTGCATATACACGACAAAGTATGTGTTTGCAGGTTTACAATTATTATTTTTGCTTTGGTGTTTTCAATTCTAAAATTTTAAACTTTTTGGAGGAGAGTTGAAATTTTCACATAAATGAGCAACGACTTCTCAAATATATGTATGCATTTCTTTTGTACTAAGATATGTGTACACATGTTATTAGTTTAGAATATTTTATTGTAATAATAATTTAATTTAGGTGTGTATAAGCATTGAGTTTTTTCAAACGACTTTTAGTATTTTAATTTTTTGATTTATGTTTATCGCGGATTAATTTGTTGTTTTATTTTGGATTAGACTTCTTGGTTGTTATTTTAAATTTGTTTACCCTAAATTTGTATTACATGTATTTATCAAAATTTGTATTCTATATTTAATATGTATTTTAAAGTGTGAATTATGATTTAAAAGCTTAAATGATCTTTAAAATTTTGCAAACTGAATTCAAATTTTAAATGTTATATGGTTTTATATATTGCAGTTTTTAAAGAAAACGTTAAATTTCTGCTTTTTTACAACGAAAATACCAGTTTCCAATCTATATTTGGCTTTTTATAAAAAAAAATTTAAGGAATAATATGTATTTTTTCCTTTTAAAAGTATATATTTTGGCTTTTAATGTTTGTTTGTATTTGTTTTTGGCATTTTTCTATGAAAATATCTTCCCACTTTGATTTAATATTTTTTTTTTCAATTTTCATATTTAACATTTTATATTTTATTTCTCAGTTTTTTTTAATTTTCATATGAACTTACGATAAGCTTTCTTTTGCCAATTTGTATATTGAAAGATTTAAATCTGCGAACATGCTTTTTTCTATCAATAAGAACAATGAAATTTCAGCCTATAAAGTACAAAGCTTTTTGCTACTTCTACTCTATACCATGTACTAGCTTTCACAAATTAATTGTGTCATTTTTATTATGTTCTTCATTGCTAATATCCTTACCTTTATACAATTTAAGCATACAAATTTGGATTTACACAATGACAAAATTGTGTTTCTTAATGTACAATTATTGCTTTACCTGTAAAAATATGTCCACTTTGGTATTCATTAATTTTAAAATTTTCAGCTATTAGAAGTAGATTTGAAATTTTGACTTAAATAAGCAATGAGTTCGCAGATATATGTGTAAGCATATGATTTTTTGATAGTTATTCCTATTGTCTCATTTCGTGCTCGATTTTCCATCGATAATATACTAAGGTCTTTTTTATCCTTAAATTCCATATTGCAAGTTTCCATTCTACCCTTAGTTCTGAAAAGAGGTGCACCTACCAATAAATCTTTTATGCCATTTAAATTGTAGAAATTGTTCTCATCAAGATTACAAAACTTAAAAACTATTTTTAGATTTTATAGACAAAGCCATTGAACCTAAACTCGTATGCCTTTTTATTCTTACATGATGATTTTATTCGAAATATATTTGTACTTTTATCATCTATAATTTAAATGCATAAATAATAACATTTTTATGGCACTAAACGATGTCTAATTTATTTTTATTACTTTCTATACATATGTATGTATGTATATACACATTCTTCATAAATGATTTTATATGAGGCAATTTATTTGCAATTAAATTAAAATTGAAATTGAAAATCAATATAATTTAATTTACTTATAAGTTGTTGTTTGGATGAACCCAAAAGGCCTTTTACTATCGCATGTCAATTACTTCTGATATAGTTTCGTGCTTTTATTATAATATATATATGAATTTGTTTTAGTATGTATATTTGTAGTTTTTGGAAAAAATAAAAGCAGTTTTGGTTCTAATTAAGTTGTCTCACAATTTGGGTGCATTTAAAGAGTAGTTATATATTTTCGTTTTTTTCAAAATTAGTATAAGAACTTCTAAAGATGTTTTAGCATCTAAAAAAGGTTTTTATTTTATTTTATTTTTCTCATTAAAGATAGAAGGGTATTGATGTAATTTGGATCAACTATAAGTGCCGAGCGTTGTATGAATATGTAATGACATTTGTTTTGGTATGTTTATTTGTTGTATTTGATAAATAAATGAAACCAATTTTGTTTATAAGTTATATCGCACTTTTATGTACTTTTATAGAGTAGTTTTATGTTCTTATTTTATAAATACAAACAAATTTCATATATTGAAAATAAAATCAGTGGTTTAATATTAAAATTTAATTAGTTTAATTGTTTTCTTTTCAAGGCATTAACTACACATTTTTAATAAATAACATCCTGCTTGCAATGAATGGCGGTAATCCGTCTACATTTTTTAGTTGAAAGCACGAAGCTTTAATTTAATTTTTATTACTTAATCCACTGGATCAATGAATCCATTTTCCTATGTTGACAAATTGAAGTTTTGAGTCAAGGCCGCAATTCCAGATATGTATTTTAACCTTCTACTATTTAGTAAACCACACCGAGAACTATATACATATATTATTGGTTTGATAATCCTTCTAGTATAATTATTTAAATTGGCAAAATTAATATTTCCAAACAATGATAATAATATGCTGCTTATATATATAGATATAAATAATTTTTAAATAGTAAAATAAATACCAAAGCTTTATAAAACATTTTAAATAAAATAAAGACAAGTGTTAAGATGTTAACACCCAAATTAACAAAAGTAAATCATTTAACATAAGGAATTTATAAATAAGGCTTTATATATTTGTAAGTTTTAAAATGCATAGAATTAACATTTGTAATAAATAAATTCATTGTTTGACAATTGTAACTTTTATGCCATGCAATTTACAAGTGGCCAATATGTTTTCTTTTCAAATTTGTAATGAAAATAAAAAAAATCAAAGGAATTAAACCAGGTTTTCATCTTCTTGCCACTTTCAAAAACTTGGAAATCAAAAGAAAAAAAAAACTGATTCAAACATCCGCCTGAAATCAAACAAATCATCAAGCAACTTCAGATCAGTTTTGAAAGCCTTAAATCATCTCAGCAATTCAAAGATTCCAGTAAAAACAAGATCAAGTTTTCCAGTTAAAACTAATCAGGCTTCAACAATTCAAGTTTTAAAAGCTTCCTAGTAAAAATCAAGCCCTTTGCTTCTTTAATCTGTGAGTAATCTATTATTTTTAAAAAATAAATCTGTTTAAACTTTGATTCATGTGATTGTAACATTCCCCCTTTTGACCGTCCCCAGTCGGTAATTAAACCAACTTGAAACGTTCAAAAAGACGAATTGTTATTTAGTTTATAAGGTTTAAACAGAATCAGCCACAGAAACACAGAATAATAACAATCAATTAAAACAAATGAATCTTTATTTCATTACTATAAATCTTTTTATATACATCAGAGTTTATACAATTTAATACTGATACAGCGGAATATCTTAAAATACAATTTTCTCGAAATAAATGATTCTTTACTCTCTCTCTCTAACTTCGCTGCTCGAAAATCTTCAAGCTGTAAAAATACACGGTCTGACCCGAGTATTATATTCAAAAGAAAATAATACACAGGTCAGTCTAATTCAAACCAGTTTATTAGTGCATAGAGGCAATAATAATTTAAATAGACGACAGTCACAATAATTCTCGTCTATCCAACTCTTTTAACAAAGAAATCGGATAACGAAAATATAACACTTAACAGTGTTAAACAATAAATCAGCAGATTTAAATAATCAACAGAGATAAATAAACAATTTATCAAATCGACTAAATCAATTTAAAACAATTGAAATTGTCACTTTAAAACCCATCAAGACTCGATTGGCTGCCGTACACGCACGCGTGTACGGCCTCGCCAATATGGCATAAAAATCAATGCATCAAAAGCAAAAGAAAAATCGATTCAAATCTGTCGAGTTTGGGTGGCTGCAGTGCACGCACGCGTGCACTGCCTCGCCAATACGTATAAAATGTCATCACAACTCCAACTATAAATCAGCACATCAATACTGCAGGGGTCAAAATATTAACAAAATGCAGACAGTACAAATCCACCAATATATTCACATATAGGCAGAAACAGTGATCAAATATCAAGTATGAGCAGTGCCCATCAATGAGTTCAAGTATATGCATGTCTGTCTAAAATGAAACAGTGGCAATAAAATAAATCAAGTATCAAGTATGAGCAGTGCCCATCAATGAGTTCGAAAACTGTGAATTGATACTGAAGTCAAGTGATAAATTTCTTGTTTAAAAAGTCAAATGCCGAAGTCCAGGTGTAACAGACTACAACACAGTGATGCAAAGGCCAACCAAACATTTTCGACCAGAAATACTTGCAACATAAATGGTGCAAAGAAAGCAACAGTGGAAAAACCATATGGATATTGAAACAGGCTATTGAAACTAATGGTATACAAGTGTATATATACAAGTGCAGTCCAGTTCATGCATAGGAGCTCAAGAGCAGCCCAAAATCAAAACAGAGGGGATTCCAAGGTAACAAACAAGGTCAAATACCAGAATCCCTACAGATGCCAACTTCATAAGGGTATCAGACTTGGACAGAGATAAGTACGCAAAGACCCCACGTTTATAAACATTTTAACTTTTTAAGCTCCAGACATTAGCAGGTCCAAACAAACCTAAAGCCGAGAAAAATACTAACCAAAGGCTAACAGTTCAGGTCACTGTTGCCATAACTCAAAGCACATACAGGAATTCTACAGCAAATACACATAAAAGTAAAGTGCAGTGAACACTACAGGCAAGTGGACACTATCGGCATGTTGATAACAAAGCACTGCAACTAAAAAGACTCGAGTGATGAAGCACTGAAATGATGCCATTGTACAAACAACAAATGAATAGCCGTGACACTACAGAGCTACCCCAGGCAATATGATAACCCAAATATATACATGCAAGAATGCATATATATACATGTACAATGCCCAGAGATAATGAAACTGAAGGGCCCAAATATTGGAAAGTATCTGATTCCAGTACATCAACATGAAACCAGAGAGAGTGAAGTCAGAAACCAAGAAATGCAGTATCAATCAAGGCTGAAGCCATCAAAAATATCACATAATCAAAGTAATCGAAGTCGACTAAACAGTTTCAAATCAAGGCCGAAACAATGCAACTGATACACGACAGAGATGAACAACTTGCAACTGCAGACTACAACAATGACCAAAACAAGAAGCTCAACAACAACAATGCCCAAAATAACTTGAACGAAGCTACTAAAGGAATGCAGACAGTGGCCGAGAACCCAGACCAATACTACAAATCAAATGCTAGGTCGAACAACTACATGATGAACCCAGACTCATGAACCATATCAATGCTAAATGCTCACATGCTCAAAACTCAACTACCAGTGTACTGTAATACCATCAGAGAAGACAATAGCAAAACAAATCAGAAATGCACCAACCAAGCAATGGACTCGACCAAATTCAACTGCAAGTCCAGACTAAATACAATGCCACCATGAACTGTACTTGTAATAACAATGACTCAATGCACATCAAGCAAGAACCAGACCCACTCCAATCTGGCAACAATAAGTACACTGACCAGACTATGTACATGTACACAAATGCAAAGGCCACAACAAAGTCAACAGTGACCAAGTATACAAAATGCAGACTCAAGTTTATATCAAGCAGCATATATTTGAACCAGACTCAAGTACACAATGCAGAGAAACCCAGATCCAATCCAAACCAGTTCGAATAAAGTTCGATAGCAACTATCAAGCATAAATAAGTGTGCAGTCATGACCAAGGAAATGAATTTGAACGTATAAGTCAAAACATTCTTAAGCATCGAAACAAAGATCAGTGGCCAGAGAAACAAGTTGACGAATTCAAAAACTTTATCAGACGAAATCAACCATTTTATACGAACGAAAATTATGGAGTTTGACTCCTATATAAAACCCTAACATCATGATCGGCAAGACTAAATAAATAACCAAAACACTTTACCGAGCTGGAATTAGATGTGAGTAACTAGGGTTACTCACCTTTTTCACGAATCGAAGCAGCGTCGAGCACGAGATCTTCGATCGACCAAGCTATTGGGGTCGGCATCCATGAATCGAACGAGCCCTAATTTTTCAGAGACAAGCGAGCGAAAATTTTTGAGGCCGCCATTTTTATTTCTCGTTTAATTTTGTTTAGGGTTAGGGTTATATGAATGATGAGAAATTGAGGGGATCGGGTTTTCGTGTTTTAACCGAGATAAGGATGGGCTTAGGGTATGGGCTGGTATTGGTATATTTTTTTTTTCTTTTCAAAAGAAATTTTAACCGATTCACAAATTCCAACAACAATTTTTATTAAACGAATTCCAATTCGAATCGAAGCTCCTATAAGCAAATAGCTAGCAGAGAAATCGTTTAACGATGATATCTAATCGATGCAAAAATCCCGGTTATTACAGAAATTCAAATTGAATTCAATTTAATTTTATACGCGTTTATACGTCGTATATTCACAAAACAATTCCGATAAATACGAAAATTGAAATCCAGTAATAATTCAATATTACGGACCCAATGAAATTGGTTTCGTCAAATTCCGAGACTGTGCCTCGGAAGGTTATTTTTAAATTCGATTTCAAACGATACAATTCCAAAACTGAACAAATCGCTTTCAAATTCAATTCTGAAGCTTCTATTATCTTCAGTATTATCAATATGAATTTTCTAAGCCTTTAAATTATTTTTAACCGGCTTAATATTGAAGATTCAAATTTTATTCAATTTTCAATGGATTAAATTCAAAAATTTAATCGCCAATTCCTTCTGATAATTTGAAATTCAAGTCAAATCATCGTTCAAATATTTAAAATTAATTAAATATTTTCAATTTAAATTGTTCAAAATTCAGGGTCATTACAAACTCCTCTCCTTAAAAACTTTTCGTCCACGAAAAGGAAAGGTTGCTAAAATTTCATCGATATTTATACTCTACTCAATTTTTCTAAGCTTGAAACTCAATACAAATAAATGAATATAAGATTCATTCCATTTGTTTAATCTCACTAGTTCTGTTTATCTTCTCTTTTATTCAATGATTTCTACAATCATTGATTTCTAAAATCAAAACGCAAAAGTCTT
Organism: Allium fistulosum; assembly: GCA_030737815.1. Lineage (NCBI taxonomy): Eukaryota > Viridiplantae > Streptophyta > Magnoliopsida > Asparagales > Amaryllidaceae > Allium > Allium fistulosum. The sequence continues at coordinate 1,034,450,773 of CM060907.1, read as the reverse complement.
TTATCAACATTTTCGATTTACAACTCAGATTCAAACTTAAAATTCTTCACATTAGAGATTTATATAATATACCTCTTCCAAAGCTGTGGACTTTCAAAACATTTCAAAGATCCTCTTCCTTAATTCATTAGGTAGGAATTATGTAATTTTAATTTCAAACTATTGATTTGCTATTTACAGTTTGAAAATACTTGCTAACTCGAAATTTAACAAGTCCATCTTCGTTCTCACAGACATTAGACATACGTTGGCCAGGCGCAGGTCTAAAAATCTCCAAGTACTAAACATACTTGCTTCAATTCCCAGTGAAAATACTTTTAAAAATTCTTTTAAAAATGGATATGGAAAGCACGTTCCCCCATGGATTACAGTTCCACCCGGCGGTTACGCTACTATCCCAGTAGAGTCGCTTGTGGCTGTAGATTTCTCATCTCTTAAATTTCGCCATGGTTGTCGCCATAGATTGCAGTACACACGGCGGTTACGCTACTATCCCAGTAGAATCGCTCGTGTCTGTAGGCATCACGCCCCTCAAATTTCGCCTGGCATTAGATTGCAGTTTACCCGGCGGTTGCGCCACTATCCCAGTGGAATCGCTTGTAACTGTGGGCATCTCGCCCCTCAAATTACGCTAATCATCAATCATAATCAACATGATCCCATCCCAAGGGATTCTAGTCCAAATGGACATTCCAACTTATGGAAAATTCTACGTAGCTACGAATTTCAAATGGACACTCTTCACGAGTTCCAATACCTTCTCCAATAATAAATGGAAGGTACTTTTCCATATCCTCAGTTTAGAAAACATAATATCATATATGTAGTACTTTCATTTCACATTTCGTACATATAACATCTATGTAAACATACATAAGATTTCCATAACAATGTCTTTCTAAACTAACGGTTTCAAATTTACCGCATTCATATATATAAGTTCTAAAAACTTACATATCTCATATTCATAACAAAATAGAGGATTTCAAAATTTTCCTCTAAGTCGATTTGGAAATTTAAGGTTATCTCAAACCTAATTCATATTCATAATTCCATTTATTATCGACTTTCACATTCGATTTGAATTACACATCACATCGTCAATTCTCAACACAGAATTGATGTCTATCGATATATAACCTCTGAGCTCGTACGTCTCAGAGAAGGGTGTTAAGCTAAGAGAATAAATTCTCCGCCACCAACAGATATATATTTAATAGAGATCAATTGCTATGTCATCAATTCACAATGTTAGACATACAATCCAAATCATCATCTGAAATTCAAAGCTCAACTTATATTGTCTTTGATGTCGAAGTTAAACTCAATTTTAACTTAACGATTCAATCCTTTTGAAAAATTTCAAATTGAACTAATTGTTCAAATTTTTCATTTAACTTTTCAACTTCGACTTCAAAAATGAATTTCAAATCATTTATTCCTTACGGAATATATTCACAACATTTCATATTTGGAAAAACATTTCCATACTTATTTTGTAACGTCCCGGAATTTTCGATCCCAAAAATTCCAGATAGTTAGGAAAAGAAGAAAAAGATAGAAGAAGAAGAAACAGAAAACACACCAATGATTCTCACATTCGCAGCGGATCAAAATATAATATCAAATAATAACAGTTTACAAAGAATACTATATCTGTCAATTTACATTTATAATACATCAGAGTTACTCTCATACACAACACTGAGCATATACAAATCAAATATATCTCAGATAAACAGAAATAATAGTCACAGCGGAACACTCCATACGTCCTGCCATCCAGCTCGCCATCCCTGAGCTCCAGAACGTCCTTACCTGAAAATCCGTAATACTCGGTCTGACCCGAGCATTACATCAAAGTAACACCCGGGTCAGGCTGGAAACCAGCGTGAGTAAACCCATATAATTTAAAATACTAAGTCCAATTTAAAAGGAAACCCGGGTAACTCGTACGTCACTCTGAGTTCATTACTTATTATGCTCAACACTTATTTCACGACTCAAATACTAAGTATTTTAACTTAGTTCAAAGGTTCAGATTATCCCATTTCAACCAATCGACACCACATATCAATTTATATAGAATCGAAGTGGTTTCGGGTATTTACTAATACCCAACTCCGGTCTCTTCGAATTCAGTTCATCATAACACATGTTATTCAAGGAAATGCAATTAAACTTTTATAAAGAAGGCACCTTTACTTGGCAATTTCTCCTTGATAAATAACCACATCATTATTGCCCACCCATACAAATCATATCACGAAACACTTCATATCAGGGGTTTAATCAATTCAGGGCCTTTAATTATCATTTAATCATATATAAGCAAGATAAGTCAAAAGATTACCTTTAGTTAACAAATTAATCTCAATTTGGTAACCCATCCCTTAACTTTCCCTTAGATCCAATAAATCAATCTTAATTGCTGATTAATTACTCTTTTAACCACTTAATTAATAAACCTTAATTATTGACTAACACAACTTGATTACAATTAAGATATTTCTTAATTATCTCTTAAATAAATCATTAGTTATTTGTTAATCACTTAATTACTTAACTACTAATCATTCGTTAATTAGCTTCAAGAAGTTAATTACAAATTTATTTGTCAATTAATCATTAATTAATTCAAACTCTACTTACCCTTTTAATGTAATTATTCTTAATTACTTTCAAAAATAATTAATTGAATAATTAATCATCTTGACTAACATTTAAAAAGAAATCTTGTAATTAAGTCTTAACTAATTTAAACCCATTTGTTACTAACTACAAAACCTCAAATGTTCATTAATTTAATACTTAACGTAAATTAATTACTCAATACTTAATTAGGAGTTAAAATCATTGTTAAGCATTAACTAAGATGATTAAACTTGTAATTAAGTCCTAACTTAAACTGTTAAACCCTTATTAAGTTTTCCAGTATTTAAAACTTGTAAAAAAAACAAACTGCAGTAGGAAACCCGAGACTCTCCCTGATTCGCTCGAGTTACTCTTCGAGTTGCTCCGGCTTTTACCCGAGTCATCTCTCTCTCCTTCTCGTATCCATCTTCTTGTTCCCCTTTTTTTTCCTTAGTTTGAAACTTAAGTTAAATATCGGTTACCTCCACACTATACAAGGAAACTCAAGCCAACTTTGCAAAGTCACGAGTATTACTTCGGGACAGTCACGAAAACCCAACGCTGAAACCCATATCATCACCGTGCACATGTACGGTGGTTCTGTCCACCTCCGGTCATCTCCAAACACTCGAGCAAGTCAACGACCATCTAAGCATCCTCACCAGCCCACCAGGACTTCACCACCAACTCGAGATCAAAATCGAGTATATGGGCCCAAAACTGGAACATCCATCAGACCTGACATCTCCATCATTCACGAGTCTCCGATCGTCAGAGTGGCCATGCCTCTGGTCACGTCTTCTTCAACGACCATTCTTCCATTTCCCAACTACCCGTTACACTCGATTCACCAGAGCCACCACCCCGATCGAATTTATCCAGCCTGTCCAAACTAGGGCTACAGCGTTCACTGACCCACCACCGTCGCCACCAAGATTAGATCACCAAACTAAAATTTTTGCACCACTCACCGACCATCACTACATCAGAAGAAGAACTCCCAACTTCCAAGAACCACCAAATCATCAGAGACAACCCAAAACATCATTTCTGATAAAACCAGAACAGCCCCCTTTTATCTTAACTAAAATTTATGATTTTAGTTTCAAAAATCGAATTTTAGTTTTAGTATTAGATCCGTATACCTGAACCCATGAACCATGGTGAGTAAATTTTTATTTGAATTAGAACCTGGAAAACTAGAATTAGGAAAACATCCTGAACACACAGCCATACACACCTATCATTCATATATAAATATACAGAGGTTACTTATACTTATATTCACTACATACCCCTTTTTCTTTAGAGGTAAGCATGCAACAAAATTATTACTTAAATTTAATTAGTGTTGTTACTCACTGTTATAATGAGTTTGTAATTAACAGAGATAAATATACAGAACTGCTGTATAATTAACAGAGACATATATGCATATACATATGCAGATATGCACATATTCTTCCACTTCATATTTATTAACATATGAATCTATCCATGCAAACCTATATTTCCATATCACCCAAAAGACTATGCACCAGATCAACATTTAAGGGATGTAGTTCACTCACTTGTTTTATTTGAAACAGAGACTGGATCAAGGGACAAAGAATTTTGTTTTAAAAATCTTAGTTTGGAACTAAGAACAGAGATGTCACAGGTAAACAGGCATACACACATCATACATCCAAATATGCATAAAAATTTACTGATATACTTGCACACAAACATACTTATTTCAGTAATTTCACCTGTAACCCAATCCCAGTATTTAAATTTTCTTTAAAAGTGTTACTCACTTGTTTTATTGAAACAGAGAACAGTTCTTGCTTCTTCTTCTTCTTCTTCTTCTTTTTTTTTTTTTTTTTTAGGAACTGCAGTTAAATCTCCCAGTAAACCTCCCTGCTTTGTTTAGTTGAATGAATTGTTGGGTTTGTAAGTAATGATGTTTATTTTCTTTTCACAGTTTTACTAAGTTATGGAACGAACAAGGATATAAGATGATGTATATATAGAAATAGCTTTGAACAGCTGTAGGTTACAATTGGTACAAGCTCACCCTGTTTTGATCAGAGATTTTTACTGTAAACTGAAAGAATACTTGCATATTTCGGCTGAAAGATTTCTTGACAAAATGTTGTGCTAATTTAATGCATGTGTCTTCATATTAGTTTACACACAATTATAGTTTTGCTGATATTTATTTTATCTTGTCTGGACAAAGATATTTTGTATGTGTGAATAAATTTGTTTCTGCACAAGATATATTGCATATATGTTATGAATAGTTTATCTCTTTGCATTGTACGTATGCATATATTGTACAGTAATATCTTTCTAAGCTTTTTCTTACATGTTTATGTAAGATTATTATGGTTATTGTTTTGACTTATGTATTTATTCTTGTCTTTATGCTAAACATAGAAATTGTTATAGTGTATATTTAACTTATGTTACCACATAACCATATAATTTATTATTAACATACATTCTTAGTTTTATTTCCATTTATAGTTTAACCTTCAACATTTAATTTATAACATATATTTGTATTTATATTTGTTTTTAAACAAAATAATAAGTTGTGTTAGTAAATTTTATTAAAGATTTAGTAAAATAATACTGCCAAAAATCCGGGATGTCACATATTTAAAAATAAGTAATTCACAAATCCATTTATTTTCAACATTTGAAAATATTCGATATACTTTAATCAAAATTAAGTATATATTTCATCTTTAAGGAAATCATTCTCTTTTACACATTTTTTATTTGAGTCAAAACGAATGTTACGTAAAACATCGTTACGACAACTCAAAATCACTAGTATAAGGATTCGAAATTTAGATAGATGTATAAATCCCAATACTATACAAAACATTTCCTTTCGGAAATCATTTACTATAACAACAGTGTTATAGTCCACCATTTCCTTTTATTCGAAAACGTCTATTTCAACAATGAATGTTGAAATCTATGGTTTCGATATTCAATGCCTTTGAAAACATCTTTTAAAACAATTAACTTCGTTTTAAAATATCATTTTCCCAAAACATGTCCATTTTATTCAATAATATATTCACGGTCCAAAATTGTGAATATACATCTTTTTAACAAACTATAAGAATTTACTTATCAAAATAAGTCAGTTTCGGATTTATAAACAACGTTTATAAATTCTATTCCTATTTATAAAGACTTCAATTTATAAAAATTGCTTCATTAATCATTCCTACTATAACTCAGTTTTATATCAGAATTTTAATTTATAAGTAAATTACTTATAAATTCTTTTATTTTGTAACTTCGATTCATTTTATAACTTCACATTATAAAACTTTTAATTCTGAAATTTTTCATCCACTTATGAAATCCACTAATATTTCATTTTTAACACTTATACAAATCATTTTATAATTCCAATATAATATCAGCCTTTTCAAATTTTCTATTTAAACCGTTTATAATAATTCAAAAATTCCAATTTAAACTATTATATAAATTTATCAGTTTTCCATTTCCAAGATAATCTACTAGTTCTTTAGTAAATCATTCATCGACTTGGTTTTCAATTTAATCACATTTGATTCATTCACATTGGATTTTCTACTAACATTCATTCATATTCAATTAGTTCACATTCACTAATTCATATTCGAGTTAGTTTGCTTTCAATTCAAATCAAATTTGATTCTCTTTAAATTTACTTATCTTTCAATTTGAATTCAATTTACATAGTTTTCAATTTCCATTAATTCAATTTCATTAATACTTAATGAATTCTATACAATCAACTAGCAACCAATGCACATTCAATTTAACCAAATTTATTTACTTTGCTTACATTCAATTTGGTTCAACACACTTAATTTCAATTGGTTTATATTCTAATTCAGATTGAATTCTTATACTCACCATATTCACAAATTCACTTTTACAATTAAAGTTGAATTTCCTTTATATAACTCAAATTCATATTCATTCTTCACTTTATTAATTCATTTTGATATCAAATTCAATTTGATTCAATATTACTTAAGCCATGTTTCATTTTATCTCTACTTGCATTTATTTTCACCATAAAACTTAAGTTCGTCTCAAATTTATTTGAAATTCTATTTAATTTAACTTTTACTAAAGTCAAATTCATATCACATTCAAAATTCAGATTTTGTTTCACTTATCAAAACTGTTCAAACATTTTAACAATTGGTTTTACTTACACTTTCTCATTTTATAAGTTAAACAACTTATTAATTTAAACTTTCCGATTCATGTTATATAATCACTTATCTTTCAAGTTTAACTTTCCATCTCAATAATTTATCAAATCAAGTACGATTTATTTAACTTCCTTTAGTTAAATTTCAAATCATATATTTATTGATACTAATTCAATTTAATTTAACTTTTCTTAAGTTAAAAATCTTAATTTCAAAAACAATATTATACTTCTTTGGATTTGAAAAACGTTTCCTTTTAAAGTGTTTCTAGTAACTATTCATATTAAACATCATAAACTAAGCTTTGTGTAAACCAAAGCTCTGATACCACCCTGTAACATTCCCCCTTCTGACCGTCCCCAGTCGGTAATTAAACCAACTTGAAACGTTCAAAAAGACGAATTGTTATTTAGTTTATAAGGTTTAAACAGAATCAGCCACAGAAACACAGAATAATAACAATCAATTAAAACAAATGAATCTTTATTTCATTACTATAAATCTTTTTATATACATCAGAGTTTATACAATTTAATACTGATACAGCGGAATATCTTAAAATACAATTTTGTCGAAATAAATGATTCTTTACTCTCTCTCTCTAACTTCGCTGCTCGAAAATCTTCAAGCTGTAAAAATACTCGGTCTGACCCGAGTATTATATTCAAAAGAAAATAATACACAGGTCAGTCTAATTCAAACCAGTTTATTAGTGCATATAGGCAATAATAATTTAAATAGACGACAGTCACAATAATTCTCGTCTATCCAACTCTTTTAACAAAGAAATCGGATAACGAAAATATAACACTTAACAGTGTTAAACAATAAATCAGCAGATTTAAATAATCAACAGAGATAAATAAACAATTTATCAAATCGACTAAATCAATTTAAAACAATTGAAATTGTCACTTTAAAACCCATCAAGACTCGATTGGCTGCCGTACACGCACGCGTGTACGGCCTCGCCAATATGGCATAAAAATCAATGCATCAAAAGCAAAAGAAAAATCGATTCAAATCTGTCGAGTTTGGGTGGCTGCAGTGCACGCACGCGTGCACTGCCTCGCCAATACGTATAAAATGTCATCACAACTCCAACTATAAATCAGCACATCAATACTGCAGGGGTCAAAATATTAACAAAATGCAGACAGTACAAATCCACCAATATATTCACATATAGGCAGAAACAGTGATCAAATATCAAGTATGAGCAGTGCCCATCAATGAGTTCAAGTATATGCATGTCTGTCCAAAATGAAACAGTGGCAATAAAATAAATCAAGTATCAAGTATGAGCAGTGCCCATCAATGAGTTCGAAAACTGTGAATTGATACTGAAGTCAAGTGATAAATTTCTTGTTTAAAAAGTCAAATGCCGAAGTCCAGGTGTAACAGACTACAACACAGTGATGCAAAGGCCAACCAAAAATTTTCGACCAGAAATACTTGCAACATAAATGGTGCAAAGAAAGCAACAGTGGAAAAACCATATGGATATTGAAACAGGCTATTGAAACTAATGGTATACAAGTGTATATATACAAGTGCAGTCCAGTTCATGCACAGGAGCTCAAGAGCAGCCCAAAATCAAAACAGAGGGGATTCCAAGGTAACAAACAAGGTCAAATACCAGAATCCCTACAGATGCCAACTTCATAAGGGTATCAGACTTGGACAGAGATAAGTACGCAAAGACCCCACGTTTATAAACATTTCAACTTTTTAAGCTCCAGACATTAGCAGGTCCAAACAAACCTAAAGCCGAGAAAAATACTAACCAAAGGCTAACAGTTCAGGTCACTGTTGCCATAACTCAAAGCACATACAGGAATTCTACAGCAAATACACATAAAAGTAAAGTGCAGTGAACACTACAGGCAAGTGGACACTATCGGCATGTTGATAACAAAGCACTGCAACTAAAAAGACTCGAGTGATGAAGCACTGAAATGATGCCATTGTACAAACAACAAATGAATAGCCGTGACACTACAGAGCTACCCCAGGCAATATGATAACCCAAATATATACATGCAAGAATGCATATATATACATGTACAATGCCCAGAGATAATGAAACTGAAGGGCCCAAATATTGGAAAGTATCTGATTCCAGTACATCAACATGAAACCAGAGAGAGTGAAGTCAGAAACCAAGAAATGCAGTATCAATCAAGGCTGAAGCCATCAAAAATATCACATAATCAAAGTAATCGAAGTCGACTAAACAGTTTCAAATCAAGGCCGAAACAATGCAACTGATACACGACAGAGATGAACAACTTGCAACTGCAGACTACAACAATGACCAAAACAAGAAGCTCAACAACAACAATGCCCAAAATAACTTGAACGAAGCTACTAAAGGAATGCAGACAGTGGCCGAGAACCCAGACCAATACTACAAATCAAATGCTAGGTCGAACAACTACATGATGAACCCAGACTCATGAACCATATCAATGCTAAATGCTCACATGCTCAAAACTCAACTACCAGTGTACTGTAATACCATCAGAGAAGACAATAGCAAAACAAATCAGAAATGCACCAACCAAGCAATGGACTCGACCAAATTCAACTGCAAGTCCAGACTAAATACAATGCCACCATGAACTGTACTTGTAATAACAATGACTCAATGCACATCAAGCAAGAACCAGACCCACTCCAATCTGGCAACAATAAGTACACTGACCAGACTATGTACATGTACACAAATGCAAAGGCCACAACAAAGTCAACAGTGACCAAGTATACAAAATGCAGACTCAAGTTTATATCAAGCAGCATATATTTGAACCAGACTCAAGTACACAATGCAGAGAAACCCAGATCCAATCCAAACCAGTTCGAATAAAGTTCGATAGCAACTATCAAGCATAAATAAGTGTGCAGACATGACCAAGGAAATGAATTTGAACGTATAAGTCAAAACATTCTTAAGTATTGAAACAAAGATCAGTGGCCAGAGAAACAAGTTGACGAATTCAAAAACTTTATCAGACGAAATCAACCATTTTATACGAACGAAAATTATGGAGTTTGACTCCTATATAAAACCCTAACATCATCATCGGCAAGACTAAATAAACAACCAAAACACTTTACCGAGCTGGAATTAGATGTGAGTAACTAGGGTTACTCACCTTTTTCACGAATCGAAGCAGCGTCGAGCACGAGATCTTCGATCGACCAAGCTATTGGGGTCGGCATCCATGAATCGAACGAGCCCTAATTTTTCAGAGACGAGCGAGCGAAAATTTTTGAGGCCGCCATTTTTATTTCTCGTTTAATTTTGTTTAGGGTTAGGGTTATACGAATGAATGAGAAATTGAGGGGATCGGGTTTTCGTGTTTTAACCGAGACAAGGATGGGCTTAGGGTATGGGCTGGTATTGGTATATTTTTTTTTTCTTTTCAAAAGAAATTTTAACCGATTCAAAAATTCCAACAACAATTTTTATTAAACGAATTCCAATTCGAATCGAAGCTCCTATAAGCAAATAGCTAGCAGAGAAATCGTTTAACGATGATATCTAATTGATGCAAAAATCCCGGTTATTACAGAAATTCAAATTGAATTCAATTTAATTTTATACGCATTTATACGTCGTATATTCACAAAACAATTCCGATAAATACGAAAATTGAAGTAATAATTCAATATTACGGACCCAATGAAATTGGTTTCGTCAAATTCTGAGACTGTGCCTCGGAAGGTTATTTTTAAATTCGATTTCAAACGATACAATTCCAAAACTGAACAAATCGCTTTCAAATTCAATTCTGAAGCTTCTATTATCTTCAATATTATCAATATGAATTTTCTAAGCCTTTAAATTATTTTTAACCGGCTTAATATTGAAGATTCAAATTTTATTCAATTTTCAATGGATTAAATTCAAAAATTTAATCGCCAATTCCTTCTGATAATTTGAAATTCAAGTCAAATCATCGTTCAAATATTTAAAATTAATTAAATATTTTCAATTTAAATTGTTCAAAATTCAGGGTCGTTACAGTGATTAATGTTTGAAATAATGTTGTGGTAAATGATTTCATAAATGTACAAAATGCTTGCATGTCTGTTTATATGTATGAGTTGATTATGCATGTCTGTATATTGATATAAATGTCTCTGTTCTTAATGCAACAGGCTAAGATAAGTCCAAAAATTTAAAATCTTTCTCTCTAATCTCTTATAGTTGGTGATGTAAAAACAAATTATGTTTGAATTAACAAGATCTAAAGTTTAAATATTTTTTTAGTATATTTAGAAAGAAATTAACTGGAAATAGAAATATACAGTGGAAGGTAAATTCAAGTAAAAATTTGATTGTTAAAATTCCAAGTCTTGACTGTATAATTGGATTCGTGTTTGAAAACCATGATTTTTGGTATGGATTTCATGATTTTTAAGTTTGTGAATTAGGAAATTTTGTGTGTTGATCGGAGAATGAGATTTCATTGATTTCCGATGATCGGAGAGTGGTGGAAGGTCGAACTCGATGCTGGATGGTAGTTCGAGAGTAGAGGTGTTCAGGAAAAATGGTCTGAAGGTTCCAAATACACCGTGGAGGTGCAACGAGGCGGGTTTAGGGTTTAGTCTCAGTTTTTGGACTGGGATTTTCGCGTGGCGATCTCGTCATCGTGCTAGCAACGGGGTGAACCAGAGGTGGGGGAAATGGAAGATGGAGACGAGGCGAAGGCTTGGTTGGAGTATCAGATTTTTCTGATGATCTGAGGTGGTGATTCTGGAGGTTCGTAGTGATATGGTGCTTTCTGTTGGGCGTTGAATTTGGTCGAATTCAAGTCAGGGTGGTTAATGAGGGAACTGGGTAGTTGGATGGATTGGGGTGATCAACGGCAACATGGGATGACGTCGAAGTTTGTCAGAACAGTACTGATGTCGTGTGCACGTACACGCGTGTACGATATTTTCTTGGGTTGGGGTTTCATTACTGGGTTGGATGAGGCTTTCGAAGAAGAACTCGAGAATGATGGAGTTTAGCTCGAGATAAGGTTCGTGATGGACTCGAGTGCGTACCGTTGAGTGTTGGTAGGAAGTGATGTAGGAAGAAGAAAATTTTGGGCCAGAAAGATTTTGGGCCAGGGAGATTATAGATTAGATTAAGTGAAGTAAGGAATTAAGGGAAAGAGAAAGTTTTTGCTTGAATGTTAACTCGGGGTTATGTGGGGTTGTGCTCGGGTTTCATTTGTAATAGTTAAGTTTAAATAAGGTAATTTTATTAACCAGTTTAATAAGGGAATAGACTAAGTTTATCAAACAAATATGAGATGTACAAGTTTCAAGTAGGTTATTAAACCAAGTTTCCAATTTAATTTATTGAACAAGTTTTTAATCAAGTTCAAAGATTTAATATTAGAGGTAAATGTTTAAAAAAAATTGTTAAGAAGGTTATATGACTTGTTAACTTAAATTTGTAAAAATGCTTAATTTATGTTAAACTTAAATTAAATGATTTAATTAAGTAAGTTAATTATGAAGATAAATGTTTTAATATGATAATTACGAAATTAAATAAAGATAAATGGTTTAGCTTAAGGTTAATTAAAACCTTGGATGATTAAGGATTAATCTATTGAGGATTTATTAATTTAATCAAGGTTAAATTAATTAATGATTAAGTTTAATTAATTGAGGAAAATTAACCAATGGAATAATTAGGATAATTACTCGATAAAAGTGATTAAAGGTAAATTACTTAAGGGAAGTAATTAAGGTTTAATTACTTAGTGTAATTAATTAAAGGGTTGATTAAATAATTAAGGAAATTTATTAAAGGTTAATAAATTAATAAATGTGATTAATTAAAGGATGATAAATCAATTGGTTTGTGATTAATTAATGTTAAGTAAGGATAATCTAAGTGATTAAAGATTAGTAATTAATTTAATTAGAGATAAATTGAATTAATTTTGGAAGTGATCAATCTTGCTTATGAATGATTGATTAATGATTAAATGCCTTGAATTGATTGATATCTCTGATATGAAGTGTTATGTGATGTAATATGTTTGGGTTAAAACAGTGACATCCTGTATTTAAAGTTTGAATTGTATTTCACTTGGATAGTTTGGGTTAAGATGACATTGGATTCGAAGAGACCGGAGTCGGGTATTAGTGAATACCCGAAACCACTTCGATTCTTTGTAGATTGATATGTGAAATCAATAAGCTGGAATGGAATGATTTAAGTGAATTGGACCATTTAATCTAAGTTTTGGTACTTAGAAATTGGTGAGTGAAATAAATGATGTCTATAACAATTTGTGAATTTGTAAATTTATACAAGTTACCCCGGGTTATATATATATAAGTTGTAGGCTTTTGTAATTCATGTTAGATGGGTTTACTCACGCTGGTTTCTAGCCTGACCCGGGTGTTACTTTGATGTAATGCTCGGGTCAGACCGAGTATTATAGATTTTCAGGAAAGGACGTTCTGGAGTTCAGGTGGCGAGCTGGATGGCAGAGACGTATGGAGTGTATTCCGCTGTGTATTTGAGAGTATGGGCAGGTTGATATAACTGTCCAGTCTATTTGTAATGATTGTAACTCTGATGAATTGTATGTAAAGTAACAATTACAGCTTTCTTTTATAAAAATGATATTATTTGTTATTATATTTAATCCGCTGCGAATGTGAGATGTTGTGTTTTCTGTTCTTCTTTCTTCTTTCTGTTTCTTTCTTCTATCTCTTTTCTTTTCTCCTAACTATCTGAAATTTTCGGGTTCGAAAATTCCGGGTCGTTACATTTGGTATCAAAGCCAGGTTAAGTGAGAACCTTGGCTCTGTTGGGATTACTTATTAAGGATAGGGTCAATAGTACCCTAGGATGAGTTGAGTATATATATATATATATATGAGAGCGTACTTGTTATTTTCTTATATAAAGTTTTTAAAATGGTTTAAAAAAATGATTTTTATATAAGTTTAACTTTTGATATATAAAGAAATAATTTTCTAATTATTAGATATATTAAAGAAATTGGTTGTTGAATCATTGGAATAAAATAATATAATAAGAATTAAGTGGTAATACAACCAAATTGAAATTGAATGAAGATAATTTTAAATTGTGAAGTTTTAAAATCTAAGTTCAGAAAACTTGAAATTGTTTTAAAGAAATTTGTTTTAAATTAAAACCAAAGGTGGTTTAAAAATTTAAGGTATAACTTGGTAAGTAAAGGAAATAAATATGTATAAATGAGGATATACATAATATCAAAGATGATTTGAAATAAACTCTAAGTGTTGAGTTTTAAATTTTCCTTGGAATGTGATATGAAAACCCAAAGTGATAAGTTTTTGAACTTATAAGTGGAAAGATTATTAATATGAAGTTTAAAATTTGAAATGAGATTTAAAATTGGGAAAGTTGTTTGGATTAAATTGAAGTGAATTTAATTTTGGGAAAATTAAATAAGTTTAGAACAAACAACCTGAATTGGAAATTTCAAGATGAAATTTAGATTTAACTTGGGAAGTTAAAATGGTGAATTTGATTTGTTTGAGTGAATGAAGAAATGGATTGTGATAATATATCCATTATATAGATAAATGAAAATTAAACCTAAATTTGAAATTAAGGATATGAAATCCCTTTTGACTTAAGATTTGAATGTTAAGAATTGAATTTGTAACTTAAAATTGTTTAAGAATCAGTTTCAAAGTTGGAAGATAAAATTGGGCAATAAATTGAGTTTTGAAAATAAAATTTCTTTGAACTTTTAATTTGAACTTTGTAATAAGTTAAGTAAAGATAATTTTAAAATGGAATTTTGGAATTTGGATTCAGAATTAAATGGTTTAAAGATTTAAGTTGTTAAATTTAAAATAAAGGTTGATTTGATTTAAAAGTAAGGGTTAATTTGACTTAAGGGATTAATTAACATTTAAAATGTTTAACTCGAATTTATATAATTCGAGATGGTTTTAATTTGAGATTTGAATAGAATTAGTTCAAATTGAATTTGATTTGAATTAATTAGAATTGTGATTGAAGATGGATAAACATAAGTTTAAATGGAAAATTTTAATTGAAATAATTTGAAATAAAATTGAAGTTGAATGAGTTCAAATTCAAATGGGAATTGGGATTAATTCAAACTGGAATTGAAATAAATAAAATTGGTTCAATTTGAAATTTATATGAATTAATTGAAATTGTGATTAAAGTTGAATAAGTTTAAAAATCAAATGGAATTTGATTTGAATTTGGAAAGGAATTAAGGTTAATTCAACTTGAATTGGGATTTAATCAATTTCAATGGAAATTGAAGTATTGAGTCAATTTTAATGGAAGTGGAAATTTAAATTGAATTGATGGGAAATTAATTGGAAATGGAGATTGTGAAATTAAACAGTTTGGCTTTGGATTATTTTCAAAATAAATTGTTTAAATACAAATATATTTTTCCAAACTATTTACTATACAATCTTTCTTCTTAAACCCAAACTATCTTATACTTATTTATAATTATTTTGAAATTATTTAACTATTTTGAAACTATCTTATAAACTAATTACTATTTTTCCGTTACTTATATCTAATCATTATTTTAAAAACTATTTTGCAATTATCTAGCTATTTTATACCTACTTAACTATTTTACAGCTATTTTACAAACTAATAACTATTTTTCAACTACTTATCTATTTTAAACTTTTCAAGCTATTTTTAAATTTAAATAGGTCAGAGTTTAAACTGTTTGTAATTAAAGTAATAACTCAATTGGAAATGGAAGCAATTGAGAATAAGTGAATGGAATTAAAGGAAATGTGAATAGAAAAGAGAATTGATTTGGCTAATAACCAATAAAGATAAATACGTAGGATATACGTATATTATTCTATTCGCATAGTGATTGATCCAGATTCGAGCATAAAATTTCGAGATAGTATTATCGATCCGAGTTGGGATTTTTCGCTCGATTTTCAACGGCGAACCTGGATATGGATTGTTGATTGGTTTTGGATATTCTCTATCATAGTTGTGACTATGCAAGGAGAATGACGGTTTCTGATCAAGAAACCAGATCTGAGTCCGCACTAGAAAGTCGGGTGGAAGATACTAGTTCGGAAGAGAAATTGTGTGATCGAGTGAGCGATCAGATTTATATTGCGTACGGATGATATGTGTACATCGTACGAGTTTGAATGAAATTGATATTGGAAATTTGTGGATAAGGATTGTAAAATGGTCTTTGAAATGAAAAATATATTTGTGAAATATAATGGAATTGGATATTTCTTTGGTTGAAATTTACTTTATGGAGGTAAGTAATATGGTAAATAACTTTATAAAGAAATCAAACTTGAATATTTGATTTGGCAATAAATAAAGTTATATATATTTGTAATATGATAAACTCCCCTTGTTGAATCTATTGCCAGAAGAAAAGGGTTTTGAAATATTAGAAGTATAAAAGAGGTTTTATACAAGTTTGAAATGATCCAAAGATTTTCAAAGTTATATATATATATATCAAGGATCTTATGAGAATGATTTTGGAAAAGGTTTTGGGAACCTATGGATTTTGGAAAGGCTTTTGATTTTCGAGAAAAATCAGTTTTGGGAATTTGGAAAGCCAAGTTTGGAACTATCGATTTGGGATATCGTTTTTGAGTAAATGAGATTTTGATATAAATCATAAAGGATATGATTTGAAGATACTATAAGTGTATAGTATAAAGTGTTTTGAGAATAGCTCTGGGGAAAAAGGCGCTCCCTTGAAATGAACTTCTCAGGAGTGCCATAGGGTGGTACTGCCTTGAACCCCAAGGGGGGATTCTAAAGTTGATCCTGTGAGGAGTCCGGACAAAACTAGTTCCTGAGGATTATTTGTGTAGCAAAAGTCGAGGGGCTGGTGCCCACAGAGGCATTTGGGTTATGCTGTGACGATAGTGTAACTCAATGTCACTGCGATCTACTGCAGACCATAGCGAAAGTCGTGTGAGCCCCTGAGAGCCAACAGTCTGCGTTTGATTTTATATCGGTAGACTGCGACCTATGTTGGAGAAGTTTCATTTTGACAGCGAAATCGTTTGTGCTACTGAGAGCCAACAGTTACATGGAATTTTGCTGCGACGGCAACGTAACCCTGGAATGTAACTGCGATCTGTTGTGGGTTCCATGGTGTAATCAGTTACATGGACTTTTGCTACGATGGCAACGTAACCCAGGATGTAACTGTGACCATGGATGGGGGTGATGATTTCCAAAGCATTCTCACCAAAGATATTTCCTCGATTTCAAAAATGTTTTCTATATTTTCGTAAATTATTTTCCAAGTATTTTCACTGGGTGTTGAAAACGGGTCTACCCAGTGCTTATAGATTTTCAGTCCTACGCCTGATCAACGTATGACCGAATTTCTGTAAGAACAAGGATGGACTTGTGGAAACATCGAGTTATAAAAAGTATTTTATAAAACTATTTTGGTAATATTATATAAATTTTAAAATTCTTAATAAAAGAGTTTATAGTTGAAAATGATCAAAGAGTAATTTAACTGAAATAGTAGAATAATTAAAATTCTGGCTTCATTCCTTTTCGAGGACGAAAAGATTCGAAGGGGGGAGGAATGTGATAACCCGGGTTTTGGAATATTTGTAACTGATAAATTAACTAGATTTATTAGTAGAAATACTGATTTATAGGTTAAATAAAATTTCTGGTAATGGATATATATATATGAATAAGTATTGGTTTGATAATCCTTCTAGTATAATTATTTAAATTGGCAAAATTAATATTTCCAAACAATGATAATAATATGCTGTTTATATATATAGATATAAATAATTTTTAAATAGCAAAATAAATACCAAAGCTTTATAAAACATTTTAAATAAAATAAAGACAAGTGTTAAGATGTTAACACCCAAATTAACAAAAGTAAATCATTTAACATAAGGAATTTATAAATAAGGCTTTATATATTTGTAAGTTTTAAAATGCATAGAATTAACATTTGTAATAAATAAATTCATTATTTGACAATTGTAACTTTTATGCCATGCAATTTACAAGTGGCCAATATGTTTTCTTTTCAAATTTGCAATGAAAATAAAAAAACTCAAAGGAATTAAACCAGGTTTTCATCTTCTTGCCACTTTCAAAAACCTGGAAATCAAAAGAAATGAAAAAAACTGATTCAAACATCCGCCTGAAATCAAACAAATCATCAAGCAACTTCAGATCAGTTTTGAAAGCCTTAAATCATCTCAGCAATTCAAAGATTCCAGTAAAAACAAGATCAAGTTTTCCAGTTAAAACTAATCAGCCTTCAACAATTCAAGTTTTCAAAGCTTCCCAGTAAAAATCAAGCCCTCTGCTTCTTTAATCTGTGAGTAATCTATTATTTTTTAAAAATAAATATGTTTAAACTTTGATTCATGTGATTAATGTTTGAAATAATGTTGTGGTAAATGATTTCATAAATGTACAAAATGCTTGCATGTCTGTTTATATGTATGAGTGATTATGCATGTCTGTATATTGATATAAATGTCTCTGTTCTTAATGCAACAGGCTAAGATAAGTCCAAAATTTTAAAATCTTTCTCTCTAATCTCTTATAGCTGGTGATGTAAAAACAAATTATGTTTGAATTAACAAGATCTAAAGTTTAAATATTTTTTTAGTATATTTAGAAAGAAATTAACTGGAAAATAGAAATATACAGTGGAAGGTAAATTCAAGTAAAAATTTGATTGTTAAAATTCCAAGTCTTGACTGTATAATTGGATTCGTGTTTGAAAATAATGATTTTTGGTATGGATTTCATGATTTTTAAGTTTGTGAATTAGGAAATTTTGTGTGTTGATCGAAGAATGAGATTTCATTGATTTTTGATGATCGGAGAGTGGTGGAAGGTCGAACTCGATGCTAGATGGTAGTTCGAGAGTAGAGGTGTTCAGGAAAAATGGTCTGAAGGTTCCAAATACACCGTGGAGGTGCAACGTGGCGGTTTTAGGGTTTAGTCTCAGTTTTTGGACTAGGATTTTCGTGGGGCGATCTCGTCATCGTGCTAGCAACGGGGTGAACCAGAGGTGGGGGAAAGGGAAGATGGAGACGAGGCGAAGGCTTGGTTGGAGTATCAGATTTTTCTGATGATCTGAGGTGGTGATTCTGGAGGTTCGTAGTGATATGGTGCTTTCTGTTGGGCGTTGAATTTGCTCGAATTCAAATCAGGGTGGTTAATGAGGGAAGTGGGTAGTTGGATGGATCGGGGTGATCAACGGCAACATGGGATGACGTCGAAGTTGGTCAGAACGGTACTGATGTCGTGTGCACGTACACGCATGTACGATATTTTCTTGGGTTGGGGTTTCATTACTGGGTTGGATGGAGTTTAGCTCGAGATAAGGTTCGTGATGGACTCGAGTGCGTACCGTTGAGTGTTGGTAGGAAGTGATGTAGGAAGAAGCAAATTTTGGGCCAGGGAGATTATAGATTAGATTAAGTGAAGTAAGGAATTAAGGGAAAGAGAAAGTTTTTGCTTGAATGTTAACTCGGGGTTATGTGGGGTTGTGCTCGGGTTTCATTTGTAATAGTTAAGTTTAAATAAGGTAATTTTATTAACCAGTTTAATAAGGGAATAGACTAAGTTTATCAAACAAATATGAGATGTACAAGTTTCAAGTAGGTTATTAAACCAATTTTCCAATTTAATTTATTGAACAAGTTTTTAATCAAGTTCAAAGATTTAATATTAGAGGTAAATGTTTTAAAAAAATTTGTTAAGAAGGTTATATGACTTGTTAACTTAAATTTGTAAAAATGCTTAATTTATGTTAAACTTAAATTAAATGATTTAATTAAGTAAGTTAATTATGAAGATAAATGTTTTAATATGATAATTAAGAAATTAAATAAAGATAAATGGTTTATCTTAAGGTTAATTAAAACCTTGGATGGTTAAGGATTAATCTATTGAGGATTTAGTAATTTAATCAAGGTTAAATTAATTAATGATTAAGTTTAATTAATTGAGGAAAATTAACCAATGGAATAATTAGGATAATTACTCGATAAAAGTGATTAAAGGTAAATTACTTAAGGGAAGTAATTAAGGTTTAATTACTTAGTGTAATTAATTAAAGGGTTGATTAAATAATTAAGGAAATTTATTAAAGGTTAATAAATTAATAAATGTGATTAATTAAAGGATGATAACTCAATTGGTTTGTGATTAATTAATGTTAAGTAAGGATAATCTAAGTGATTAAAGATTAGTAATTAATTTAATTAGAGATAAATTGAATTAATTTTGGAAGTGATCAATCTTGCTTATGAATGATTGATTAATGATTAAATGCCTTGAATTGATTGATATCTCTGATATGAAGTGTTATGTGATGTAATATGTTTGGGTTAAAACAGTGACATCCTGTATTTAAAGTTTGAATTGTATTTCACTTGGATAGCTTGGGTTAAGATGACATTGGATTCGAAGAGACCGGAGTCGGGTATTAGTGAATACCCGAAACCACTTCGATTCTTTATAGATTGATATGTGAAATCAATAAGCTGGAATGGAATGATTTAAGTGAATTGGACCATTTAATCTAAGTTTTGGTACTTAGAAATTGGTGAGTGAAATAAATGATGTCTATAACAATTTGTGAATTTGTAAATTTATACAAGTTACCCCGGGTTATATATATATAAGTTGTAGGCTTTTGTAATTCATGTTAGATGGGTTTACTCACGCTGGTTTCCAGCCTGACCCGGGTGTTACTTTGATGTAATGCTCGGGTCAGACCGAGTATTATAGATTTTCAGGAAAGGACGTTCTGGAGTTCAGGTGGCGAGCTGGATGGCAGAGACGTATGGAGTGTATTCCGCTGTGTATTTGAGAGTTGTATTAATAGTAGTATGGGTAGGTTGATATAACTGTCCAGTCTATTTGTAATGATTATAACTCTGATGAATTGTATGTAAAGTAACAATTACAGCTTTCTTTTATAAAAATGCTATTATTTGTTATTATATTTAATCCGCTGCGAATGTGAGATGTTGTGTTTTCTGTTCTTCTTTCTTCTTTCTGTTTCTTTCTTCTTTCTGTTTCTTTCTTCTATCTCTTTTCTTTTCTCCTAACTATCTGAAATTTTCAGGTTCGAAAATTCCGGGTCGTTACATATATGATACAATAGAGAACATTCTTCAAATTTTGTTTGCTCCTCTCTTTTACCTTATCTATGTTTATATTAAGCTACCCGTAAAAATAAAACATCTTCAAGAGTCGCAAAATCCTCACTCAATTGCTTTTTTTTATATCATGCATTTATATTTCACCCAATTTTTTTTTGTAATGCAGTTTTTGCAATGCTGCTGCATTATTAAAAATCAAGTATGGTTCATCTTTTTCATAGTTTTTATTCTATAATTTATTTTTACCATTTAATTAAAAGATCTAAGGTTTGTTTTAAACTTTAAAATTTTACTCCCAGAATTGTACAGTGCTTAATCGTTAATTACACATCTAGGTTTTGAATCATGTACTCATAACCAAATTTTCTGTTCATATGATCTACCCTTGATATATTATTTCAAGAGCTTAAGATCATTTTCCTTTAATAGTTTATTAGCAAGAAGAAGTAAAACAAATGTATATGTTACAAATTTCTAATTTCAGCTTCCAATGCGCAAAAAGAAATAGGATAACATTAGTAACATCTGTTACATGCATATTGGAGAACCACAGTCAAACTATAAGGAATGTTAGGAACTTAATTTCATTGAATGAGAGAAACCAAGCTCAGCTGATAGTTACAAGAATTTTTACTACTACTGTTAGGAGATGAATGAACATTGCCCTTGATTTGGGGGAATTTAATTTCTCAGCATTATAGTAAATGTTGAAAAAAAAATTAGTTTGTTATTTTATTATTTTATCTATATTATTCCTTCTCAAAGTGTAAATTTTATATCCATATGGAAAATGACTAATTGTGCTGATCTGGACCTAGTTAAGTTATTAAATCGCAACTACTATGGTAATTACTTCCATAGGCAAAAAAATTACTATGATATGTATGGATATTTCTTTTACAAATAAATCCCTTTGCTATAACCAACTTTTGTTATTCTTTCAACTTTTTTTGGAGGAATTGATCTTTGAAGAATATTACTGTCCACGAAAATATTCATAATTTTTATTACTAAAAATATGTTTTTATCACTCAAAAATTTTCATATCCCTTGAAAAATTGCATTTTGCAAGAGAAAAATTACAGTATCACTTCATCTGTTCGAGCTACTAACTTATAATAAACAGCCACATGGTGTACATATTTTTTGAGAAAGAAAAATACTAAAATGACATTAATTAGTTACAACTAAACAAAATATACTGCTTAACTGTTAATTTATATGTGCAAATAAAAACTGATATGTACGTGCTATCCAATATGTTCCATGATATTTGGTCAAGTAAAAAAATATAGGAAATATCATTTTATAGAGTTTACTTTAGAATTGCTCTTCGGACTATATGAAATTATTTTGCACTGATTACATGTAAATTCTAAAGTTAAATATTAGATGACTTAGGCTTACATGGTTAAAACAAGGTTAGATTTACTAATATTTCATTATAAAATACATGCTTCACTAGATCACACCATGCAAACATCACTCTTTGCAAGTGTTTTTTGAGAAGAACGGTTGTGTAGCAGGGAACTACACAGCCGATTAGGCTAAATATATATAGATAGTGTTAGTTCGATCAACACGCCTGATCGATAGCTAAAGCAGCATTACAACAAAAAAGTGTTTAGATTACAGTCATTGCGTCAGATTATAAATAAAGATTAATATACATACTAAGCCAGTGATTATCAGAAGAACTGCAGCGAAGAGTAAAAGCAGATTCATGAGAGGGAGAGAAGACAGTCGATCCCTTAGTCTGCACCATGTTGTCCTGTCGGTGCGGCAGAGGAAGCGCTACCCACCGATTCTTCCGAGGGGGACCTCGCCGAGGGAAGGCGAAATCTGAAAGGCGCCGAAGATGAGGAACCTGCCCAATAATCGAAAAGATTAGAGATCTTAATACATAATGCCAGACGCGAGCTAGTGGGTTTGTTGAAAATGATGGCGTTTCTCTCTTTCCAGATGACCCAGCAGAAGATAGCCAGAAGAGAGTCGAGATGGGGGTTAGGTGAGCTATACTGCCAGTGCTCAAAGAAATCCTCAATTAAGTATATTTTCCCAAGATTATGGACGCAGATCGAAACCCAAATGTAGAAAGATAAATCGCAGTCGAGGAAAAGATGTCGGATAGATTCGATTTTAGAGTTGCAGGTGTTGATTTTAATCATGAATACTTGCATGTATTAAGCAATAAAATACTGTGGTATGTTGTTGTGTTCAATGACAATGGAATATTGTTATCACTTCCTTTGTTGTCGAACCTTTTCTTAAATCGGCTTTGAGTGCAAAAAGCCTAATATAATTTAGGCTAAAGTTTGGTTTAGATAGTTTTGTAGGTTCTAAAAATTAGCTTTTTGCATTTCAAGCTTGCATATATTGAAACAAATGACAACTGTCAAAATCACTTTCAATTTGCTTTTTTAAATATTCAGTCACAATACAAGGTAAGTGCACAGCATGGGCTCATGTTTTCTATTTTTTGCTAGATTTTTGATTCACCTGCAGAATCATTAGCTAAATAAAACAATTATTGATTCTCAGTTTAAAAGCTTTGCATCAGCATTGTCTTATTACTTCATTTTATGTTCTTAATGATCAATTGCTTAATTGCTGGTAAATTTCAACGATTTGTACTACTATAACATGTAATTTAACTAACATGTGAATACCTTTTGATTTGCAGAAAAACATAACCTAGAGGATTAGGCTTTGATGTAAACATTAGTAGCTCAAAAGGCAACAACTATGCATATCATATGATATTTGTATATCTATTCAAATTATGATTAGTCATGATGACCATGTTTGATGTCTCCAATATATCACAAAAATCTCTGTTAGATTGTAATTGTCGAACGTACTAATGCTACATTCTATTTTTCCTCTTTCCTCAAGTTATATGTCATTTTATACAAGGTCTGACTCTCTGTGCTCTTTTAAATAAAATTGGCATCAACATAAAGGAGTATATATGGAATAAAATTATTCATCCATGCTATTAGTGGACACAACTATTAGTCTTAGAACTAAAAGATAGTTTTCGTCACAGTTTTAGCATCTTTTTTCCCATTAGATTTCTTACCAACCGATGATATTTGAACAAGCTCCGTAGTTAATGATAAGGCATACATGTTAAAGAGCAATGTTTATTTGTTTTCCTAGCTTTTTCAACAAGTCAACTTATTTTTATAGGAAACCTACTGATTTGGCTATTGACTATAGGTGTCTTTCATAACACGTATGAATGGTAGTTCAAAAAATAATACTTATTTTCCCATGCATGAATGTATATCGAAAGCCTTCTAACATTTTGCTCCAAGCTTTTATCTTTTAACAAAAGCTCCACATGGATACATAAAACGACATTATCATTTATACGGAAAATATGAAAGAAATCTTATTGCAGTACATGCAAAAAAAATCATAGTAGTTTTACCGTATTTCAAATAAAAATAAATCCATCTGCACAAGCATCTTTAGCATTGAACGAAAATTAAAATCTTATGTACGCGAAACATAAGTTTATTCCAACCTATTGCTTTTCTCTTTACTAACACACCATAAAATGTATAATAAACAATGATGGCATACAAGTAATTAGCCATTCAAAATTTCATGAAAATTGTACTGTGCCCAGACATAGTGTTTTATTTTTAAATAAACAAAAAGGTCAAAAACTATTTTACTAAGTAACAAGCAAAATGAAATCTATGTGTGTGCATAGAAAAGTTCCCATTAGTTTCTACAACTTTACAAAAACATAATATTTTTAGAAACATCCATGTGCGTAGCACGGTTTCGCACTAGTTTGATAAGAGTAATTCATGACTATAGAAGGAAAAAAGAAGAACGGCTAAGGAGTGGAGTCTTGAATGGTAAGAAAGGGAAAAGTCACCCTTTGTATTAAAGGAAAAGAATCTTGTATATATTTTATTCTCAAATGTAAATGAAAAATGAGGATATTGAGATGAAAATGAAATATTCTTGTACGTGAATGGAAAAAAGAAATACACGGCTAAAAGATGTTTGGATGACAAGTAAAGAGTGAATGCTATAAAATGGAAAAGGCATAAGTTAAGGAGAAAGAAACGTATATATGTTTTATTCTTACATGCAAATGAAATTGAGAGATGGGAAATAAATTTTGTACGTGAATTTCAACTAGATAAGCACGGCTATGAGTAGAGAAATTCATGGCTAGGAATAAGGAGGAAACAGATAGAAAATTAATAAAGAAGTTAGGAAATAAAAAGGTAAGAATTAAAACAATGTAACGTGTGTCCCCTTGATTTTCTCCAGCCATTTATAAAAAGATATAAACAAATAAATTCCAATAAATACAATAAAAGTCTAGACAAAAAAATAGAGAAATAAAACAAAGAGATGGATAGGAAAAATATAAAATAAAAATACAGAAATTAATTGCGTGTAAAACGCCATATTTTATCTAATTTAAAAAGTATAAAGCGAAATTTTACGAAACGAAAAGCAGCACGAATATCAAAATTATATTCTGCTTCAAAGAAAAAGATTAAAATTTAAAAAGGGATTTTGGACCAAAGGTCCCTATTCTCAAAGCTCATACACAAAAAGTCCCTACTTATAAATCCATGTAAATTAAGTCCCTGTTTTGTTATTTTTTTTGTTATTTTTTACCAAACTATCCATTCTCAGAAAATCACCCCAGCATTGAAATCAAGGGCAAAACTAGCATAAATTAACCAAAAACTAAAAATAGGGACCTAATTTTCATAACTTTTTTGGGAGGGACTTTTCTTCCATCATCTTTCACTTCTAGGGACTTGGCAGCCATTCCTTGATTTAAAAATTCAAAATTTAAAATTTTCAACTGTGATCAAACTTTGACTTTCAGTTGACCAAAAATATAAGAATTTCATAAAATGTTTAATTTATTGTATTTGGAAAAGAAATTACAAACAAATTCCAAACTTACATTGGAAAATTCCAAAAATTCAATTTTTATATGATTTAAAATCAAAGTTTTCAAATAAGATTAAATTAAAAATACTTACAAAATTATGAGCTGTTACACTTACCGTTAGTTTTTCATTAAAAATACATAAATTTGGTATCAAGAATGAAAACAAAACTTTCAAAATTTTCGAAATTGATCGAAACCAATAAATTTTTAAATGACTGAAACCGAGTTCTCGAACCTTGGTACTTAGATATTTGCTTATGTTAAATACATTTAATTATATTTTGATGAGTTTTCAGCTCCACCATCTTAAAGTTCATGCGATTGAATTCGACTTTGTGTGTGCACATGCGTACATGCATATAATAAAGTACAATAACTTTCTCAAAGTAAAAAAGGAGACTACTCGAAACCTCCAACCATTGTTGTCAAAAACCTTACGGTTTAAATTCCGATTTAGATCAGGTCTATCCCTTTGATGATTCAATTTATATTTTCAAACTTAGTCAATAGCACAATTTTAAAATACCATTTAAGTTATACTAACATATTTAATATACTTGTTTGGATTCATAATTCCAATTATAATGCTTTCAAAACAAATGAAAATGTAATAAACGAGAGACTTAATTTCTTAGTTTAGCTCTAGAAGTTCAAACATCAAAAAAGATTTCAAAGTATGTGCATATCTTAAAATACAGATATTTTGAATTTATGACTTACGATTTAAATCCTACTTCAATCTAAAGTTTAAACTTTATGATTAATGATTATACTCTAATCTTGAAAACCTTGCCTCCAACTACATAGTAAACCTATCACCTCTTCTTAACAAATCTTACTTCTTGAAAATTCCACGTTTTAAACCAGAAAAAAAAGAAAAAAAATCTCCTTCGATCAATAGATGATGGAAGGTGAAGATTTAGTAGATAATCTCATCTACGATGATAACAAAGATGGTAGTTTCCGTCTTATGTGTTAAAGTTTATATTTTTTTGAACATAAATCATAGAAAGATTGTTTAGCGTTTTATTTATTAATTAATAAATCAATCAAACGTGACTAATTCTACTATGATTTGAAAATATAAGGTTTCACAAAAAAGGGAAAATCAAGTAGGTACTCGACGATTGTGTAGATTGGTACCAGCGGATGCAACAAGAGAATAGATTAGCAACTTAGGTGAGGCAACCTCGCAATATACATGACCGAACAGTATTTGATTGGTATGGTCCCTTCAACGTTTTTTTTCTGAAGCCGGTTATTCTGACAAGCCCATTTAGAATTTAAAAAATCCGTTTGGAATAGGGTTTTGCTTCTTAATCGAACAGCGTCATCTACATGCAGAAATTCGCATTCGTACTCTAGGGTTTTGAAACTAGATATAAGATTTTCCATCAATGGCCTTTTCTCGATTTCAGTTGGTCCGTCGTCTTCACAAATCTTTTCGGTATCCTGATCGCTCCTGTAACAAGTACGCCTCTCTCTTTCTCTTATTTTTTTTTTCAAATCATAAAATGTGAATTTTACTTCATTTTCATTTCAAATATGCGTTACTGTTCCTGCAGCATTCTTAATCAGATCAATGCTTCTGAGGTGAAGGTATTGAATAAACGAGTAGTTTTTCCATCATCCGCCTTTATAATAATTTTGTTGTTTCGACCTGATTGGATTTTATTTGTGGAACAATTTTAGATCAATGAAGTAGCTGTAGATCACTCCATAACAGCTAGATTTATGTCAACCAGAAGCACTCCCAAATTACATCGTCGAGCTAGACAGGTTTGACTAATGCATTTGTTTAAAGGACAATAATTTTCAATATATTTTTAGAGGAAATGACAATCAACTGCTTTAAAAAGTAGCCTAAGCGTTATTGATTATCAGCGGATTCATACCCGCGCTTCGCATACGGACAGAATGATTACAGATAGAACCATCTAACGGGTTGGGAATTGGGAAAGATCATCAACGGGTTGAATTCAAATTTACCTCATTCGTTCAAATTAATTGTAATCTAATCCAGTTGATCCCTTTAATAAATGGTTCAGTCGAAATTGCATACAAAGAAGAATAGCAAAATTCATATTCGTAGTAGCAAATTGATGATTTTGGAAGTTACAAGTACTCTTGACATCTATTACAAATTTTATTTAATACTCTTGATATCTGTAACAAATTATATTTAGTTTTAGACCTTTAACGTTATTTGAATCTTGTTCATTAACTCGGGAAATAAGTACTTCTAGGTTGCGATTTGGGGTAGTTCACTATTGGAAGCAAGGCTGGTTTGTTTAGTTGCTAAAGTTTATAAATATTTGACGTTTAATTATGTAATGCTCTTATGAGCCTTGAGTCCCTAACAGTCTTTTACGCAATCAATCAAAAAAATAATATAATTTGACGGTTTAATGGTCAGACCCAAACTTTGTTTTCAAATTAGACTTAAAAAATGAATAATAAAACATACCCATGAAGTCTGAGAAATCGCAATCCTAATATTTTATTCACACTGCCAAATAAACTATCAATGCTAAATCATTAATGACTGGAGTCGTTTATTTTACCCAATTTTGAGACAATATACAGTTTTCAAAGGAAAAACCCATTGCATATTACATATGCTGCATGACTACAATGTGAAAGAAGTTAGACGCATGCATTTGCTGAATGGAAAAATGGTAATAAATATAACAGTTAACATGAACTGATGACTTCGGCTAAAAATAATAGTAAACACAAACATATGTACTCTATGATGAAAAAATTAAGCAATCATGCATAACAAAAAGAGTCACCATACAAGCAAAATGCAGTAGATGTATTTACAACAATGTTATATACAATATGTTCAATTTTTTTACACTAAATACACACACTTTTCCATGGAAATCAATTGAACAGTAATAAGTTTAACTCCAACAAGATTTCAATTGATTCCAAAGCGCCTTTGTTGTATTCACAATATTTTCTTCCCCTGCTACTTTATCATCATCTTGATTGATTCTATGGAACATCATTTCTTCCGTTTTCTTATTGCTCTAAATTGCTCTTTAATCTCTTATTTTTATTTTTCTTAGTTTTAGCTTGTTTTTATTTTCTTTTAGTTAGTTAACGATTCATCGACTTTGGTTTAATTTGATTGAATATAATTTTAAAATCATCAATTCTCGTTGGATTGACCCGTACTCGCATACATGCTACATTCGTAAACCGTGCGTTTGCGGTTATTTTTATTATAAAATTCGTTCGGCTGTTTTTTAGTTCATAGAACTTTAGTCGACGTAAACAATAGATGATATTTTGGTATATTTTAAAGATGAAAGAGAGCATGAAGTTTACCATAGAGTGGTGCTTGAGAAGTTGAGGCAGCATCAACGAAAAGTGAAATTTTCGAAGTGTCTTTTCTGGAAGATGGAAGTGAAGTTTCTTGGTCATACAGTCTCAGAAAAAGGGTTGTCTGTAGAACAAGCTAAGATCAAAGCAGTGAATTGTTAGAAAGACTAGAGACAATGACCGAGATAAAGAGTTTTCTTGGATTAGCTGGTTGCTATTAGAAATTCATTAAGGATTTTTCGCAGATAGCGACATCGATGACCAAACTAATGTGGAAAGATGTGAAATTTGTCTAGACTGATAAGTGCGAGGAGGCATTTGAGAAGCTGAAAACATGTTGACAAATGCACCCATGTTAGTTGTTCTAGAGAGGAATCGGGACTTAGTAGTGTATACAGATGTATGTGCAACATGATTAGGAGTTGTGTTAATGCAAAGAGGTAAAGTGATTGCCTATACTTTTCGATAGCTTAGACCGTACGAGGTTAGTTATTCAACTCACGATTTAGAATTAGCTGTAGTAATTTTTGCATTGAAGGTATGTAGAAATTACCTCTTGGGAGAGGGATTTTTGTTGTATACGGAACATAAGTCATTGAGATATTTATTCTCTCAAAAGGAGTTGAATATGAGACAACAGATATTGATTCCAAATCGTCTTTGCGCCTAAGCTGTTGGTGCAAAGACGGTGAGTGAAATAAAAATTAATCGAGAACGTGTAAAAGACATGGTGTGGGAAGTTGGAAAAAAATTATTACTTTCATGAGGATTGAGTTATTTTGAAATGCAGTTCAACTGTTTATTCATATCAGCAGTGTAATCCTGTTTCTATTTGAGTAACGAGTAAAATAGCAACGATGATTTCCATCGTTGACGACGACTAGTGATGGTCGTCAAAGGAAAATTATCGTCGCAAATGAGTGTATTATAGGGACAATGCCATAATAGATTGGCTTTTGACTCACACTAAAACATATGTACACATGCATAAAATACACGCAGACATATACATGTATTGTTATAAACTTCGGACTCTGTTTGCTGACTTACAAGCTTTACATTACTGATTCTTATTATAGTTCAATAAGAAGTTTACTACGTGCATCTAAACTTATATAATCTCTTCCTTTATGTTGTTTAATTAAGGCTGCAGCCTCAGCCCACCCTCTTATAAATGCATGACAATTAGGTACGTGCACTCATTCTGATAATATACCATTGTCAGAAAATCCCAGTAAATTGAAAAGTACAGATTCATAGATCATCACTAAAATACATTCAATAATAGCTATGTTGTGCATATACCAAAATAGTTTGCTCCATACTTTATCCTATCAGCTCAAATCTTTTGTTCTCCCCTTTGTAATACCTATGTGCCATATATGTACAATATGATGAAACCCACTAATTCATCAATATGTTTTAATGGCTGCCTATGATTTTTTATAGCATATGGGAACTGGGAACAAGAGGGTAGAGAAATTGTACTCGTATCCTACCTTGCACAATAAGCATATTTAAGTTTTTTTATGGATGGCTATATTTGATCATGGTGTGCAAACAATTGCATTTTTCATTTTTATGATTCTTCTTTTAAATTTAAATTTTCATTAAGAATCAAAACTGATTTGGATAATTTCTGCACACAAATGATCTTTTAATCAAGAAAAATATTCATACCTCCAAAGTGATAACGTCATTCAGGTCTTTAGAAATTTCACCATCCTCGGTCTCTAAAGCACTCAGCTGGGTCCTTGGCATTTTCCTTTCTTGATGCTTAAGATCTATACCTTTGTTTGAGTAGTTTCTTTTTTACCATCGCTATTTTCATCGCTCTCTCTGTCAAAATATTCATATACTGTTATTAGGTTTGAATAGTCGAAATGATAATAATAATAGTAATTTTTGAAATATGCGTACCAACATTATACCTTCTCTCAACATCACCATGCATTCTCTGTATGATCACCTGGCAGTTGAGATCAATTAATCAGTAATGTTAAGTACAAACCAAAATGGGTATGACATATTTGACTTTCCATCATCATTAAAGTACAATACACATGTACGTGCATTAAAATATTTAGAGATGTTTGCATTTTATTTAATAAAAAATAAATGGACGAATGTGTGTTTTAAGTACAAATATTTTAGTAGTTACAACACTTTAATTTCAAGTTTTTTTTGTTGATGGCATCGATGTCAAATTCATAGTAAAATTCTATTGGTGAGTGGTCGAAAAGAGATAGTGGTGGAAGTTGCAAATCAGTGGTGAGATTCCATTGATGGACGAAGGTATTTTCGAAATTTCAAAAAGATACCGTGGAAATTATGTTAATTGAATTCTCTTTATTAGTAGTAAATTTAGATACATATGTTGTTCATGACTTCTGCTTCCGAATATAAAAAGCATAAACTACAATGAAACATATACGTGCATACATACAGTTAGCATTTGCATTAGATTATCTATTTTTTGGTATACTTAGTATATGCCTTAGGAGAAATATCCAAAACCGTGACAGTGAAATATTACAAAAAAACAGTCACTGATGCTGTCAAGCCAAATCTAATGTTTTTTACAACATGGGTAAGCTTACTTTGTTTTATGCAATTACAAACAAGCAATACAGTGTGTTTTATATTCTTCAAAAGTTATGGATTTACTTTTTTTGTATAATGATTTATGTTTGTCGTCATGAAACAGAGTATAGTTTTTATCTACTAAAATTTCACTTGTCTTTGTGCAGAGAAAAACCAAATGTTATTATTCTTTCATATTTGTTTTTTGTTAAAAAAATAAATACTAAATGCTCTTATGCATTTGAGTCATTTGTATTTGAATAAATTCCAACATGCTTTTGTTAAATAAATCATCCAAAAAACTAGTAGCTAAAACCTTGTACTTAATCTTTATATAAAAAAATATGTATTATATTTTTCTCAAATAAAAGCCAGATACTATCAAAGAGTTAGGGTTTCTCAATCTTTTTTCGTAGTTGTTTCTAGCTAGCTATGTTGGTAGTCACACTCATGTACACTAGTCGTCTTGATGATGCCAAGCTTGCTTCATTCTCCATTGTTCTTAATGTCATTGTTTTCCTTGACTATGGGCTCTTGGTATGTGTTTAACTCGTAATCTTAGGTGATTGGTCTATGGTTTTTAACTATTGCTTATTAAGGATATTTTATCTATTTAAAAAACTTGTTGGTAACTTAGTATTTAGGCCATTTTTAAAAACTATCTGCAATACTAGTTGGTAAATAGGATAATCCAGTAGTTTTTCTCTAAGAAACCACACTACCTCTATTCAATAGCTCTAATGTATTTTTGTAGGGTTAAAAAAAACCATTGTATTGGGGTTGTTTCAAATGGAAGAAAGCAACAACTAGACTATATTTGTAGTATGTTTTAAAGTAAATCGTTTGCTTCTACGAAAATCTATTTTTAAATAATTTCTATGGTCTTAAATTTAGTAGGGATGGATAGAAATTGCTACTGCCTTTGCCTTGGGCCTCCAGAATTGCTGTTGTAAAAATAAAAATAAAAAATGCTTTTGTATGTTGACAGATAGAAAGAAAAAATTCAAAGCAGTTCATATAGTTTGTTTGCTAATTATTAATCATCTTTAGAGCTTTTATATTTTATTTGTTTAATGACAGACTTTTGATATGTAATACAAAATGGCATTACTAGATTATTTATGTGATTTTAAACTAGTCAGAGATGGAACTAGAAATTACCACTACCCTTAGCATGTAGACCATTTACATAAATAATGGGTGAATAAACTATTAATAACACGGTTAATTTGAGGAAAGTGTACGTTGAATGACCGAAAGAAGAAGATATCATCACGTTTCTCATATGCAAGATTAAGAAGCTGTAGAAAAATAAATTAAAAGTTCAGATTACTTTGCCTACTAAACAGTCCGTATAATCTATTTACCAATCAGTCCACGTGAAGCTCTTTTCTTTTTCTTTCTTTTTTTTCCTCCGGATTTTGACTGGCGATCGAATAAAAAAAAATTAGACAGTGAGTTAATTTAGAAAGTTCCAGTCCTGGAAAAACTACATTTGTTCTATTTGAGTAAAAGTTCTTGAAACGATAAATAAGATAGAGAAATTCTTGCCTAGACATAATACTAATTCCATTATCAGTTATAATCTGCATATGCTATCATCGTTGGATTATCTACAATGTCCAAACCCAACACCATACTATGGTCATCAGAATAAACTCTGCTGCACATTTTGAGATTTTGAAATTTACCTGAAGATTAGCATGGTTGTCCTTATTACTAAGTTGTTATATGAGTACAGATTCAACGTGAACACGAGGAGAAAAAGCATGATCTTGATACGCTTCGTATGAAGCTTGATAGGAAGCTTGACATGGTCATAGAAAGACAAAACTTAAAACCCGAGCTGAAGTATTTCTTCTTCTTCTTCTCCCTCTATTTGTTTTGTTTTTTTTTTGTTTTTTTTATAATGAATTTTGTTCCCTCACTGTTTTTTATAAACATCTTTTGCAGTGAGCTCGATGAAAAATTCAGTCAGCAAATTGATAAAGTGGGTGATAAATTTACTCAGCAAATTCAACGAATTGAAGAGGATATGCAAGCTTTAGGGGTACAGGTGGAGATCACAAAAACTGAGTTGATAAAATGGGGAGTTTGCATTCTTATCCCAATGGCAGCTAGTGTTGTCGTTGCCGTAGTCCGTAAATATTATAAAGCGTAAAGTTGTAATATGTATAACTGTTAGTATCTCTTCCTTTACAAGTCGTCATTGTTAACATGCAAATCTTTATGCATATAACTTGTTCATTTCTTGATTTTTAATCTCACCAATACTTTTCTCATTCGAAATGTGTGTTACATGGTAGTTGCAAATGCCGTACTTGCTAGATCACTGAAAATAATTTTTATCTGTGAGCATAGATAATATGAAATGATAGGTAAAGTTAAACTTCCTCTGTGTGTACCTTCTTACGTTGGATTTTTTTGCATCTACAAAAGCTATGCCATGTATATTTGCCGGATACCCAGTGTCT
Organism: Allium fistulosum; assembly: GCA_030737815.1. Taxonomy (NCBI): domain Eukaryota; kingdom Viridiplantae; phylum Streptophyta; class Magnoliopsida; order Asparagales; family Amaryllidaceae; genus Allium; species Allium fistulosum. The sequence goes on along the minus strand of CM060907.1, from coordinate 1,034,416,388 downwards.
TGTACAGGTAACTATTTTACAGTTTTTGTATCTTATAAGAAGAAATATCCTTTAATCAGTATCTCAGAAGAAAATTTACATGCATTACCTTTTCCTATCACCAATCTTAATTAGGTCATATTAATTCTATTTAACATCTGAAAGCCATGCCATGCATCTATTTGAAAACTATTGTCTTGTAATTGGCAATATCCTTGATTCGTACCTTAGAAGAAAACACATATATCCATTTCTTGTTCTTACAACTTTCTTACCTTCTTTGATTGTTGGTATTTGCATATACTAGATAGCGTTGGTTTATTTTTTCTTTTAGCAATAAAGGAATTTGAACCTCTTTCAACAAAAATATAAGCCACATTCATTTTCCCATATAGTAGTCCTCATTCAATATTATTTATAAACATTTCATAAAATATTACTTCAGTTTATGAACGTTTTATACAACTTATCTTATCTCATCAATATTACTATTATTATTTTCAAAAAATCTTGAATTTTTTTTCTAAATCATCTGGAGTTTTGTTCTTGAATCCTCAGTTTAAATCCTTTTTATATATGAAGCATATTTTATAACCCATTTTATATAAATTCACTTTCTTATTTCATCATTTCACAAATTTTTATCCTTAAAATATCTTTCTTTTCTTTAGCTTATAAATACCATCGTTTGTTAAACTTAACTTTTTTAGTCAACAATTATTATCGAATGCTTCATAGTCAAAATTTAAAATTAAATTTACAAGGTGTTTGTTCAGTATTCCTCTAATTACTATCTACCCAATCTATGTTATAAAAAAGTAAATTACTTATAAATTAGCAAACAATAGTAAATACTTATATGGTGGTCGAGCATAATTAAGCTAATCAATAAGGGGTAGTTATGAACATCATTAATCCCTGCATTAATCAACTACACTACTAACTTATACTTATATGTTATTAATATATTCCAAATATATAAATGCTCTCATATAAACGATACCCTTAACTAATAATAGGGCATTACATTACCTTGTCTCTTAATGAGTTACACTCAACTGAAGTGAAGGTTCTCGCTTAACCTTCAGCTTTGGTACCACGATGTAACAAATGGTTTTTCGATCTTCAAAAGTCGACATTAATACATTAACAATATTCACGTGTCGAATACCCAAGTGTTCAAAAGACAGAACGTTAAAGTAAAAAAAGGAAAGAAAACGAACAAGAAAGAGAAGACCAAAAGCATCAGAACCTCACATGCGGAATGATAACATATGCTATCAGAAGATAGCAAACTGTGTTAACCAAATATGCATTGCATTTCAGAGTTATAATTAGAGTACTATCAACATACTAGGTAGTTATAACAGTCCGCTATTACAATTGCTGATATTTATACATAAAGTAATGCAGCGGAAATAAGAATGCTACAATAGTTAAATATCCAATTCCTCTCCAAGAGCTCAATGAACATCAATGAAAACCTGCATTTCTAAAACTGCTTGAAAGAGCACCCTTGGAAATAAGAAAAAAAAAACCATGGGTTAGATTTGTCAGATATAAGTATGGTGTGAGAAACGCAAGACCTATATATGACATATAACAGCATCGTAACGGTTATCCTCTCAAAAGAGCCAAACCATCCAATAAGTACATTTTGAAATATAATAGATAATGTTCTAGGGTGAAGAATATAAATAAGAAAATAATTGTGCTGCTTGCATTTCATGGCACAACAATATTGAAGTATAATCAAAACCGCTAAGACGGGTTCGCATATGTATTTTCCATGAAGACACATCTAGTTTAAAAACTGAAGGGAATCCCCATGGCAAAGATCATAATTCACCTTCCGAGCGGGTATATCACTATATAAAATATACCATAAGGCAAACACAATAGGCCCATGTTTGAACATGCGAACAAGAACCATGTGGAACCAACTATCATCCACTCCTATGGGCCCCACATATCGAAAGCATCTCTAGAAATGGAGATGATTTACCTCTTTGGGTAAGCCAAATGCCTGGATTGTGCATCATACTCTATCTTTTATCATTGACTAATTGTGAAGTCATGTTCAATATATTTGCAAACGATCCACAACTCGAACAGTTCACGAATCCCAAAATGTATTTTAGCATCTAGAAGAAATCACGAACCTCTACGTGATTTTGAGCATTTCAAACAAATCTCATAGATTCCAAAATTTCGACCAGATCCACTTTCAAGAGATACAACACGTATATGGTTTAGAAGTGGTTACGCTTTTGAGTCATCTCGTATATGTACACTTCCCCACTTAGGGGACGCTCCAAAACCACTCGATAGATTTTTTGGTTAACTCAACTTCGGTTCTTTAAAAAATAAACAGCCAGTACGTTAGGGTGGAGATCATTTCCTATCTAGATGGATTTCTTTATCATTTATCCTAGAACAACAAGACGAGTTTATACGTAGGTTATATCATTACCAAGTGAATAACCATACCATATGATTCTCGTGTTTCTTCCAAATAATTGCTTAGTTAATTTGGTACAATTCAACCACAATGCAAATGATCGCATTTGGAAACCAAATCTCGTATAGTTATCACATTTTCGAACTTCTCAACTTCAGTTACCTTTTGGTAAAGGGTGAAGCCCGGTGGGTTAGAGCACTATTACTTCTACACCCTACTAGATTCATCATTTTTTAACTCTTATGGATAGAATCAAGGCTACTTTGTCAGCTTAGTGCTTCGTACACGACTATAACATCCCTCATTCCAAGGCATGAAAATAAGCCCTACTGATGCTGCAGTCATCACTAGTATTATTCTTCGGTGATAACATGAGATAAGTTAATAGTATCATTAACAATAGAAATATAAGAATATGAAAAATTTTCAAAACGTTTCATTAGCAAATTTCCATATTCATTAAATAATCCCAAACATTGCCTAGATGCAGATAAAATATAATTATTACAAAACATTCAATGCAATACCAGAAAAAGTTTTTCACGGCGTTCAAAAAATGCTATAAGAAAAAATGACAACATTATTAAAAATGTTGTATAACGACATGCTATCGTAGATACACAAGTTGCAACAACGTAATAAAAATGCCGTGGAAAGCTCTTTTGTACTGCGTTTATAATTAGCTTATAGTTTTTAAACAGTGTTTCTTAGCTTGTTATTATAAACTACTACAGCGTTAATATTTTGCTATAAAATATTTTACAGTTTTGCTTTCCATTTTCATCAGCAATTGATAAATGTTGTTATTAACACACAACATCGTTTACAGATTTCTATCAAAAGCGCATTTATTGGTGTTTTAGAAGTAATTACAGCGCTATATGAACGTTGTTATTATGTTTTAAGAGTAATGATAGCACTGGATAAACGATGTTATTATGTTATCAGAGTAATGCACTACAACAAAAATACCCTTTTACAATGGGTAATACCCATTGTAATAGGGGTTATGCAATGAGCCAGCACCCGTCTTATTAGGCGATCTTGTAATAGATCTAGAAGATTTTACAATGGTTTTTGTCCATTGCAATAACATCATTTACAACTGTTTTTGCCTGTTGCAATAGCATCATTTACGACTGTTTTGCCTATTTCAATGGGGTCTTTTACAATTGTTTTTGCCCATTGTTAAAGAATAATAAGAAAAAATATGTAAATACTACTACATTGCACTTACAAATTTAAATTAATTTGCCATTGAAACTAAAATATTGTACCAATAAAAAATATATTCATTCATATCTTTTAAAAATAACAGAAAAGATATATATTTCTAAATGCCAAAATGATTCATGCGTTCTTAGTCTTTTATAATACAGATCCTCTAAAAGAAATGTAATGACCCGAAATTTTTATCGTCTTGAGTTTTGAATATTTATTTTTAATATTCAATAACACGGTCTTTTAGTCAAAATAAAAATTTACATCTGGTCATAAATTTTGCAAGTAAATAAAAAGAGAAAACAATCAAAAGTCAACCAAGTAAAAATGAAGAACAAGAAAATTACAAATCAAATGAAATATTTAAACATATGCATGTCTGGTTAAAAATAGGAAAGTCCAAAACATTCAACAAAACTTCTCTTCATCTCAACATCATACCAACTCAAGCCACCTGTAACGACCCGACTTCCTATGCCCAGAAAGTCGCATCATTATGAAGAAAGAAAGGGGTAGAAAATAGAAAAGAAGAGAAGAAAGAAAGAAACAACAACAACGATCTCACAGCGGAACGAAAAAATTATATTAATAACATAAACTATTACATAGTATACAACACTTATCAGAGTTTACACAACTATACAACACATACTAGACAGTTATAAAACATCTGTCTAGATATTACAACTCAAATACAATACAAGACTCTAACACAGATATCAACACAGCGGAATACTATATCTACGAACGCCGAAGCCTCCTGCTCCATTGCTCCTCCATAATTCGTCAAAGCTAAACCTGAATCCCTTGGCTACTCGTAAAAATTTGAGTACCCAAGAGTTTATAAAACAGAAATAAACACTTGGGTCAGACATGGGTCTGGTGTGAGTAAACGGGTTAAAATTGTTTAACTTCAAAACCTTTTGAAAACAAAGGTATCACGTAAGACTTCCCACACATAAACATGGAAAAGTTTTTACCTTACGCTAACCGAAACATTTGATAGGAAATCTGATTGTATTATAATAGGGTCTAAGGTTTTCAAGTAAAATACAGAAATAGCTGAAATGCTTACATCTCACATTCCAACATAGTTGGGCACAACTAATTCGTACGGCACTTATTGGAGTTTGGATTCCATACAATGGCAGGGCTACTGGGGTACCGCCCGTCACAGTACGTGGCCTAGATCACCGTACCGAGGAGTACGCCCGCTCCCCTGCAACACAAAGCCGGAACCATCCCTTACTGGATAATTCCGAACAAGATAATCCCGTAGTTGGCGCGACCAACCACACACTAAGCCGAATAAAAGAAAAGGGACCTCTAGACAGGGATCTATCTTGCTCTCAGTGGGTGCTACCCACGAAGCCTTGCTGCACCTCCCCTGTTTTAGCCATTCCCGGTTGATGAGGCTTGAGGTTACGATTACCTTTAATCAGAACATATCACTTAGAATGCTCATCGTCCGCCTGACGATGTGCTGAAAGCATTCAATCCATATAAGTTCGTTCCGGGTTCGAACGAAACCGAAGGCATTATCTCGTTACACTCGTTTTGGAATCACCCTCAGAGTTAACGACAATAACCCTTGCACTCTAAATCTTCATCTTCACTTGAGATTCACGACCTATCGTTAATTTGGATCGATGTGGTATTCGGGTCTCCAGACCTGGAATACCGGTATACGGAAACCCGATCCCGGTCTCATCGAAATCCAAAACGTATCTTTTAAGGCCAAGTTGTTTAAAGGTTTAAACATTTAAACTTATTCAGGATGATATAAACAGATAGATAAATCATATTATCACAATTGATAATTCATATCAACATTCATCTCACAAAGCAGCATATCACATATCATAGATATCATATCCAAATCATCCAATATCAACCAATCACCCAATATCAATCATCCAATATAAACCAATCATTCAAAAGGAGAATTGATTAACTCCAAATCAATTTAATTAACCTTTAATTAAATTAATTTACTATCCTTTAATCACCTAGATTATCTTAATCCTGCTTACTAACATTAATTAATTACAAATTAATTTATCATCTCTTAATGATCTTTCTTAATTAATCTCCTTTGATTATTTATCTTTAATTACATCAAGTAATTATCCTTAACCATATACAGTAATTAACCTTTAATTACTATCATTAATTACAATAATTAATGAACCTTCATAAATTAATTAACTATAATTAATTATATTAATCCTCTAATTACTTCATTAATTATTTAACCTTTTAATTAATTAATCTTTAATTAACCACCCTCATTAATTAGTCTTAATTAATCATAATTAGTAATTAACTATCTTGTAATTACTTACCTTAATTAATTAACTCCTTAATTAATTATATTAATCTTAAATTAATCTCATCCATTAATTAATTAATCATACTAATTAATTAATCAAATTTGCTAAGTAATTAACCCTTAATTACTTCCATTAATTATCTTCTAATTACTTTCATTAGTTAATTACTCTCTTAATTAATTACCTGAACAAGTAATTAATTACATTATTAATTAACCTTAATCCTCTAATTAATTAATTACTCTTCAATTAATTAACTCCAAATCAATTATATTAATTAATCCTTTAATTAATAACATCAAGTAATTAACCCTTAATCACTTCCATTTAATTACTTCCATAAGTAATTTCTATTTTCTTAATTACATTTAGTAATTATCCATTAATTACTTTACTAAGTAATTACACTTAATTAATCATAAGTGGTTATCTTTAATTAATTAGACTAATTAATTAACCTAAAATTAATTACATTAATTATTCAATTAATCATCACTTAATCTTAAATTAATTTATTTCTTAATTACCTTCATTTCCACTGATTACTTCATTAAGTAATTGTCCTTAATTACAATAAGTAATAAATCTTTAATTTATTTTACTCATTAATTATCCTTGATTAATCTCCACTTTTAAAGATAAACTCTTCATTTAAATTAAATACTTATTTCTATCTTTAACTTCATTTAAACCATTTAGAAAACAAGTATATATTTGAAATATATAATTTTACTTAAGAACAACACAATTTAAACATTTAAATTTGATATATTTAAAATCTTTGAAAACCCTTTTCAAACTTGCTTAAATAAATTTTATTCTTAAAAACTTAATTATAATATCTTTTAAACTCACTATTTAAAATATAATTTAAAACTTGTTAAATCTTTATCTTTGATAAACTAATCATTTCCATAATTTAAAACATGTTTTTACTTTGCCTTGAAACATATTTATTTAAAATCCACTTTAATTTGACTAATTATTCTTTGGAAATTAAATAAATTTAACTTGCTCCTCGTCTCCCTCGCGAACCTTTCCTTCTCCGAGTCAACTCACGAAACAACTCGAGCCCGACCCGAGAAAAAGCATCATCTTTCTAAACTCAGACTTCACCTGACACTGACGTACACGCGTGCACGTGCACGGCGGCGTCCCATCGCTTCGACCAACCACGATGGCTCCAACGTCTCACCGTCGACTCCCACAGTCCCTCCGACAACTCAGATCGGCGAGGATGCGAGCAAAACGAAATCGAACTCTTCGATCCCCATGCCAGAAGCTAATCCAATCGGAAAACTATCCATCGCCGAAGAACCCAACCACGATAAACCTCGCTATCCTCATCGAAGCATCGTCTCGATCTCCAGCAACCTCCTGCATCTTCGCGAACGACTCCGGTATCTCCACGAAAATACACGAACCACAAAAACTTCGACGAACAAAAACCAGAACAAAACCCTACCTGACCTATTTCCGACCACCACGTCGCACTAAAAATCATGCGACCATTTTTCCTCTGATCGCCGATCTACCCTTCTCCTCCAGTCAAAAGCTCAACGTCGATCTCAACTCCGTTCATCGGAATTTGATAAAAGTTCCAATTCCGATCATCACAGAAAAGCACAACCAATTCTAACCTAAAGATCATGATTATACCACCTAAATTCACGATTCTCTACCACGAATACGACTATGCAATACAAATCTAAAATTAAATTGGTTAATTTTTGACATATATGTGCATTTCACTGTTATATTTATTTTAAAAATCATCTGTTGAATTTAAAACCCTGGAACCATTTTTATAATCTTCATTATACTTTAACAAACAACTTTTATTTATATATCAAAGTCTAATATAGATTCTACTGTGAGATTTTGAATTTTTTTTTATCAGACTAAAACTTGAAACAAGAACAGAGCATATATACACAGGTATCATTACTCCTCAACTATATATATACATACATTCATATCAGATCCATATAAACAATTTAATCTATCACTTATATCAATTATAATCGTCAGGTTAAAACTCTTTTTAAAGTAAATTTACTCACCTCTTTTTCAAAAAGACCAGAGAATCATATATATACATATCTACAGAAATTTACAGACATACTACTATATGTATATGCATTCATATTCAAATCATTCATGTAAACATTTTATATTATGTTACTACAACATTCATCACACAGAACAAACACATGAACAGATTCAAAACTGTTTTTAAAAGAAATTTACTCACCTTTAAAATAAGAACAGAGAGACAGTTTTCCAGGCTTTTAAACTCTGATCTGGCAAAAGCTTTTGATTTTGTTTGTTATTGAGATTTGAAATCCTTGCATGTTTGTTTGATGTTGAGTTGATCTTCATTATGGTTTGCAGATTGATTTAGTGCTTGATTTAGTTGCTTGAACCCAGATTGAAGATGAGATAATTGTTTGATTTACTTTCTTTTGATTTCAGATTTTTAGAAGAGAAAGAAAAACTGAGAAACGTTTTGAACTGAAAGAAAATAGAAGCCAGGTTTCTCTACAACTACATTATTTATAAAATAAAATTTTAAATAAAGAAAATGTTGCCACTTGTATTTTCTTAAAACTTACATGTGTTCTTTACCACCTAATTACCCTACACTTGTTACTACCAAGTGTTAATGTTTTTACACATGTCTTTTTTTTTAATATATTAAATAAAAATTTTATTTAATTTAAATGTTAATATAACTTACATACTTAAACTCTCTTAATTTACATATGTATATATAAATTACTTTTAAAAGAAATTATTCTAAAACTAATTATAATTCAAATATACCTTATACATGTATTTTTATAACCTCTTAAATTTAAACACTTTAAAGAATACAAAATAAAACTTTATTTAAACCATTAAAACAAACAATTATTTTATATTTTGAAAACAAATGAATTAATCTTTAACTTTTGAAAGATATTAAATTTAAAACAAAGCTTTTTAAAATTACAATTCATACATATAAAATTTATCAATAGATTAAAATAAATTCAAAACAATCCAAATTATAACATATACATTCATATATACTACAATTTGAAAATACAATCTTCTATTTAAAACAAAAGATATCCTATTCACAATATATATATTAATATATACATTATAAATAGAATCTATTTTTATTAGCTTTGGAAATAAATCTTATTAATTTTAAATTATTAGAAAAGATCAAGTATTACCAAATTAAATATTTATTAGCCTTTAAAAGATTGAATTACCAAACTAAAATTATAAAGAAAAATTATCAAATCAATTTAATTATTAATGCTGATTATTAAATTTAAATTGCCCAAAAACCCGGGATATCACATTCCTCCCCCCTTAAAATAATTTCGTCCCCGAAATTAAAACAAAGTTAATTTATTAATCCATCAAAGATTTTAATTTCAAACACAAACCTATCATCCAATTCCTATCAATCAAAGCAACCCATCCAACAATCAAACAAACCTAACTAACTATTCTGATATAAATCAGAATAGACTTCATAATACTATCTCGAGTTTCCCCGAGTATAAATCACCGGGAGACTCGCTCTATAGAAGCTAAACAAACTACACTACCATAATCCAGAGCTCCTCTCTTCTCTAGATCCACCAATCTGAACAAAATATCAGACCACACTCAAGTCCAGTTCAACTTCCAAATCCATCTGAACTGCATAACCTACAATCAGTAATAGATCATACACGTACTCCCTCAGAGATACGTGAAATAGAATGGATTCCAGTTATCCAAACTGGTCATTCAATCCTGTAGACAAAAGAACTACTCCTCTCGAGAACACAGGAAAATCCAAAATACTTTAGTGCTAGCTTCCAGACTTACCAATCTTATAGCTTAATAATCGGAGAAAACTTAGCAAGTTTTAAATCTACAACTCCGAATTCCAAACTCTGTCTCATATCTGCATAACTCATTAGACGATTCTGGGCTACCTCATCTCTTCCTGGTCAGCTTAACCCTTACTGATGCTTCCAGAAACAATCAAGACCAAAATAATAAGTTCCTGGGTCTACTCATTCAAGGTGGTTTCCCAAAACCCGTCAAAATCCAGAACACAAACTCTACTTCACAAGCAATAGAAGACTGAACTTCCTTCTTTCAAATTCCAGAAACTTCTATACACACTCAGAATGTTCACATAAACTTCCTGTAGAAATCTGAGGTTACTTCCTTTCTTGCACAGCTACTACCTTTGCTTTCGCTGCACAACTCTGATTTTGAAATAGATGAGAATGTCAATGGACTCGAGCACAAACTAGATCCACAAACAAGCGGAAACATTGGTTATCTTAAAGACATAACCAACTTCTCAAAGAATAGACGAGTCCTCGGTCAAGGGTACTGTCTTCAGCTATCCTTGGTTAGAGGAAACTCGAAACAAGAAGCAGAAGAGAAAACACAGATACTCCATACAAAAGATTACTCAAGATGAACTCTCAAACTAATCGCAAGTCACTTTTGCGATCCTACCTAGTTCGGATTCTAAAGATACTGTTCTCTCTTTACCAATTAAAACAGCCTTAAACTTTTCCGAACAAGGTTAACCCTTCAAGAAAAACTTCACCATCTACTCGGACTGCTGATAGAAGAACCACAAAGATTCCGGGACCATCGAAGAAACGAACCACACTGCTGCTTCCAAACTCTATCTCGACAGCACACTGAACACTCCGAGCTGCACTGCTATCACAGCTAACCATGAATTTCTAATCCAAAGGCTTCTCAAAACTAAAACCATCAACTAATCTCACAACGGACTTCCGAGATGGCAGACATCCCAAAAGAAACTCGGGCTCCAAACCAAACGCCAACAACTCACTCATCTTAAGGGAAACAATGAGACCATGTCCGAAGAAACAACTAATCGACCTTAGTCCCATACTTCAAAATAGATAAAACTCTCTTACTCGATATCAGAGAATTCCTATACAGTCGAGTCTTTCCTGCGGTAGACATCAACTGTTCCTCCAATACCTTCTTAATCTTGTTCCAAAAAGAAAATCTCCTTCGGGAACATCCATAGATACTGTGTCTTATCACACAGCTTCTCCTTCCTGAAGTCGCCAAGCTACCATCACTTACTTCTGCACAACTGATAGATCCAACTCTAGAAAATTTGCTCACCCGAGCTCAACCAATTTTACATTCCAATAATGGATTCCGAATCTTGAAAAGGATTTTCTTCAGAGATCCGAGACATCCTTACTCCATACTGCCAATTTACTCGAGACGATATTGGGTTTACAGTCTCGATATATACTTCCAACTCAAACATTCAAACTCCAACTATTGGTAATTGTGTTACACACACTACCAACTTATCTACCTTTATAACTTATATTGGAAAACCCGAACAGGTAATCCAATAAATAGGTAGAAATACATAAATATATATATTTAAAATGATATATATATATTTTTTTTTATTTAGAAATTATTTCTGGGTAAAATTATTTCATCTACCTCTTTAAAACAATATTGTGTCCGTTGGCCTGGTTCAAGTGTTTAGAGATCCCTATCAATAACGTTAGCTACTCGTATTGACCAGAATCCATATACCACTCAACCGATCAATTAACACAATATAAAACCATTTTTATATAATTAACAATTACGCGCTCTCAAGATAGACACCACTTCAGAGCCTAGGTATTCACTCAACCTACTGCTCTGATACCATATGTAACGACCCGACTTCCTATGCCCAGAAAGTCGCATCATTATGAAGAAAGAAAGGGGTAGAAAATAGAAAAGAAGAGAAGAAAGAAAGAAACAACAACAACGATCTCACAGCGGAACGAAAAAATTATATTAATAACATAAACTATTACATAGTATACAACACTTATCAGAGTTTACACAACTATACAACACATACTAGACAGTTATAAAACATCTGTCTAGATATTACAACTCAAATACAATACAAGACTCTAACACAGATATCAACACAGCGGAATACTATATCTACGAACGCCGAAGCCTCCTGCTCCATTGCTCCTCCATAATTCGTCAAAGCTAAACCTGAATCCCTTGGCTACTCGTAAAAATTTGAGTACCCAAGAGTTTATAAAACAGAAATAAACACTTGGGTCAGACATGGGTCTGGTGTGAGTAAACGGGTTAAAATTGTTTAACTTCAAAACCTTTTGAAAACAAAGGTATCACGTAAGACTTCCCACACATAAACATGGAAAAGTTTTTACCTTACGCTAACCGAAACATTTGATAGGAAATCTGATTGTATTATAATAGGGTCTAAGGTTTTCAAGTAAAATACAGAAATAGCTGAAATGCTTACATCTCACATTCCAACATAGTTGGGCACAACTAATTCGTACGGCACTTATTGGAGTTTGGATTCCATACAATGGCAGGGCTACTGGGGTACCGCCCGTCACAGTACGTGGCCTAGATCACCGTACCGAGGAGTACGCCCGCTCCCCTGCAACACAAAGCCGGAACCATCCCTTACTGGATAATTCCGAACAAGATAATCCCGTAGTTGGCGCGACCAACCACACACTAAGCCGAATAAAAGAAAAGGGACCTCTAGACAGGGATCTATCTTGCTCTCAGTGGGTGCTACCCACGAAGCCTTGCTGCACCTCCCCTGTTTTAGCCATTCCCGGTTGATGAGGCTTGAGGTTACGATTACCTTTAATCAGAACATATCACTTAGAATGCTCATCGTCCGCCTGACGATGTGCTGAAAGCATTCAATCCATATAAGTTCGTTCCGGGTTCGAACGAAACCGAAGGCATTATCTCGTTACACTCGTTTTGGAATCACCCTCAGAGTTAACGACAATAACCCTTGCACTCTAAATCTTCATCTTCACTTGAGATTCACGACCTATCGTTAATTTGGATCGATGTGGTATTCGGGTCTCCAGACCTGGAATACCGGTATACGGAAACCCGATCCCGGTCTCATCGAAATCCAAAACGTATCTTTTAAGGCCAAGTTGTTTAAAGGTTTAAACATTTAAACTTATTCAGGATGATATAAACAGATAGATAAATCATATTATCACAATTGATAATTCATATCAACATTCATCTCACAAAGCAGCATATCACATATCATAGATATCATATCCAAATCATCCAATATCAACCAATCACCCAATATCAATCATCCAATATAAACCAATCATTCAAAAGGAGAATTGATTAACTCCAAATCAATTTAATTAACCTTTAATTAAATTAATTTACTATCCTTTAATCACCTAGATTATCTTAATCCTGCTTACTAACATTAATTAATTACAAATTAATTTATCATCTCTTAATGATCTTTCTTAATTAATCTCCTTTGATTATTTATCTTTAATTACATCAAGTAATTATCCTTAACCATATACAGTAATTAACCTTTAATTACTATCATTAATTACAATAATTAATGAACCTTCATAAATTAATTAACTATAATTAATTATATTAATCCTCTAATTACTTCATTAATTATTTAACCTTTTAATTAATTAATCTTTAATTAACCACCCTCATTAATTAGTCTTAATTAATCATAATTAGTAATTAACTATCTTGTAATTACTTACCTTAATTAATTAACTCCTTAATTAATTATATTAATCTTAAATTAATCTCATCCATTAATTAATTAATCATACTAATTAATTAATCAAATTTGCTAAGTAATTAACCCTTAATTACTTCCATTAATTATCTTCTAATTACTTTCATTAGTTAATTACTCTCTTAATTAATTACCTGAACAAGTAATTAATTACATTATTAATTAACCTTAATCCTCTAATTAATTAATTACTCTTCAATTAATTAACTCCAAATCAATTATATTAATTAATCCTTTAATTAATAACATCAAGTAATTAACCCTTAATCACTTCCATTTAATTACTTCCATAAGTAATTTCTATTTTCTTAATTACATTTAGTAATTATCCATTAATTACTTTACTAAGTAATTACACTTAATTAATCATAAGTGGTTATCTTTAATTAATTAGACTAATTAATTAACCTAAAATTAATTACATTAATTATTCAATTAATCATCACTTAATCTTAAATTAATTTATTTCTTAATTACCTTCATTTCCACTGATTACTTCATTAAGTAATTGTCCTTAATTACAATAAGTAATAAATCTTTAATTTATTTTACTCATTAATTATCCTTGATTAATCTCCACTTTTAAAGATAAACTCTTCATTTAAATTAAATACTTATTTCTATCTTTAACTTCATTTAAACCATTTAGAAAACAAGTATATATTTGAAATATATAATTTTACTTAAGAACAACACAATTTAAACATTTAAATTTGATATATTTAAAATCTTTGAAAACCCTTTTCAAACTTGCTTAAATAAATTTTATTCTTAAAAACTTAATTATAATATCTTTTAAACTCACTATTTAAAATATAATTTAAAACTTGTTAAATCTTTATCTTTGATAAACTAATCATTTCCATAATTTAAAACATGTTTTTACTTTGCCTTGAAACATATTTATTTAAAATCCACTTTAATTTGACTAATTATTCTTTGGAAATTAAATAAATTTAACTTGCTCCTCGTCTCCCTCGCGAACCTTTCCTTCTCCGAGTCAACTCACGAAACAACTCGAGCCCGACCCGAGAAAAAGCATCATCTTTCTAAACTCAGACTTCACCTGACACTGACGTACACGCGTGCACGTGCACGGCGGCGTCCCATCGCTTCGACCAACCACGATGGCTCCAACGTCTCACCGTCGACTCCCACAGTCCCTCCGACAACTCAGATCGGCGAGGATGCGAGCAAAACGAAATCGAACTCTTCGATCCCCATGCCAGAAGCTAATCCAATCGGAAAACTATCCATCGCCGAAGAACCCAACCACGATAAACCTCGCTATCCTCATCGAAGCATCGTCTCGATCTCCAGCAACCTCCTGCATCTTCGCGAACGACTCCGGTATCTCCACGAAAATACACGAACCACAAAAACTTCGACGAACAAAAACCAGAACAAAACCCTACCTGACCTATTTCCGACCACCACGTCGCACTAAAAATCATGCGACCATTTTTCCTCTGATCGCCGATCTACCCTTCTCCTCCAGTCAAAAGCTCAACGTCGATCTCAACTCCGTTCATCGGAATTTGATAAAAGTTCCAATTCCGATCATCACAGAAAAGCACAACCAATTCTAACCTAAAGATCATGATTATACCACCTAAATTCACGATTCTCTACCACGAATACGACTATGCAATACAAATCTAAAATTAAATTGGTTAATTTTTGACATATATGTGCATTTCACTGTTATATTTATTTTAAAAATCATCTGTTGAATTTAAAACCCTGGAACCATTTTTATAATCTTCATTATACTTTAACAAACAACTTTTATTTATATATCAAAGTCTAATATAGATTCTACTGTGAGATTTTGAATTTTTTTTTATCAGACTAAAACTTGAAACAAGAACAGAGCATATATACACAGGTATCATTACTCCTCAACTATATATATACATACATTCATATCAGATCCATATAAACAATTTAATCTATCACTTATATCAATTATAATCGTCAGGTTAAAACTCTTTTTAAAGTAAATTTACTCACCTCTTTTTCAAAAAGACCAGAGAATCATATATATACATATCTACAGAAATTTACAGACATACTACTATATGTATATGCATTCATATTCAAATCATTCATGTAAACATTTTATATTATGTTACTACAACATTCATCACACAGAACAAACACATGAACAGATTCAAAACTGTTTTTAAAAGAAATTTACTCACCTTTAAAATAAGAACAGAGAGACAGTTTTCCAGGCTTTTAAACTCTGATCTGGCAAAAGCTTTTGATTTTGTTTGTTATTGAGATTTGAAATCCTTGCATGTTTGTTTGATGTTGAGTTGATCTTCATTATGGTTTGCAGATTGATTTAGTGCTTGATTTAGTTGCTTGAACCCAGATTGAAGATGAGATAATTGTTTGATTTACTTTCTTTTGATTTCAGATTTTTAGAAGAGAAAGAAAAACTGAGAAACGTTTTGAACTGAAAGAAAATAGAAGCCAGGTTTCTCTACAACTACATTATTTATAAAATAAAATTTTAAATAAAGAAAATGTTGCCACTTGTATTTTCTTAAAACTTACATGTGTTCTTTACCACCTAATTACCCTACACTTGTTACTACCAAGTGTTAATGTTTTTACACATGTCTTTTTTTTTAATATATTAAATAAAAATTTTATTTAATTTAAATGTTAATATAACTTACATACTTAAACTCTCTTAATTTACATATGTATATATAAATTACTTTTAAAAGAAATTATTCTAAAACTAATTATAATTCAAATATACCTTATACATGTATTTTTATAACCTCTTAAATTTAAACACTTTAAAGAATACAAAATAAAACTTTATTTAAACCATTAAAACAAACAATTATTTTATATTTTGAAAACAAATGAATTAATCTTTAACTTTTGAAAGATATTAAATTTAAAACAAAGCTTTTTAAAATTACAATTCATACATATAAAATTTATCAATAGATTAAAATAAATTCAAAACAATCCAAATTATAACATATACATTCATATATACTACAATTTGAAAATACAATCTTCTATTTAAAACAAAAGATATCCTATTCACAATATATATATTAATATATACATTATAAATAGAATCTATTTTTATTAGCTTTGGAAATAAATCTTATTAATTTTAAATTATTAGAAAAGATCAAGTATTACCAAATTAAATATTTATTAGCCTTTAAAAGATTGAATTACCAAACTAAAATTATAAAGAAAAATTATCAAATCAATTTAATTATTAATGCTGATTATTAAATTTAAATTGCCCAAAAACCCGGGATATCACACCACCTCATTTCAATCCATCACAAAATCCTTGTACAGTAGGTCTGCAAATCTTTTGAGCCCCAAAACATTGAACATATGCATCATTTTGTCATGTAAACAAGCATATATATATATATATATATATATATATATATATATATATAGGTTTGTATGTGTGTCGGCTTCAGTTTTCAAAAGCCTGTAAACAAAAATGCACTGTAAAGCAGAGCTCTGTTAGACAAACGCTGTATAGAAAAAAAAGAAAAAAGGGAAGCATTCTGTTCAAATCCAAAACTAGAGAAGATTTCTCTAGATTTCAAATCATAAAATTAAGGTGCAACTGGAAGGTTTCAACGACCTAAGCATGATCAAGGTAAGAATTAAATTTTTTAGAATACCTAGAAATGTTTTTAAACACTCTGTCATTTTAACAGAGGTGAAAAACCCATTCATACTCTAGTTCAAAAATCGATATCTCGCATTTCGTTATGAACTAACCGATGATGTAAACTAGTGAAATGTTTGTTTTCGAGTATAGACCACGTTAAAAATAATGTGAAGCTTGTTCATTTTGTATGGCGAATTTGCTAAAATACAGTAAGTAACCCAAGTTTTGTTGATTTCAATATGCTCAAATCATTGATTCATGTATATAATCAAGATTTCTAGGTGAAAATAGGATTTCTAGTGAAGATTTCATGATTTTTAATACCTTGTTTTAAGAGAAATGGAGAGATGATATAAATCTGTTTAAAAATTATTTTCTGGCAACGTGGTGGACGATAGGCGGTGCGGTTTGGCCGAGGTGGAGCGTGGCGACGAGGCCGAGGGTTTCATCGTGGCTAAATTTTAAATTCACTTTGATTTGGTGTAGTGGGGCATTTGTAAGGTTTAGGCATTTTTTTGTAGGTTGTTCGATATTTGATGGATTACGGCCGGAGTGGATGATCGAGCATGGCCACAGTTGGCATAGAGGTGGGGTCGAGGGTGACGCAGCCAATGACGGTGGAGTGGATGGCTATCGTTGATCGAGGGACTTGGGTGGGATGAATTTTGAAGTGAAGTTCACCTCGTGGTTTCAGCTCATGGTCGAAAATTAGGCTGGGTAATAGGAGCAAGGGCGAAGGTGGTCAGTCGAACGTCGGTGAGAAGGGGAGCTTGTTGGTGATCTCGGCCTGTCGATTTAGAGTGCGGCGTGTTGTGCACCATGCACGCGTGCACAACTGTGCTCGATTTTCTTTTTTGGGAAAGCCTGGAAACGTGAAATAGGAGAATAAGAAAGGGAAAAGGAAAAGCAAGGGAAACAAATTTCTTTGGTCAGTGGTTTTGGGCTTCGACCCATGTTTAAAAAAAGGGTGGAGGGAAGTTTTAAAACAATTTAAAATGTTAAAGTATGTTTGGTTATGGGCTTCGGCCCAGAGAAAGAGGTGAAGGAAGTTTTCTTCAATTTAAAATTGTTTAATTATATTTATTCCTTTTTGTAAAGTTTAAATTGCTATAATTAATGCATACAAAATCCAATTAACGCGAGACTGATTGCGTTGGGTTCGCATCAACGAACATTACATCGTCATACGAAGTGTTGTCGAGTTTGAATAATTGAAATTTTATAGCAATTTTAAACAACTAGAATTTAATTAACCGATTTAAACAAATATTGACGTTTAAATTTATATGACCCGTCTATTGAAGTTATTTGTCCAGATAAAAATAATGATGAGTTAATTTAAAATAATTACGATGGTTTGACATCTGTTAATGGAATAAAACACCATTCCGCTAATTTATATTTAATTTCACCCTTGTTGGCAGAATAAATCACCATTCTGCCATTTTCATTGAAATGTGTGTTTTTGGACATTGACTAGGAGAAATAAAACTCCGTTCTACTTCATATTTGTATGGATATCTAATTATTATTCTGATAATTATATTGGGCAAGATGATGTTGAATTAATTATTTAAAATGGATTGATGTGAATATTTGAATCTGCTATTCTGGATTGTTATGGAACAAATGGTATCTTGATTAAGTACCATTGGAATTAATAAGCCTCTTTTCAAATTTGGAATTTGATTTTTGAATAAAGGATTGTTTTAAGGATGATTATTTTATGATTCTTAAAAGTTAATTAAAAGTATTTAATTATGTTTTTCAAGGTTATTAATTATTTAAAATGTTTTAATGTATATCTAATTATTAATTAAAGTTATTTTATAATGTTTTGATAAGTGCCAGATATATGCAAAAATTCCAAGAGCTTCGCCAACTGAAATCGCACAAATGGTTAGCCCATGGCCATTTGCCATGTGGATATGGACATTATCGGTTTCTTACCGATCTTTAAAGAAAGTATGCTATCGTTGTAGTCGATTACTTCACCAAATGAGATGAAACGGAACCTTTAGCCACTATCACAACCAAGAAAGTAATCAACATTGTTGTCTGAAGCATCATATGTCGTTTTGATCTACCATGAACTATTGTAATAGATATTGGAACTACATTCGAAAGTGTTGAATTCAAAGACTTTTGTTGGAAGTATCGTATTTAAAATAGATTTGCGGTGGTCGCACACCCTCAAGCAAATGGATAAGTTGAAGCTGTGAATAAAATCATAAAGTCCATTCAGAAGAAGCATTTGGAGATGGCTAAAGGCAGATGGGCGGATGAACTCCGTACAACATCATGGGCTTATAGGACCAGCCACAAGTCCGCGACTGGCTATACTTCATTCGCTCTTACTTATAATTCTAAAGCCATCATTCTTATTGAGCTTGAAGTTCCTTCTCATCGAGTGACTTACTATGATCCCAAACGAATAAAGATCTCTTCTTGGAGTCTCTTGATTTTATAGATCAGAAGCGCAAGGAAGCCGACCTGAGGGCAGCTGTGCATCGACATCGAGTCGTCCGGTATTACAACAATAAAGTTCGGTCTACAACCTTTAAAATCGTAGATCTCGTCCCGAGACGGGTTTTTCCTACCTCATCGCACATGAATCCAATCTGGGAAGGACCATATGTCATTGAACATAGAATTGGAGAGGGAAATTTCAAGCTAGTGAATATCGATGACATCACACTTCCAAAGGCATTGAATAGCGAGCAACTACGATGCTATTTCACTTAGTTTATTTGTTTTTCATTTCAGTTATATTTTCTTTTAGGATATGCTTTAGCATTTGATTTTCTAGATGTGTAATAAGACATTTTCTATTATTCCTTTCCATTTAATGAATAAAGGTTCCGGCTTCCTTTATATTTATGTTTCCTTTAACATTATGTATTGGTTACATGGCGAAACTGATTGATGTCGATAAGTATGAATAGGCTCCCAGAGTTTGAAATTAATCAATCATGTTAATTCCTAATAGGACTAAACAAGACGAGCTTGGTCCACTTGTTCATTTGACAACTTCTTTTTGTAATCCAACATACATGATACACAATTAGGAATAAATGTGGCTTGAACATCCGATGATCAAACAAATCCTACCAAACTATAGCATTGGAATAAAATGAGAGCGGCGGTGACACGACAGATCGTTCGCTAAATCAAAGCATGGATATTGGGGGAAAATCAATCAATTAAGGAGCGTACGATCCGACTTTTCTCTGAAATAACTCTAAGTCCCCAAAGTGTGGACCGGAGTACAAATTTAAATCGAGTGTGAATCGACCACCCACGAAATAACTCTTAGTCCTAGAGTATGGAATGGAGTATAAACGTAAATTGGGAGTGATTCAACCACGCAGGAAATAACTCTAAGTCCCCAAAGTGTGGACTAGAGTATAAACAAAAATCGAGTGTGAATCGACCACCCAGAAAATAATTGTATGTCCCCAGAGTGCAAACTAGAGTATAAACACAAATTGGGTGTGATTCGGCCAACCATATGCTAACTCTTAACCCCAGAGTGCGGACATGAGCATAAACAGATAGATGAGTGAGGTTCGACCATTCAGAATTCCATGAACCTCGGTCTGAAACCGATAAGAGGAGTATAAACTCGCTAAGGATGGAGTTCGACCATCCAACGTCTAACCCCGCTAGCCTAAGACTAGGGTCGGAGTATAGTTACTCAAAAATAGATGAATTCGATGGCGTAATACTAAGGCTCGAGCCTATTGTTTGATTCGACTCAAGGTCACGACCACATGGTGGCCTTGGGATAGAGTTAGTGGGTTGTTACAAGAACTAATGTACAACGAATTACAAGTACATTGAATGGAAAGTACTTAAATAGCAATTCACACAAAAGCTCAACAAAAAAAAACTTTTATTTACATGATAGGTTTCAAGATTATGGTACAAGTTATTTCAAAAAACCGAGAATCACAACCATACAACCACAACTAATAAAAGAAACAAATAACAAACAATAGCTCAATCTATGTACATGCCAAGCCGAAGTGACGGCTATTTCGTTGGTATACTATCCTTTTTGATTTTTTGGGAGTGGTGCCACTGGAGCCCCCGATGTTTCTCTTCCTGGATCCTTTTCCACCTTTTGTGGGAGAGTTTACAGAGGTAGAAGGGATTTCACTAGGAATCGACCTGCCAGGTGGAATAACTTGTAGTAGTATAAGGTGTTGATCACCGCTATCCACCTGGATGGGCTCAGCTTAAGCCCTTTTCTTCAGAAACTCCTCCTTTTCAATACGCACTTTCAAGCTAATCTCATCAGTGCTTACGGAGGCGTCGCTAACCACAACATCGTCGGATTCGTCCATTGGGAGTGGATCTTCGACCTTATCATTGTCACGAGCTCTGATGACTTGAGCACCGGGCCCCAGTACATCAGTAACCGTCGGAATTTCTGCTAATTTATCTTAATGCTCCATAGCTGCATCTCCTTTTAGAGTTTGACTGGGACCTAGAAGATCTGTGAATTTGTTAAAACAAGGAGATAAGCCTAAAACCATTGGGAGCAAAGAACAAAACCTCTCATAAATTGGAGAGTAAAGTGGAATACCCATATCCAGCTGGCTTTTGGTGGTAGCTAGAGTGCCCCCTTTCCAAAATAAAGGACAATACTTTGAATTGATAACTGGGCTTATCTGCATCATAGCTCAAGTCTTGCTTTAGGCCGAAGGAAACTGATGGTCCAAAAGCTTGGGAAGAAGAGAGACCCTTAGGATCGACCTCCGAGGATCCAACAACATGTTCTCCTTTGCCAGAAGGCACAGAAACGTTAAAGTATCAAGGTCTTGTGATAGCCAGATCTAGGGGTTCATTTTTGTAGAGGATCTCTGGCACTAATTTTTCTTCATCACATTTAGCTTCGTCCAACTCCCTCTTTTTCATCTCAATGATGTGCTCCCAGACTTCAGCAAGTGATTTGAGTTAAACTTCGCTAAGAAAACTCAAGTCGTGGTGGATGAGGACTTTGGCGCTATATTTAATGATCAATGGATCTAACAAGTCCTCGATTTCATTCTGACTGGACTCTTTAGCATCTTCTACTCAGGTTTCAATTTCTCCCATCATCTCATTGCAGCCTTCCTCCCATGCCTCCTCTTTAAGTGCTTTTATTTTAGCTAATTGCCCATTAAGTTTAATTTTCAGTCTCCTGGCTTCGACACCCACTTCGCAGTACCTTTGCGATTCTTCCCGAGCCTCAATTTTCTCTTCCCTTTCTTTCTTGAGGTCCTCCTCAAGTTCCTTGATGTGGTGGGCCAAGTGTAATGACCCGAGAATTTTAACAGTTTTGATAACGAAATTAACCAATTTTACTCGAAATTTTAACAATGGAATTTTGAAATAAAAATTTGATATTTGAAATAGTCTATTTAAATATAGTAATTGGTAAAATTTTACTGAAAAAGATGAAAGTAGATTTATTTGTGATATTTAAAATATAAATTTTATTAGTTATTTGTCGAAATTTTAATATTTTTTAAATCTGAATATTTTCATATAATAAAAGTGTAAATCATTTTCTGGGAAGACGTTGTAACTCATTTCGCCAAATTCGGACTTCTATAGCCCCATTTATCTTATTTTCTGTGTTTTAGCAGCATTTTAGGCAGCAAAAATTTGAGTTTTTATAATTTGATCGTGTCGCCAATATCTATGTACCATCCTATTTGCCCCATCGTGCTGATCTCCATAGTATATTTATTTCTATATTTTGGAGTCTGGTACACGACGAAAACGTTAAAACGGCTTGTCATATCGGAACCAAAATTGCGACTCTTGATTTTCTTTGCTTTTCAAATTCGAAACTGAACAACCAAACCACAACTAATGCTTTAATTTTTCAGCTGAATTGTAGCTTGTGGCTGTTGTCATTCATTCACCCTTTATATATATTTGTTTTATTTTTCCTTCTTCTGGTCACTATCGAAAAGGGTATGTTTTTGCTTTTTTCTTTCTCTTCTTCTTCCTATAGCCTATTTTCTTCTCTACATTATATATATATATATATCTCCAAATCAGAATCCATCCCAACCTTTTCCCTATATTTCATTTGCTCGAAGCTAACACGAAGCAAACACCCCATCTACCCGAGACTAAATCGAAGCACCACATCAACTAACCCGAGCACAACCCAGACGCCATCACTCACCACCTACTCCGGCCCCTTTCCTCCATGCCACTGTTTCCTCTACCTTCCAACCACCTTCGGCCTCTACCCTTTACATCGCCAAATGTCTCAAACAACCCATGCCGCGCACACCCGAGTCTCCATTGTCCAAAACTGAAGAAGCCAGGCTATCGACCCTAAGCAGCATCTCCCCTAACCCGAGTTTTCCCCTCCTTAGCTCGAAGCCGTACTCGAAGACACTCAGAACCTCCCCGACCTAACTGCCTGAACTCTCTTTTCTCTTTTCCCATTTCTCTGTTGATTATATGATGTATATATGGAAAGGTTATATGTATATATACGCTGTGCATATGTCGACAGGGAGCTTATCTTTATTTTATATGTATTATTACACATATATGTCATGGTTTCCAGAGACTGGTATATAGGGACTGATAAGTGATGTATACATATACGGGACTATTTAACACTTTGATGAAATATGCTGCACGCACGTGTTATTTGACTGAATGCATATATATATATGTTATACATACATATTGGCATATAAGTTGTACCCCTACTTTGTTACTATTTTGGCAACTATATGTAAATATATGTTGTATATATGTATTGGCAACATATTTTCTTTGCAAATCACACTTGTTGAATATACATACTGTATGCACGCGTGTTGCTCGATGGAATACCCACTTATTCATCTTGTACTCATATTCCTTGAAATAGTTAGGTGCTTTGAATTTGAACTATGTAGATATATTATACATATGATACATATACAAAATTTGAAGACAGATGGCATTTGTGCCATTCTTCTTGTATTTGTAAGGGGAAATCATATATGTAATATGTATAATAGCGTTATTTCAAATTATTATAAAATAAATGTACACGTATATCACTCATATGTATATATTTGTTTTGTTACATCGTTGTGCTAAAATTACACTTTCATGTTTGTCGCAGCTATTTGATATCGTGCCGTGTCCGGGTCGGTCGCTCTTGAACTCCATCGTTCTATAGCTATGAAAGCTGAGCAATCACTCATGATTAATATTCTTATGCTCATTAAATAATTTTCATTGGAAATGAAATTTAAATGCACTGTTAAAAGCTGAATTGCTAGCTATTAACTGTTAAATATGATAGTTGTTATTTAGATTGATCACTTATGTAAATTGACACCATTATATGTTAATTGATTTTTTAATTGATATTATTATCGACCATGTATGCCAATAATTATTATGTTATCGTTCTCACTCTGCAAGTTTCCTTAGTTTTAGAAATCACTATGGGTTGAAATGATACATACCCAAACAAACTTTAGAATATGAGAAAACTTGTTGTGGGTTGAAATGATAAACCCAAACGATTTTCAGTTATTATCGAAATTCTGGGATTGCGGGTTTAGTAATATAAACCCATAAATTTAAACTATTACGGATTAAAATAAAAAATATCTGTATCACTTTACCATAGGATAGAAAATTTTATATGGACACCGTGGTCTATTTTTGTAAATGATTTCCTGATATTTGAAAGGAAATGTACAAGTTTGAATTTGAGTGTAATAAATATTATTGTGAAATTTATAACCTTAAATGATTGATTTTGGGAAAAATTTGAGTTTAATTTAAAAGTAATGTGTAAAATATTACTTATAGTTTTAAATTCTAAATAAGATTTTAAATAGATAAATAAAAATTTTAGTTTATTTTAAATTGTATAAAACAAATTTTTTATAACATTTCAAAGGTTCGTTTAATTTATGTTAAAAATTAGATTTTTATAACTCTAATAAATAAAAGGGTTGTAAAGGTACATTGGAAATTTTGGGTAACTGGTTATAAATTGAATTTAAATAAAGATTCGCTCAGAACTCAACAATTTTGGAAATGATTTATAAGTGGTTTTAAATAAAAGGGTGATGAAATGAATACTTTAAATTTTTAAAAGAATTTGTTTTTGAATATCTGCCTTGATTTTAACTTATATTGAGATTTCATTCATATATTTATAAAGTAATAAAAAAATTGACCACGGTGTGAAATAAGCATTCGGTTGTTAAAGAGACCGGGATCGGATATTGTCATACTCTCTACCAATACCAAAAACCACTTTAACAACTGTGTACGTGGTGAAGATTACAGAATGAAGTAGAATGGTTTGGTGAATGATTCTGTGTTGTATTTACGTAGCCCTGACTCCCGTGAGTCAGCTTGAGATGGCTAAAACAGGAGCCACACCGGGCCAAGTGAGATCATTCCTCCTACCGGGCACATTTCTTCAAAACCATATCTATTTCTTTTGTGATTTGATTTTGGTGTGCACAACCTTTGATTTGGAGTGTGTCTCGAGGTGGGCGGTAGTAGCTGCTATATGTTACCACCGGTTCGGATCCGCAAAACTGTAGAATCCTACCTTGTGCATTGCCTCGCTTGCCTTGTCACATGCCTTATCGCGCCTTCTACAAGTTTGGTTTGTACCGTACCTATGGTGTGCCCACTGATAGCCCTCTAGTTTACGGAGGAATTACGATACTGTATAGATTACGGGAATATATATAAAATGTGTTAAGGGGGATATGGGAAACACCTTAATGCTATTTTGATATTTTACTTTACTATAGACATTATATATGTAGCATATTGTACTATGTATGTAGATAGTTTACCGAATCCCTAAATGATGGAATCCTAACATCCCTTTAAGTTATACTGCATTTATTTGACATTTCACTTGAAATTGATTTATCTGCATAAGAATGTTAATCCTGATTTGAGTGTTTTGTTTTGCTTTACGCTCGGGTCAGCTTGAGTGTCACAGTATGAGATTCATCCTTTGGAGCTTGAATTTGTTGGAAGATCTAGCTTATCTATTTCAGCCTTTGGTTTATTTCTGTTATTTGAGTTGTATGTCTCAGACTTGTCATTTGCTTTGTACTAGAGACTTCTATTTATTGGGACTTCTTATATGTTCTATTTCAGACTATGTTATTTCGGTAGTCGCTTCACAAACTATAATTTATTTATTCTGTTGTTTTGTTGTAAACTTTGTGTCTGTGATTCTGTGATTGATTTATTTACTATATATGCTAATTTATGCCAAATAAATATATTTACAATCTGTTGTTTTGGACGATTCAAGTCTAACATGTGGATTATTGATTCCAATGGTTCAAAATAGCGGGTCGTTACACCAAGTCATCTTTTTTCTTTTGCATGGAACCTTTTTCCAGAGCAAGTGCCTTGCTACGATTAAGAGCAACATCGAGTTCCTTTTTATGTGAAGCTTTTTTAATGGCTCACCACCTTCGATATTTCGTTGGCACTTTTCTCCGCCTTGGCAAGTATTTTAGTCAATTTCGACAATTCGTCTTCTTGGTGTTTGATCGTGTCTTTATCACGTATTTCCTCTAGCTTGAGATGATATATTTCATATTATTGCTTGGTCGGTACTTCAGAGTTTTTTTCGACAAGTATTGAAACAATTCATGGTGCACGAACACGTCATTAACGCGTGCAAGAGAACTTGCTTTGGCGTGCTCCAGGATCATATAACCCTGCGAAGGAATTTAAGCCCATTGAAACATATTTTTCAAGAAAGTGGCCTTAGTGTAATGTGTTTTTCAAGAATGTGACCTTAATGTAACATCCCCCTACTTCCCAAAACTAATGGCTACGGTTGCTGCAGTCATCCATAGTCATTAATCCTCGGCAACCAGCTACGACAATGTTAGATACATTGATATGCAGAAACACAAAATATAGAAAAAAGTTTAAACAACAAACAAATTCCACATTCCATTTCAAAATATTTCTAATTCATTACATAATCCTAATATGCTGATCACGTTCAGATAACATATAATTAATACAAAATACGCTAAGAGCGACATTTGAAAATGCCCGCTTGGTTGATCTGAGTATATAATAAGGCAATTAAAACTGATTTTCCTTTACATCCAAAACACATAGTAGAATAAAATAACTCTTTATTAACTAGCTTGCCTACTGCATCTCTCTAGAAGCTTTACTTGTCTAAAAAGAGAACCTAGAAACCTTAAACCTCCAACTACTGAAAATCAATTAAGCACCTGAGAGTTTAAGAGGAAAACAAAAACTTTGGATCGGACATAAAGATTGGTATAAATAATAATCTATAATCTCAGACCATTTAGATATCTAGTGAGACTACGCCGCTTAACGGATTGGGTTTTCCCCTTTTAGTATCCTAAAAACTTTATAAAACCATATACTGTGCTCCTACATCCACAATGGTTAAAAAAACTCAAAATAACATGATGATACACAAACAAGCAGTTTAATTCTGGATTACCCATCCCTGTTCAATCTGACTATTTGTCTTGTTCATAGTTTCTAGGGTCACTATTAACCGATTAGTTTTCTTGGGCTTACTATTAACCTGTTAAATGTATATGGACTCCTTGCTCGATTTCATGGTTTTTATGGGATCACTAATAACCTATTGGCCCTTGCCAATATATTTACTATTTAATGGGTTCTCCCTAAACCTATTGGTAACGCCAATATCCTTTTTTCTTATCGTAGTTTTCATAGGTTGACTAGGAACCTATTGTCTTCTATCAATATCTTAAACTGAATATAGTTTTCATGGGTTAACTGCCAACTTATTGGCCTCTCCAATATATAAACATATTTTTCAAGGGTTTATTATGAATCTTTCTTCCCGACGTCTTCTTTTATACATAGTTTTCATGGGCTTACTATGAATCTATTGGCTCATGCCAATATCATTCCTTATACATAGTTTTTATGGGTTTACTAGGAACGTATTGGCCCCTACCTATATCTTTAACTATTATTTTACATTCCTTAATATATATTCACAATGGGTCAACCTAGCTGGTTATTCTGCCCTTCCCCAAAGTACCATTATAGGTTCATTATAATTTGAATATTAATATGAAGAAGTAACATAATAATAATATCCACCCCTATGTTTAATCCCCTTGAAACCATTTATATAAAAACTGGTTAAACTCTTTAAGCTATTAATCAAAGGAAACTTTCTATTTCAAAACTCTTTAATTTATGCTATGGTTTTTCCTTTAAAATGAGATTGGGTTATTTGTTTTGAAAACAATAAAATGTCACTTTTGAAACCCATGGATAGCCTCCTTCGTAAGCACATAAAACTCCTTTTCAAAACACTTACCTTTTGATGCTTTTCAACTTATTCCTTTCAAAACCAAATACACTTCCTAAATGTATCAAAACATTACTTAATAGTCTTTATAAACATAGCTTCGAAAACAATGAAAGTAACCCTTTTGAAAGTATTGGGTTTTACGTCTAAAAACACCTTTTGGGTCAAAGTGAATATTTGCAAATGTATCCCTTTCGAAACTTTTAATAAAATTGTTTGGGGAAAATTTGATGGTGTTAGTACCATATATTCGAAAGCTCAAAATCTTTGAGTAAAACTTTGAAGGATGGCATTGAAACCCTCTTTCGACACCATTGCCTTCGAAACTCTTAAACTCCTTTTGAAAGCATTTAGGAAGTGGCTTAGCTTAAGATAAAAACAAAGGCAACCGTTTGAAAGTATTGATGGCTTCAAAACACTCGAAAGGTAAAAGAAATGGCAGCTGGGTTTCGCCTAGGTCGGAACCATCATTTTTGAAAGCATCCTTTTATAAACTAAGGGTCTTTTTCGAAAGCTCTACTTTTGGTCAAAGAAAACAGCATCAGGTTTGAAATTAATAGGGTATCGACTTGGTCGAAAGCACCCTTCAAAAAAAAGGCGGGCACATCTTTTAAAAGTAAACTAGGGTTTCGACTCTATCGAAAACAATGCTTTTGACACCTTACCTTCCGCTCTTCGCCAATCCATTTCATACCAACCTCATTGATACCATGTGTATTGATTTTTGCTTTAGTAGTTACGGCTAGGTTCGTTTCGATTGAGTCAAAGCGGAGGCAAAAGAGTCGAAAGGTACTTCCAAGATGGACGAAACTATCTTTTTCTAAAAATCTGAATTTGTGCTAAATTTAGTAATAACTTTATAACTAACATGCCTATTTGTAATCCTTTAATTCGTTGCCTTAAAACTTATCAAATACTTTATAAACATAACTACCGCATAATCACAGATTCAAATCAAGGAAAAGGTTAACATTTAAGCCCTTCCATTAAGCAAAACCAGTATTGCAAATAAGTCCTTTTCAAATAATTTGTTTTCCATAGAAAATTAATTAGGAAAAATCCCCACAAATCATTGAGATTCACTTTTATCATGTTGTCAAACACATTAAAATTTCAAACCCAATTTCTTACTAAAATAATCGAAATTAATTTTAAACCCAATTATATCATATTTTCCTTTAGAAATTCAAAATAAATTTTCCATAGCTAGGAAAATTACAAAAATTGAAACCCATCTCCCGAATCATGTTTTACCTAGCATATAATTTTTCCATGATATTCTAAAATCATTATTTATTGGTTTTACCCTAAAATCTTGTAAATTCATATGTAAATGAATTCATTTAAATCAAAGGTATATAGTTCAAGCATATCATCATCCAAAACATCATAAAAATGAATTTAACCCTAAATCCAAAAAAGTATGATTATATAAAAAATAGAGATGGAATAAATTATTATTCACCTTATATATGATAAGATCTTTGAGATTTGATTTGTAATTAATCCTCTTGCTTTAATTCCTTAGCTTGATTGAATTCCTCTTCTTCCTTGCAATGGCCGGCTCCTTTAGGTTTTACTTTTTGTTTACTTTTTTGAGAATTGAAAGTAAATATGAAAATGAATGGGCATGTGGATATAAGATGAGACTATTCCTAATGTACCTAAGTTTTAGTTAATCATAAAGGCCATTTTAGGCCCATTTAATCAATTACATAAGCACGACCTTCTTATAGTTTTATTCAAATCCCAATCCCCTTATCATCATTATTCTATTTAATTTATCTAATCAAATACCCTGAATAATGTTATCAAAAATTAGGGGTGTTACACTTAAGCTCGGCCAATTTCTGCTATAGAAGTGTCAGAAGTAGCAGCCGACACCGAATGCATCGAATGTGGCAAATGGATGCTTGCCCGATCTATGGTCGCAAGACTGCTTAGAGCTTGAAGAACCCAAGTATTGCTTATGTGATGTGGTGATCTAAGGGTTGCAGTACAAAGGCTGGTCTCCGCTATAAGCAAGAAAATTAGGTTGATCTCCCTAGCGTTATGTTTGAGATTGGGATTTGTGCTTTGAAGAGGATGATTCTCTTAAATGATAGCTTTTTCCCTTCCATCGTCTTTTTTCCTACGCCTACCAAACTCTGAGTTGCAACTAGATTAATTATATGTCGAAGGACCTCTTAAGTGAATGAAGGCCCGAGACTGAGTCATTGCACCAACAAAGACCTAACGAGAACATATGAGTAACTATTATGCGAAGGATTAATGAAGAGTGTGTTGGTGAAGTGTACATAGTCTGACCACCCATCGACTAACAATACAATTTGAGGCTTCAAATTTCTTATTACTCCATTTCTACCGACACACAGATACATTTAAATAAAACAGCGATTTCATTGCACTATATGTACCTCTGTGGTTTTCTCCTAAAAAATCAATATGTACTGATTTGGCTACAATCCTCCTACACAATTCAAAATCTATGTTTATAATCAATTACCTCCTTATCCTATTTATTTAATCAATTCAATACATATAATTAGATTTGGAAGTTGTATACTTTATATACCTTTATTCGCTCATTCCATGTATATTTCACTATGCTTTTTTAGTAAAGTCCACTTGTAGTTTACTATGGTTATGTTCACTTACTGGTGTTTTAACTAAAATGCTATATTTTCCTTACGTTATCAGTTTACCTTTTTCACAACTTACTGTATACGTAGAATATTTTCACCACCTCCACACACGAAGCACGGGTTCGCATTTGACAACATTATACTGAAGACTCACAATCTCCAATATATCATATTAAGTGATATTGAATTATGAATTAATGTATTTATTATAAAATACTCTCATGATTCAAGTGTCAGACACATCAGAAATCATGGCATATGTATAATTACATACGTATCTATTCCTTTATTCTATTAGGGCTTCTTTAGTGTTCCACCTTCACTATATAAGTTATATTATTATACAACTTTTATATTTACTTATGTATGATTTCATATAAATTAAATCCCATTTAAATAATTTTAATTAATTAACTCTTTAATTAGTTTTATATTAGTATTCTAATAAAAATTTATATTGGACATATCTGCTATAACCTTTATCGTGTACATTATAACCTTTATGGTATAACACATTTAGCTTATATATGTGTATTTTTATTTACTCAACCTATAATTATTTTATTCAATTAATTAACCTTTATTTTATTTAATTAATTTTTTAGTTAAATTATATTAATTTCAAAATTTATCTTGTATATACATACATGTATACTTATGTTACCTTAAACATTTTGAAATAACATAAAATACATCAACATATATAATGCATGCATATCAGTATTAATTAATTAACTTATTTGATTAATTATTATATTAAACTTATAAATAAAATTTGAAATTTGAAATTAATATTTAAATAGCTTCAAACATTTTGTAATTTCCATTACCTTTTCATACATTTTGAATATTTATATTATATTATAACCTTTTATAATAAACATGTTTTTATTTTAAATTCAAAATCTTGCCTTAATTTTCAAAACTATTTTGAAAATTAGCCCAATGCCTAATTCAAATTGGGCTTATTCTTTTAGGAACAAAATTTGGGATTATTTCATCTTTTGGGCCAGGTTGGTAACCAAGTATGACAAGGTACTTACTTATCCAATTTCAATCCTAAACATTACCTTTTTAAATACCGTACTAAGTGGGCAAGCTTAATTAGTTAGCCCTAACATAACTAATTTAGACCGCATAGGCTATTGGGCTATGATACTATTGTTGGAACTAGACCAGCTCATAGCGGAATAAATAGATTAGTTTCACTTTTTACCATTTTGGATATTTAATAGGTCAATGAAATCTAAATTCATTTATAATTTTTCTAAGCATCTTAAAAATAAAATCAGTATTTTATTTGTATGGAAAAAGGAATTTTAAATTTAATTTCTACTTATAAGTATTATAATGAACTGTGACGCCCCACCTCTATACCCACGCTAACCAAGAACACTACGATGTAGTGCTGTCAATTAGCACAGAGAATAAGGCTGTGGAGGAGCGACCATCCATGTAACTTCTTTGTGCGAGCACCGATACGTCAGATAGAATAGAATGCATATCTTTTAAGGAGGAAATCCGACGTACCGATACAAACACAAAGCTATCACACGGTGGCTATATATAATCTTCGGAAACAAACATAGAAATAATCATAACATAAATCAGTCACAGACATCCATATCACAAAGGCGGAAGAAGATATGAATAAATATATAACACATGAAAGTGTACATCAGAGTTGTGGTCAGAAAGATCCACGATAATACAAAAGAATAGCATCACGTGCTATACAAAAGAATAGATACACAACATAGAGTCTATATCTCAAATGTGTACAACCAAAAACTACTAATCTAAGTAGTTAGCCAAAAGTCAGAATAATCCAGAAGAGAAGTCAAGCAGAAGCACCTGTAACATCTCGGTCTGACCCGAGTATTATTTATAAGAAAATAATAAACGGATCAGTCTAACTATAAATATCAGATGACATGATATAGGATAAGGGGTATGGCATAAACATATAATAACCATGATGGCATACTACTATAAGTATGTAAATGATAATCAACAAGGGATTAATCAATGTCACAAGAATCTTCTCAAAGATCCAAACACATAAAAAGGTAATGACACACAAATTCACCAATACACAAAAACTGATATCATATCAGTGAAAACCACAAAAGTTGGTGAAGCACTAAATCCAGAAATCAACACACGAAATCCAGAACAAATCCCAGAAATCAACACACGAAATCCAGAAATCACTAAAAAGGGGGAAGTCCGAACACACGGACGAGAAGCTATCTCATGGAAGCTATCCATTTAATTTTTCCGAACACACGGATGGCCCGAAGGCAAGTCCGAACACACGGACGAAGAGACATCGCTCAATCGCTAGTCTAAATCACAAGAATGATCGTCATGATCATAAGGAAGTGTCAATCACACTAAGCTAGTAAATATATGAGTTTAGCTTCATGTCCCATAACCACTTGCTTAACTTAAATATTTACGAACAAACTGTAGATCTTCACTAGGAAATTGTCACAAAAGGGTTCAATCGAACAAGTCCAAGAGCTAACCGACGAAGTGAACGCAAGCGTTTCATACCACTCGTTTTACTACGTCGTTTAAGTCGATTTCTCATTCGAGTGAAGTAAAGGCTTGTATATACTAGTAGATTTAAAATCGGTTTGAGAAAACGAACTTTTGATATTTAAAATAGTGTTGAAATCGCTTTGATGAAAGAGTTTTGATATTTACTATTAGTATTGAAACCTTCATATATCTTTAAAGTGACAAGTCATAAAACGATTGTAGAAACAAATCAATTCACGTTCGAAGACGTGAGTAAAGTCCAAAGAAGTCAATCCCAAAACCATCAAAGTAGAAATTCTGATAAATGTTTTTCAGAAGAGATTGCCTACGCAGAGTAGCATGACCGAGCTAAGGAATGGTGCGACTCAACCAGATGAATGACTTAAGGAAGGCAAGCGACTTACGACTTAAGGGAGGCAAGAGACTTACGACTTAAGGGAGGCAAGAGACTTACGACTTAAGGGAGGCAAGCGGCTTACGACTTAAGGGATAAGGTCATACGACCTAAGTGGAGTTAAGGGAGGCGAGCGACTTAAGGTCCAACGACCTACGGCTTAACAGAGTCGAGCGACCTACGACCTAGCAAACGAATGTCTTAACGACCTAAGCCTTGAACGACTTAGTGGAACGAACGACTTAACGACCTAAGCCTTGAACGACTTAACGACTTAAGCCTTGAACGACTTAACGACTTAAGCTCAAATACAAGCTACGAGCTAAAGTTGGAACGACCTAGTGAAGTTAGGTCGAGGACGACCTACGACTTAAGGCCTGGAACGACCTAGTGAAATTAGGTCGGGGACGACCTACGACTTAAGCCAGGGCGAGCGAGCTAACTGCAAACGACTTAAGCCTTTAACTCGTGAACGACTTATGCCTTTAACTCCTGAACGACTTATGCCTTTAACTCCTGAACGACTTATGCCTTTAGCTCGTGAACGACTTAACATTTTGCCTGGAGATTATAGGTCGGCAACGACCTACGACTTAAGGGCCAGAACGACCTAACTCCGAACGAGCTAAAAATGGCCAGAACGACCTAGTAGCAGTTTTTCACCAAAATCACTAAATTTTGGAGTTTTTCGCCAATCCAATCCAAACCAAATGCAAATGTTGATGCTAGAGTGATAGGGAATCATTCCCAATAGTCCAATGACAATCATAGGCAAGATGTGAGATCAAAAATCTCACCTTTTCCACGAAATTGATGTTGGAGAGCTTAAGAACAAAGCAAGAATCAACCCCTAGCTTGAATCTATGTTCTTCACCTTGAAGTCGGAGTTTGATGCTGAATTCACTAAAGATCTCGAGCTTGGAATTTTAATTTCTCTTTCCCTCCACCATTTTTGAAGAAGCTTGAAGTATTTGATGAAGTGATGAAGAGAATAGGGAGTTGGGCTGAGTTAAGAAGGTGCAGTCCCAACCAAAGTCACAAGTGGGAAAAGTGACGAAAATTTCACTATCTCCAAACATATCGAAGTTTACACTCAAAAAGATCGCAAACGTCATTTTGAACTCAATGGGGGTGGTCTCAAGTCCTAATTTGACCGTATGCAAAAAGTATCTTTTCGGACTAACATCCGACTAACGATAAAATATTTAAATATAAAATCGATAGATATGCGGGTTGTTACATGAACATACCGAATACATTCATTTGTGTGAAGTGTAAGCGTAATATACAAGTGGTGCATATATGTGTAAATGAAACATGTACAAATGAATTAAGAGAAGGGAACTATTTGTTTTTCTCTCTTATTGTATTCAATTAATAAAGAGAAGATACGACAAAATATGAAAAGAGAAACCTTTTTTCTGTAATCATTTAGCCTTTGTGAAATCTTTTTTGGCCTATAACTTTTGATAGAAGTTGAATTAGAGTCTTAAACTACTTCCATTGAATCAGGATGATGGTTTCCCTTTCCGTAGAGTGGTTAGATCAAGAAAACAAATTTATCATCTAAAAGTTATATTCGTTTGAAGTTTTATTCGATTTTAGACAGCTTAAGTGGGTAATTAGGTCATTATTGATGAGGCCCATGACCCATTTCAGGACTAGGGTTTTGGGGTCTAATGGGACATCTCCCTCTTCATTTAACAACTCGCAAAATAGATATAAACCTCCATTAAATACTTTCTAACCAGAAAGCAACCTTAAATCACACATCAACTATCAAAATCACATCATTAGAAGGAGATTAGCAAGATTTACTTTTGGGATTGGAGATTTGCCACTGGAAGGCCTTGGGATCCATTCTTGCTATTGTTCATTAGAAGATTTAGGGACTTGCTTGGATTAAGGTGAGTGATTAGATCTCTTACTTACTAATTAGGACATTTTACACCCTTAATCATGCCATAAAAATTAATATAAAAATACTAGAAATGTTTATAGACCATTTTAAACCATATTTGTGAATTTTGGATGGTTTGGACTTAATTTGCAAAAATGTGTTCTTATCGGTTCCTAAGCTAACACTTAAATTTAGTTCTCTTCAGAATTAGTATAATTGGATGCTTGGCTGTTGTTTTGATTGTCATATGATATATGTATCCTTATTCAATGCTTGAATGTGTGAAAACGTTGATCAAATGGCGATTTAGACTTAGGATTGGATTATAGTTCGTCGACGAACCTTAAATCCAAAATTCTCCCACTGAGGTGCGATCCATATGGGGTAACAAGGAAGGCGTTATGAGCTTGCATACTAAGTTTCAGGTCGTTTGAAGTTCATGCAATCAAATTATAGCTGTTGGAAGATGGTTCGATGGTGATTTAGCTTTGATGGTTCGGCGTTAGCATCAAATAGATGGATCAATGGAGCTTCTAATATGATAGTTCGGCATAGCACCTAAGTGGATGGTTCGGTAGCGTCTCACAATGGATGGATCAGTGGTACCTTATATTGGATGGATTGGTAGTATTTATATTGGACGGATCAGTTTCTGTTCAAAGGTTATGGATCGGTGGAGTGCATGAGGCTTATGGATCGGTGGGATGGCTGAGGATATGGATCAGTAATGGATCAATCACTTTAGACTGGTGGGGAGAATTTTGCAAGAAATTGGTGAAGTCCACGGTTCAGTACCAAACCATGGAATGTTTAATAAAATTGGGTTAAGACACATGGTTTGGTACTGAACCATAAGATTTCACTATAGGAGGTGTGATCCATCGAGAGGTGTGGGAAGACCAACATAAACTCGTTGCTGAAGTGATGGTTCATCGATGATGGTTCAATGATGGCTCCACTGTTTGAAAAGACGACGTTAGTGATGGTTATTTATATTCCGAGACGCAGAGTAGACGATAATGAGTCGGATTGATGGAACTGTCGGAGGAGGGAAGGGGACACATGATGATATTCTATGACCAGCGATGATTGTCTAGGATGGTTCCTAGTCGCGATGACTTCTGGAGGGAGTTGTATGGACAGTTTTGAGAGGGATTCTTCTACGGAGAATGTGTGTAAAGGGATCAATGATATTTGAAGATTTTGATGTGTACTTGTAAAGCGGAGGTATGGGTTATGATATTCGCTTGGGTGACGATGGGCTCTAGATGCTTCACTTAGAGTGACGATGGCCCCTTGAGCGACGATGGCTCTTAGTCACACAATGTTTGGATCCATTTACCCTATACTATCAGATTGGTGGTCTTGTTTCCTGACCTTCTAACTGGCATGAATTTGAGTACAGAGAAACTAGGACTTTTGAGTAGTCCTTAACCTGACGATGGGGTCATACGAATATTATATATCCAATGCACCAAGTGAGTAAATGTGAAGATGGATGATGGATGCTATGTTTGCCTGATTTATTATCATCCTTTGTACTTTGACACACTATACACCCATGATGATGGTCATAGAGTAGTATATATTTTTATATGTCCCAACTCTATGGATGCAGAGATAGGTCGGGTATTATTTTACACACCGTTTGTCGTATTTTGATTTATAGTATTTGAGATTTCTACCATTCGTACTAGACTATTGTCTGGCCTGGGGTTTTATGCATTGTTCTTATTACTATGGGTACTTTTAAATGAGTAGATTAGAGGCATCAGGTTTGTAAGCATGTGAAGCTATCCAGATGGAGAGCAGGAGGCTATTCTCTTGTACTATTATATTTACACTTTTGCTATTTCGCTGCATAGGACTATGGGGATTACTAGTGCTTTTATTTTGAGAGACCGTTATTTATGCGTTATTTTGAGATGTATAACTCTATTTCTTCCACTACACTGTTATTTCTCTGATGTTGCGATTCATTTTTGGTTATTTACTGACTTGCCTGTAATGTATCAGTAATGTTAATTAGTATGCTTTATCCAATGCGCTATGAGATAGATGACTGGTTCTATATTGTCTATTTACTTTATAACCTTGATGATTGCCCCATACCGACCAAGCACCGTTATAGTGCACCACTTGGTTGTCGGAGGTGTAGGACGGTTGTCACAAACTTCGAACAAATTCAAGCATACCAAGGACTTCCACACATGTCGGACTTGAATTGTTCAAAATACCGAATTGTAATTTAAATTTGGCAAAAATCAGCATATGCGGTAAATAAATAAATCACAGATCACAGACACAGAGTTATATAATGTAGCAGAAGCAAAGAGATATTAGTTCATGAAGCTACTATATAAATACATCAGAGTTAGACAAGATACAATAGAAGTTCAATACAATAATCAAGTACAAAGCTGAATACATCACTGGAATCACTGGATAACTGGAATCAACTGAACACTGAAATTGAAATAGAAAGCTGGATCTTCAAGTAAAGCTCCAACTCCGAAGGTGAGTCTCAAATGCTGTATCACTCAGTCTGACCCGAGCATAAAATATATACACAAAACACTCGAGTCAGGACATACATACTTATACAATGTAAACCAACACAAGTGAACTGTAATATAAGGTACAAGTAACTAAAGGATGCTTGGGACCGCCCATCCTCTAAGGATCCATTAAACTATTTACTATGTAGTAATATTTCACTATTATAATAATGTATATAAGTAAAATAAACTTACTTTTATATAGCATTAAGGCTTTACATTTTCCACGATAACACGTAATAGTGCCTGTAGTCTATACAGTACCTGCATATCTCATGATCGGGAGACTACGAGAAGATACTCCATAGGTATGACACAAATCAAACTCGTAGAAGGCGTGCTAGGTTAGGGGACATGACACAACGAAGCAATGCTAGGGTAGATATACCAATTACGCACACAGGCTTGTGGTAACGCGTAGCAGCTACTACCGCCCACCTCGAGCCACACCCCCAAATCAAAAATCAAAAGTGGCCACCAAATCAATCTCAAAGTCAGAATATAATATCGAAGGAGTGTGTCCAATCGAAGGAATGACCTTACTTGGCCCGAGATTGCTCTTGTTTTGGCCATCTTAAGCCAACTCATGGGAGTTGGGTCCTCGTATATACCTCAAAGGACGTCGCCACCATCCTACTTCATTCTGGAATCTCCACTGCGTACAAGGTTGTCAAAGTGGTTTTCGGTATCGACAGAGAGTATGCCCATATCTGATCCCGGTCTCTTTGCCAACCTATCGTTATATAACCCATGGCTATTTATTTTAAAATCATTTATACTTCAAAACCAAAATTTCATATCCATTAATTTCAAAATAATTTACCCTTCAAAAACCAAAATATCATATCCATTTCAAAAGCCTAAATACGATATCATTTCCATTTCAAAACCCAATAAAATATGATATTATTTCCTTTTCAAACCCAATCAATAATATATCATTTCTATTTCAAAACCCAATCAATAAAATATGATATCATTTAAATAAATCCAAATTTCGAAATCACTGAATATTTCCTTCAATTTATTTAAACTTGAAATAGTCCTTTCCAAATCGTCTTAATCCAAAACCACTTTATAAAGTCATTTTCTTAACTCTTCAATTTCAATAATATTTATAAAATCATAACACTTTGAAACATACTTATTTAAACCATTTAAATTAAATGTTAATATCTTCAAAACAAGATTCGTTTAAATCATTCAATGTCAAATAATATTCATTTCACAGTTGTAGCATTTCTAAGTTCATTCATCTAATTATAAAATTTCCAAACATTGTAAATTTCAGCTACAACAGCATTTATAAAGTCTTACAGTAGATATATTAGTATTTCAAAAACATAGCCAAATTCAGAAACAGCAGCACTTACAAAGTGCTACAATATGTATTTAGTTCTTATTTCAAAACAGTTTACTTTCAGCAACAACAACACTTACAAAGTGGCGCAGTAGCTTTATTATTATTATTATTTCAGAATATAGTTTAGTTTCAGCGACAACAGCACTTACAAAGTGCTGCAGTAGCTCTTATTATTCCAGAACTTAGTTTATTTTCAGAAATGATAGCACTTAACAAATGCTGTCTAAAAACCACAGCATTTCTGAAGTGCTACCAATACTAATTCCAGATTTAATATAAAATTTCAGAAACAATAAAACTTCAATTTTAACCATTTTAACCAATAAAAATCATATTTCCAGCTTTAGAAAATATGCATTTGGATATCATTTATCTTATGATGAAATAAAATAAAGTTTATAACTAAAATATCCAAATTAAATATAATTCATTTATAAGTCAAAATTTCACTACTTCACTTATCCTTTTATTTTGAACAAATAACTTTACTCTTTAATTTAGAATATCCATCTCATAAATAGAATATTTCTATTACTAAATTAACTTAAACTTTCACTTGAAAACTAAATTTCCAATTATCAAGTTAAGCCATCTTTAAGTTACATTTTTCCATTAAATCATAATCACTTATTTTTACAAAACATAACCATAAATCAAATATTTTATCATAGTTAATATAACAATCCAATTCTCTTTATAAATCCATTCATTTAGACATCAATTAACTATGATTTCAAGTTAAATAAATTTTATTACAAAAGCCCAATTAAAACTGTACTTCATCTTATCACTTGAAAATACATTGTTTATTATACAACCCATATTCAATTTCAAAACTAAAAATTGATTTCAATTACTAGATTAGATTTTAAAATTCCATATTAGTCAACTTTAATTTATAAGTTATTTCTCACAAATAAAGTCCTTTAAATTACCATTTAATACCAAATAAAGATTTTTAACTTACAATTTAAATCCAATTATCACTTATAAAATTTCAACTTGTTGGAAACCAATATCTCTTTATATTTTAAATCAATAAATCAACTTTTTAATCAAAATTCCATATATTTAAAGATTCAAAATACTTAATAATTTTAGAAAACTATTATAAAATTTTATCCATGGGACTGTATAAAATTTTCTAACCTAGGTCAAGTGATACAGATATGTATCATTTCAGTCCGTAATTTAAAAAGAAAAATCCAGGTTCTTTCATTGCAAACCCACAATCCCAAGTAAAATAAATACAATAAAAATCACTCAGGCCTATCATTTCATAGTGATTTTTCCTTATTCTAAAGTTCGTTCGAGTATGTATCAT
The DNA here is from genome assembly GCA_030737815.1 of Allium fistulosum. Taxonomy (NCBI): domain Eukaryota; kingdom Viridiplantae; phylum Streptophyta; class Magnoliopsida; order Asparagales; family Amaryllidaceae; genus Allium; species Allium fistulosum. The sequence goes on along the minus strand of CM060907.1, from coordinate 1,034,374,965 downwards.
TTCAACCCATAGGGATAGGGAACTTGCAGTGTGATAAACATGAATTAAAATAACAGTATAACATATAATATCATATCAGATGATGTAACCGGTATATAAACAACATTTAACATCATATAAACATATCACAGGCAGATATGAACATAGCATAATAATTTATACAATTCACTTGTCATCATTTCACAATCATATAAGTACGTAATGTCTAGAGTGAATAACTCGCCTTTTTAAACTAGAATTGATAAATTCAGAATAAAAATCCAAACTCCGCAAAGCACGAAAAAGCATGACAAAGCACAAAGCAAACTTGAGTGGATGAAGAATCAGATCCAAATCTTGTATGCAAACAAATATTACATACATAAGAATATAATTTAATACAAAAGAATAGAGGTTAAAACAATGGAAAAATAAATGAATCAAAGTGGCATAACTTGCCTTAATCAATCAATGGCTTGGCTACACCATATACGGGTTCAATTGTTTCGGCTATAGGGCTTGGTAGAGGCCGAGCAAGACATGGAGAAAACAAAGAGAAAAGGAAAAGGAAGAAAAAAAAGAAAAGAAAAAAGAAGAAGAGGAAGCCATGGATCTTGCATATTATTTTCTAGAAATAAAATGAGAAAGGAATGAATGGGAAATAATCTTGTACGTGATTTGATAAGAGTAATTCACGGCTATGGAAGGAAAGAAGAACGGCTAAGGAGTGGGGTCTTGAATTGTAAGAAAAGAAAAAGTCACCCTTTGTATTAAAGGAAAAGAATCTTGTATATATTTTATTCTCAAATGCAAATGAGAAATGAGGATTTTGAGATGAAAATGAAATATTCTTGTACATGAATGGCAAAAGGAAATACACATCTAAAAGATGGTTTGGATGGCAAGTAAATGAGTGAATGCTATGAAACGAAAAAGGCATAAGTTAAGGAGAAAGAAACGTATATATGTTTTATTCTCAAATGCAAATGAAAATGAGAGATGGGAAATAAATTTTGTACGTGAATTTCAACTAGATAAGCATGGCTATGAGTAGAGATATTCATGGCCAGGAATGAGGATGAAACGGCTAGAAAATTAATGAAGCAGTTAGGAAACAAAAAGGTAAGTATTGAAACAATGTAAGGTGTGTCCCCTTGATTTTCTCTAGCTATTTATAAAAAATATAAACAAATAAATTCCAATAAATACAATAAAGTCTAGACAAATAAATAGAGAAATAAAACAAAGAGATGGATAGGAAAAATAAAAAATAAAAAAACAGAAATTAATTGCGTGTAAAACGTTGTATTTTATCTAATTTAAAAAGTATAAAGCGGAATTTTATGAAACGGAAAGCAGCACGAATATCAAAATTATATCCTGCTTTAAAGAAAAAGATTAAGATCTAAAAATTCAAAATTTGAAAATTTCAACTGTGGTCAAACTTTGACTTTCAGTTGACCAAAAATATAAGAATTTCAGAAAATGTTTAATTTATTGTATTTGGAAAAGAAATTACGAACAAATTCCAAACTTACATTGGAAAATTCCAGAAATTCAATTTTTAAATGATTTAAAATCAAAGTTTTCAAATAAGATTAAATTAAAAATACTTACAAAATTATGGGCTGTTACACTCTACCCCACTGAAAAATTTTCGTCCCCAAAAAGGAACGAGATAGGGAAAACAAGGAATACAAGATAGAATGAGATTGGGTTAAGATAAGATGAAAAAGATTAGAAAACAAGATAAGATAATAAATTTAAAACCATGAAAATTTCAGCTTGAATTAATAGTTGATTTCACCTAAGTTAAATAAATTTTAACTATTTCTAATTTCATTATCTTACCATCCAATTACCTTAAATTAACAATTTCTAAAATCATGAATTTGGAAAAATCTTTTTTTATACTTATAATTTATTCAATAAATTTAATTCTTCTTTATTAAAAATCATTATGAACTTTATTCCACCTAATATGTATCTAGTCACATATATTAAGTATAATTATATTTATTGTAACTATTCTAATTTATTTATAAATTCTTTTAACACCATTTTTATGGTATTTTATACAATTAACTTTTCATTCTATTTACCTCTGTTAATCCCTTTTATATTGTATACAATCCAATTACATTGTTAGCTTCTAATAATTAAGGTAAGTTATATTAAAATGCAATAGAATATTATACAAATAAAATTCTCTTAATTCAATCATCCAAGCTTAGATATTTATTCATAATTCTGATTTCATTATATAATTGAAATTATCTTTTAAGATAAAATTTAAGAATTAAATTTCCGATTAACCTTCAAACTAATTTAGAGATAAATAAATATACACAATATATATCAAATTAAATTTTAAATCATATATCACATATATTATAAATCAAGTCATATTTAAAAATCCAAATCACTTTAATTCTCCAAAGTAACACTGTAACAAAACTACAGAATGGTCTCTTTGCTTCGAAACTCGAAAATGATTGTTGCTGCAGTCATCACCGAAATTATTTTCCAACGACAAAGAGAAGAGCACTGATTTACAACTTAAAAATTCTTTGAAACAATTTCTACTTGAAGTGCTTTACGTAATATACCCTTTAAAACATTAAACACAAAGTTTGGAACCATCGGAAATTACATTCTTAGTTTCTTATTTTAAATTCATTTAAATTTCTAAATTAATTTATAACCATGTTTTATAGTTTAATTATTTATATGTGAAACAAAGCCAATGGTTAGAGGACAAAGTCAAATATTATTTCTTAATAACCTATTCAATTAGTTATCAAAATTCAGAAAATTATATTTATATATATAATATAAATATACAAAAAATTTATAAACCAAATTTGAAAACAATATTGTGTCAGTTTGCTCTGCTCAAGTGTTTTGGAGATCCTATCGATAGCGTTGATCAGACGAATCGACCGGAAACCCAAATCAACATCAACAACTCAAATAACACAATATATAAAACATTTTAAATATAGATTTACAAATACACTATACATGAATAGATTTTCAAAGCAAGGATAGAGATTCCAATTTGATTAACTCGAATCAAAGAAAATTCTGATTTGAATATAAGTTCGAAACAAAAGAAAAGATAGTTAAACAACAGAGTAGGAAGATGGATAAGCTTATATAAATTGTGGGCAACCTTAACCGGGTCAACCTTGATTTAAAGAATAAGATCGATATAGAATTCTAGGCAAGTCTACATTCGATCTCAAAATATAGAATTCGGGTTTGACAAAAGTTATCAGCATTTAAACTGAGGATATATAAAATCTCCGGTGAATCAATGCCTATTGTAAAGGAGTTTCACCTCTTTACAAATCAATCGAAGATTGGCGAAACCGCCGACTCATTGTAAAGATCATCCAAAGTGGAGTTATAGGATACTCCAAAATCAAAAGAAGACGGATAGCGGGGAACAAGAATGAAATTTGGAACCGTAGGGAACGTTCCAAAATTCAAAGGACACCGAGTCAAAGTAAGAGATTCACACTCAAATGAAAGTGGTTCTATAAATAAATTTACTATATATGCTAAGTTTGCCTAGAGCCAAGGCTCTGATACCAAATGTAACGACTCGATATTTTCAACCATTCGCATCCACACATGTCGGACTTGAATTGTTCAAAAATACCGAATTGTAATTTAAATTTGGCAAAACTCAGCATATGTAGTAAATAAATAAATCACAGATTACAGACACATAGTAACATAATGCAGCAGAAGCAAAGAGATAGTAGTTCATGAAGCTACTATATAAATACATCAGAGTTAGACAAGATACAACAGAAGTTCAATACAATAATCAAGTACAAAGCTGAATACATCACTGGAATCACTGGATAACTGGAATCAACTGTACACTAAAATTGAAATAGATAGCTGGATCTTCAAGTAAAGCTCCAACTCCGATAGTAAGTCTCAAATGCTGTATCACTCAGTCTGACCTGAGCGTAAAGCAAATACAGAAAACATTCAAGTCATGACATACATACTTATACAATGTAAACCAACTCAAGTGAACTATAATATAAGGTACAAGTAACTTAAAGGATGCTTGGGACCGCCCCATCCTCCTAGGATCCGTTAAACTATTTACTATGTAGTAATATTTTGCTATTATAATAATGTCTATAAGTAAAATAAACTTACTTTTAAATAGCGTTAAGGCTTTACATTTTCCACCTTAACACGTAATAGTGCCAGTAGTCTATACAGTACCTGCATATCTCATGATCGGGAGACTACGAGAAGATACTCCATAGGCACGACACAAATAAAACTCATAGAAGGCGCGCTAGGGTAGGTGACACGGCACAACGAGGCAATGCCAGGGTAGATATACCAATTACGCACACGGGCTAGTTGTAACATGTAGCTACTACCGCCCACCTCGAGCCACACCCCCAAATCAAAAATAAAAAAATGGCCACCAAATCAATCTCAAAGTCAGAATATATTATCGAAGGAGTGTGTCCGATCGGAGGAATGACCTCACTTGGCCCCAGATCGCTCCTGTTTTAGCCACCTTAAGCCAACTCATGGGAGTTGGGTCCACGTATATACCTTAAAGGACGTCGCCGCCATCCTACTTCATTCTGGAATCTCCACCACATACACGATTGTCAAAGTGGTTTTCGGTATCGACAAAGAGTATGCCTATATCCGATCCCGGTCTCTTTGCCAACCAATCGTTATTATAACCCATGGCTATTTATTTCAAAATCATTTATACTTCAAAACCAAAATGTCATATCCATTTATTTCAAAATAGTTTACCCTTCAAAAACCAAAATATCATATCCATTTCAAAAGCCCAAATACGATATCATTTCCATTTCAAAACCCAATAAAATATGATATTATTTCCTTTTCAAAACCCAATCAATAATATATCATTTCTATTTCAAAACCAAATCAATAAAATATGATATCATTTAAACAAATCCAAATTTCCAAATCACTGAATATTTCCTTCAATTTATTTAAACTTGAAATAGTCCTTTCTAAATCATCTTAACCCAAAACCACTTTATAAAGTCATTTTCTTAACTCTTCAATTTCAATAATACTTAGAAAATCATAACACTTTAAAACATACTTATTTAAACCATTTAAATTAAGTGTTAATATCTTCAAAACAAGATTCATTTAAATCATTCAATGTCAAATAATATTCATTTCACAGTTGTAGCATTTCTAAGTTCATTCATCTAATTCTAAAATTTTCAAAACATTGTAAATTTCAGCTACAACAGCATTTATAAAGTGTTACAGTAGATATATTAGTATTTCAAAAACATAGTCAAATTCAGAAACAGCAGCACTTACAAAGTGCTACAGTAGGTATTTAGTTCTTATTTCAAAACAGTTTACTTTCAGCAACAACAGCACTTACAAAGTGCTACAATAGCTTTATTATTATTTCTGAATATAGTTTAGTTTTAGCGACAATAGCACTTACAAAGTGCTTTAGTAGCTCTTATTATTCCAAAATGTAGTTTATTTTCAGAAATGATAGCACTTAATAAATGCTGTCTAAAAACCACAACATTTCTGAAGTGCTACCATTACTAATTCTAGATTTAATATAAAATTTCAGAAACAATAAAACTTTAATTTTAACCATTTTAACTTATAAAAATCATATTTGCAGCTTTAGAAAATATGCATTTGGATACCATTTATCTTGTGATTAAATAAAATAAAGTTTATAACTAAAATATCCAAATTAACTATAATTCATTTGTAAGTCAAAATTTCACTACTTCACTTAACTTTTTATTTTGAACAAATAACTTTACTCTTTAATTTAGAATATCCATCTCATAAATAGAATATTTCTATTACTAAATTAACTTAAACTTTCACTTGAAAACTAAATTTCCAATTATTAAGTTAAGTCATCTTTAAGTTACATTTTTCCATTAAATCATAATCATTTATTTTTACAAAACATAACCATAAATCAAATATTTTACCATAGTTAATATAACAATCCAATTCTTTTTATAAATCAATTCATTTAGACATCAATTAACTATGATTTCAAGTTAAATAAATTTTATTACAAAATGCCCAATTAAAACTGTATTTCATTTTATCACTTCAAAATACATTGTTTATTATACAACCCATATTCAATTTCAAAACTAAAAATTGATTTCAATTACCAGATTATATTTTGAAATTCCATATTAGTCAACTTTAATTATTAAGTTATTTCTCACAAATAAAGTTCTTTAAATTACCATTTAATCCCAAGTAAAAAAATTTAACTTACAATTTAAATCCAATTATCACTTATAAATTTTTAACTTGTTGGAAACCAATATCTCTTTATATTTTAAATCAATAAATCAACTTTTCAATCAAAATTCCATATATTTAAAGGTTCAAAATACTTAATAATTTTAGAAAACTATTATAAAATTTTATCCATGGGCCTGTATGTAACAACCCGCATATTTAACGATTATATATTTAAATGTTTAATTTAAATAGAGCGTCGTTAGTCGGATTTAGGTCCAAAATGTCACTTTTTGCAAACTGTCGAATTGGGACTTGAAACCACATCCATTGAGTTCAAAATGGCGTTTGCGATCTTTTTGAGTATAAACTTTGATATGTTTGGAGATAGTAGAATTTTGCTACTTTTTCTATTTGGGTTTTGGGTTTAGGTTCAGCCCACTAGCTTAACTTAATATTCAAACTCAGTCCCCTCTCCTCTTCATTCACTCAATTCATTTCCTAAAACTTAAACTCAAGTGAAAATGGGGGAAGAGAATGGTAAATAGAAATTCCAAGCCCTAGTTCCCTCTTGCAAACTCGAATTCTTGCTCCATAATTCAAGAGAAGCTATTGGTAAGCCCTCTCTTCATCTTCTCCAACTCTTTCTCTCTTCAATTTCAGAATTTCCAAAACCTAAACTTACGAAATGCTTGTTTTGAACTTAGATTGAAGCTTGTAGAGTAGAAGTGAAGAGTGGTTTGTCTTTTCTTGCAATTGAGCTTCACATCTTTGTTTTTGAGTTAAAAAAGGTGAGTTTTGAACTCACATCTACTTCTCTTGATATCATTTATGTTAGGTATGAACTCCTAACACTCATTTATGTTCATTTGCTTTTAGTTTGAATGGATTTGGTGAACATTTCGATTTTTGTGTGTTTTGAGGTCAAAATCTCTAAAAATCATAGCTTTGATGTTTTGATCATGTTTTTGGAGGTGTATAAAAAGCCAATAGTGCTGGGTTGTCGATTGGCATAAACCCCCAGCGTCGTTGCTCGTTCGATTGCCATTTGGAAGAGCTTGCTCTTCATTATATAGGCTCAAAAACTGCCCCAGTGCCAGTCAGTCGACTGACCCTCCGAGTCCAGTCGACTGCCTGTAGCAAGTAGGCGTTTCAAAGGCAGGATACAGAGGCTGGTAGTCTCTGTTTCCTGTAATCAGTCGACTGGCCATTTCAACCAGTCGACTGACTGCAAGAAATGGAATTTCCAAGCTTCTGGATCAGTCGACTGTTCTCAGAGAGCTAGTCGACCGATCTGCTTGTTTTTGTCCGTTTTGCCTATTTTGCTTAATTTCCCAATTTAATTTATTCGTGTTGATTCCAATTAGTTGATATCACATTTTTGACTTTGATGATTCCTTTTCGACATCATACACGGGTTTTATAAAATGATCCTTTCAAATTGTATTAAAAGCTCGTTTCTCCAATTTATAATTTCTATTTAAAACGCACACACAATTTTTCACTTCGAGCAAAGTGGAAAGGAGATTAAATGGTTAGGTAAAACATGGACCATGAATCTGCGCATTTATCTTTCCAATTAACCCCCCGACCTATTCGATTGATCGTTTTGACGTTTGGGTCTGGTTTACCGATGAAATGAGGTAAACTTTGTACTGCTTTGAGTGTGAAATTGACTAACGGATAGTAAACCGTTTAGTGCGAGCGTGTGGTATGGGACTCACGTTAATATTTTTTGGGTTCCTACCGAGGAGTTTGTGACACATATTTCCAGTTAGTGGTGTCCAGTACTGGGCCTCCGGACCTTCGCCACTAAGGTTTGTTGCCTTCGGATATGTTGCCTTCGGATTTGTACCTTCGGGTTTGTTGCCTTTGGGATAGTGTCTTCGGACTGTCTCCTTCTTGCTCATCACTTTCTGGATAGTGTCTTCGGACTGTCTCCTCTAGGTGTTGTTTCTTATGGATCCTTGTTTATACAGTACCGAGCACGTGCAAATTTTCCGTTGTTTCATTGATATGTATATTCCCTAGTGTAATGCCCTTCGGTGTAGGTCCTTTGAACCTCACGATATATAGCGATTACCTTGTGGAACTTGTGTACCTTCATTGGTATTTGTTATTTGCCTATTTGGCTTGATTTGGGATATTCATATCCATTGTTTATTTGAGTGCCGATGATATGAGGCTTGTTATGATTCATCTTTTGTTAGATGATTGAGATATCTTTTGAGATATTTGTTGTTCTTTATGACCTTGCAGGTTCATTGTTGTTCAGTTTATCTAACTGATTTGTTTAACTAGACTAACCCGTGTATTTTATACTCGGGTCAGACCGAGATGTTTCAGGTTAGGTACTTTTGGACTTAGCCTCTTTTTCTTCCACATGGACTATTCCGCTAGCTTCTTTTTGTTATAGCTTTTGTGTAGTCCTTTTTGTTTTAACTCTGATATGTATTCTTTTGGATTCACCTGTATATTGTGGTTTGCTATACCACTGACCTTGTATCATTTCGTATACTCTGTTATGTATCTGTATATGTGTATGTGATGATTTACTGTTCTGTGATGTATATTACATTGAGTTGTTATATTCTGTTCTGATAGATCCTCTAGCCACCTATGGTTTTGCATTGAGTATTTATCGGATATGTCGATTCGCTTGGTATGGCAATTGTCGATGTATTCAATAGATAGTTAAGGCAATGCTATAGATGGTCGCTCCTATCCAGCTCTATTCTCCATATTAGCAGATGGTATTATCTAATAATGCTCTTTGCTAATGTGGGTCTCGGAGTGGGGCATCACAGCTTGGTATCGGAGCTGAGTTCAGAACAAAATATGATAAACACAAAATAGAAACACATATTATGGTACATCAAAGTGTAATAAGTGTTACAAGTCTTTGAATCATCGTGCCTCTATTCCTTCTACCCCAAAGGCTAGATAGAATTTGGGAATACGTCTCGGAATGCCTTTTATTCCATAGTATTCCACATTTGTATTAATGATATCTACCTTATGAATAATCTTGTTCTTATCTTATCTTAACTTTCAGCGTATGGCTGGAAGAGGCAGGGGACGACGTTCGGATGCTGGGCAACCCAGTGGTTCGCATCCGGATGGCGTTTATATGTCTGCCAATCAGTTTTTGGAGTTGTTTAGGAGCACTCAGCCTCCAGATCCTACTCGAGTATCTCCTCCTTGCAAGTCTACCTTTGCACGTCTGTGCAGTGATTTTTCTCATCTTGGAGGAAAGCCGTTTAAAGGCTCCGAGTCTGTTCTTGAAGTCCAAGCTTGGGTTCGCACATGCAAGCGTATCTTCTCTCGCATGGATCTTTCTGATCATGATAGGGTTCTTGTAACTTCTAGCTTATTGCAAGAGCGTGCCCTTGATTGGTACGAGCTTCTTATTGCTGAAATTGATGAGTCTGCTCTTTCTTAGACTCAGTTTCGGGAATGATTCGAACTCAAGTTCGTTCCTGAATCTGAGAAAATTTTGTTGACCCGTCGCTTCCTTGAGTTGAAGCAAGGGAAGTCTTCTGTTTCTGAGTATGTTGCATCATTCGAGGCTTTATCTAAGTATGGTCTTGAATTTATTAGCACCTCTTATAAGAAGAATCTGAAGTTTGTCTCTGGTCTTAAGAAATATCTTAAGAAGTCTTTATTGCTCCAGCTTAAGCTTTCTTTTGAGGAGTTGGTAGATTTGGCACTTCATCTCGAAGCTATCGAGAAGGAATGTGATAGTGGTAATGATGTTGAGGTTCCCAAGAACCCCAACAAGAAGCAGTTTCCATTTCAGAAGTCCAGGTCTTTTCCTTCCAAGAAGAAGAAGACTGGTGGTTCTAAATCTTAGACTCAGTCTACTGGAACACCTTCCATTCGGAAGTGTTTCAATTGTGGTTCTCCTGATCATATGATTCGAGCTTGTCCTAAGCCTCTCTTCTGCCGCTATTGCAAGAAGGAAGGTCATCATGTTTCCACCTACCCTACTGTTCCCGCTGGTGCTAAGTCTAGCAAGCTTTATGCTGCTAAGGCTTCTGAAGGTTCTTCTCAGCCCAAAGGTTTATCTCTATCTATTTTGGAAGGTTCTATTTTATTTCATGACCATAGTATTCGAGCTCTTTTCGATACGGGTGCTTCACATTCTTTCATATCGAAGAAGCTCGTCGATGATTTATCTTTGGAAGTTTCTTGTATGATTACTTCATTGAGGATTGCGAATCCTATTGGGGGATCCATGACCCTTAGCTTGCTTTGTGATGATGTTGAGATTATTTTATGTGGCTTTTCTTTTCGTGCGAATCTGCATGTTATTTCTTATCTGGGATTTGATATGATTTTGGGTATGGACTGGCTAGTGAGATACGATGCCAGAATTATTTGTTCTGAGAGGATTTTATATCTTCAACATCCGGATTCGCCTACTCATCTATCACTTGTTCTTCGGAATGTGGACAATTCCAAAATGGCTTTATATTCTCTTGACTCACGAAATGATGATATATCTCGTATTCCTATTGCTTGTGACTTTTCTGATATTTTTGAGCTTGTTTCGGGTTTGCCACCCAAGTGGGAAATTAAGTTCCACATTGAACTCATTCCAGGCGCGCAGCCAGTTAGTCGTCCTCCCACGAGGATGTCTACAAAGGAAAATGAGGAACTCAAGAGGCAGCTTTTAGAGCTTGAGTCCAAGTAGTTGATTCAGTCTAGTTTTTCACCGTGGGGAGCCGCGGTCGTCTTCGTGAAGAAGTCCAATGGAACTCTTAGGCTTTGTATTGACTATCGCAAGCTTATCGAGTTAACCATCAAGAATAGGTATCCATTTTCCTAGGATCGATGATATGTTCGATCTATTGTGTGGTGCTAAGATCTTTTCTCAGCTCGACCTTGCCATGGGTTTTCATCAGTTATGAGTCGTGGAAGATAGCATACCTCTTATAGCTTTCCATACTCGATATGGTTCTTTTGAGTGGCTCGTTATGTCATTCGGTTTGACGAACGCTCCTGATTTCTTTGTTGATCTAATGAATCGAGTATTCCGGGAATATCTCGATAAGTTCATCCTTGTGTTCATCGATGACATCCTTATTTATTCTAAGTCTGAAGCTGAGCAAGCTAATCACTTGAGAATTGTCTTGAGTACTCTCCGTCATCATCAGCTTAGAGCAAAATTCTCCAAGTGCCATTTTTGGGAGAATGAGGTTAAGTTCTTAGGCCATGTTGTATCTTCCGAGGGCATTTCAGTCGATCCCTCAAAGATCGAAGCCATCCAGAATTGGAAGAGGCCTGAGAATGTGCATGAGATTCATAATTTCCTTGGATTGGCGGGTTATTACCATCGGTTCATTAAGGACTTTTCCCGTGTTGTGCTTCCTCTCACCAGCCTTACTCGGAAAGACATTCGTTATATTTGGTCTGACAAGTGTGAAGCTTCCTTTCAGACATTAAAGGAACTTCTCACTAATGCTCCTATTCTTGTGGTTCCCGAGGGGAATCATGATCTTGTTGTCTACACCGATGCTTGTGGTAGTGGTTTCCATGTTGTTCTTATGCAGAAGGATCGGGTAGTTTCTTATGCTTCTAGGCAACTGCGTCCGAATGAAGTTCGCTATGCCACTAATGATCTTGAGTTAGCCGCCATTTTCTTCGCTTTGAAGATTTGACGACACTATTTATTAGGCGAGCGCTTCATTCTTTATACCGATCATAAATCCTTGAAGTATTTGTTCACTCAGAAGGAACTCAATATGAGACAACAACGTTGGCTCGAGTTTCTTGCTTCCTATGACTTTGGTATCCAGTATACCCCTGGTAAGGGTAATCGTGTTGCTGATGCGCTTAGTCACAAACATTCGGTTGTCGTTTCTATAATTCTTGCCGAATGGGATGTTCTTGAGACTCTATCTTTTTGTGAAATTCATGATCGAACCTCATCTTCTGATTCTCCTATTCTATTATTTAGTATGGGAGCTCGGCCTATTTTATTGGATCGTATTGCCAATGCTCAGCGGCGTGATCCAGAGTTATTGCATCTTATTCAGCTTTGTGGGACTGAATCTTATGATGAGGCGTTGCAAGATTTCAGTATTGATTCTCATGGGTGTCTTCGCAAGAAGAATCGTCTTATTGTGCCTTCTGATTCTGCACTTAGGCATGACATTCTTGGTGACTATCATCGTTCTAAGTATACCATTCATCCTGGTAGCAGTAAGATGTATGTCGATATGCATCGCCTTTATTATTAGGAAGGCATGAGGCGCGATGTAGCGAGTTATGTGAGTAATTGCATAACTTGTCAGCGTATTAAGGTTGAACATCAACGTCCTTCGGGTCTTCTTCAGCCTTTAGAGATTCCATTTTGGAAATGGGATCAGATTTCGATGGATTTCATTGACGGCCTACCTCGTTTGAGATCGGGCCATTCTAGCATCTGGGTTATTGTTGATCGCCTCACCAAGTCTGCTCATTTTGTTCCTATTAAGTCTAATAGGACTGCTTCTCATTTGGCTAAGTCATATGTCAAGGAAATCGTGAGACTTCACGGTGTTCCTAGTTCTATTGTGAGTGACCGTGATCCTTTATTCACGAGTCATTTCTGGCAGAGTCTTCAGCAAGCTTTGGGAACAAAGCTTAATTTTAGTACAGCTTACCATCCGCAGTCCGATGGACAGATTGAACGGGTGAATCGTATCTTGGAAGATCTCCTTTGCATTTGTATTTTTGATTTCGGTGGTAGTTGGAAGGATCACCTACCTCTTGTAGAGTTCTCCTACAACAATATTTTTCAGTCCAGTATCGATATGGCTCCTTTCGAAGCCTTATATGGAAGGCCATATCGATCACCTACTTGTTGGTTGGAATCTGGGGAGAAGCTTAATCTTGGCCCATATTTTGTTCATGATTCTTCTGAGAAGATTGATCTTATTCGCATGAGAATGAAAGAGGCACAGAGTCGCCAGAAATCCAACGCGGACAACCGTAGGAAGCCTCTCGATTTCTTAGTTGGTGATCTCGTCTTTATTCGTGTTTCTCCTTTGAAAGGGGTGATGCGTTTCGGTACGACTGGGAAATTGGCTCCTCGCTCTATACGACCATTTTCTATTACTGAACGTATTGGCCATGTGGCTTATAGAGTTTCACTTCCAGCTTATTTATCTGGCATTCATGATGTGTTTCACGTCTTTCAACTTCGGAAGTGTCTTCGAGAGTCGGATTCTGTTATCGATTCTCCTGATTTGCAAGAGCTTGAGATCTCACCAGACTTGTCTATTGCACAACAGCTTATTCACGTACTTGCCACGGAGGTGCGACACCTTCAAAACAAGGACGTGATGCTCATTAAAGTTCAATGGTCCGCTAATCCCAATGACTGTACTTGGGAAACCAGAGAGTTTATCAAGCGATCGTATCCATGATTTCTATCTTTGCTTAGTAACAGTGAGAATATCTCTCCCTCTCAAGCTTATTTCCTTTTTCTTTTTGGATGATGTATGTATGTAGTTGTTGCAAATATCGTGTCTAGAAATTGCGTGGACGCAATTTTGTTAGGAGGGGAGATCTGTAACAACCCGCATATTTAACGATTATATATTTAAATGTTTTATTTAAATATAGCGTCGTTAGTCGGATTTAGGTCCAAAATGTCACTTTTTGCAAACTGTCGAATTGGGACTCGAAACCACATCCATTGAGTTCAAAATGGCGTTTGCCATCTTTTTGAGTATAAACTTTGATATGTTTGGAGATAGTAGAATTTTTCTACTTTTTCTATTTGGGTTTTGGGTTTGGTTCAGCCTACTAGCTTAACTTTTTGAGAGTGACGGGTGTGTAGCGTGAAACTACACAACCGGTTAAATAGTTATATTATATAGTACTGAAGAGGTCGATCGACAAGCCCGATCGATGGCCAAAAAATAGGTGTGAAGCAACAAACTGTAATAGAAATACTAGAGTATCATAGACTATTACATATTAACTGTAGTACGTGATATCCCCCTGTAGACTAAGACTACCTCTCCGGAGATGCAGTGGTGCTTCCCTGGGATTCTACTGGCTCGACGCTACACTGCGGGAGACTCAGGCGGAAAGGCGCAGAGTGACATTGACCTGTTATAGAGGAGAAAATGTGAGTGATAGTTCTACAGGTTCCCTCGAAATGGCGTGTTGGTTTCCCAAATACAAGGGCATTCCTCTCTTTCCAAATGCACCAGCTAAAGGTTGATATGAAGGTGTCCACCAGCAGACTCTGCTGATTAAACTGCCAATATTCGAAGTAAGAGGTCACGCTGGGGATAAACCCCAGAAGATAGGCACTAGTTGCTGCCCAAATTGAGTAGGAGAAATCACATTCGAAGAAAAGGTGAGTTACTGATTCGTTCTGAGTTGAACAAAAGACGCAGCGTCTTTGGTATTGATTCTGCCAGAAATTAAGCACCATTGGAAAAAGGCTATACGAGGTGGAAGGTTGCAATGCCAAACCCTGGGGAAGGAGAAAAGGCGACCGGGGTGAATTAGGTATTGATAACAGGAGGCGACTGAGAATCCTTTGGAAGGTGCAAGGGCCCAGAGAAAGAGGTCTTGACTGTTGGAAGGACGGATCGACAGGAGGATATTTGTGGTGGAGAGAAGTTCAGGAACTAGGTCTGCATCGAAGATGGAAGGTGGGCAAAGGTGTTCGGGACCTAGGGTGAGAGAGTCTTCAACTATTGCATTGGGGAGGGTGGCGTGCGAGAAGAGGTTGGGTAGTAGTTTAGCGAGGGGCAATTGTCCATACCAGGTATATAACCAGAATAGGCACCTGTTGCCGCTTTCCACTTTAACCTGGAACAGTGCTTTGACTCTAGGTAGGGTTTGAAGGACCCCCGACCAGAAAGGGGATGGGTGGGGCCGGGTGGTGAGGTGGAGTGCCAAGTGAGGGTTTGAATGATAATGCTGACATAAGATCCACGATTTCCAGATGAAATTTCCAGGTGTAAGTAGTCTCCAAAGCCATTTGGACAGCAACGCCTGATTGAATGTGCGAAGGTCAGTAATCCCTAGCCCACCATGATTGCGGTGTAAACACACCGTCTTCCAGTTGACCAAACATTTTGCGTTGCCTCCGTTCCAAAGGAACGAGCGTCTAATTGAGTCAATTTTCTTGATAACCCAGGATGGAAACTTGAGGAAGGACATCCAGTATGAGGGGATAGCTGATAGGACCGATTTGACTAAGACAAGACGACCTGCAGAGGATAACGAGTGTGTCTTCTAGGTTGAGAGTCTGGATTCAATTCTGGAAATGAGGGGAAGCCAGTCGGCGCGGTGGAGATTGGATGGGCGGATAGGGATGCCTAGATAGGAAATGGGGAATAAGGCTAAGTTGCAATTGAGCAGGGATGAGATTGTAGGGCCGAGGTTAGCGGAGTTGCCTAGCATGATGATGGAGCTTTTGTTGAAATTGATAGAAAGGCCGGAGATTGTTTCAAAAACATATAGCGCAACCTTGAGGCAATGGATGTGGTTGATGTCGGTGGAGGCGAATAGGATCGTGTCATCTGCAAATTGAAGGTTAGACACAGCTAAATCTGAGTTTTGAAGCTGGATACCTTTAAAAAGATCATTGTACGAGGCAAGATTGATCATCTGGTTGAGCACATCCGCTACCAGGACAAAGATTAAGGGAGAGAGCGGGTCCCCTTGTCTCAGACCCCTAGCTGATTTAATGTGACCACCAGTAGAGCCATTGATTGAGATGGATGAGATACTTGTGTTGAGTATCGCTTCAATCCACCCACACCATTTTGTCGAGAAACCCCTATGCTTCATAAGGTCCAAGATGAAGTCCCAGTGTACCATGTCGAAGGCTTTGGAGAAATCTAATTTTAGAAGAGTTCCAGGGGTTGATGTTCTATGGCAGTAGGAGACAACTTCTTGGGTGGCAGCGACACAATCTAAAATGTTTCTGCCTTGTATGAAGGCAGACTGTTCCGCCCCTACCAGAGGGTCGATGACTGCTTGGAGTCTATTGGCAAGAACCTTCGTGATGATTTTGAAAGTGGTGTTTAGGAGACTGATTGGTCTGAAAGCGGGTAGGGTGTTGGCGCCTGGGGATTTGGGGAGGAGGATGATGTTGGCGTAGTTGAGGCAAGCAATTGAATAGGGGTTGACTTGGAATTCTTCGCACATATCAAGTATGTCGGTTTTGATGGTTTCCCAATATCGTTTAAAAAAATGGACCGAAACCATCCGGGCCCAGGGCCTTATCGTCGGACAAGTCCTTAAGCGCGGCCCACACTTCCTCTTCGGAAAAAGGGTGGTCGACAGAAATTGGGGGACAGGATGGGTATAGGAGGTTCCATTCAATGGGGGGTAGTGCCTGAGAAGCTTGGCCTAGAATGCTACGGTAGTATTCGGTGAAGAGGCGGAGGTGATCAGACGATTCGGTGAAGCTAGAGTTGTTGTGCACTAGTTCCGAGATGTAGATAGATCTGCGTCTGCCGTTGGCCATACGATGGAAGAAGGAGGTGTTCCTGTCTCCCTCCTCTAACCATTTGGCTTTGGATCTTTGCTTCCATCCAATTTCCTCTTGTTTGATTAGTCTATCAAGCTCGGTTTCTAAAGTCTTCAGTTGAGAATGTTCGGTTGGAGTGAGGGGTCGGGATTCTTCGAGGATGTTGAGTTCTAGGATAGCATCTTGAGTGGAGGAAATGCGCGAGCGGAGGGAACCCCAAATATTTTTGGCCCAAGGTTTGATGATCTTTCTGATTGAACGGAGTTTGGAGACAACTCTGTCGATTGCGGAATTGGACATCATAGGTTGGGACCAAGTTAACTGGATGAAATTGTCGAAGGAGGGTTCCAGGGTCCATAGGCGTTCGAAGCGGAAGGGGCGATTTGGGTTGGAGGATGAGCCCGAGTCCAAGATAAGGGGACAATGGTCTGAGATGGTCGAGGCTAGGCCGGAAACAATAGAAAGGGGGTGCAGATCATCCCAATTGATATTGAAAAGGAATCTGTCAAGCTTAGCTAGTGACGGGTCCAATCTACGGTTTGACCAGGTATAAAGTCTGTTATTAATTGGTGGGTCAATTAAGGAGCCGCAATTGATGAAGGAATTGAATGAGACTGAATCTTGGGAGGCGTTTCCGGAGTTTCTTTTGAGGGTGTTTCTGGTGGTGTTGAAATCTCCCCCGAGTAACCAGGGGCCATTGAGGTGTGTGGCGAAGGTGAGGCAGTTGTTCCAGAGGGTATTTCTATCGGTGGGGTTTTGAGGGCCGTAGATGTTGGAAAAGAAGTAAATGGTGTTGGTTTGGATGTGGCGAAGTGAAACATGAAGGGCAGAAGGATGAAGGATGGTTTGACAATGAGACCAAGTGGATTCATTCCAGAGGGTGATTAAACCACCGCTGGAACCTATGGCATTCGAATGGGCCCACCCAGAAAGATGGAGCCCACCTAGCTGTCTAATTTGGGTAGGAGAGGGGTCCACGAGTTTAGTTTCTTGGATGAGGAGAATATCACTTTTGTGTGGGGACAGTGTGAGATTTAGGGCGATTCTTTTACTGGGGTCCCTAAGCCCCTGACATTCCAGGTGATAATCTTCATTGGGATGAGGATGAACGCTCCAGTTCTAGTGATTGCATGGCAGCGAGATGTTCCTCTCGCAGTTTCACCCCCATGCAACATGCAATTTTTTTTATTTAAAATTTTATTTGCAGAGGAAAAAACTACGGGTTTGAAAAAACTACCAGGGTGAGATGCAGCTTTATGTAGTCTGGCGCTTCGTCTGACTGTTGTGGGAGTGATCCTTGGAGACTCCTGTCCAGCCCGAGGTGGAGAGGATGCAACTGCTCTGTCATCCGTGGGGGTGGGGGCGATGTTCTCGGATTGGTTACATGGAATGTGAAAGTTAACTGGAGGCGGGTGGAATGGTGGGGGGATGAGTGCAAGTTGATTACAGGAGTTGGGAACAGGAGGATGGCTGTGGATGGGGAGAACTGCTCTGTCATCCATGGGAGTGGGGGCGATGTTTTCGGATTGGTTACGTGGAATGTGAAAGTTATCTGGAGGCGGGTGGGATCGTGAGGGGATGAGTGCAAGTTGATTACTAGAGTTGGGACCAGGAGGATGGCTGTGGATGGGGAATTGAAGGAACCATGGGTTGGACAGGTCTAGATCTGCGTAGGGGTTCCAATTCTGGTCTTCAGTCGGCCAACTGTCCCAGCCAAGGGGACCCATTACTTCGAAGGAATTTTCAGGTGGGTTGGGGGCCTCGAGTTCTGGCACGTCTTGATGAATGGGGTCAACCATCGGGATGGGGTCAAGAGGAGATAGAGGGGCAAAGATATCTGGGTCAAAGTTCATAGCATCGAATCTGTCTTCCGAGTTGAGTTCGTGTAGGGGGATATGTTCGTCAAAGCATCTGAAGGCCTCCTCCAAATTTGTCCCTATTGGTAGCGACTTTGGGTTTCGGTTTGGGTGCGCATGTTCCCATCTGTCTACGGTGAGGAGGTAGTTATGGTTGTTTAAGTTTGCAACGATAGCAGTGGGAGTGGAAGCACCTGAAAAAAATTGAATTTTGATGAATAGGTATCGATGATCAATCATTGCCCAGTTGCAGCAGTCGAATTCAACGAAGCGGCCCAATGAGTTCAGGGCGGAGCGCACCGCGTCAGTTTTGTCTCGGAGGAGCTCTGGAAAGCCTTGGACGCGGGCCCAGGTGACCGGTTCTAGGTTGACCGAGGAGGGCTCAGGGTCAGACCAGGGTTGGATGAGGACGGCCCCGCCTGGTTTGGTTATGGTTCGGAGTTGTAGGGCGTGGACGAGAGTTTCGTGTGTAGGACAGCAAAAGACGAAGCTGTTATTGTTTAAGATCCAGATGGGCAACTCAGTGTGTTGGAGAGCGGTAGAGAGGGTTTGGTGTAATGATTCCAACGTCCAGATTCCATTAATTACTGTTGCGGTGAGGTAGAGTGTGGAGTTGTCCATTGAAAATTGTTGTGAAGAGGGAGCAGAGGTTCTGGGTTCGGGATATTTTTTGGAATGAGGATGGAGCGGGGAACGAGGAGACTCCGGAATTTTAATTGGTTTGGGGGTACTTTTAGGCTTGGCAGTGTAATAATGTGGCACTGGGTCCCGATACGAATGAGCTGATGTTTTGTTTTTTGCGGGAGGGGCAGAGGCTCGCACGGGATACGAGGCGGCTGATTTGTTTGCCTCGGGGCATGTTGATTGCGAGTGACCGAAAAGATTGCACTTGTAACAAATCTTTGAGTCCCTGCAGCTTCGAGCCAGGTGTCCACTCCCGGCGCAATTTAGACATCGTCCCTTGGATTTTAAAAAATCAATCATGGAGCGTACATTAGCGAAAGACGGCAGGGAACGCCGACGTTTCAGTCTCGGGAGTTCGAGAATGAGTGGTGGGAGAGCGGCCACTTGTGCGTAAGATCTTTCTGGGATAATTTTGATATTGACTGGGTGGGGTTGTGATGGGCTAGCTGAATTAGCTTTAGCAGTGGTATCCCTTCCCGAGGTCGGTTGAGTAACTTAATATCCAAACTCAGTCCCTCTCCTCTTTATTCACTCAATTCATTTCCTAAAACTTAAACTCAACTGAAAATGGGGGAAGAGAATGCAAAATAGAAATTCCAAGCCCTAGTTCCCTCTTGCAAACTCGAATTCCTGCTCCATAATTCAAAAGAAGCTATTGGTAAGCCCTCTCTTCATCTTCTCCAACTCTTTCTCTCTTCAATTTCAGAATTTCCTAAACCTAAACTTAGGAAATGCTTGTTTTGAACTTAGATTGAAGCTTGTAGAGTAGAAGTGTAGAGTGGTTGGTCTTTTCTTGCAATTGAGCTTCACATCTTTGTTTTTGAGTTAAAAAGGTGAGTTTTGAACTCACATCTACTTCTCTTGATATCATTGATGTTAGGTATGAACTCCTAACACTCATTCATGTTCATTTTCTTTTGGTTTGAATGGATTTGGTGAACATTTCGATTTTTTTGTGTTTTGAGGTCAAAAACTCTAAAAATCATAGCTTTGATGTTTTGATCATGTTTTTGGAGGTGCATAAAGAGCCAATAGTGCTGGGTTGTCGATTGGCATAAACCCCCAGCACCATTGCTCGTTCGATTGCCATTTGGGAGAGCTTGCTCTACATTATATAGGCTCAAAAACTACCCCAGTGCCAGTCAGTCGACTGGCTGTAGTAAATAGGCGTTTCAAAGGCAGGATACAGAGGCTGGAAGTCTCTGTTTCCTGTAATCAGTCGACTGGCCATTTCAACCAGTCGACTGACTGCAGGAAATGGAATTTCCAAGCTTCTGGATCAATCGACTGTTCTCAGAGAGCCAGTCGACTGACCTGCTTGTTTTTGTCCATTTTGCCTATTTCGCTTAGTTTCCTAATTTAATTGATTCGTGTTGATTCCAATTAGTTGTTATCACATTTTTGACTTTGATGATTCCTTTTCGACTTCATACACGGGTTTTATAAACGATCCTTTCAAATTGTATTAAAACCTAATTTCTCCAATTTATAATTTCTATATAAAACGCGCACACACAATTTTGCACTTCGAATGAAGTGGAAAGGAGATTAAATGGTTAGGTAAAACACAGACCATGAATCCGTGGGTTTATCTTTCCAATTAACGCCCCGACCTATTCAATTGATCGTTTTGACTTTTGAGTCTGGTTTACCGATGAAATGAGGTAAACTTTGTGCTGCTTTGAGTGTGAAATTGACTAATGGATAGTAAACCGTTTAGTGCGAGCGTGTGGTATGGGACTCACGTTAACATTTTTCGGGTTCCTACAAGGTGTTTGTGACACATATTGCCAGTTAGTGGTGTCCAGTACTGGGCCTCCGGACCTTCGCCACTATGGTTTGTTACCTTCGGGTATGTTGCCTTCAGGTTTGTACCTTCGGGTTTGTTGCCTTTGGGATAGTGTCTTCGGACTGTCTCCTTTTGGCTCATCACCTTCTGGATAGTGTCTTTGGACTGTCTCCTCTAGGTGTTGTTTCTTATGGATCCTTGTTTATACAGTACTGAGCACGTGTAAATTTTCTGTTGTTTCATTGATATGTATATTCCCTAGTGTAACGCCCTTCGGTGTAGGTCGTTTAAACCTCACGATATATAGCGATTACCTTGTGGAACTTGTGTACCTTCATTGGTATTTGTTATTTGCCTATTTGGCTTGATTTGGAATATTCTTATCCATTGTTTATTTGAGTGTCGATGATATGAGGCTTGTTATGATTCATCTTTTGTTAGATGATTGAGTTATCTTTTGAGATATTTGTTGTTCTTTATGACCTTGCAGGTTCATTGTTGTTCAGTTTATCTAACTGATTTGTTTAACTAGACTGACCCGTGTATTTTATACTCGGGTCAGACCGAGATGTATCAGGTTAGGTACTTTTGGACTTAGCCTCTTTTGCTTCCGCATGGACTATTCTGCTAGCTTCTTTTTGTTATAGCTTTTGTGTAGTCCTTTTTGTTGTAACTCTGATATGTATTCTTTTGAATTCGCATGTATATTGTGGTTTGCTTTACTAATGACCTTGTATCATTTCGTATACTCTGTTATGTATCTGTATATGTGTATGTGATGATTTACTGTTCTGTGATGTATATTACATTGAGTTGTTATATTCTGTTCTGATAGATCCTCCAGCCACCTATGGTTTTGCATTGAGTATTTATCGGATATGTCGATCCGCTTGGTATGGCAATTGTCGATGTATTCAATAGATAGTTAAGGCAAGGCTATAGATGGTCTCTCCTATCCAGCTCTATTCTCCGTATTAGCAGATGGTAATATCTAATAATACTCTTTGCTAATGTCGGTCTCGGAGTGGGGCGTCACACTGTATAAAAGTTTCTAACCTAGGTCAAGTGATATGGATATGTATCATTTCAATCCATAATTTAAAAAGAAAAATCCGCAATCCCAAGTAAAATAAATACAATAAAAATCACTCGAGCCTATCATTTCAGCCCATAATGTTTTTTCCTTAATCTAAAGTCCGTTCGGGTATGTATCATTTCAACCCATAGGGATAAGGAACTTGTAGTGTGATAAACAGGAATTAAAATAACAGTATGGCATATAATATCATATCAGATGATGTAACAGGTATGTAAACAGCATTTAACATCATATAAACATATCACAGGCAGGTATGAACATAGCATAATAATTTATACAATTCACTTGTCATCATTTCACAATCATATAAGTACGTAATTTCTAGAGTGAATAACTCACCTTTTTGAACTAGAATTGACAAATTCATAATAAAAATCCAAACTCCGCAAAGCACAAAAAGCATGACAAAGCATAATGCAAACTTGAGTGGACGAAGAGTCAGATCCAAATCTTGTATGAAAACAAATATTACATACATAATAATATGATTCAATACAAAAGAATAGAGGTTAAAACAATGGAAAAATAAATGAATCAAAGTGGCATAACTTGCCTTAATCAATCAATGGCTTGGCTACACCACATATGGGTTCAATTGGATCGGATATAAGGCTTGGTAGAGGCTGAGCAAGACATGGAGAAAACAAAGAGAAAAGGAAAAAGAAAAAAAAAAGAATATAAAAAAGAAGAAGTGGAAGCCATGGATCTTGCATATTATTTTCTAGAAATAAAATGAGAAAGGAGTGAATGGGAAATAATCTTGTAAGTGATCTATATTATATTATGATTAGTGAGTTGGATTTCAAGAGCACACAAGCCCCCTTGAATTTTGGCAACCGAACAATCTCCAAATCTATATTATATATCTATGCTATAAAATTACTATTGTGACATGCCTCCTTGCATTTGGTAGAAAATTTGGAAACGAACCATCACGCACATGTTGCTTTCCTGTTTTGTCCTCTTCTTTACGCTTCTTTCCACTGTTCAAACCATAGAGTTTTCTTCTGTTCCTAATTTATGCTTAGCAGTCGTAGTTTTTCTCAATCCCAAATATATTTTTTCTCCGGTTCCTAACAAAATCTTTTCTAAATTTTTTCTCTTCTACCTAATCCTAATTATTCGCTCTCCCTAATTTGAGTTATACATGTTGAATCCTGCCGCATAATTGGCCGAATATACCCACTATCGACCTTGACCATTCCTCCTAATAGCGTCGCCAATCCCTTCGAATATGAAATTCCGGCTTCATATATTCTAACCCTAACTCCAATTTCACGAAATCTGATTATCCTGAGATACCCAAAATTGACCTTCACGTTGCTCCAAACAGCGTCGCAAATCCCCATCGAATCTGGAACTCCGATGATGCTATTTCCTACCATTGATAGGTCCTATGGTAAAGGTATTCTTATTTACATTTTTTGCGTAATGAACACATATAGAAAATAAAAGGGTTCATTTTATAGATTATACTGTTTTAACTACGTTGTAGCTAATAGCTGAAATTAACTGTCATTTAGTTGAAAATTGACTGTAATTTGGGGGCACTATCCCAGATGTATGATTTAGGTGCTAGCATTCGATTATATCTTTATTTCTTCTTGCTTTTAGTGTGAAGTGTCTAACGGAAAAGTGGTTCACTCTGCAATACATACTTTCAACAATTTGTTTGTCAAATAAATTTGTAACCAAGACTATCTATATCAAAGATTTATTAATCAATATGGTTTTATAAAGCTTTGCAATGTTAAGTTAGGCGCTTTCAAATAAAAAGTTGGCTTTTGTACTATGTTCGACATTTTTCATTAGGTGGGAAAGTATGATGCGAAGTCATCGTTTTCAAGTATAATTCTTTCTGTCATTGGTATTCAAGTTATGAAGGTTTAGGGTAAAACTACGTTTATAAAAGTTACGAAGGTTCCAAATTTTTTCTTTTCAACATTTCAGATTTAACTTTTTAAAATTAGTTTCTCACCTTTTTATTTATTTATCATACTTAAATATATGGAACTCATTGTACGCTTTATTTAGTCAATTTGGACAATGAATGATTTAAATCTGCGAACATGGTTTTTTTACCTCTTAAAGTACTGAAATTTGGCAACCGAAGTACATAACTTTCGCTGCTTCCGCTCAATACTAAGTATTAGCTTTCACAAATAAATTATGTCATTTTCTCTAATGTTCTTCATTGCCAACACACCTAACCTTTATATAATTGAGGCCATAAAATACTGCATGTACCTGACAAAGTATGTGTTTGCAGGTTTACAATTATTATTTTTGCTTTGGTGTTTTCAATTCTAAAATTTTAAACTTTTTGGAGGAGAGTTGAAAATTTAACTTAAATGAGCAACGAATTCTCAAATATATGTATGCATTTCTTTTGTACTAAGATATGTGTACACATGTTATTAGTTTAGAATATTTTATTGTAATAAGAATTTAATTTAGGTGTGTATAAGCATTGACTTTTTTCAAACGACTTTTAGTATTTTAATTTTTTGATTTATGTTTATCGCGGATTAATTTGTTGTTTTATTTTGGATTAGACTTCTCGGTTGTTATTTTAAATTTGTTTACTCTAAATTTGTATTACATGTATTTATCAAAATATGTATTCTATATTTAATATGTATTTTAAAGTGTGAATGATGATTTAAAAGCTTAAATGATCTTTAAAATGTTGTAAACTGAATTCAAAATTTAAATGTTATATGGTTTTATATATTGCAGTTTTTAAAGAAAACGTTAAATTTATGCTTTTTTACAATGAAAATACCAGTTTCCAATCTGTATTTGGCTTTTTATAAATTTTTTTAAGGAATGATATGTATTTTTCCTTTTAAAAGTTTATATTTTGCCTTTTAATGTTTGTTTGTATTTGTTTTTGGCATTTTTCTATGAAAATATCTTCCTACTTTGATTCAATGTTTTTTTTTCGATTTTCATATCTAACATTTTATATTTTATTTCTCAGTTTTTTTAATTTTCATATGAACTTACGATATGCTTTCTTTTATCAATTTGGACATTGAAAGATTTAAATCTGCGAACATGCTTTTTTCTATCAATAAGAACAATGAAATTTCAGCCTATAAAGTACAAAGCTTTTTTCTACTTCTACTCTATACCATGTACTAGCTTTCACAAATTAATTGTGTCATTTTTATTATGTTCTTCATTGCTAATATCCTAACCTTTATACAATTTAAGCATACAAATTTGGATTTACACAATGACAAAATTGTGTTTCTTAATGTACAATTATTGCTTTACCTGTAAAAATATGTCCACTTTGGTATTCATTAATTTTAAAATTTTCAGCTATCAGAAGTAGATTTGAAATTTTGACTTAAATAAGCAATGAGTTTGCAGATATATGTGTAAGCATATGATTTTTTGATAGTTATTCCTATTGTCTCATTTCATGCTCGATTTCCTATCGATAATATACTAAGGTCTTTTTTATCCTTAAATTCCACATTGCAAGTTTCCATTCTACCCTTTGTTCTGAAAAGAGGTGCACCTCCAATGAACCTTTTATGCCATTTAAATTGTAGAAATTGTTCTCATCAAGATTACAAAACATAAAAACTATTTTTAGATTTTATAGACAAAGCCATTGAACCTAAACTCGATGGCCTTTTTATTCTTACATGATGATTTTATTCCAAATATATTTGTACTTTTATCATCTATAATTTAAATGCATAAATAATAACATTTTTATGGAACTAAACGATGTCTAATTTATTTTTATTATTTTCTATACATATGTATGTATGTATATACACATTCTTCATAAATGATTTTATATAAGGCAATTTATTTGCAATTAAATTCAAATTGAAATTGAAAATCAATATAATTTAATTTACTTATAAGTTATTGTTTGGATGAACCCAAAAGGCCTTTTACTCTCGCATGTCAATTACTTCTGATATAGTTTCGTGCTTTTATTATAATATATGTATGAATTTGTTTTAGTACGTATATTTGTAGTTTTTGGAAAAAATAAAAGAAGTTTTGTAACAACCAAACTCTACTTAAGCTACTAATGGAAGAAGTCAGAGGATCAGCTGCAAGATTAAACGGAGAAATTCCAGGCCGGAGTTTATCAGAGCTAAAGTCACTAATCTAACAGTAAGGTGATGAGTTGAAGATATGATTTGGCAGAAGAAATTGTTGGCTATGCATGTGTGCATGTGTGCATGTGCACCCTTACTATTACCGAATCCGAGGCAATTAAATATTCGAGTTGTATGTTGTTTGGGCTGATGTGAAAATCTGGTCCATTAGTATTGAAAACTGTATAAATGCAATGTGGTATCTGTTGTTGTTGGGATGAAGAAATTTGAAGCAATATACTCAATTTTTTTCAGTTGTTACTGTGTTGTAGACTACTGTTCTTCATCTTCCAGTTTGTACTTCTTCCTGTTCTTTTCAGTTTGGTACTTAGTTTTAATCATTTTGTTTCTTTCATTTGTTGCTTTGTTCTTAGTCCTTTCTTCCATAAACTTGTTTCTTAGATCTATCTTTCCAGTTACAATTTAGTTTACTGTTCTTCTTATTACCATTTATCTTTCTTGTTATATCCAATTTTTGATTTCATTTCCTTTTAATTCCAAGTTGTAATTCTAGCCTTAGTTCTAAAACCGTGTTCATAGTTCAGTATTTTTACATTTCTTGTTAATCAGATATTTGTTCCAGTTCTTTGAAAATCTTGCAATTTCACATTGTTCTTTATAAACAATTGTTAGTACTTGTTGTTCAAGTTTGCTGTTAGTACATGTACTTGAGTCTTGGTAAAGAAGGCAGGTTGAACTCATTTGAAACTACTGCCTCAAATCCACCAAGTGACTATTATTTCACATAAATTCTTGAATCACTTTAGTTGCTTGAATTGCAAGAAAACCTCACATAACCCTAATTTTCATGCATAAATATATCTATGCATATTCTTAAGTATCTTTCTCCTCAAAAAATTTCCACAAACACCTTCTCTTTCACTAAAAATCCATCAAATCACCATAGCGATCACCCCAGACCCACCAGTGCCTTCCAATTTGGTATCAGAGCCAGCCGCTGAGTTGAACCATAGTTCTAATCCTCAGATCGATCCTAACAACCCAGAAATTCATGGCCAAGAAGTACTCCAAGATCAACAATCTGATCAACAATGGCCGCTGCAACACGAGTACAACTGCAGAACTGATGCGCTCTTGAGTAGTCTCATGCAAAAGATTGAGGGATTTGGTAATGTTTTGAATGCTTTTGCGCGGCAACAACATCGGAAGCAGGCATCATCATCAATACCACCCCCACCTCCTCCAGTTACTGCCCCACCACCAATAAATAATACCTCAACACCTATTAATCCTAATTACTTGTCACCACTGCAGCAACCAAATGACCTTCACCCATATTATCAATATGCTCCTCCTCATGTTCCACCAATACATCCTCCAAACCCTAGAAACATGGTTCCCCTGCTAGACCTGGTATGCCACCACCAAGAAACTCCCATCATCCACCAAGAAATGCTCAGACACCAATGAACCCCCTATACGTCCACAAGAACCACCTCCTCAACCAAGAAACTACTACCCCAATTATCCTATTCCTGAATATCTCAATCATAATTATCCATCGGCTTACCATCAACATATTCCCACCATGAAGTTGGACTTCCCTATATTCACCGGAGACGAGGTTGTTACTGATTGGTTGAGGCAAGTGGAGCAGTACTTTCGCTTCCATCATACTGACGTGAGTCAATGGGTCGAGATTACTTCGTTTTCATTGAGAAAAGAAGCTTTACAATGGTACCACTGGTATACAAATACAATAGAGAATCATGAGTTGTGGCCTGTGTTTAAAGAAGAAATCTTGGTGAGGTTTAACACAGAGGAAATGGAGCAACCATATGAGACCCTATCCAAGCTAAAACAATACACCACTGTCATAGCTTACCTGAGTAGATTCGAGCAATTACAGGCTGTGATTGAAACATTGCCCCCTAAATCCTTGCTAGACCGTTTCATTGGTGGATTGAAAGAAGAAATTCGATATGATGTGTTGACATCTAGACCCCATGATTTCAGAGAGGCTGTAACTTTAGCCAAAATGTATGAATGTAAATATATGCAAGTGAAGAAGAGCCATAAAGGCAGTAGCCTACCTTTGTCTAAGAACAACCAGACCACTACCACTCCCTCTATTAAACCTATTTCAAATCACCAACCTACTTCAAATCCTAAAGAAAGCAATACCCCGTTAGAAAACTCAGCTCGCACCAAAGGCCCGACCCCTGCTGAAATTGTTGAGATGAGGAGGCAAGGACTATGTTATGGTTGTAAATAGAAGTGGCATAAAGACCATAAATGTCCTACTCTCCGAGTGTATGTGTTAGAAGGGGTGATGACACTCAAAGATGAGGAAACAAACAATAGTGTAACAGAAGAGATTGATGAGGTAGAAGAAGAAACTGCAGTGGAAGAGACTCTCTCTATAACACTTCAAGCAATGTGTGGCATTCCAGCATTATCCACTATCAAAGTTCAAGGAGTTATCAATAAGAAACCAGTGCAAATCTTGATTGACTCAGGGTCCACACATAGCTTTATCAATGAGGAATTGGCCAGAAAACTGAAATTAAGAATTGATGAATCCAAAGTGTATGAAGTGACAGTAGCTAATGGAGAGAAATTGACTGGATCAGGGATTTGTAAAGATGTTTTGTTGAAATGCCAGGGGTGTAAAATGCCAGTTGAATTACTTCTCTTGCCTTTAGAGGGCTGTCAAGTAGTGCTTGGTGCTCAGTGGATGAGAGGTCTGAGTGAAGTCACTTTGAATTTGGAACACTTGAAGGTGAAGTTTCAATATAATAACAAACTATACATGTGGAAAGGCATCAAGCCAGATGATGTGAAGATGATTGATAGAAAGACTATGGATAAGGAGAGTACCCATGCCCAAACCATCATGTTGTTATGCCTTCACATGCTACCAACCCTTGAACCAGACCCCAGTCTTTTCCCTGCCATTGTTGAACTTCTCCACAAATATCCTATGATTACCACTGATAAACCTCCTTTCCCACCTCAAAGAACCCATGATCACAAAATCCCACTTCAGCCTAATACCAAACCCATTTGTATGAAGCCATATAGACACTCATATCACTTGAAAAATGAACTGGAGAAGATTATTGAGGACATTTTGGATACTGGACTTATTCGGCCTAGTACTAGTTCTTACTCCTCCCCAGTTGTGATGGTTAAAAAGAAAGATGGCACTTGGAGGCTATGTGTTGATTATAGAAGCTTGAATTCACATACTCTCAAAGATAAATTTCCTATTCCTTTGATTGATGACCTCTTTGATGAACTACAGGGCTCTAATTGGTTTTCTGAGCTTGATTTGAGATCAGGCTATCATCAGATACGCATGTATGATTCAGACATTCACAAGACTGCCTTCAGAACACATCATGGTCATTATGAATTTCTAGTGATGCCTTTTGGTTTAGTTAACGCTCCTTCTACATTTCAATCCTTGATGAATGATATCTTTAAGTCTTATTTGAGGAAATTTATACTAGTGTTCTTTGATGTTATATTAGTGTATAGCAAGACATGGTTTAATCATCTGCAGCATCTAGAACAAACTTTCCAAGTCTTGCAGGAGAATAAATTAGTAGTCAAGCTATCAAAATGCAGTTTTGCTAAAGAGACTTTGGAATACTTGGGTTATGTGATTTCCTCAAAAGGCCTAGCTGTTGACCCTACAAAAGTTCAAGCTATATTAGACTGGCCTATACCACAAACAATTAAAGCACTGAGAGGATTTTTAGGACTAAGTGGGTATTATAGAAAGTTCATAAAAAACTATGGGATAATAGCCAAGCCTATGACAGAGACGTTGAAAAAAAATTCCTTTAAGTGGAGTGAAGTATCAAGACAGTCCTTTGAACAGTTGAAAGAGTGCTTGATTAATCCACCTATTCTAGCTATGCCTAACTTTAACCTACCATTTGTTCTAGAGTGTGATGCTAGTGGGTATGGGGTAGGTGCTGTCTTGTCTCAGAAAAATAAACCCATTGCATATTTGAGTAAAGCCTTGCATGGAAGAAACTTAGCTTTGTCCACTTATGAAAAGGAGTTGCTAGCTATTATTATAGCCACAAAAAAATGGAGCCAATATTTGTTAGGAAGACAGTTTGTAATCAAGACAGATCATCACAGTCTTAAATATCTTTTGACACAAAAATTGCATATTGGGTTACAACATAAATGATTAGCCAAGTTGCATGGCTTTGATTACATAGTAGAGTACCGTAGTGGAAAGGAGAATATAGTAGCAGATGCTTTGTCTAGAAGAGATGAAGTAGAAGGGGAGCATGGTCATAACAGTGATCTACACATGCAGGCTATAACCATAGTACATGCTCCTTGGTTTCAGGAGATTAAAAAGACTCTGCATTCTTCAACATGGTACAAACAATAGTTGCTACAGCTACAAAATCAGACCCCACCTAACAATAAATATAAAGTAGTGGATGAAGTAATATATCACAAAGGAAAATTGTTGATAGATCATAACATAAAGGAATTGCTACTGCCACTGATAAAAGAACATCATTCATCTCCTCTGGGAGGACACTCTAGCATCAAGGCTACCCTCAAAAAAATTAAACAAGTTTTCTGTTGGAAGAAAATGAAAAAGGATGTCGAAGCTTTTGTCAAGACTTGTGATGAGTGTCAGAGAAATAAGGAAGAAAATATACTAGTTCTTGGTCTTCTGCAACCTTTGCCTATTCCAGAAAGAATTTGGATTGACATATCCATGGATTTGATCACTTGCTTGCCAAAGAGTCACAGGTACACAGTCATATTTGTAGTGGTTGTTAGGTTGAGTAAGTATGCACATTTTTTTCCTCTGAGTCACCCCTTCACAGCCAAGGAAGTAGGCACTGTGTTCTTTGATGGTGTCTTCAAATTGCATGGTCTACCCAAGTCTATAGTGAGTGATAGAGATGCTATTTTTACAAGCAAATTTTGGCAGGAATTGTTTAAGTTGCAAGGGTGCACATTTAAGTTGAGCACTGCCTATCACCCACAAAGTGATGGCCAAACCGAAGTGGTGAACAAAATTCTAGAATGTTATTTGAGATGCTTCATTTGTTACAAGCCACAGGAGTGGGTTAAGTGGCTGTCAGTAGCAGAGTACTGGTACAATACTACTTGGAAGAATCCCACCAATACAACCCTATACAAAGCAGTGTATGGTGTAGATCCCCTAAATTTGTTATCATATGTGCCTAACACAGCCAAAGTGGAGCAAGTAGAGGAAGCACTGTACTCTAGAGACATCATCATAGAATTCTTGAAGGACAGTTTGAAGCTTGCACAAAGTAGAATGAAAAAGTATGCAGATAATAGAAGAAAAAAAGAGAATTAGATCAAGGAGACTAGGTATACTTGAAACTTCAACCATACACGCAAATCACTGCAAGAACTCAGAGAACACACAAGCTATCTCCAAAGTATTATGGTCCATATTTGATACTCAAGAAAATTGGAAAGGTAGCGTACAAGTTGCAGATGCCAGCAGAAGCCAAGATACATCCAGTGTTCCATGTTTCTAGAAATGATGTAGTATTACAAGACAATGCTCCTAGCTTTACTGAAGAAATTGTGGAGCAACTAGAAGTAATTCTTGATAGGAGAATGGTTCCTCGAGACAATGATGTAGTGGTGTAGATTTTGGTGAAATGGAAAGATAAACCAGTGAAAGATTCTACGTGGGAAGATTACTGGCCAACTATTCGAAAGTTCCCCACCTTGGACCTTGGGACAAGGTCCATTCTTGAAGGGGAAGGGAGATGTAACAACCAAGCTCTACTTAAGCTAGTAATGGAAGAAGTCAGAGGATCAGCTGCAAGATTAAACAGAGAAATTCTAGACCGGAGTTTATCAGAGCTAAAGTCACTAATTTGACTGTAAGGTGAGGAGTTGAAGATATGATTTGGCAGAAGAAATTGTTGGCTATGCATGTGTGCATGTGTGCACGTGCACCCTTACTATTACCGAATCTGAGGCAATTAAATATTCGAATTGTATGTTGTTTGGGCTGATGTGAAAATATGGTCCATTAGTGTTGAAAACTGTATAAATGCAATGTGGTATCTGTTGTTGTTGGGATGAAGAAATTTGAAGAAATATACTCAATCGTTTTCAGTTATTACTGTGTTGTAGACTACTGTTCTTCATCTTCCAGTTTGTACTTCTTCCTGTTCTTTTCAGTTTGGTACTTAGTTTTAATCATTTTGTTTCTTTCATTTGTTGCTTAGTTCTTAGTCCTTTCTTCCTTAAACTTGTTTCTTAGATCTATCTTTCCAGTTACAGTTTAGTTTACTGTTCTTCTTATTACCATTTATCTTTCTTGTTATATCCAATTTTTGATTTCATTTCCTTTTAATTCCAAGTTGTAATTCTAGCCTTAGTTCTAAAACCATGTTCATAGTTCAGTATTTTTACATTTCTTGTTAATCAGATATTTGTTCCAATTCTTTGAAAATCTTGCAATTTCACATTGTTCTTTATAAACAATTGTTAGTACTTGTTGTTCAAGTTTGCTGTTAGTACATGTTCTTGAGTCTTGGTAAAGAAGGCATGTTGAACTCATTTGAAACTGCTGCCTCAAATCCACCAAGTGCCTATTATTTCACATAAATTCTTGAATCACTTTAGTTGCTTGAATTGCTAGAAAACCTCACATAACCCTAATTTTCATGCATAAATATATTTGTGCATATTCTTAATTATCTTTCTCCTCAAAACATTTCCACAAACACCTTCTTTAACCTGTCGAACACCTTCTCTTTCACTAAAAATCCATCAAATCACCATGGCGATCACCCCAGACCCACCAGTGCCTTCCAAGTTTTGGTTCTAATTAAGTTGTCTCACAATTTGAGTGCATTTAAAGAGTAGTTATATATTTTCGTTTCTTTAAAAATTAGTATAAGAACTTCTAAAGATGTTTTAGCATCTAAAAAAGGTTTTATTTTATTTTATTTTTCTCAATAAAGATAGAAGGGTATTGATGTAATTTGGATCAACTATAAGTACCGAGCGTTGTATGAACATGTAATGACATTTGTTTTGGCATGTTTATTTATTGTATTTGATAAATAAATGAAACCAATTTTGTTTATAAGTTGCATCACACTTTTAAGTGCTTTTATAGAGTAGTTTTATGTTCTTATTTTATAAATACAAACAAATTTCATATATTGAAAATAAAATTAGTGGTTTAATTATAAAATTTAGTTAGTTTAATTGTCTTCTTTTCAATGCATTAACTACACCTTTTTAATAAATAACATTCTGCTTGCAATGAATGGTGGTAATCCGTCTACATTTTTTAGTTGAAAGCATGAAGCTTTAATTTAATTTTTATTACTTAATCCAATGGATCAATGAATCCATTTTCCTATGTTGACAAATTGAAGTTTTGAGTCAAGGACGCAATTCCAAATATATATTTTAACTTTCTACTATTTAGTAAACCCCAACGAGAACTATATACATATATATGTATATGTATATATGATAAAATAGAGAACATTACTTCAAATTTTATTTACTCCTCTCTTTGACCTTATCTATGTTTATATTAAGCTACCTGTAAAAATAAAACATCTTCAAGAGTCACAAAATCCTCACTCAATTGCTTTTTTTTATATCATGCATTTATATTTCACCCATTTTTTTTGGTAATGCAGTTTTTGTAATGCTGCTGCATTATTAAAAATCAAGTATGGTTCATCTTTTTCATAGTTTTTATTCTATGATTTATTTTTACCATTTAATTAAAAGATCTAAGGTTTGTTTTAAACTTTAAAATTTTACTCCCAGAATTGTACAGTGCTTAATCGTTAATTACACAACTAGGTTTTGAATCATGTACTCATAACCAAATTTTCTGTTCATATGATCTACCCTTGATATATTATTTCAAGAGCTTAAGATCATTTTCCTTTAATATTTTATTAGCAAGAAGAAGTAAAACAAATGTATAGGTTACAAATTTCTAATTTCAACTTCCAATGCGCAAAAAGAAATAGGATAACATTAGTAACATCTGTTACATGAATATTGGAGAACCACAGTCAAACTATAAGGAATGTTAGGAACTTAATTTCGTTAAATGAGAGAAACCAAGCTCAGCCGATAGTTACAAGAATTTTTACTACTACTGTTAGGAGATGAATTAACATTTGCCTTGATTTGGGGGAATTTAATTTCTCAGCATTATAGTAAATGTTGGAAAAAAAATTAGTTTGTTATTTTATTGTTTTATCTATATTATTCCTTCTCAAAGTGTAAATTTTATATCTATATGGAAAATGACTAATTGTGCTGATCTGGACCTAATTAAGTTATTAAATAGCAACTACTTTGGTAATTACTTCCATAGGCAAAAAAATTACTATGATATGTATGGATATTTCTTTTACAAATAAATCCCTTTGCTATAACCAACTTTTGTTATTCTTTCAACTTTTTTTGGAGCAATTTATCTTTGAAGAATATTACAGT
Organism: Allium fistulosum; assembly: GCA_030737815.1. Classification (NCBI taxonomy): domain Eukaryota; kingdom Viridiplantae; phylum Streptophyta; class Magnoliopsida; order Asparagales; family Amaryllidaceae; genus Allium; species Allium fistulosum. The sequence goes on along the minus strand of CM060907.1, from coordinate 1,034,340,170 downwards.
CCACGAAAATATTCATAATTTTTATTACTAAAAATATGTTTTATCACTCAACAATTTTCATATCCCTTGAAAAATTGCATTTTGCAAGAGAAAAATTACAGTATCACTTCATCTGTTCGAGCTACTAACTTATAATAAACAATCACATCGTGTACATATTTTTTGAGAAAGAAAAATATACCAATATGACATTAATTAGTTACAACTAAACAAAATATACTGCTTAACTGTTAATTTATATGTGCAAATAAAAACTGATATGTAGGTGCTATCCAATATGTTCCATGATATTTGGTCAAGTAAAAAATATAGGAAATATCATTTTATAGAGTTTACTTTAGAATTGCTCTTCAGACTTTATGAAATTATTTTGCACTGATTACATGTAAATTCTAAAGTTAAATATTAGATGACTTAGGCTTACATGGTTAAAACAAGGTTAGATTTACTAATATTTCATTATAAACCACATGCTTCACTTGATCACACCATGCAAACATCACTCTTTGCAAGTGTTGAATTTTAATCATGAATACTTGCATGTATTAAGCAATAAAATATTGTGGTATGTTGTTGTGTTCAATGACAATGGAATATTGTTATCACTTCCTCAAACCTTTTCTTAAATCTGCTTTGAGTGCAAAAAACCTAATATAATTTCGGCTAAAGTTTGGTTTAGATAGTTTTGTAGGTTCTAAAAATTAGCTTTTTGCATTTCAAGCCTGCATATATTGAAACAAATGACAACTGTCAAAATCACTTTCAATTTGCTTTTTTAAATATTCAGTCACAATACAAGGTAAGTGCACAACATGGGCTCATGTTTTCTATTTTTTGCTAGATTTTTGATTCACCTGTAGAATCATTAGCTAAATAAAACAATTATTGATTCTCAGTTTAAAAGCTTTGCATCAGCATTGTCTTATTACTTCATTTTATGTTCTTAATGATCAATTGCTTAATTGCTAGTAAATTTCAACGATTTGTACTACTATGACATGTAATTTAACTAACATGTGAATACCTTTTGATTTGCAGAAAAACATAACCCAGAGGATTAGGCTTGGATGTAACATTAGTAGCTCAGAAGGCAAACAACTATGCATATCATAGGATATTTGTATATCTGTTCAAATTATGATTAGTCATGATGACCATGTTTGATGTCTCCAACATATCACGAAAATCTCTTTTAGATTGTAATTGTCGAACGTACTGATGCTACATTCTATTTTTCCTCTTTCCTCAAGCTATATGTCATTTTATACAAGGTCCGACTCTCTGTGCTCTTTTAAATAAAATTGGCATCAACATAAGGGAATATATATGGAATAAAATTATTCATCCATGTTATTAGTGGACACAACTATTAGTCTTAAAACTAAAAGATAGTTTTCATCCCAGTTTTAGCATCTTTTTTCCCATTAGATTTCTTACCAGTCGATGATATTTGAACAAGCTCCGTAGTTAATGATAAGGCATACATGTTAAAGAGCAATATTTATTTGTTTTCCTAGCTTTTTCAACAAGTCAACCTAGTTTTATAGGAAACCTACTGATTTGGCTATTGACTATAGGTGTCTTTCATAACACGTATGAATGGTAGTTCAAAATATAATCTCTTATTTTTATCCTTCTTAGTTTTAGCTTGTTTTTATTTTCTTTTAGTTAGTTAACAATTCATCGGCTTTGGTTTAATTTGATTGAATATAATTTTAAAATCATCAATTCTCGTTGGATTGACCCGTACTCGCATACGTGCTACATCCGTACACCGTGCGCTTACGGTTATTTTTATTATAATGTTCGTTCGGCTATTTTCTAGTTCATAGAACTTTAGTCGACGTAAACAATAGATGATATTTTGGTATATTCTAAAGATGAAAGAGAGCATGAAGTTTGTCATAGAGTGGTGCTTGAGAAGTTGAGGCAGCATCAACGAAAAGTGAAATTTTCGAAGTGTCTTTTCTGGAAGATGGAAGTGAAGTTTCTTGGTCATATGGTCTCAGAGAAAGGGTTGTCTGTAGAACCAGCTAAGATCAAAGTAGTGAACTGTTAGAGAGACCAGAGACAATGACCGAGATAAAGAGTTTTCTTGGATTAGCTGGTTGCTATCAGAAATTCATTAAGGATTTTTTGCAGATAGCGGCATCGATGACCAAACAAATGTGGAAAGATGTGAAATTTGTCTAGACTAATAAGTGCGAGGAGGCATTCGAGAAGCTGAAACACATGTTGACAAATGCACCCATGTTAGTTGTTCTAAAGGGGAATCGGGACTTAGTAGTGTATACAGATGCATGTGCAACATGATTAGGAGCTGTGTTAATGCAAAGAGGTAAAGTGATTGCCTATGCTTCTCGATAGCTTAGACCGCACGAGGTTAGTTATTCAACTCACGACTTAGAATTAGCAGCAGTAATTTTTGCATTGAAGGTATGTAGAAATTACCTTTTGGGAGAAGAATATTTGTTGTATACGAAACATAAGTCATTGAGATATTTATTCTCTCAAAAGGAGTTGAATATGAGACAATAGATATTGATTCCAAAGCGTCTTTGCGCCTAAGCTGTTGGTGCAAAGACGGTGGGTGAAATAAAAATTAATTGATAACGTGTAAAAGACATGGTGTGGGAAGTTGGAAAAAAATTATAGGATTGAGTTATTTTGAAATGCAGTTCAACTGTTTATTCATATCAGCATTGTAATCCTGTTTCTATTTGAGTAACGAGTAAAATAGCAACGGCGATTTCCATCGTTGACGACGACTAGTGATTGTCGTCAAAGGAAAATTGTCGTCGCAAATGAGTGTATTATAGGGTCAATGCCATAATAGATTGGCTTCTGACTCACACTAAAACATATGTACACATGCATAAAATACACACAGACATATACATGTATTGTTATAAACTTCGGACTCTGTTTGCTGACTTACAAGCTTTACCTAACTGATTCTTATTATAGTTCAATAAGAAGTTTACTATGTGCATCTAAACTTTTATAATCTCTTCCTTTATGTTGTTTAATTAAGGCTGCAGCCTCAGCCCACCCTCTTATAAATGCATGACAATTAGGTACGTGCACTCATTCTGATAATATACCATTGTCAGAAAATCCCAGTAAATTGAAAAGTACAGATTCATAGATCATCACTAAAATACATTCAATAATAGCTAGGTTGTGCATATACCAAAATAGTTTTCTCCATACTTTATCCTATCAGCTCAAATCTTTTGTTCTCCCCTTTGTTATACCTATGTGCCATATATGTACAATATGATGAAACCCACTAATTCATCAATATGTTTTAATGGCTGCCTGTGATTTTTTATAGCATATGGGAACTGGGAACAAGGGGTAGAGAAATTGTACTCGTATCCTACCTTGCACAATAAGAATATTTATGTTTTTTTATGGATGGCTATATTTGACCATGGTGTGCGAAAAATTGCATTTTTCATTTTTATGATTCTTCTTTTAAATTTAATTTTCATTAAGAATCAAAACTGATTTGGATAATTTCTGCACACAAATGATCTTTTAATCAAGAAAAATATTCATACCTCCGAAGTGATAACATCATTCAGATCTTTAGAAATTTCACTATCCTCTGTCTCTAAATCACTCAACTGGCTCCTTGGCATTTTCCTTTCTTGATGCTTAAGATCTATACCTTTGTTTGAGTAGTTTCTTTTTTACCATCGCTATTTTCATCGGTCTCTCTGTCAAAATATTCAGATACTGTTATTAGGTTTGAATAGTCGAAATGATAATAATAATAGTAATTTTTGAAATATGCATACCAACATTATACCTTCTCTCACAATCACCATGCATTCTCTATATGATCACCTGGCAGTTGAGATCAATTAATCAGTAATGTTAAGCACAAACCAAAATGGGTATGACATATTTGAATTTACATCATCATTAAAGTACAATACACATGTACGTGCACTAAAATATTTGGAGATGTTTGCTTTTTCTCTAATAAAAAATAAATGGATGAATTTGTGTTTTAAGTACAAAGATTTTAGTAGTTACAACACTTTAATTTCAAGTTTTTTTTGTTGATGGCATCGATGTCAAATTCATAGTAAAATTCTATTGGTGAGTAGTCGAAAAGAGATAATGGTGGAAGTTGCAAATCGGTGGTGAGATTCCATTGATGGACGGAGGTATTTTCGAAATTTCAAAAAGATATTGTGGAAATTATGTTAATTGAATTCTCTTTATTAGTAGTAAAGATAGATACATATGTTGTTCATGACTTCTGCTTCCGAATATAAAAAGCATGGACTACAATGAACCATATACGTGCATACATACAATTAG